>CP139506.1:246648183-247848183 GCA_021014915.2 Artemisia tridentata subsp. tridentata | reverse complement strand
CAATACAATAACCCTCCAAATCACTTAATTTTATCAAGAAAAGTAAAGTAATCACTTGCTGGCAATTTATTTACAAAACCAAGAAGTCATCTCGTTTTTCTGAAAAACGCGACGCCACACGCGTACCGACACCACCGAAGTAATGGCATAAATTTTATAATTAAATTTCGGAGTCAATGACCCTGTTTTTAAATGATTTTTATAAAAACGTTTCCAGAAATATATTTCCCGTATTTTTACCAAACCGAGGGATCACGTTTAAAATTTAGTTCAACTGGACACAAGGTACATGGGGTAATAATAAAACCTAACTTAACCATCTATTTAATATATACCAACCACCCACTTTCTTCTCTTTTCCCTTTCAAAATAATGACACAACCATCACTGTCTCCATCTATGCATCTCCTTTTCCCTTTTTCCCAAACATATATCACGAGATACTCTTGGAGGAAGAAGCTGATAAGGACCTTCCCCAAACTCGTCCCTTCACAGGATTCCACCAAGAAAGCCTTGGTTAAACACTGCCCTTTTCTTTGTTTAAATCTGGTCGAAGCTATAGGGGGGAGACACACACTCAAATCTCATTACTTATTCACATCTCTTTAGGGTTTCAGCAGCCGCCGCTGCCAATATTCTCCAGCCAACTTCCAGCCAAGCCGCCAACACGACCATTCGTTGCCACCGACCAAGAGAAGACCAAGGATGCGTTTGTTTGGAGTCTAGAGAATAGGGGTTCGGGTGGTGTTTGGGTCCGTTTGGTTCGGGGTCACCACCACGGCTATGGCCACCTCCACCTCCATCTCCATCTTCTCCTTTCCCTTTTGTTTCTTGATATGGTAAATCGCGAAACCCACGTTTATATATATATATATATATATATATATGGGATATATATATATATATATATATATATATATATATATATATATATATAATATATATATATATAGGGGGACTTTCTTACGAGAACCATTTTATCTGCGAGAACTGAGAGAACACAAAAAAACATACATGCACGCCTTTTAAAATAAAATAAAAATACATGCAAATCATCAATAATCGTAAGTATCCACCTATGTTCTTCAATATCATCATGAACTCATCCTCTTTTTTCACAAAAACCTTACACAAGGCCGCAATATTGTCGTTGCACGCCTTATAAGAACATACATGCACACCTTCAAAGAAAAATGTTGTATTTCCAATTTCTTATCAAATTCTTTAGAACAACTATGTTTTTTTAAAAACATATATGTTGTTTTTAGAACATATGTGCAAAAATACAATTATTGAAGGCGTGCATGTATGTTTTTGGTGGTTCTCTCAGTTCTCGCAGATAAAATGGTTCTCGCAAGAAAGTCTCACTATATATATATATATATATATATATATATATATATATATATATATATATATATATATATATATATATATGTTTAACCGATTATACATATATACGAGCTAATAAATTTCGTGGATTAATAATGGATTTTAAAACATTTTAAACTGATTCGTGTGGTAATCTTGAATGGAAATGATGTTTGTGTGATTGTTTTGGATTCGGATCGGGTCAACCAACCCGGCGTCGAACCGGTTCTTGTTTGTGTTCATCCTTGTTGGATTTTTTGGTGTTGATATTCAGTTGTAGTGTTAAATTGAGAATTCTAAATTTGTCCAATGAGTGTATTCACTTGTTTTTATTTTAACAGTCAAAGGGTGCATTTGATTATCTGTCAATAAAGAGTGTGTTGAACCTGTATTTGTTTTTTCACTAAATTGGGTGCGTTTCGGGTTTAACAATAAAAGGGTACGTATGGCCTGTTCAGTTAGGGGTTCAAAAGCCCTTAAGACTTGTGGGATGTTGATGGGTTAATAGCCATGAGAGATTAGAGTATGTATAATTTTAAAGTATACCAAGCATATTAGTTATTTTATCAAAGTATGATAACTTGTATGGTAATACTAAAAACTGGACTAACGTGAAATTATTGGTAACATGTCGGATATACATGAGATTAAATATTTGACGACAGATATAACGATTTAACGTACCTAAATTATATAAGAAACGTTGAGCAAAAATAATTGGTAATGGACTTGGAATATTTGGACATATTTTTGACTTATATTGATGTTTAATGGAATTAACATTGGACTAAGTAAATTTTGGATACATTATTAGTTTTTACAATGGTGCTTGATTTAACAAACACGAACAATAACGTTGAATTCGAAATCTTGTCAGAAAAGATTGTTTCGGAAAAAGTAACTCTCTTTTATAAGGTCGACAACTTGTGAAAAATTATATAAATGGACGTGTCATGTCAAATTTTATATAACTCCCTAAACCTATACTTTGATATCGAAAAACCTTTTATCTCATAAAACCCGACAGTAATCGAAACTTGTAGTTTTATTAACATGAAAAACATTTACCATGTGATATATTAATTTGAGTTTTCTCTTAAAACTTAAATTACCTTTCCAAAACTTTATTGACTATTTCCAAACTATTTGGACCTAAACATATTAATTAACTTATTTGTTGACTTTTTTCCTTTGTCACTATTTTCTTTGTTTTCGTTTGTCATTCCTTTCTCGACTCAAATTCCCGTCCGTACTTTTTTCGACTATTTCGATTTCCTATTCCTTCTTGGCGTGAGTATTCTTGAGTCTATGTTTTCTTACCACCACACGAAACGTAAACACTAAACTTTTACAAACTTTGAAACGAGTAATCCACGAAAACTAAAACAATTGTCTTTTCAAAACTCTTTATTTTTCGAGGCGTATTCTGAGATAAATATGTATATTAGGTTGTGCCGATCCGGCACCATTGTGCCTTTACCCTCGATATCGTTGTGTTTTGCCCTTGATGCCAGTTGTGACCGTTGTGATGTTTTTGCGTTGCTACAAGCCAAGGTGAGTTTCATGGCCCCTACCTTTACTTGTTTTATAACTGTTTTGGGGGAGAATACATGCTCGTTTTTAACTAAATTCAATGACTGTTTATTTGGAATATGCAAAACTAGATTTGATTGTTTACTTGAAATGTGATTGGTTTAAAATGCCAGACTGTTTACTTGAATGAATTATCTGTATACATGACACATACATAGACCGGGTGTACTAGACAAACATATATAACAAGACCGGGTGTAACGGTCACATGTCCGGGTATAACAGACAAACTACCAGGTGTAATGGTCATGACGAGTGAACCGATCAACCAAACATTATAAACTGGAGTTCCACATTTATTAAACTTCATTATCATAACATTTTGAGCAACTCAATGCTCACAAAACTCTTATTAAACTTTATTATCATAACATTTTGAGCAACAGAATGCTCACAAAACTCTTATTAAACTTCATTATCATAACATTTTGAGCAACACAATGCTCACAAAACTTTTATTATCATTTTGAGCAACACAATGCTCACAAAACTTTTATTAAACTTTTATTAACATTTTGAGCAACACAATGCTCATAAAACTTTTATTAAACTCACATTATCTTTACTGTTTTAACACAAACCTATGAACTCACCAACCTCGTGTTGACCCTTTTAGCATGTATTTTCAGGTTTAAGGCGACAATCTAGTTGTGGAGGCTCTTGGCAGGGCATGACATGGTCATAGAAGACTCTGATATACTTGGGATCTCTTGAAATCTTTTATGGGCTTATATTTCCGCACCATTTTTGAAATGTTGTAAACAAATCACTTTTGAATATGAAATCTATTTTAAACGGTTGAGGAAAAACCGTTCTTTATACTTTGTGTTGTGATACCAATTTAGTAGCACCCGAACATTTATGCTTCCGCTAAACCAGATTTTGGGGGTGTTACAGATTGGCATCAGAGCCAGGTTATAGAGAACTGGGTATTTTTAAAACCTAGACTATAACTACTTTTACAAAAACTTAACCCTATGACCGACATATGCCTGCCTGCCTGCCAAGCCTGCTGCCTTACTCATGATAAAACATTTTCTTTTAAAGTAAGGGATATATTACTGGTGTAACTGGGCTGAGTATTCCAAAATTTATTGAACCTCGGTGGAATATAGACTGATCACCTATATTCGACCAGGGTCAGTGGAGCATAGCCTGATCACCTATGTCCGACTCAGAGGTAAATTTTGCTATACTTGGAGTAGTTATACTAGGAGTTATGTCCAGAGTGATTTTTTTACTTGATTTTTGAAAGTCTCAAAATTTTTTTGTGTGTGTACAAAATCATTGCCTAGCATAAACATGCACATCTTCACACAACACACTGGCATCACAACACCTCACAAACTGTAATACATCCGGCACCACTATACTTCTCCATTCATCTGGAATTCCTGTTGCTGCCGTCTGATCGTGATTTGCATCAGGTCGATTAGACCCGATTTGCACCGTTTAAATCCGAGTTACTTATTCGTAACTCCTCGAGATCGTAATAAGCCCATTTTAGCTTATTGGAGCGTTTAGAATCGGTTTTGGCTATGTTTGAATTTGGACCTCATTCCGGATTTGAAATTGCTATTCAACTTTGTTTTGTTGTGATTTTCGTTACAGTCACCTCCACCTCAAACCCTACCCTCAACCGATGTTGTACCTTCCGCGTTAAGTACTAAGTACAATACTGAGACAGCTAACTGTTGGCTAGTAGCAATCAACATCCTCCTTCAAGGTCGTACCCTGAACTTGCCAAACTCCCCATTCGGCGGAAATTCTATGACCGAAAGAAACCTTAAGACCCTAAGGAATAACCTAAACCGCGTTCCTTGGGACAAAAACCTAATTCTCCTCTCGTCCCTCGAGAATATCAGCTATTTTGCTTCCCTCTCATAGGATATCCAATACTATGAGAGGGAAAAACATACAAATCCAGACCAAACCTTGAAAACCAGTCATCATGTCACTTTACCACTTTAAATCAGAACCCTCATCCTATTAAACTAACTTCAGAAATCATTGTAACCTACCAAATCACAAAAAGGGGAAAACCAATGGCAAACAACCTGGGTACCCTCCCACCAACAAAGAGAAACCCTTAAACAGCCTGGTGAGACCCAAATCTGTCGTGAGTACCAACCTCTCTTCCCAGACAACAAATCTATCGGGTAACATCGTTAAAGAGGGTAGACTGTAACCACCCGTAAATTTCCAAATATTATTTTAATAATAAAAAAAAATACTTATTTTTACTTGACAATTTATTTGAGCATTTTGAGCGTATTTAACTATTTTAGAAAATTCTTTCACACATTGTAGCAATACAGTAACCCTCCAAATCATTTAATGTTATCAAGAAAAGTAAAGTAATCACTTGCTGGAAATTTATTTACAAAACCAAGAAGTCATCTCGTTATCCCCAAAAACGCGATGCCATACATGTACCGACACCACCGAAGTAATGGCTTAAATTTTATAATTAAATTTCAGAGTCAATGACCCTGTTTTTAAATAACTTTTATAAAAACGTTTCCAAAAATATATTTCCCGTATTTCTACCAAACCGAGGGATCACGTTTAAAATTTAGCTCAACGGGACACAGGGTACATGGGGTAATAATAAAACCTAACTTAACCATCTATTTAATATATACCAACCACCCACTTTCTTCTCTTTTCCCTTTCAAAATAACGACACAACCATCACTGTCTCCATCTCTGCATCTCCTTTTCCCTTTTTCCCAAACATATATCACGAGACACTCTTGGAGGAAGAAGCTGATAAGGACCTTTCCCAAACTCGTCCTTTCATGGGATTCCACCAAGAAAGCCTTGGTCAAACACTGCCCTTTTCTTTCTTTAAATCTGGTCGAAGCTATAGGGGGGAGACACACACTCAAATCTCATAACTCATTCACATCTCTTTAGGGTTTCAGCAGCCGCCGCTGCCAATGTTCTCCGGCCAACTTCCAGCCAAGCCGCCAACACCACCATTCATTGCCACCGACCAAGAGAAGACCAAGGGTGCGTTTGTTTGGAGTCTAGAGAATAGGGGTTCGGGTGGTGTTTGGGTCCGTTTGGTTCGGGGTCGCCACCACAGCCACCACGGCTATGGCCAACTCCACCCCCATCGTCTCCTTTCCCTTTTGTTTCTCGATATGGTAAATCGCGAAACCCACGCTTATATATATATATATATATATATATATATATATATATATATATATATATATATATATATATATATATATTTATTTATTTATTTATTTATTTATTTATTTATTTTATTTAACCGATTATACATATATACGAGCTAATAATTTTCGTGGAATAATAATGGATTTTAAAACATTTTAAACTTATTCGTGTGGTAATCTTGAATGGAAATGATGTTTGTGTGATTGTTTTGGATTTGGATCGGGTCAACCAACCCGGCGTCGAACCGGTTCTTGTTTGCGTTCATCCTTGTTGGATTTTTTGGTGTTGATATTCAGTTGTAGTGTTAAATTGAGAATTCTAAATTTGTCCAATGAGTGTATTCACTTGTTGTTATTTTAACAGTCGAAGGGTGCGTTTGATTATCAGTCAATAAAGAGTGTGTTGAACATGTATTTGTTTTTCTTCACTAAATTGGGTGCGTTTTGGGATTAACAATAAAAGGGTATGAATGGTCTGTTCTGTTAGGGGTTCAAAAGCCCTTAAGACTTGTGGGATGTTGATGGGTTAATAGCCATGAGAGATTCGAGTATGTATAATTTTAAAGTATACCAAGCATATTAGTTATTTTATCAAAGTATGATAACTTGTATGGTAATACTAAAAACTGGACTAACGTGAAATTATTGGTAACATGTCGGATATACATGAGATTAAATATTTGACGACGGATATAACTATTTAACTAACTTAAATTATATAAGAAACGTTGAGCAAAAATAATTGGTAATGGACTTGAAATATTTGGACATATTTTAACTTATATTGACGTTTAATGGAATTAACATCGGACTAAGTAAATTTTGGATACATTATTAGTTTTTACAATGGTGCTTGATTTAACTAACAAGAACAATAACGTTGAATTCAAAATCTTGTCAAAAAAGATTGTTTTGGAAAAAGTAACTCTCTTTTATGAGGTCGACAACTTGTGAAAAATTATATAAATGGACGTGTCATGTCAAATTTTATAAAACTCGCTAAACCTATACTTTGATATCGAAAAACCTTTTATCTCATAAAACCCGACAATAATCGAAACTTGTAGTTTTATTAACATGAAAAACATTTACCATGTGATATATTAATTTGAGTTTTCTCTTAAAACTTAAATTACCTTTCCAAAACTTTATTGACTATTTCCAAACTATTTGGGGTTATTGGGTAAACACCGAAACATATTAATTAACTTATTTGTTGACATTTTTCTTTGTCACTATTTTCTTTGTCTTCGTTTGTCATTCCTTTCTCGACTCAAATTCTCGTCCGTACTTTTCTCGACTGTGTCGATTTCCTATTCCTTCTTGGCGTGAGTATTCTTGAGTCTATGTTTTCTTACCACCACACGAAACGTAAACACTAAACTTTTCCAAACTTTGAAACGAGTAATCCACGAAAACTAAAACAATTGTCTTTTCAAAACTCTTTATTTTTCGAGGCGTATTCTGAGATAAATATGTATATTAGGTTGTTCCGATCCGGCACCATTGTGCCTGTACCCTCAATATCATTGTGTTTTACCCTTGATGCTAGTTGTGACTGTTGTGGTATTTTTGCGTTGCTACAAGCCAAGGTGAGTTTCATGGCCCCTACCTTTACTTGTTTTATAACTGTTTTGGGGGTGAATACATGCTCGTTTTTAACTAAATTCAATGACTGTTTATTTGGAATATGCAAAACTAGATTTTATTGTTTACTTGAAATGTGATTGGTTTAAAATGCTAGACTGTTTACTTGAATGCATTATCTGTATACATGACACATACATAGACCAGGTGTACTGAACAAACATATATAACAGGACCGGGTGTAATGCTCACATGTCCGGGTTTAATGTACAAACTACCAGGTGTAATGGTCATGACGAGTGAACCTATCAACCAAACATTATAAACTGGAGTTCCACATTTATTAAACTTCATTATCATAACATTTTGATCAACTCAATGCTCACAAAACTCTTATTAAACTTTATTATCATAACATTTTGAGCAACACAATGCTCACAAAACTCTTATTAAACTTCGTTATCATAACATTTTGAGCAACACAATGCTCACAAAACTTTTATTATCATTTTGAGCAACACAATGCTCACAAAACTTTTATTAACATTTTGAGCAACACAATGCTCACAAAACTTTTATTAAACTCACATTATCTTTACCGTTTTAATATAAACCTATGAACTCACCAACCTCGTATTGACCCTTTTAGCATGTATTTTCAGGTTTAAGGCGACAATCTAGTTGTGGAGGCTCTTGGCAGGGCATGGCATGGTCATAGAAGACTCTGATATTCTTGGGACCACTTGAAATCTTTTATGGGCTTATATTTCCGCACCATTTTTGAAATGTTGTAAACAAATCACTTTTGATTATGAAATCTATCTTAAACGGTTGAGGTAAAACCGTTCTTTATACTTTGTGTTGTGATACAAATTTAGTAGCACCCATACATGTATGCTTCCGCTAAACCAGATTTTGGGAGTGTTACATGTAAAGAGTGCTTTTCTCGATGGGAAGATAGAAAAAGAGGTGTATGCATGTCAACCACCAGGATTTGAAGATCCAGACTTTCCAAATAGAATATACAAGGTTGAAAAAGCACTGTATGGACTACATCAAGCCCCTAGAGCTTGGTATGAAACCTTGTCAACATATCTGTTGGACAATGGATTTCAAAGAGGGAAAATTGACAAGACCTTATTCATCAAAAGGCACAAAGTTGATATTTTGCTTGTCCATGTGTATGTGGATGATATCATCTTTGGTTCAACAAAGAAGAAGCTATGCATTGCATTTGAGAAGTTGATGCATGAGAAATTTCAGATGAGTTCTATGGGAGAACTTGCATTCCTCTTGGGATTACAAGTGAAGCAGAAGAAGGATGGCATATTTATTAGTCAAGATAAATATGTTGCTGAAATTTTAAAGAAATTTGGGTTTACAGAAGTTAAGACTGCAAGCACACCAATGGAAACTCAAAAGCCTCTGCTCATGGATGAAGATGGTGAAGAAGTGGATGTTCATATGTATATGTCAATGATTGGTTCATTAATGTACCTTACATCTTCAAGACCTGATATCATGTTTGTAGTGTGTACCTATGCTAGATACCAAGTCAATCCAAAGGTTTCACATCTGCATGCTGTGAAAATGATTTTTAGGTACTCAAAAGGTCAACCAAAATTGGGCATTTGGTATCCAAAAGATTCTCCTTTTGATTTGATAGCATACACTATTAGTGATTATACTGGAGCAAGCTTAGATAGGATGTCTACTTCAGCAGGTTGTCAATTCCTTAGATGTAGATTAATATTATGGCAGTGCAAGAAACAGACAGTGGTTGGAAATTTCACAACAGAAGCTAAATATGTGGCTGCTTCAAGTTGCTGTGGACAAGTTCTTTGGATTCAGAATTAACTACTTGATTATGGGTACAATTTTATGCATACCAAGATCTTTATTGACAATAATAGTACTATTTGCATTATTAAAAATCCTGTTTTTTATTCAAAAGCAAAGCATATAGAGATCAGACATCATTTTATTAGAGATTGCAATGAAAAGAAATTGATTCAAATGCTCAAAATCCATACTGACAAAAATGTTGCAGATTTGCTTAAAAAAGCTTTTGATGTAAGTAGATTTCAATATTTGATTGCTAGTATTGGAATGTTAAATCTTTAAAGTCTGTTATCTCTTTATGTTTTTGTAGAGTTTTGTATGAATTAGTATTGTTATTCAAGTCTAGGGGTGTTAACGATTCGAGTTAAGTTAAGTTTCAGGATATTCGAGCTCAGCTCGTTTGAGAATTACTCGGCTCGAGCTCGACTCGAACTCGAATATAGTTTTAAGATTGGGCTCGAGCTCGAACTCGAATATATTTTTGTTGTTTGAGCTCGAGCTCGATGCTCGTTTATCTATTTGAAACATTTTCAAGTTCAAGATGCTCGTTAGAAGCTCAAGCTCGATGAGATCGTCTTTTAGCTCGTGCTCGACTCGAATAAGATTGATTACGATAATAAAAAAAATAAAAAAATAAAACTCATGAATTACACTTTAATATTAGATATCATTCCAATATTATAATTGTGGAAAAACCAAATAAGCATAAACATCATCTTTATTTTTAGATGTACACTTTACCCCTTTTTTGACTTAAAGTCATTGCTTTTATAGCTTCTCAATTCACTTCTATTTTCTTCATTCACCCGACGTGGGATGAACCTTCTATTTTGTTCCTTTGCATTTTTTTTTCACACGCAAAAGCTTCATAATAATTGCATTAATGTGTTATTAGTATGTATGTATATATATATATATATATATATATATATATATATATATATATATATATATATATATATATATATATATATATATATATAATATATATATATAATATATATATATATTGTTAGTTTTATTATTTCATTTAGCTAATAATATATAAAAATTAATATTATTAACTATTTAATAAACTAAAATGGTTTACGTCATTAAATAGCAACACACTTTTTAATTGTATCGTCTTAGCACGTGAATTAAGAAGTGGTTCATATTTTGTTACAAACTTTCACATTTTGTTGCAAACTTTCAAATTATTTTCTAACACGCATGCACAATACTGTGGAAAATAAGAGGGGGAGGGGCGAGTTGAATATTTTGGCGTTTTAAAATCTTAGTTTCGATATTTAATGTGAATTCCAGCAAAGACAATATGTATAAAGATGAGCGCAAGACAATAAGTAAATAAAGGAAATATCAAACCGCAACACAAGGATTATAGTGATTCGGTAACAAAGCTCGTTCCTCACCTTACTCCACTCCACCAGTTTCTGACTCGAGAGTTTGCTTCACTATGTCAATAAGCTCCCATACTTAGGCGGAGAAAATCGTACAACGTCGCTTACATTCTTTTACCGATACTAAGTTAATATCGAGTCCTAATCGAGGTAGAACCAACCTTTCTCACTAAGTATTTTGAGTAATAAAATACTAGCCCAACTCTTAATTTTTGTGTATGATGGTTTTTATAAACTTTAAAGTAGAGTAGGTGAAATATGATAACACAACAATGTTTCAAGTACAAAAACTAATAACTATAGTACATAAGACTTTGTAGATATTCTTTGCGTTATTCCTTTGCTAGAAAGATGGGTTAGTTATACGGATAACTTGAATGTATATAAAACAAGAGAATGATCAAATAGATGTGTATGATTGTATGGATGTAAAAGATAATTCTGAAAAGATGATTGCAATGGGTAAGAAAAATGTTATGCAAAAGGGTGGCTTGAATAGGCAAACTTGGTTGTGATTTCGTAGGGTACGGATCTCCAAGAGGTATAGATCTCTTTAGAGATCCGTCCTCAGTTGGATCCGTCGCCTCTTCTGAAGCTGATTTTTGTAACCATTTTGCATGGTCATTCATGTTTTCTTTAACATCTTTCCTCTTTAATGATAACTTGAAAAATGACTCAACTAAAGTAATAATATTCGTACCTTCATTTCATTTTACTTGAACTCCAAAAATGGCTAATTACGTATTTCATGCAAAAACACTTTAGATGCTTATTATTTTGGTCTTTGATTATTATTAAAGTAGCTAATCCCTATTTCGATGTAAGATTGCATTTGAATTTATTCCCAATAGGGAAGATTTCTTTTATATGCTCAAAACTGAATAAAACATTTTATTAAAATGAAAGTAGTATGTTTAAATAAAGTGCAAGTAAACTTCCGTGATATTAAATATGCGAGGTTTTATAAAATGGTGCAAAAGTTTCACGCAAAAACTTTTTTTGATCATTATGCAAATTTTAGGGATTCATATTCATACCTTAAGTGATTATTAAGATAACTCAAGTCTAAAACCTGTTTGATTTAATTTTTACTTAATGCGTTTTCATATTTGTCATTAACAAAACACAGCAAAACCGTTAAATAGAAATAATTTTTTTATACAGTTATTTGTATTAATAAATACCTTTTCTTTTATAGAATTTTTACTCAAAACATTTTTGAAAAAATCAACAAATATGTGATTTCTTTACATGATTTTGGCAAGTAGTGTTTCAAGATAGATATACACTACACACTTCACTTTACTATTTACTTATTTCCTTTAACTCTTATTCACACAATCAAAAAACATCCATTTCAAACCTTAACCCAAATTCATCATATTGTGCGTGCCTATTAGAACAAATTAAAAAGTTCATTATAAAATGTGAAACACTTTTGAGTTTATGTACTAAGGTGGCACATTAGAGAACATACATTGCTATTTTATAACTTAACCCTAATTAAAATATTTGCAACTCATATTACCTCTCATGGACATTAAATTGAGAGATTATGTGAAGCTTTAGCATGTTTGTACCGTACTTTGTGTTTTGCACATTCACACTTGCACATTAAATTAGTGTACTGAATCTTTAAGTATTATAGATACGTATGTGACAATGCAAAAGATTTAATGGATATAAAAGATTTCTCATAAATTTATGACACACAAAGATTCAAAACATGTTATTTGACTAGATAAGTAAACGTAAGATAGAAAAATGTCTTGGTAGTTTTGATTTGCATATGTATCCCACATCGGAAGAATGAAGAAAAAGAAAGAAAAAGGGAAGCTATAAACTTAAGTCCAAGATAAATACGGAGTAATAAGTAGCTATGCACTTTTACGTTTCTAGTAAAGTGAGTAAAAATATTTATGGATTTTTAACTAAATTAAGATAAGATTTATTTTACTCATATATAGTAAAAGAAAAAAGGTTTATAAAGGTGTTCGGCTCGTTTAGCTCGTTCGACTTGTTTAGCTCGATTAGCTCGTTCGACCCGTGTAAATTAAACGAGCTTTCGAGCGAGCCGAGCCGAATATTAGTTTTAAAAGCTCGGCTCGTGAAACTAAATGAGCACTAACTTTTGTTCGAACTCGAGATCGTGCTCGAAAATTGTTAAGCTCGGCTCGAGATAAACTAGCTCGAGCTCGAGTAGCTCGTTAAAAGCTCGACTCGTTAACACCCCTATTCAAGTCATTAAGAGTTTCTGCTGTTGGTTATTCTTACTACTGTTAGGTATAATCAATATTGTGATCATTGTGAAAATTGTTATGACTTGTGTTTTCTTGGTTTTTTGACTAACATTTTGCAGGATAAGCAAAGAAAAGTGTTAGATTGATGATAGACAAGTTGTTTGGAATGGAATTGGAGTTAATACTGGTGACTCAAAGTTAATGCTGCTAGGCATAACTTACTACTGCTGGGTTGTTCAGGGTACTGTTTCATAGATACATCGATTAAGGGTTTAAATCATTCAATCAATCAGTTAATCGATTTCATTCTTCAATATACTCTCTAATTACAAACCCTAAATCAATTTTATCATCCAATCTCAAAACCCAACACACATGGCGACTCTAAAGTTTGCTGATTCACACAATATGGTCGCATTTTTGTCTAAACCCACAGAGAGTGATGGGTTTGAACAAATAGTGGATTTTCTGAATGCGCACCCTATAAGGTATGCGTTAACTGTCAATCCCACTATATATGTTTCCTGTATGGAACAGTTCTGATCTACTGTTGTGGCCAAAACTATCAATGGGGAAGTACAGTTACATGCCGTAGTAGATGGCAAGGAGATAATCATCACTGAATCATCTGTTAGAAGAGATCTTCAACTAGCAGATGAGGAAGGTATTGATTGTTTTCCTAATTCTACCATTTTTGAACAACTTACATTGATGAGGTATGAGAAAATTTCAGAAAAACTAACTTTTTATAAAGCATTCTTCTCCCCTCAATGGAAATTTCTAATTCATACTATTTTACAGTGTCTAAGTCCAAAGACTACTGCCTGGAATGAGTTTAGTAGTACTATGGCATCTGCCATTATCTGCTTTGCTAAAAACCAGAAGTTTAATTTTTCAAAATTGATATTTGATAGTATGATTAGAAACTTGGATAATTTTTCAGGAAAATTTTTAATGTATCCAAGGTTTTTACAAGTATTTGTTGATAAACATTTTGCTGAGAAGCCAATTCATAAGAGAATATATATTGCACCCTCTCACACTAAAAATATTTTTTCAAATATGAGAAGGGTAGGCAAAGGTTTTTCTGGTAGAGTAATACCTTTGTCTCCAACAATGGTGGTACAAAACCAACCACAAATGGGTGAAGGTTCTGCAATTCCAACTGATCCCCATCACACACCCATTATTATTCAACCATCAACTCAACCTCAAAAGACTCAAAAACCTAGGAAGCCTACAAGAAAGGACACTGAGATACCTCAGTCTAGTGCTCCTACAGAAGTTGTTATAGATGAGGCTGTCCATAAGGAGTTGGGTGACAGTTTGGTGAGGGCTGCCACTACTGCTTCTAGCTTAGAAGCAGAGCAGGACAATTGTAACATAATTAAGACCCAATCCAAGGAAACACCTAATAAACCTAGTTTCCCAGGAGCTAGTTTAGGTGGTGGTCCCTGGTGCCAAGAAACCATAGGGGATACAATTGCTCAAACTAGGTTTGAAAATGTATCTAAACAATCCAATGATTCACTGCTCGAAAGAGGTAACACACTTCGAAGTGATGTGGATAGCATGAAACTAAATGAATTAATGGATTTATGTACCAATTTACAGAAGGAGGTTCTTGACTTGACGAAGACCACATTCTCTCAACAAAATCATATCACTAGTTTGAAGAAGAGGGTCAAGAAACTTGAACAGAAGAAGAGGTCAAGAACTCATGGGCTAAAGAGGTTATATAAGGTTGGTAGAACTGCTAGAGTAGAACCATCAGATGATGAAACAAGTTTGGGTGAGGATGCATCCAAACAAGGGAGGATTGATTCCATGGATGAGGAAGTGTTGGATGCAGGAAAAGAAGTTGTTGTTGAAGAAGTAAATGATGAAGTTAATGTTATTGAAGAAACAGTTGATGTTATTAATACTGCTAAACTAATTATTGATGTTGCTCAAGTTAGTGTTGTTGGTGATAAAGTTAGTGCTGCTAGTGCTACAACAACTGTTAGTGCTGCTACATCAACTACTGCTGATGATATTACTATGGCTCAAGCACTTGAAGCTTTAAAAAGCACAAAACCCAAGGAGAAAGGGGTTGTTTTCAAAGAGCTGGGTAAATCTACAACAACAATATCTTCACAAAAATCACAGGACAAAGGTAAAGGAATATTGATAGAACCTGTGAAAAAGAAAGATCAAATCAGGCTTGATGAATAAGCTGCTTTTAAATTACAAGCTGAATTTGATGAAGAAGAAAAAAGACTTGCAAGAGAGAAAGCTGAAAAAGAAGAAGAAGCCAATATTGCCTTAATTAACACATGGGATGATGTACAGGCAAAGATTGATGTTGATTATCAATTGGCTGAAAGACTGCAAGCAGAAGAAAAAGAAGAGTTGTCTAATGCTGAAAAGGCTAAATTATTTGTGCAACTCTTAGAGAAAAGAAGAAAGCACTTTGCAGCTAAAAGAGCAGAAGAGAAAAGAAACAAACCACCAACAAAAGCTCAACAGAGAAAGATCATGTGTACTTACCTTAAGAACATGGAAGGATGGAAGCTAAAAGATTTGACAAATTTTAATTTTGAGAAAATCCAAGAGATGTTTGAAAAAGTAATGAAAAGGGTAAACACATTTGTTGAGTTAAGAACAGAGATGGTGGAAGATAGTGAAAAGAGAGCAGGGACAGAGTTGGAACAAGAGGTGACAAAGAAGCAAAAGATGGATAATGATCAAGAAATAGATGTGCTTAAATAGCTAATGGAAATTATTTCAGATGAAGAAGAAGTAGCAATTGATGCTATTCCTTTGGCTGAAAAGCTTCCAAGGATTTTTGACTAGAAGATGTATAAAGAAGGAAAGAAAAGCTACTACCAAATAATAAGTGCTGATGGAAAATCTCAGATGTATATGATCTTCAGTCAGATGCTAAAGAGTTTTGACAGAGAAGATTTGGAAGATCTGTGAATATTGGTAAAAGCTAAGTATGGGTCAACAAGGCCAGTGGAAGACTATGACTACATGTTATGGGGTGATATGAAAATCATATGTAGAGGATGAAGTATGGAAGGCTCAGCAAGGATATAAAGTATTGGAATGAAAGCTATATGACTCCTGTGGAGTTCATTCCTTGATGTTGCAGTCTATGATGGTCTACATGTTGGTGGAGAAGACATATCCCCTTACACCACCTACAGTTGATATGATGCTGAAGAAGAAGCTTCAAGTGGAATATTTCAATGAAATGGCCTATCAGCTTGTTAAGAAAATGGAGAAACAGCTTAACAAGAAATGAAGTGTTTGGAAGCATCCTCCTGGTGTTTATTAAGCTTTGAATGAAGAAACTTGATGATTTTGAAGAAGAATATCAAGTTTAGGGGAGGATTGTTGGGATTTAAAGCCTTCTTGATGCTGTTTGATCAACTGCTGCTCATATTGGTGTTACTGCTGCTCAGATGAAGTTAAGACTACTAGTACAAAGTTACAACTGCCAGTGCAAAGTTAAGACTGCTAGTACAAACTTAATGTTGTTCAAGGTTAAGACTGCCAGTGCAAAGTTACAACTGTTAGTGTAAGTTAGTACTGTTAGGCATTTTGTTAGTACTGCTTATGAGATATGTATTAGATATTTATAGAAAAGATTTGATATACTTAGGAAAGTATTGTAAGCCATGTAGGACTCCTTGGTGTATAAAAGGAGGTCCTAGGGCATAGAGTTAGACACACAGAAACCAGAAAAAGTATCAAAACATATAATTCGTAGCTTTAAGGTCTTTGTAACTCTAATACTTTGAAAGTATTCGTATTATTATCATTAATAATATTGGAGCTTATTTGTTGAATTGTGTGTTCATTGTTTTATTGTTTCATTAACAATTCTTCTTAATATTAAAGATTAGATTCCGCATAATCTTTAATACATTCAAACACCATTTCTATTATAGTTTTGTTAGATTTATCTAATATAACTAAACCTTTACAAGCTAAGGAATTCGATCTAAGTTCAACTGGGATCAACAGGGTTAAATTGTGAGCTTTGTTAGATGTAAGTCTGCAAGTGTAGGACACAAGCATATTTAGTCTGATATGCATTTTAATCTCTATATAGGTCATCGAGCCAAAGAGTTGATCCGTTTGAGAAGTGACAACTGATCCATTATAATCTTTATAGCGACAATATGTGTCATGTATTAAGTATTTTAATGTTACTTTTTGTTATTTAAGCTACATAAATGGTCACATATGTTATAAAAAAACTTAATGTATTTAGTTCGCCTCATATTCATGAATCCCGCGCCTTGGAATGCGCCTCGCCTCGAGGCTCTTTGCCCCACTTTGCGCCTTAGTGTGCCTTGAGCCTTTCAAAACTATGAAGTCGGCTAAATATAAATTTAAAACTTGATAACATAATCTATACCTACAACAAAAGCACATCACCATTACTAATCTATTACAAAGTCTATGACAAGTTACAAGGTTCCTAAATGTAGAATGACCATCACTTTTAAATGCTAACAATCTCTCCCTAAAGGGTGGTCATTCCCAAAGTAGCTTCTTCATGAATTGGGTTTCTGTAATCTTGAACTTGGACATTATGTGATGTAATAGTGTAGTCTTGATTCTTCGTTTTCTTCATGCTTTGTGATCTTAGAGTAAATTCTCTCCTCCTTTCTTTCCTTTAATCAACACTTCATATGTTTGTTCCTACGTCCTCTCCAACATACTCATACCACAAGGATTTAATCTTCATACTTATGTCTTCCTCATAGATTTTTCGAACTTGTTGTTGACATCCTTCATTTGTTCTTGACTTTGATGTAACTATTTGTATTTGTCTTGATCTCTTTGTCTTAAACTTTCTTGATTTGAGCTTGTTGAGGATGAATCATATAAGTATAAGTATGTGGAGGTGAAGATGTTGATGTATATGGTGTTGGTGCATCCAGAGCGACATACATCAGCGGTACCTGCACAAATAAGGTAAATAATAATGATGTTAAACCAATCAATCATTGTGGACCTTTTTTTATAGAATTGTTCCACTATGATTGTTCTACTAATAAATGTCTTGATTCCATTCACTTTAGGCGGGTCAAATTAACCTCCTGATCCATTTTAGGACCGATATCAATACACTGGATAAATCCAAGTATAGACCTACATCATCAGGACTCGATTCATACAATGAATCTCCATAGTAGGGTTTCCAGCTCAAAGTGCTAGGTAATTCCTTTTAAGAATTTCCCCACCTGCCGTTACCATGAATTGGATGCCCTCAAGAAAGCTACCAACAATCTAGGTGAGTCACTGGAGTACATATAAAGTATCACTCCATGGCTATAGACCGTTTGAAGCTAAGTACCACCATACTTAATCTAAAAAGGATTAACCAGGAGACCTACTGTCAGTGTTGTTTGTTGTTGAAACTGGCGGGATTTCTGTTCAATTATCGAGGATCACTACGTGATTACCACTATGAACGTTCTAGCAAGATTACTAGGATCTGCGCAAGACTCTTGAATAAAACTTGTGTTCTTATTTGTGAACAACAAGTGTAATTTGGTATGTGTTCAATGTGATTTTATTTTTGAATATCTTTTGGCTCTAGACTCAATTTGTGCATTTTGGTTTTAGTGAGCGAAGGCTGGAGCCTGCCACCTTTTCAATATCAAAAAATCTTGGAGTGAGAGGTTGATAGATTACGTGTTTATCTCCATGAGAAATGAAACAATAATCTTTTAAGAGAAACTTGAGTGGCTGGGGAGGGGTTGTGTATTGCATCACTGGGTCCATGATGTTTGTCTTCAATATCATAATCATCTTTGTGATTAATGATAGCAGATGTATTGACCTGGTTTCTGCCCTAAGTTTATGGAGGGTTTTCATTTATTTTAACCCTTTCATAACTTTTTTTCCATTCTTCAACCCCTTCAATGCATATCACGTCGTCCTTACAGTTACCTTGTTGTGATTGTTCAAGTAACAACTCATGAAAAAGATACCATTTTTCCCTTTACTCATTCATCTGCTTGTCCTACGGACGTCTACTATATCTAGTGAAATGTCCCTGGGTAGGTCCCTCTGGCTCTGGCTGAGCCATGGGATAAAAAAAAACCTAACCTTATCACCTTATATCTCCTCAATCTTCTTGGTGACTTTTAGTTGGTATGGTATAAGTATCGTAGCCTTTGAAACCAATTTATAAAACTCAATCAAAGTGTTATAAGAAATCTTGTTTTGTTAACACCTTGAAAGTTTTTGGTTTTAAAGAACTACTCCCCCTACACATATGCTTATGTAATTTCAAAGATTCAAAAGATATTACCCGGCTGGTTAAAGGGATCCATTATCATGTTTTAAGTGACAAGTAGCCCTTTGAACCAACTTGAAATTATTACCCGTCTAAGTTCAAGTTTATTAAGAATGATCACTTTGATTCAAGCCTTTTTGAGATAAATAGATTTTGATCATATTTTTAATCACATTTTCTTCCCCTCAATAATTAAAAGACATTTTAATAAGATCCTAAATGAATTCGGGTGGTCGGGGAAGCTCAAAATAGATGTTAGACATGGTAAAATGTAGAGAGAGGGTAAATAGATAAAGTGGAAAGATGTGTGTTTATTAGAGAGAAAACATACACTTATTGTGATATTACAAATGAGCTTCACCCTCCTAGTTGTGACTAGGAGGGTATATATACTATATTATACGCCTATTGATGTGTGTTTTATACGTCTTAAATTTATAAAGCTAGATATACCGGTTAGTCGAGTAAAAACACTACACGGGCAAGTACACTCTTTTGAATGTAATATAGCCTAGTTATGTCCACGTTTCTATTTAGCCATAGTCCATAGTTAAGTATTTACATAGTCTTGCTTCTAGGTTGACTTAAACATGTTATCAATAGGTATTAGCAATTACAAGATTGCAGTGTTTATTATTTCCCCAAAGTTATATGTCCAATTGTATGGGAAATTTATGAATGTCTCTATTTGTAGTTTTTTTTTTTTTTTTTTTTTTTTTTTTTTTAATCAACCACATGTCTAGTGTACACAACAGATATGTAAACCATAATTTTACACCACATTTTGTTACCCAATGACAACAATAAATTATTGTGTATATAAGTACTTTAAGCTATTAAGATGCAAATCAACATAGTAGAATGATTCGAAAACCTCAATGCTTACACTTTGTTGAAGGATGAATCACTAACAAATTAGGAGTAAATAAAAGACTTAGATTAAATCAAGAATAATCAA
Source organism: Artemisia tridentata subsp. tridentata (assembly GCA_021014915.2). Taxonomy (NCBI): domain Eukaryota; kingdom Viridiplantae; phylum Streptophyta; class Magnoliopsida; order Asterales; family Asteraceae; genus Artemisia; species Artemisia tridentata. The sequence continues at coordinate 247,827,700 of CP139506.1, read as the reverse complement.
ACCATAAATAGTCTCTGTTTTGGTCACTTTGGTATAGTGAGCGGATCATTTGAAAAGTGTGAAGTTTTTACAAAGGCTAAAAAGTAATATGAACTGTTAGATCTAAATATCGTCAGATCAACAACTGAACCAAGGCGTCAGGTCATAGGGGTATCCTCATCATTTTCACGATCAGTTATAATATACTTTATTACTAATATCTTATTTCCCAATTCCATTTATCATTTTCTCTAACGAGCCAATTTATCCTCTTCATGCTACTCAATTTTGAAGATAATACTACCCAATTTTCGATCTGCTAGAAGATAACACAAATTTTGAAAAAACCAATTTCAAGACCAATGAGTTGAACACGATCAAGCTCAGCCCCACCAAGAGAGTTGAATTTGAAGAGTTGAAATTGGGTAATGTGTTTGAACACGAACCAATGAGTTGAACCTGAAGTGCCTGGGCAGGGCTTGATGTGTTTGAACACGATCTGCTGAAATTGGGTAATGTCCAGATCTGAAATTGGGTAATGCATCTGCTTATTTTTGTTTTATGAGATTTTGTTGGTTCTGTCATCTAGCATATAAAAGATTGTGCCTTTTATAAATTAAAGAAAGTTGGAGATGATGATGCATTTTGGAGATGATGATGCATTTTAAGAGAGAGAACAATAAAAAAATGATGTAGATGGTAGAGTCACGTGTGAGGCTTAAAGAGTTGTTGAATGAATATTTTAATAACTTAAGGTAATAAGCATTTCTACTTTCTAAGCTTTAATTTGTGTAGTGGGTTACCTACTAGTATATCTTTTAGAGTTAGCTGTACTTCTTTAGCTGGGTTGCAATGTTGCATATTTCATGTTAACACTTTGCAGTAATAGTTATTCATTATAGCCATCGTTAAGTCGAGTTCTAGGTACAACATAATGTTCGGTAGAACAGTAGTTCAAACAATTGTGTGTAGAAGTGTCGTTATAGGTTCATCAGTTATATGTTCATCAGTTTATTGGTTCATCAGTTATTGGTTCATCAGTTATTGTGTTGTTATAGGTTCATCAGTTATAGGTTCATCAGTTATAGGTTCATCAGTTATTGGTTCATCAGTTATTGGTTTATCAGTTATAGGTTCATCAGTTATTGGTTCATCAGTTATTGGTTCATCAGTTATTGTGTTGTTATAGGTTCATCAGTTATAGGTTCATCAGTTATTGGTTCATCAGTTATTGTGTTGTTATAGGTTCATCAGTTATAGGTTCATCAGTTATATGTTCATCAGTTATTGGTTCATCAGTTATAGGTTCATCAGTTATTGGTTCATCAGTTATAGGTTCATCAGTTATTGGTTCATCAGTTATTGTGTTGTTATAGGTTCATCAGTTATAGGTTCATCAGTTATAGGTTCATCAGTTATTGGTTCATCAGTTATAGGTTCATCAGTTATTGTGTTGTGTTATTTTTTTGGTTCATCAGTTATTGTGCTGTTATTTTTTTGGTTCATCAATTATTATCCTGGTGTTATGTCTTTTTGGTTCATCAATTATTGGTTCATAAGTTATAGGTTCATTAGTTATTGGTTCATCAGTTATTGTGTCGTTATAGGTTCATCAGTTATAGGTTAATCAGTTATAGGTTCATCAGTTATAGGTTCATCAGTTATTGTGTTGTGTTATTTTTTTGGTTCATCAGTCATTGTGCTGTTATTTTTTTGGTTCATCAATTATTATCCTGGTGTTGTGTTTTTGGTTCATCAATTATTGTCATGTGTTATGTTATTTTTTTGGTTCATCAATTATTGGTTCATCAATTATTGGTTCATCAGTTATAGGTTCATCAGTTAGCGTCGATTGTTTTTAAAAGTGTTTAGGTTCATCAATTATCGTCGGTTGTTTTTCAAAGTGTTTTGGTTCATCAGTTAGCTTCGGTTGTGTTTCAAAGTGTTTAGGTTCATCAGTTAGCGTCGGTTGTTTTTCAAAGTGTTTTGGTTCATCAGTTAGCTTCGGTTGTGTTTCAAAGTGTTTAGGTTCATCAGTTAGCTTCGGTTGTGTTTCAAAGTGTTTAGGTTCATCAGTTAGCGTCGGTTGTTTATCAAAGTGTTTAGGTTCATCAGTTAGCGTCGGTTGTTTTTCAAAGTGTTTTGGTTCATCAGTTATTTTTGATAACGTTCATCAGTTATTGTTAATCTTTAACGTGCAATATCTCACTCATATTAATGGCCAAAAAGCTACAACTTTCATGTTTAAAGTTTTGCAAAATTCGGCCTTTAAACTAGGCAAAATTAGAGCTAAAAATGCATAAAATTTTAAGAAAATCAACACCTACTTAAAAAGTTGAAAAAAAAAGAAGTTGCGATTCATATATCATAATGCATACCAAATTAAAGAGAATTATATTTTTAAAAATTATGGTGAAATCGGTTTTTCATAAAAGTTTATCGTTTGAAAGTTATTTACGTTTAAAGTTTTGGGGTGGAATAAAAAAAGGGGTTAAAAGGACCAAAATGCCCCCTAACCAAATTTAATAAGAAAAAAAAGAGGGAATGGTTGGTGGACACTTGTCACATTGTGAGTGGTTGAAAACACTTTTTAGACTTTTTAATTTGCATCCCCTTTTTAAGGGATCGCATCTCCTTTGGTATAACATACATGGATTAATTTTACATAAAAAGGGCTACTTTCTAGTCTCTATGAAGATTGATTACATGTTGATCACTTTTGTAAAATCATTTTCTACACACCAAATTACAATATGCTTCTGATCCTACCGTCAACACTCCACCTACGTCGCCTAGTTTTGGTGAAAATGGGGATGTTTTTGTTGATGACATCCCAAGAACGAAACAAGCTTAGGAGAGAGAAACTAAGTATGATGGTGAAAAGCAGAAAGGTGAAAAAAGAAAGGGTAAGGAACTGGTGAATCTGAAATCTTCAGCATGGGATCATTTCACTTTGGATGCACCTAATTCCGAGTATGCAAATTGCAATTATTTCACTCAAGAAATCAAGTGTCCTAGTAAGAATGGAACCAATTCTTAGCATAATCATCTAATTCGTTATAGGAAATACCCTTACAATCACAAGAAACAGAAGCTATTGATTATCATAAATCAAGCTTCTGTCCAAGAGATTTCAAGAAGTATTGTGCTAGGATGGTTATTCTTGATGAATTTCTTTTCAAGACTGTTGAGCATGAAGGGTTTTTTGATTTTGTGAACATGTTGCAACCACAGTTTCAAATCCCAGCTAGAGCAACAATCACAGAGATTGCATTGATTTCTATGTGTTTGAATTTGAAAGTTTGAAGAAGTAATTTGCTAAGACCAAGCAAATTATTTCTCTTACTACTGATTTGTGGTCTTCGAGACACAACCGTAGTTATATGTGTTTGATTGGTCATTTCATCGATTATGAATAGACTATGCACAAAAGGATTTTAAACTTTTGTCCAGTTTCTAGTCATTCTGGAGATATAATTGGAAAAATATATTGAGAAGACCTTTCTTGATTGGGGAATTGACAAGGTTCTCACAATTACCGTCGATAATGCTAGTTCAAATGATACTTTTCTACAATACTTGAAAATTGCTCCAATATTTATCAAATTCTTCATCCTTTTCATAGCCATGTTTCGAAGACTTTCATCCTGCACAAGCATCTTCTTTTTAATCATTGCTCTTAGCCAAAACTTCATCGAAGTAACGTTGGTGACATATAGAGAGCCAGAGATGCGCAAAGTAGCAATATTAAAACCTCTCAGAAAAGGCAAAAAACACCTGGCATAATCCCAATCTTCATCTGTACGCATCCCTTTTGAGGATAAAAGTTTGGTCCTATACATACTATCTTGTTCCTCCAACATATCAAAAGCAGCTTGAAACTTGATAGCACTTTCAAGCATTAGGTAAGTTGAATTCCACATTGTTTCAACATTAAGTCAAACAAGACTCTTACTATCTTCTTCCTCAACATATGCCTTGAAACGTAAAAGCCTAGCGAGAGAAAACCTCACATACTTCACAGCTGACCTGATTCTAATGACAAAATCATCTACTTCTTTTAGACCTTGTTTGTCGACAAGACTTAAAATGTGGGCACAACATCTCATTTGAAAATTTTGACCCTCCAACACACTTTTCTTCTAAGCATTAAGCCTCCTTTTCAAGTACCGTAGACAAGTATCATTTGAACTAGCATTATCCACAGTAATTGCGAGAAGCTTGTCGCATCCCCAATCAAGCAAGCTCTTCTCAATATATTTTCCAATTATATCTCCAGAATGACTAGAAACTAGATAAAAGTTTAAAATCCTTTTATGCATAGCCCATTCACCGATCGATTAAATGCGCGGTCAAACACATATAACTAAAGTTCTGTCTCGAAGACCACAAATCAGTAGTAAGAGAAACTCTTTGCTTGGTCTTAGCAAAGTACTTCTTCAAAATTTAAAATTCAAACACATACAAATCAGTGAAATCTCTGATGATTGTTGCTCTAAACAGGATTTGAAACTGTGGTTGCAACATGTTCACAAAATCACGAAACCCTTTATGCTCAACAGTCTTGAAGGGCAATTCATCAAGAATAACCATCCTAGCACAATACTTTCTTGAAATCTCTTGATTAAAACTCCAAGTAACAAACATCGAGCTACTATCATCGGTATCTTGGACAAAAGCTTGATTTTGGAATATCAATAGCTTATGTTTCTTGTTGTGGTTGTAAGGGTATTTCCTACAACGACTTAGATGATTATGTAAAGAACTAGTTCCATTCTTACTAGGACACTTGATTGATCGAAGGCAATAATTGCAATTAGCATACATGGAATTAGGAGCATTCCTAGTGAAATGATCCCATGCTGCAGATTTCAGATATACCAGTTCCTTTCCCTTTCTTTTTTCACCTTTATTTTCACCATCATACTTGGTTTCTTGCTCCTAAGCTTGTTCCGTTGATGGGATGCAATTAGCAAAAGCATCCCCATTTTCACCAGAACTAGGCGACGTAGGTGGAGTGTCAACAGTAGGATCAGGAGCATACTACAAATTTCTGTATAGAAAACGATATTAAAAAAGTGATCAACATGTAATCAATCGTCATAGAGACTAGACAGTAGCCCTTTATGTAAAATCAATCCATGTATGTTATACCAAAATGACCAAAACAAATACTATTTATGGTATGATTATTCGTGATCGAAATCTAATTTTATTATTTACTCTCTATTTGTTAGTGATTTATCACTCAGCAAAGTGTAAGCACTGACATTTTCAAATCATTCTACTATGACGATTTGCATCTTAATAGCTTAAAGAACTTGTATACTGTTAGAACCAAACAGTTTGGGCTGTGCTTTTTAAGAGTTAATGTTATATAGACAATAATTTATTGTTGTAAGTGGGTAACAAAATGTGGCCTAAAAGTATAGTTTGGTTGATTAAAAACAACAGAGATAGACATTCATGCATTTCCCATACAATTGGACATATAAATTTGGAGAAATAATAAACTCTACAATCCTGTAATTGCTAATACCTATTGATAACTGGTTTATCTCAATCTAGAAGCAAGCCTGCGTAAATATTGAGATATTGTTTCATACTGGATTCAAGAAGAACTTGAGTTTAACTACCTTGTGTTGCTTTGATCTAATTACTTAGTGAAGCAATAACCCCTAATCACCAGACAATATTATATGGCATGATAGGCAGCTGCCTATTCAAGTGTACACAAGGAAGAAATATCAGGTCAAACCTATGGATATGGGGCAATTTCAGTCTATTTTCGGGTATTGGATGGATCCATTCAGTCAGCAAGATAGTGGGGTTATGGAGTGGTGGGGAGCAGTTTCCAACCTATCTTTCAGGAGCAGTTAATTAGTGTTTAGAGTATTAATAGCAGGCCATGTTATTTCCTTGTTTTCTGTCTTTATTTTCATTCCTAAATCGCATTGTAATTCCTGGAGATTCAGCCATTTCTCGAATTGGGCCAGTTACTATTTCAATTCAATCATGTTGCCTGCTTAATTTTTCCTAACTCTATCATTGGTTCCATTGTCGGGAAATCGATGCCAAGATGGTACAAACCCGGAACACCTCTAAATCTGGTGGTTCAACACCTGATGTCGTAGCTTCACAATTGCCAGCAATTGCCTAAAGGCTTGAGTCTTTAGATGCAATGAGGGCAGAACTCGCAACACTTAAGTCTCAGGTGGAGAGCCAGCTGTGCTAGCTTAGTTGGCCACCAAGATTCCTTAGGGGCTTAGGGAGGGGAGGTTTGGCTAGGGGAGGTCTCAAGTTCGAGTACCACCCGAGACTTTTACCCCTTCAGGTGGAATAGGAGGAAGTACAGGCGGAGTTCAGGGTCAGCATACTGCCCAATTGGATGTCACTACTATCTGAACCACTAACAACTAACAAGCCGTTCAAAAAAAATTAGTCTCAGGTGGAGAAGTCCGATGGAAAAGCCAGAGGTTACGAGGAAGGCGAGACATCAAGAAACATTAACCGCCAGTACAGACCTTACAACAAAATTGATTTCCCAACTTTCAGTGATGGGGATCCCCGAGAGTGGATTCTAAAGGCTGAGAAATATTTTCGCTATTACAACATTCCTGATGAAGAAAAAGTGGATGTGGTTTATTACATCTAGAAGGGCGCAGGTTTTTGTTGTTTAAAGGGCGCATGATTATACCGGATGTACCGGGTCTTCGACTCAAGCTTTTGCAGGAAGCTCATGGAACACCCATCGGTGGTCATGGGGGGTTCTTAAAGACATTCAAACGGCTTTCTAATCAGTATTTTTGGCCCAAAATGAAGACGGATGTTAGGCTGTTTGTTCAACAATGTATCACCTGCCAGCAACAAAAATATCAAACCTTGTCTCCCGCGGGGTTACTTCAACCCCTGCCAATTCCTGCTCAAATCTGGGAGGATCTCTCTATGGATTTTATTGTCGGATTACCTCCTTCCAACCGGCTTGACACTATCTTGGTGGTGGTGGATCGATTGAGCAAGTATGCTCATTTTATTGGGTTATCACATCCCTTTACGGCTAAAGGGATAGTTGTTGTTTTCTGTAAAGAAATCATCCGTTTACACTGTTTTCCATGCTCCATCGTTTCTGACCGGGACGTTGTTTCATCAGTAACTTTTGGCAGGAGTTATTCCGACTAAGTCACACCAAGATCCAACTAAGTACCAGTTATCATCCCCAATCGGACGAGCAAACGGATGTGCTTAATCGCTGTTTAGAGGCCTATTTACGCTGTTTCGCACATGAGCAGCCAACTAAATGGAGTTCTTATTTAGCATGGGCAGAATATTTTACAACACCGGATACCATACAGCTACAGAAACTACTCCCTTCTTTGCAGTGTATGTTCGTGAACCCCCAACCCTCTTTCCTTATGTGATGGGAGAAACGAAGAATGCGGAACTCGAACAACAGTTGATTGATAGAGATGACATGCTGAAACTACTTCGTGCCAATTTACACAAGGCTCAGGACCGTATGCGAGCTCAAGCTAATTCGAAGCGACGCGAGCTGTCTTTTGAAGAAGGTGACTATGTTTTCTTGAAAATACAGCCATATCGTCAACGCAGTCTAGCTAAACGTCGATTTGAGAAACTGTCACCGCGTTTCTTTGGTCCTTACCGTGTTAAACGTCGCGTTGGACCAGTTGCCTATGAGCTGGATCTTCCCCCAACTGCTCGTATTCATCTAGTATTTCATGTATCCATGCTTAAGCCAGCTCATGGTTCTTTCTCCCTTGATCAGGTTGCTCCGTTACCTATTACAAAGGACTGGGAAATTGATTTGCAACCCAATTATGTGGTCTCTCACCGCTGGGTTTCTGAAGCTGGTCAACAAGTGCTGGAACTTTTAGTTACCTGGTCAAATCGTCCATTGGAAGAAGCTAACTGGGAATCCTATGATCTGCTTCACAATTTCCTAATTTTCGCCTTGAGGACAAGGCGTTTTACCGGGAGGGAAGTATTGATAGGCAGCTGCCTATTCAAGTGTACACAAGGAAGAAATATCGGGTCAAACCTATGGATATGGGGCAATTTTAGTCTATTTTCGGGTATTGGATGGATCCATTCAGTCAGCAAGATATTGGGGTTATGGAGTGGTGGGGAGCAGTTTCCAACCTATCTTTCAGGAGCAATTAATTAGTGTTTAGAGTATTAATAGCAGGCCATGTTATTTCCTTGTTTTCTGTCTTTATTTTCATTCCAAAATCGCATTGTAATTCCTGGAGATTCAGCCATTCTCGAATTGGGCCAGTTACTATTTCAATTCAATCAAGTTGCCTGCTTAATTTTTCCTAACTCTATCAGGTCACTTCAAGTTTACTATCACCAACAACATGAACATCACCATCCCTATACATTTTACAACCAACTACGTATAAAAGAACATATAACATAACAAAAGCAAAATAAAAGATTATATAAGTACAAGACAAATCTAACATGTTTCATTTTAAAATAAAGATTGCATAATTACTGATTACATACGTAGCAGCACATCAATACAAAAAGAACCATTTATTGATTAATCAAATTAATTCACAACACTCAAAGATGATATATTTATAAAAAATACACAAGTGAGCCAATCACAATAACATTAACAAAATAGATGTTGTGGTTACCTGACCATACTGGATTCAAGAAGAACTTCGTCTGCTTGTGTAGAATCGGCTAGGGTTTGTGATCGACTTGTGTAGAGAAATGAAGATCAGAGGCCACGGTTATATAGCTGAATGATTAGCCAAATTTTAATTTAGGGATTGTCTTTAAAAAAAAGGAATCACAACAATTGATAGATTTACCAGTTTAGTATAAATACTTGAACATAAACGAATGCAATATATTTTCTATAAATAAATATTTGAATATGTTACATACTCAGGTCGGGTCGGTTACCCGCCGTTACCATAAAACATAAACCGAAACTGCCCCATGGTAACTCAGTTTTTTCGGTTATCGGTTCTTTCCGTTTTCGGATCAAGCGGTTCGGCTCGGTTTGCCGGTTTCTCAGTTTTTTTGAATACCCCTAACTAGTGCAATGTGACTAGCTATCAAGGACATTTCCTTATCAAGCGTGTGTTTCATCTGCACACCCACTTTTTATATTTGACATGGTAGAGCACACAAACAGTACTGATGCAAAGCCCAAACTCACAATCAATAACTGTATAGAATCTACCAGATTACGTAATCAACTTTGAACTCAAGTCTGTATGTCCTAGAGTCCAAGTTGAATTCCTCGTCGAGTTTTACCTTCCCATTTGCAAGTGCAGATGAGGTCAAACAGTAGAAAACCTGGATGTGTTTACTACAAGTTGCTGCCAAACATTGTCTCAGTCTTGTGTAACAATGTTAACTCGGTCATCAAACTTGAAACGTGAAAGTTGACAATTTGATATTCAGTTGATAAGTTAATTCAATCTACTTATCAAACGATCAATTAACATGCAAATTTATTAAGTGTAACACCACGGATTTTTACTTTTTACTCACAAATTATGGAACATATAAAGTTTGACCTCAAGAACAAATCATTAATTTATTAGTAGAATTACCTTCTAGATTTGAATCTGAACACCGCACTAAAAATACGTAGAAGGAAATTAAGTTCTAAACTTGATAATTTAAACATCAATTTTTTTCTGTGACAGATGGTAGCACACGCAAGTGGATATTTTTCTTTGGTTTAGCACCTCTCCAATTTCTTATGCAGCTTGCAAAGTGTTCATCATTATTTAGCATCAACCATTTTCCGTCATCAACTTCGTACTCCAACATGTAACTCCCATGATCCAACTTCAGTCTCTCATCGATTTCCTCTTTAACATATGCAAATGCAGATGAGCTTGGGAGGATGATTGTTACGTTTATTTTATACAATACCATGAAGAGTACTTCTGCATCATTATCCACATAATCATTAACTTGATCATCATTAATTGTCATCATCCTCATCAACCAAATCAGTCTTCCAGTTGATGTTTGTTGAGGGGTCATCATTTGCTGTGCTTGAATCAGTTTGACTCTCGGATAATTCACTTAACTTTCTCTTTACAAAGTTTAGTCTTTGCCACTCTGAAATGCTACGAACATTTCCACACTTTTTCCAAAGTGATAATCTGTTTTCTTCAAAAATCTTGAAAAACCCAATTCCAGTTCCTGTAGAATTCTCAACATCTGTAATGCTAAATTCATCACCAATTTCCGCACCAGAAGCAAACTTGAAACTTGGCAAACACCACTTTAGTGTTGCTAACACGGTCTGCAACATGACAAAATAGTTCCGACTTTGGGGCCATAAGAACTCAAACACATAATCAAGATCACCGGTGTCAATGCTCCTCAAGCATATCATAAAAATACTACATTTTGTTAAGGTAGAGAGTAGCCACAATAGCCCGGAACCACTCATCTTACTAGTATCTCTGCAGAAGTGCGGTTCATAAGTTTGAAGTGTCTTCCAAACAATTAAGCCCCTCCCCATTTTTCAAAGGGAGCATATCACATATAAATATTTCGCATTGTTGGAAGGAACATCATATCGTTCTGCACCAAACACATAATCGTCAGTCAATTTGACCACATGAGTCTTCTCAAAAGGGATCCAAACTTGAGCAAGAATTAAGTTATGCGATTCGCAAACGATCTCTAATGCCTCTTCAATTTCATCTTTGGCGTAGTTGAGACCCCCTATACTCTGTTTCATTAACATAAAATCTTTGCTAGTAAGAAAAGGACTAAGAAGTAATCAGAAACTTCAATATCTTTTAAAGTACTTATTCTTATGATAAAACTACTTTACACAATATTTGAATGATTGTTGCTGTAATTACTAGTAACCATTACTTCAACAACAGAGAACACACACAATTTTTAAACGACAAAGTCACATACACTCTAAACTACACATTTATCCCAAGCAGCCGACTTGAAACCCTGAGACCTCAACCTCATGGGAAAGGATCAGAGGAGCACCTTAGATATACTACTAAGTAACCCAAAAGAATTAGCTAAAGGAATCCCAATGATATGACATTGCCACGTTCAATAATCAGACAACAAAGTAATTAACTGCAAAAGCGGTGTTTTGAGTAACGCCATTGAGAAACATATACCTTGTATTCCCGAGATTCTTCTACATTGAACGTACTCAGACCAACTCTCTGCAAAGATAAAAACACCATATTAAAAATCAAAACATAGTTATAGATAAACCTATTAAAGCTCAGAACACATACCTCTAATGCAAGTTTCAACTCAACAAAGACTACAAAATTCACATCCACACAACACTCAACAACACCAACACATGAACCACTTTGATCAGATTGATCAAACACAGGCAGCAATATTAAACAATTCATACCACATAATAAAGCAGAACGAACCAACAGACACTGCTGGTGAGCCAACATATCAAGATATAATCATCAGGTCCTTATTAACTTCACTTCCATTACTCACATCTATACTATATTTATACCTTATAGAAAATAATGTATATTTATGAAACCGAGTATCAAGATGCTCAAGTGCAAAAGGTTGATCAGAAGTTGAAAGAAAATGTTTTTCGCCACATTTAATAGGTGCCCAAAACTCAATTAACCCAATAAAATGAGGCACCTGAACGTCACAAAAAGCAGAATTTATCTTCTCATGAACCACCCAACAAGGGTCCTGAAAATGATTTGGTCCTGTACGTTCGATTTGGCTCCAGAAAATTTGTCTACGCTTATAGTTTTTGGATGCGAATTGAAGTTTGGTTGGAAAGGTTGCAAGGAACGTCTAGAGTCTATCGTTCTTACGGCGAGTTGTAGAGTCCCCTTCAGCCATTATTGAGCAACCTGTGTTCCGCAGTACAGTTGCATGAAAGTAGAAACGAATAAGGTCGATCTAAAAATGAAATATTAATTTACATTTACATCAGGCCCATAAAAATATAAAGCCCACCAACAACTTTAGGTTTTTCGCTGTCGTACTACGTATAACATTGGTGACAAAAAAAAAAAAAAAAATGCCGTGTGTCATTTGTCCCTTTGGTAATTGTCCCCTAATTGTATCTTTCTTGACGTCTTACTGGCGGAGTAGCAGTTCTTAGAGGTGAATAAGAGAAAGGCTCTAAAAGTCACTTATGTGTATACGATAGATTTCTTTAAGTGTGACATGGGAAAAATTAAGCTAATAAACGGAGGAATTAATTAGATGAAGTTTTTTTGTGCTAGCTTGGATCTTTGAGCATGATTCTTGGAAGAAATATCCTGTATATGGACCTAAACAAGTGCTGGCATAGAAGTACAAGAAGTTACTAAAATCTCAACAGGAATATGAGTGTTAAGAATTAGGGGGAATTGCATACATATATCCTAAGAGGTATTATGGTCTGCTTTTAGCTGCTGCGAAGGGAAATGTTGATGATTCTGAATTCTGATCCGGCTGCTTCCTCTGGTCAGTGGAAGCTGTCATTTGACAGTGGCCCCAATGCTTCCTCTAGTGTGGCAAAATGTGCTGCTGATCTCTTCTAGTTTGTGTGCAAATTTTGCTACATCCTAGTGTTCCGAGTTGGATATAATTTTACTATCATGGTTCTTTTAGCATAAGTTTACAATTTTTTTTAAAGAATAATGGTTGGGTGATATAATTTCTAGACAGGGTATTTCGCAAAATGCTACATGTACGGAATCACTAAAGTGAAATATGTTTGAGATAGGTTAATTGGTGGTTTTCGCAAAGTGGCGGATCTAAGATAAAACCAGACCAAACCTTTCATCTTCTCGATACAAACCTTTCATCTTCTCGATACACCCTCTTGGATGAGGTTATCTAATCAACACTATATATGGGTATACAATGTTCAACTCAAAATTCCTGAAAAAAAGCCCATCCTCAGTTATATCGAGCTTTTCTCCTACACATGAATCTCGAATAGATTTAGGAAAACTTCGTTTGATTGGATTCGTAACTCTTGTGACATAGAGTAGTTAGTTGCTTATATTCTCTAGCTCCTAGAATCTTCATTAATACTGTATATTTTCCTATCACACCAAAAATCTATACTGTATATGAATGAAAAACAAAAAGTGAAAAATAAAACTTAAAACTAATTTAAGAAAGTAATTTATTATTTTATTTAAATGTAAGGCTGAAAACTAATTTAGAAAACTTAAAACTAATGTATCTCATTTCTTGAATATAGAAATTATCAATTAAAATTTGTTCGTTTACATAAAATCATTATATGTTACAATAATTTACAGTTAAATTTTAATTTTTTACGTTGTATGAATAAATGTTATACGAAACACCTAGCCAAAATATCACAATCATAATTATGTGCCGCGACAAAATCCCGTTGTTATGCACGAGTAATCGTCTATTAAATATTTAAGGTTTATAAATTTCTGAAATGAATAAAATGATGTATTTTGATCAATGTTTGTAAAGCTCAAGCCAACATTTTTGTGATTACAACTATAAAAAAACATAATTAAACACGAAAGACTGGAATTATTCATGTTTAAGCTGGATTTGTTGTACCATATATGATTTGTTATATTAATATTGAATTAATAATTGACTGGATGCCTCGAGCAATTCACCGGTTGGATCGAAATGAAGGAAGACGAATCTTTGACTTGTGTCAAAGTCAAAATCTGCCTCCAAAAGTCCACACGTACGTAGATTAATTAATAAATAATGTTCAAGTAATAATATTCCAGAAAGTGAAAAGAAACATGAAAAAAAATACGATGAACCGGGAAAAAGAAAGAGATATGAAATATAAAAGCATCATTTTATCACAAAAAGCAGTATAGTCAAACATGTTTTCTATTTTGTCAACAAACATGTTTTTTTTGTGTCGTCTTTCACTTAGTAGCGTTACTATTTTTTATAAAGAAATAAGTACTATTGTGTGAGTTAACGCGTTGTTTAAACAAAATATTACGAGTAGTAACGATTAATTTAAAATCAAATTATGAAAATAAAGAAAATAATAATATCCAGATTAATCCTTTTACCTGTACGTATATTTCTGACTGTTTACATTCTCCGTAACCTATTCTAACGAGATTGCATATCATTGTTGGTGTAATAATATCCGAAATCATAACCCTAAAGAAGTATAAATAACTTAACCGTTTATATCATCTTTAAATACACATAACCTTAAAGTAGTATAATGAACATAACTTTTGAAGTTACCTTAAAATACTTTTTTTTTTCTTTTCTAATACAACTAATTATAATACCCGTGCACGCACGGGGTTTTGACATGAAGTTTTTATCATGTATTAATTTCGAATATATTGTTGAACTTTACACTCTTTTATTTAATCTGTTACAAAAATATTTAATTAGTAGTTTTGTTTTTATATTATTATTTTCAATGTTTAATTTTATATGCTTGTTCTTAATCTTTGCTTGGAATATTTGTTTTGGTGTAGTTTTCGATGTTATAATAGGTTGTATGACGCGCGTTGAATATTATGGCAACAATATCGTGTTTGGAAAGTAAGAATTTTATGTTTCTTAACTATAATAATGTCTTGGAGTTGGTTTTTCACACAAAATTGCACATTAGCTTGCATGCGACATTTTTAAATTTAGTTAATCCCTGGTTGAGGTGATAATCATCTTAAGGTCTTATGGTCTTATACTCTTATTGGTAACTAATAATCATTAATTTTCAAAATTGTATTGACTTTTGTTGTTTGAAGCTCTGGTAACCATAATTTGACTTTTTAAGAAATTGCATTTCGAATAACAATTTTTAATAATTAGATAATAAAAATCACATTTGTTCCAGTAAGTCAAACTAAACTGATTATCCAAAAGTGACATTTTATCGAAAGATTGTAGTCACCGAATGCTAAGGATTAAGATTACACCTCAAGAAAAAGAGAGGACACAATTATATTCCTTACATATATGACTATATACAAAGCTGATACTACGTTACTGCCAAATGCTTCCATGAGTGAAAGATTGTGAATCAAGAAGTATTTGATCAAAAATGATCCCGCAAGCGAATAGTCCCACCCCAAGTAGGGCTGGTCTTGCTCCTAATATCCCTTTTTTTATTATCGGTTTCCTCCACAATATGCATAGCCCGTGCCATTGCTGGGGGAGAATTCCATATAGCATTGCCGCGTTGCTCAACACACCCACCATGCTCCCTTTAGAATTTTTACTCTGTTATATATAAAGAAACGAAAGTTTATATTATCACATAAGTATTTGTAATAATTAATCCCAAACAGTAGATAATCACATATTTGGCTTGCAACATACCTACATATCTAACACCGAGCACATACACAGGGTTTTGTATCAGAATAAATTTAATTTGGAATATATCCAAATACTAAAAAAAATGCTCTAACTTCAAGTCATAATGAAAACATAATCAATACATACACAGATCCAAACATGTATTATTCACGTATGATTTTGATACACCAATGCATCTTTTACTTATAGACATCCTAACATCATTTGATGTTCTTTAAACTAACCTTCACTCTATTCTTTACACGCAAATCACAACAAAGGTTGTACCTGGGGACATTGTATAAGGGAGAGTCATTTGCTCGTCCGTCTATTATGAAATGGGATCTCTTAGCCCAAGACACTGTTAAGCTATTCGAAACCCGAAGCCTTACAACTGGTGGGCAGCTGTAGATTGCCGATTATATAACCTCCCTCTTCCGGGATCCAATCCATTAACCAATGGGGAATTTGTTCAGGGTAAATGTTGAATTTGTTTGTTGCTTCTGTAGAATTCTCTTCGGTTTTATATCGGTAGATTTCATTGATATGAAAAGATAATGCACTTGGCCTATTGTCCTTACTAAATTCTTGGATCCTTCATCTGATGCAAGTATCTCGCGAGCACACCTTAAAGCTGAGTAAAATAATGACTGCAAACAGGAAAAATCATAAGTCAAAACTGAAAATTCAAAAGTCAAAAGATAGGTCAAAAAATAACTCTCCCTTATACAATGTCCCCAGGTACAACCTGAAAATTCAAGAGAATAAAACATATCTAATCCATTAGAGAAACACAAGTTCAAAATCAGTTTAATTCCTGTTTGAACATCGACCCTTTCCAGCATTGCAAAATCACAGGTAATCTTGCTGTATGCTCTCAATAAGATAACAATAGTTTCAACAACCATAATAACAACAAAGATCAAGAATGAAAACGTTTAAATATTTACCAAAATCAACAGGTGCAACACGACCTATAGCCGATACACCAAAATCCGGGTCTAAAACTTCTTCAACTTTTATACCATCATGTGGGACAGTTCTTATTTTTAAACTTGCCTGCCTTAGCCTCTGTCCCGGATTATAAAAATCCACAGTTTTATCCCAACTCTTCAGAAAACAACAAAAAAATAACACAATCATAAACCATATTTTGGCATAATTTCACAATCATTGCCTTAGAAATGAACTAAGTTTAGGACTACTCATATTTCAATGTGCTTATTTACTTTGGAATATAAACAGGTACCAACCTACTTATTTTCTAAAACATACAGTATGTTGGCATCCTGAAAGCAAAATTTAGCAACGAAATTTAAAACACAAAATTACTTAATTAAATCCACATTAATTCATCAATTTTTACATGGGTTTTCAATCATTGAAACTAAATAAAACTCACCAAAAAATAAG
This sequence comes from Artemisia tridentata subsp. tridentata, assembly GCA_021014915.2. Classification (NCBI taxonomy): domain Eukaryota; kingdom Viridiplantae; phylum Streptophyta; class Magnoliopsida; order Asterales; family Asteraceae; genus Artemisia; species Artemisia tridentata. The sequence continues at coordinate 247,810,999 of CP139506.1, read as the reverse complement.
CTTGATAAAAATTAACCACAGTTGATTGTCATTGGTATAAAGTGTCATGATTCTCTCAACCTCATCTCACTATGTACAATTGGATGTAAGAAACAATTAGACAAATCAATGAGATCATAAAAAACAAAATAAAAATTACAACAAATTCAGTTGATCGAATTATTAAATTAACACAAACAAACACTATACACAGTTATGTACTTACAGAAAAGCAAGTGATTTAAAAGATTCCATAAATCCGTCCTTAAAAATAAGGGATTCACCATCGATCGAGCCAAAACGTGAATCAATGTTTGCAAAATAGGACTTAGTATTAAAAAAAAAGGAATTAGCTTACCATCAATCTATGAATCACAGTATACTGTCGTGGGTTTTCTAATTGACTGAGGCACCAAATTAGGGTTTTTAAGAATGACACCATTAACCAAACTTTTGAGATGGATGCCGTTCAGCTTTGGAAGTTTCTTTTCAAAGGCACGTTTTGTTTGTTCTAATTTTCATTTTGACACCTAAGTTTTATGTGGATCGACTCCGCCTTCTTTAAAGTTTTTTTCTGTTACACTTTTGACACATGAATTTTTGTACACAATTTTAATGAAAAAACGTATAAAAACGATTTTTTATGAATTTTGGCCAAATATAGAAGTATTTAGGGTTTTTTAATTAAACATATTTTTTTAAAAAATAATTAAATAATCAGAATATTGCCAAATAAGGTATGATTTGATTTTTTTAAAATGAAAAAGTCCCCACTAGGGGTTTTGTTTTATTATATAAAAGAATGTATCACGTACCCTCCCCCAATAAGTACTATGGCGTGAGCTGACCTGTTGTTTAAAACGAACTCTTACGAGTAGTAACACTTCATTTAAAACCAGATTATGAAACAAAAGGAAATAATAATATGCGGATCAATTTATTTACTTGTTCGTGTATGTTTGACTGTTTACATTCTCCATAACCTACTCTAACGAATAACTCAGCCCTATAACTTGGCACCACACCAGGACTCGCGAAATAGGCCTTCGCATCAAATACACCAGCCGAGTTATTGCGCTTTTTTTTGTTTTGTTTTTTGTTTTTTGTTTTTTTGTTTTTTTGTTTTATTAGGTTAAAGTGTGGGTCAGGGTGTCTTATAAAGTGAGTGATGGAAAATGATGTTTTTGAGTTAAGTTATAAGTTATGAGTTATAGGATAAAATGTTGAGGTGGCATCACGTGTTGCTATAAAATGAACTCTATGGCTCATGGGCACTTAGTGCTCTAAAGAAGTATAGATAGCTTAATCTTTCAAGTTATCCTAAAATACAAGTTCAATATAATCCTACTCCGGTATGACTAACAGCAATCCTTCACCACGACCTCGAACCGATGTGGAAAACCTTATTCGTATCAGACTATCAGTGTTAAAAGCATAACAACCGTTATTCCGGCAAACTAAGTCTAGAAAACTTAACTACAATTTTATGTGTAAACTTTAAAAGATAGAGGATGACATGTAATTTCGTAATTATTTTTGTTTCTTGATTTTTACGTATACCTTTTTATTAGTTAGAGTTTACACTTGTCATTTAATAGTCAATTTAAATTAAATGCACAGCATTTCATATTGAATGTCTAATGCTCATTCATATTATTTTCAAGAGAATATTATATGAATTTATCTTTGGCATTGAGTAGAAATGAAAAACAATTTGACTCATTTATCTTTTGTTTACAAAATATGACAAATTAGTAGGATCGTAGGATCTCGATCCGATCTTACGATCTCAATCTTGCAAAGACAAAAACGATCTCAGGTGGGATCGTGATCTTAACAGCCTTGGTTACAAGTTTATAGAATTGAAGACAATTCATTAAATTTTAAGAAAGTGTGTAATCTGAATATTTTAAGTCTTCCATTATAAGCAGGTCTTAAATGTATTATAAAGTAGTATAGATAGATTGTTGGATTCATGTACCCTTCATTCTTATACAATTTAGACATGTTATTGGTTATATTTTGTGTATTTTGGTTTGTTTGTGATATTTGCGAACTAAAGGAGAGTTTGAAGATAAACGAGTTTGGAAGAAAAAGAGATAAAGTACAAAGAAAAGAAAAATCTCCCTTGTCGTTAAATGGTGACGGCCGTTTCAGAGAAAAATATTTTTGTAATGAAGAATTTTAAGATGTGATAGCAAAGTCGTCACCACATTACTATATATATTAAATCACAATCCAAACGACGCCGTATTTGGGGGGATTTTACTATTCATTACTGTTCCACCCGTGTATACTTATGCGCTGTGTAGAAACTTCTCTAATACTCTTCTCGCTTTTCCCCATATACTTACTCATAAAGTGTAGTTTATCTTCGATTTTTTTTAAGAATCAAAACATAAAGTTTGATCAGAAAAATACAAAGAAATTAGTATTGTTGTGGGTTGGTTGATAATCAGCTTTGGTGTTTTGTTGGCGCCGACGAATTTCTGAGTGTTCAGCTCTTTACGTGCTTTTAATCAGGTATAGGATATTTGAAAACCCTAATGTTCTTCGCAGATCTGCATATTCCGATTAAGATTCTTCGCAGATCTGCATATTTGAAAACCCTAATTACTATTTACTATTTAGAAATATATAGATATTTGAAAACCCTAATGTTCTTCGCAGATTTGTATATTGCGAGTGATATTATATAAATGATGTTTGTTGACTTACGATTTTTTTGTGGGTTAGTCTTACTTATGATTTTTTTGTCGGTTGGTTTTGTTTTTACAGATCCGTAAGCGCCGACGGATTTCTGAGTGTTCAGCTCTTTACGTGCTTTTAATCAGGTATATGATATTTGAAAACCCTAATGTTCTTCGCAGCTCTGCATATTCCGATTAAGATTCTTCGCAGATCTGCATATTTGAAAACCCTAATTACTATTTACTATTTAGAAATATATAGATATTTGAAAACCCTGATGTTCTTCGCAGATTTGTATATTGCGAGTGATATTATATAAATGATGTTTGTTGACTTACGATTTTTTTGTGGGTTAGTCTTACTTATGATTTTTTTGTCGTTTGGTTTTGTGTTTACAGATCCGTAGGCAGACGGTTACATTGGTTTTTGTTTTGGTGTTGGGTGGTTCGTTGCGCTTAGAACATTTCTGTATATTCATCTTTTTTATCATTTTCAATCAGGTAGCCTATACTTTATATTTGACTTTTTTTTTTAGAGGAGGCTTACACTGTGTATTTTTATTTTGTTATTGAGGCTAAAACTTTAGAGTAAGATACTATTCAGGTTAAAGTTTTAGAGTAAGATATTTGAAAACTTTCGTATTGTTTGCAGATCTCCATACAGACAGTAATATTAATGTATGCATATGAAAATGTTAATGGCCTGTGATGATTGTTATGACTTTAGAAACCCTGAATAGTTTGTTGGGATTGTTATTGTAACTTGGCCTTGCAATGCTTGGATGGCATGCTCTTATTTATTAGTATGCAACCAAGATATTTTGCAGCCACGTTAACATACAAGCAAGGTTGAATAGTTCAATCGAATTGTTATTGTAACGTGGCATGGCAGTTCTTGGATGGCATAATATGATTTATGGGTATGCAACCGAGATATTTTGCAGTCTCAACGCTGATTAAAACTCAGAACGGCGTCGTTTTTATTGTGATTTAATATAAATATAACTAGAGAGGGCAATACTAATGTGCGCGTATGTAGTTGTTTCTGTTGTGCAAATGTTGAATGTTGATTCTGATGATTCGGTTGCTTGCTGTCACGGCTTCGACCGGGAACGATCATGGGTCAATCGACGCCGTTATCTGGGGGTTTTAATTGTTCATAATACTGTCTCTAATACCGTTTATATACTGTTTGCTGCTTAATTGCACTCTCTGCTTGGATGGCATGCTCATATTTATCAGTATGCAACCAAGATTTGCACGCTCTTATTTGTCAGTATGCAACCAAGATATTTTGCAGCCACGTTAACATATAAGCAAATTTGAGTAGTTCGCTCAAATTGTTATTGTAACGTGGCATCGCAATGCTTGGATGGCATACTATGATTTATTGGTATGCAGCTGAGATACTTTGCAGCGCTAGGAGGTGAAGGAGTTAGTCTTCTGATTTTACTCCGGTCCAGTATTGTTGCCCCAGCTGCGTTGTTGGTCTTGATTGAAGAAACGGTTCTTTTTTGGTCGCTTTCGATCCAAGAACGTAAGAAGCTATCATAGGATTTTTTTTGTTGCTTCTTATGGATACGTCCCGACTATCGCTTGCTATACACACAAAAAAAATGGTTTACTGTACTGGATTGTCCAGGTGTCGATTATCCGTTCCTTTAGAGTAGCGATTGAAGCTTCTATGCCATTTATGTGACTGCATTGCCAGTAAAAAGTCCAGCTTCAGTTGAAAAAAAATAAAATAAAATAAAAAGGAAAAAAAATACACAGGAGGAACAAAGAGATCAGCGGGGTTTTTCTGAGGTTTGTATGCATAACATCCTGTTTAGTTGAACTCTCTTGGAAATGATAACGGCCAGTGATGAATATTCTCAATTTACCAAACTTTAATAGTCTGATGAAATTGTTATTGTGAACTGGCATGGCAATCGCTGGATGGCATACTCAGATTTCTTTGTATGCAACCAGGATACTTTGCAGCCACGTAGAAACATATAAACTTTTTGTCAGACTTTGATTTCATTAACAGATCTGAGGCCGTTTTAAAAAAGTTAATGTCGTTTTTTTAATGCTGTATTCATGTAGCTATATATTACTATTTATATTAAATAAGATACCAAATAATGTTTTTTAAGTACACAAACAACTATTTTTTAAGTATACAAACAACTATGAATGATACACATTATTTGTCAATATTACAAAATTAAGATTTTTTTTATTGTTTATTTGTGAATACTAAAAGTTGATGTTCTATGTTTATTATCGTGAATTTTTCTTCCCATACTCATAGTTGCAATTGTACAAGACGTATTGGTCGATAGTAGCGTAGAATTTTGAAAGATAGATGCGAAATAAAAGAGAATGGTGTGTCAAGTGATTTGGTGCAGATCATTTCTTCGCAGCGTCCTCTTTTGTTACCCATGTATCTTTTATACTTCAACTATATTCTTGATCAGTACCATTTTTGCAATTACAATTGTGAATATGTGAACACAAATTTGGATGATGGTGCCTCAGCAGTACTAACTGAACATGTTAACCACACGAACTACCCTTTACCTTTTACTTCTGCTTCAGATGCTACTGTCTGTTCATCAGATGCTGCTTCTCCAAGTGATCAAGTGATTAGTAGGCACCGTGTGCGTAATGCACGTAGCAGACGTACAGGGCGTACGGCAGGTATACTGCCAATTTACAGTCCAAATGACAATACTTCTTTATCCAATGAAATGGATTTCTTTCTTGCTCTCCTTTATCAAAAAAAGAAGTTTACTTTTTTCCTTGCTTTTTTCCCTTTTTTTTTTTTTTTTTTTTTTTTTTTTTTATATATTCTATTTACTACCTTTTTTCTTATTAATTGCAGAACAAGTACAGTCTAATTCGATTAGAAACGCGTGCTCACAGAATGTACGTAACAGGCCTAGAGGCATGTAGCCTTGCAATTGACATCAGAATGAAAAAAAGGTAGCCAGGCAAGAAAGGACTAGCCCAATACCAGGCCTGGAAAATAGGTTTGCTGGTATACTTTTTTCGGATGGATTCTCCATTCGAATTTTGGCTATCGACGATCAATAGTCAATATTGGAATGGAGAGTCCATCCGGAAAAAGTATATAACCAAATCTACTACAACAAACATATGTTATATCTAGCCTTTGTACAAATTGTATGTGTATTGAGTTAATTACGACTGTAATGATAGTATAGATGGTAAGAGTTTTGGTGAGCCGTGCATTTAATGCAGACTACATACGTACATATTTGAGCCTCATTGGGATCAGAAGTACGACAAGATGGAAGAATACCAGGTGCGTTTGCTCCTATCTCCTGCTTCAAACACTAACTTTTTCTGAATGCAAGTTATTGGTTTTTGTGACTTTCTGAAATCCCTTTTTCTGAATGGTTTGCAGCCACGTTGTTTAGGCGATGATGATAACTTTGTACATTTCCATTTTTTCAGCTGTGCGTTCGTTGGCGGGGCAACCACACTTTGGGTTGCAGCCACGACGTACATTTAATGCTGATTACATACGTACATATCTGAGCCTTACTGACATCAGAAGGTGTGGCCCCTCGCTCAACTGCATCTGCTGATCCGAGGTATGTTGGATTTTGTAGGATTTTGAGATACAATTAGTAATAATTTTTTTGGTTACTAATCTTAATATAAACATTTTTTTTTAATTATTTATTTTCTATCAGCTTAACTATGAATTACCACAAGATGAAAAAGAAATTTATGGTATTTATATTGTAGAGATTAGAATAATTTTTTGAAAACTATTAAATAAGAAAAGAATCGTGTTTTTAAAAATTATAAATCGTGTGATAAAAAAATAAATAAAATAAGAATGCTTTCACTCAAAATTGGTAAATCGTGTAGCTGTGATTAGAAATTAAAAACCGTGTCTTATTAAAAAGTTTCATTTCGATTAAAAAGTTTACACTCAAATTATAAACCGTGTAGCTGTGTTTTCTTTAAGTTGCCATTAAGATTTAAAGTTTAAAAAATATTAAAGGGTACTAGCTTATAGACCCGTGGAATCCACGGGATTTTAGAGGGTTTTTTTTATTAAGAAAAGGTAAGTACGTGAATAAAGTAAGAAACACAACGAACGTAAACGCTATAAAATTTTCTTTTAACAGAACAATAAGTTATAAGTGACTGAAAGTATAAAATACAATGCTTGTAAATATCTGTGTAATAAACATTCATTGCCACTTGATCTCCAATATGTTTGTTTTGAGAAGCAAATGCATGTAGTGACCATTCTAACACTTCAACAAAAGGTCCATTCCGTGAACACCTAATAAGTATAAAAAAATGTAAGTAAAAGAAGTTTGGGATTTATAATAAGTGTAAATAAGAAAAATGCCACAAAACATGTAATATGTATACTGTACATACCTATTGACCGTTTGATCATAGACCTTGAAGAACTTCTTTATATACAACATTTATAGTAGTTTTTGATATGTTACCATCCGCATCTGAAACAACAACCTTCAAACCTTTTTTGCTTTTGACACGTGAAAGAGCCACATATAGTTGTCCATGAGTGAAAACAGGACGTGGCAGATACAATCCTACTTTTGAAAGCGATTGCCCTTGGCTCTTGTTTATTATCATGGCGAATGACACCGAAATGGGATATTGTTTCCTCACGATCTTTAGAGGTAAACGTTTATCAGATGGAGTAATTCCCAATTGTGGTATGATAACCTTATTTCCAAAATGTGTCCCATTAATAATCTGTGCTTGGATAGAAGTCCGTGTTAATCGTTTAACTTAAATCGTGTCCCGTTACACAATTCATTAGATTAATCAATATTCCTCAAAAACATTATCGGGACACCAACTTTTAACACCAGCCTATGGTTTGGAACACCTGAGAACTTTAGTCTATTGATAAAATCTGTTGAGAAAACAGATTCATCGATTGATGTACCACGATCAGTTTTATCAATACTATCGCAACTAATTAAGGTAAACCATTTCCTCACATGGAAATGTCTAAAGCAAATGCTCATTTATACTGTCGACCACTACATTGGTCGGAGCAAGAATGGCCTTTTCTTGAAAATACGACGGATCATCTATGTGATCCAAAAGGTTTTATTATTTTATGAAGGGAATAATAAGTAAATTGTGAATGATACGATAAACAATTTGGTCTATAACTATTCAAATAATAAACGTGCATCGTCTTATCAAACTGATAGATAGTCTTAAAGAGTCAAGGTATGCAGTCAACGTTAAACACTCGAGTAGCCCATATTCATTCCGTGAATACCTAAAAGTTAAAAATATGTTTATAAAGTAATGTCATCCATTAAGGAGTTACGTGCGTGAATAAATTAACAAACAACAATGATCGCAAATAGGTTTTATTATTTTATGAAGGGAATAATATGTAAATTGTGAATGATACAATAAACAATTTGATCTATAATTATTCAAATAATAAACGTGCATCGTCTTATCCAATTAATAGATAGTCTTAAAGAGTCAAGGTATGCAGTCAACGTTAAACACTCGAGTAGCCTATGTTCATTCCATGAACACCTAAAAGTTAAATAAATAAATAAATAACATGTTTTGACCCGTGGAATCACGGGGATTTTTAAAGGAATTATTCGTTAAGGAGTTTCGTGTGTGAATAAAGTAACAAACAATAACGAACTTAAACAGTTTTCATTATTATTTGAAGGGAATAATAAGTAAAAAAGTCAATGATACGATAAAGAAATTGGGTTGTAAGTATAAAATGATGAACGACATGTATCATCTTGTCCAACTGGTAGATAGTCTTAGATATGTAACGTATCCAGCCAACGTCAAACTGAAGTAGTCCACTCATCCTTTGAACACCTAAAAGTTAAAAAAAAAAAAAAAAAAAAAAAAAAAAAAAAAAAAAAAAAAAAAAAAAAAACTGATAGTTAGTTGTTGATAAGAGCATATGTAAATTTTAAAAATGGTATAATAATACATGTCATTTTTATAATTGTAGAAACTTATTCAACATTGATCACTAATTACAGACATTGAAGTACTTTTTTGTAGACAACATTTGTAGTACTTCTCGAGATAATACTATCTTCATCACAAATGACAACTTTCAAACATCTTTTGCTTTTGACCTAGTAAACTACAATGTATAGTTGTCCATGTGTGAAAACTGGACGTGACATATACAAACAAACCTTTGAAAGTGATTGACCCTGACTGTAACACCCCCAAAATCATAATATCGCGGAAGCATACACTTTGGGTGCTACGGAATGGATAATCATAACACAAGATATAGGGAACAGATTAAAAATCTGTTTTAAAATATATTACATACGTCAAATCATGTTGCGTCACATAAAATCCATTTCAGATGAAAATGAAGCCTATTTAAATAAAAGGTCCAATTGTTAGAGTAAACGCATTATTAAAAACATTTCCATCATTTATTACGACCATCGCCATGCTCTGCACTCGGCTAACGCACCTCAGTTTCCTGAGAAAAACATGCTAAAGGTCAGCTAACGCTGGTGAGTTCATAGGTTTAAAGTAAATAGCACATATGGACCAATAGCAATATCATAAAAAAATTCAGCAGATACACACTACTCAGCTATGCAAACACTAAGCCTCATCTCACCGACCTATGACATTGCCACAGGCCCGACTGGCCTTAGCTAAAAAGGGGGTGCCCGCGAGTGTTAATCCCCAGACACTCGGCCTATTATTCGATTTGGTATACGTTCGCCTTGGCTATGCCGAGCCAACCGAAAGGGGGTGTCATCCCCAATAGATCTATTTATATCAAACGGCTTCCTAGATAGGAATTAACGGTAGATGATAGTGGGCACAAATGGGATTCAGCTAAACTTAGGTTTCTGCATATTAGTGTGTAAGCAAAAACAAAATTCATTTTTGGTCCATGAAAACAGTTTTGCATGTTTCTCACCCCAAGCTTGTAAAACAAAATCGTATAGAAATATGGGGCTATAAACTCACCTTTCAACAACAGTAATCCACTAATCGAAAAATATAGTGCAACCGCGCCGACACGCAACCTAAATCAGTACGGTAAGTCTTAGCGAAATATTTGCGTCTCATGTGTCCTCATATTATTTGAAAAGTTTACGCTTGACTAGTGCTCGTGTATTTCTTGCTTGCTGTGTGGTAAAATATATTTTGAAACAATTTGTCGTTGATGTTCTTTATGACGGTGGCTCATGGTGAAAGTGTACGGTGGGAATACGTAACGGAACATCCGTGCTAGTATTCACCGCTTAAAATGCGCAAGTGTTATATATATATATAATATATATATATATATATATATATATATATATATAATATATATATATATTAGATTAATTACTTTTGTTAATTAATTAATTAAGATTAAAATTAATTAAATAGGTTTTTGAGAAATAATAAAATAATGGAGTTAGTGGATGATTATTATATTATAAATATTATTTATTATTTATAATACAATTTTAAGTAAAATAAAACATTGTTAAGAAATTTTTATAAAGTTTACTTAAGTTAAGTGTTTTCACAAAAATATTCTAAGTGTTGGATTTTTAGGAAATTTGGGCATGACCCATTCGTTTATACCACGTTTCCATTTATCTCAAGTGTTGTAAATTTTCCTCAAATATTCTACTAACTAGTTACAAGTGCAAAAATGTGTTTGTGATGTATATTTCAATTGTCGTGAATATTTTCATCGTTATATTATTCGTTATTGTTAGTTTAAGTATAAACAATAGATTTCGACACAAAGTCAATATTTTGTCAAAAAGTCAACAAAAGTCAATCTCAATATCAATTTAGTGAAAATGTCAATTTTTACCCTTTTGGAGACTAAACGTCTCAAAATAAGTCCAAAAATAGTTTTCGTTATATTTATCTTTTCGTTAACTTTTAATAAACACGGCGAGTCGGAAAATATTCCAAAAATCAATTTCATCATTTTTGTTGCTCATTGGGCCGAAAACTAGTGAAATAGCCCAATAGCCAGTGTTAGCCCCAAAACACATTTTTAGTTATAACGTATTTATCGACGCGTTTCTAGAAATCATTTAACTCGCTCATTGGGTTCGTTTGGTCAAAAAGTCAAAACAACAAAAATCATCATGGGCTTCGGCCCAACAGTAAACTCGTGGGCTTTTTCGCCCAAAATTTAGTTTGGTCCATTTTGTCAATATGTAGTACTTATTAGTGATTACTAGTTACCAAACAAACTTTATACTTATAAAATAAGCTCTAATAAATAAGCTACTTATCTAAATATTCCAAGTTGACTATTTTATGGTCTATTCGACCCATATTATTTAGTTCAACTCATTTTCCCATTTATACTAGTTATTTTCCATAACTTATAGCTTACTAAATAAGCTAATCCAAATAAGCACTTAACTATATTTTTCCACCATTTCACCATTTGAGCCAAAATTTTATGTTTTTCAAAACCCCAATAATCTTTGATTTTTATCTTGGCCGATCCATGTATAGGTTCACAAAAGTTTATATATTGATTAATTTCGCGTAAAAACCGTAACTAGTGTTTGTATCATCAAACTAACACTATATGCAACAAGATTTACCACACAAGCAATAAATTTATAAACTAACTCATAAACCATAAAAATGTCGAGCACTATATAATACCATACAAGCCCTAGCTTTTTCCAAATCAACAAAATATATACTTTTAACACTTTTAAACATCATTATATATCAAATGAACAAGATTAGAAAAATTTTATGGATCCTTACAATGGTTGTGAGATTAACGAGCCAAGGAGGAACAAGAAACACCCAATGCTTCCCCAAATTTACCCAAACTAAGTTCCAAATAACCCAAAAAGCTTTAATATACACTCTAATGCATTTGATCTTCAAAGAAAATGGATGGATTTAGGAGATAAGTGTGGATCATGTGTGTTGAAGGTGAAAAATGATCAAGGAAAGTAGCTAGGTGCTTAATGGATAAGTGTATTTGGTTGTAGTAACATTTAGGGAAATATAGGATTATATATATGATTATTATGAGTTAGTGGAGCAATTTTTGTCTTCTCTTGGTGAAATATGTATATGGCTGGTTGTATGTATTACTAGGGGAGGGTGATTTAATTTTTACCCGTGTTGGTGTATCGTGTGTCGGTTTGAGCTTAAAACGTAGCCGTAAAGTCCCGTTTTGACGTTTTTGGACACGTTTACATAAAATAAATTTTTCATCCACGTTTTTGTCAGAAATGTAATAAAATATCATTACTGACTCAAAAATATATTTATTTGACTGCTACCATATGTACTGTGCTGTCGGTACGCGCGTGCGGTTGTTTTTCAGAAAAATGCGAGAAAGCTCTCAGTAAATTATGAAACTTGTCAGTAACTATCAGAAATGTGATAATTTAGGCTTACAAGAAAATTTTACTTTTTTTGCAGTGACTGTAAGCTACAGTATGTGGGACAGCTCCCAAAAATGCTCAAAAACACTCAGAAACATGCAAATGCGCATAGAAATGCTTAGCTTAAAAATAATTAATACTCATATAATATTAATTAACAACGTGAAAATTACCATTTGTCACACTGACTCTTGTTTATTGTCGTAGCAGACGAAACGGACACATATAGGACGATTTTTGTAGTTGTTACTATGAAACGGACTGCTGTCGTAAAGCTTATACACCCGTGGAATCATGAGTATCCTAAAAATAAGAACTTACGAACATGTTATGTGTATAGATAAATAAAACAAATCCCAAACAGAGTAATAGGTAACATTCCTTTATGAAGGTAATTACAAGTTATTGGGAAATGAAAATGAAAACAACATGGCGGCATAATAGTAAAAAAATGAAACGTGCATGTCTCATGGTGTCTTGTTATTTACTCTTAAAACGCGAAGTAATGCAACAAACTTGTCGATAAGTTGAAGAGTCCATGTGTTTGCCTTAACACTTTAATATGTGAAATCAAAAGCTAAACGTCTAAGTTCTTGATAGCATCATATAAAAAGTAAATAAATTATTGTTGGGTCCATCAGTACCCAAGAATACTTAAAACAAGATTTGGACACAAATTAACTAAGTGTAAATTAAACCGAGAACAATTCAAGTCACTGAGTGAACAGTCTCTCAGTGAGTCATCTTCAGGATGCTTAAGGCGAATTCAAGAAGAAGGATTCACTACTCAGAAAGGCGGTACTTCCTGAGTAGGACTTAAGCCAAAGAAGAAGATGATGGTTCAGTGAGTGTTGGACAAGAACTCACTGAACCCCAGTCTCCTCAACAACATTAAGTGATTGAAGACTGAAGAACTCAACGCCTGAAAGAAAGGCGGGAAGATCTGGGAAGAGTTTAAGATAAGATCAAATCTTATCTTGTCAGGAAGAAACTTTCCCTAAGACGGCTAAAAGTCATGGAGTGTCAGACCAACCACTCCTAAAGACTTTATAGTCCATTCCCATTGGTTCTTGGAAATGACAATTACTGTTGTAATTGTCAGACACGCTTGCTTCAACAAGTTGTAGTTTTTTAATCACTTTTACTCTTTTATACTTGTGTATAAATAGGTTCAAAAGGAGAGAAGTTGTGTGTGTTTTGTACATTGAAAGCTTAGACTTTTACAAAGCAACTTCTCTCCTACAAAGAGTAACCAGTCCCTGAGATAGCTCAGTGAGGCATATTGTTACGACTCAAAGCAAAGCTTGAGTTTAGATAGGAGACACCACCATACCTTGTCTGTTCAATCCCAAGTGTTTGTTCCGCAAAACACTTGGGTAATAGATTCTTTGATTCATTTCTAATAAGAATTTAAACGTTGAAAAATACTTATGTGTTTTTACTTTTACGTTTCATTAATCTGTTAGAATTAATCATAACATTGTATTAGTCGTAAACACGAATAGATTAACTTTCTAGTTAACTCTAAGCGTATTAAAGGAACAACAAGTGGTATCAGAGCCTCTAGTTTATAAAATCTTTCAAAACTAACGAAGAGTGCTCAAGGTTTTTAAAACCAAGATCCTACTATGGCTGATATTAATGTACCTCAGCTAGTCGATAAAAAGGGTGGCAGCTATTCTTCTGTTGCACCCAGACTAGAAGCTGGAAAATTTAGCAAATGGAAAAAACGTATGATTTGCTATTTAACTGGTATGGAACCTTACTACATCACCTGTATCAGGGATGGCCCATTTGTCCCAAAGACTGCTGAAGGGCTAAACAAGCCTGAGGCACAATGGACTATTGATGAGAGGAGGGTGGTCAGTCAAGACCAACGCCTTAAAAGCATCCTTATATCTTGTCTTCCTGATGATATAATGGAATCAGTCATCAACTGTTTAACAGCCAAGCAAACTTGGGATGACTTGGTTAATAGCTTTGAGGGCCCCTCAGATACCAAGGAAAACAGGGTCATGGACCTGAAACTTGAGTATAATACTTTCAGGGCAAAAGACTTTGAAAGTCTCTCTCAGACTTATACCAGATACAAGACTTTGATAAACGAACTATCTAATGATGGTGTAGTATTATCTAAGCATGAGACAAATGTTGGCTTTGTCAGCAGTCTCCCTGAGAAGTGGCTAAACTTCTCACAAGGCCTGAGGAATGCTAATCACATTCAGACCCTTGAGCTCCCTGAAATCTATTGGAAATTTGTCTATGAGGACAACTTGATCTCAAGGAGATATCCTGACTCAAAAGCTCTCGAGTCCAAAAAGGCCTTAACCTCTACACCCATTTCAACTGCTTTCTATACTAATGGTGTTGTGCAGGATTTCCAAGAAGATTCTGATGATGAAATTGATGAAAGGACTAGTGATGAGTACCTAAAAGATTTAAACTTGGAATTCCAAGAGAGGGCACTCCTTGCTAGTTCAAAACGTTTCATCAAAAGAAACCAGTCCAACTTTTCTAAAGGAAAAGCAAATGAAACCACTGAATGTTTTAACTGTGGTAAAAAGGGTCATTTTGCTAGGGACTGCTATTCTAAAACTACCTCAGAACCTTCTTACAAATTTTCAGGAAATAGTTCCTCAGGAACTAACAAGTTTCAACCTAGAATGTTTCAGTCGACCCAACAATTTCAAAACAAGGGTAAAAAAGACTTTGAAACAAAATATAGGAAAGCTAAGACTAAGCTTGCAATTCTTGAAACTAATCCCTCTATGTCTCAGGCTGCTCCCACATCCAAACCTGTTCAGACAAAGAACAAGGTTTTAGTAGCCGAAGCTTATGATTGGGATGAAGAAGAGGTCTCCTCAGATGAGGAAATGAGAGTGAGTGCACTGATGGCACTCTCCGAAGGTGATCAAGTGGCTGTTGGGAAAGGCCATGCTAGGAATGGAGGGTGGGTAAATATCACCATGAAGAAGAAACATGCCAGGGATCCTGTTTGGCATCTTGATAGTGGATGTTCAAGGAGCATGACTGGTGTGAAGGAGTATCTGCACAAGTATGTGGATGAATCAGGACCCAAAGTGATATTTGCTGATAACTCATCATGTCTCACTGAAGGTTATGGTTCAGTAAACTGCAATGGTATAGTCTTTACTAGGATAGCTTATGTAAATGGTCTAAAATACAATTTGATAAGTGTCAGTCAACTATGTGATGCGAAATACATAGTTCAGTTTGATGATAAACAAGGAATCATCTTCAATGCTAATAAGGAAGTTGTTCTTATTGCACCAAGAAGACATGATGTTTATGTGTTAGACATGTCCAGTCTGACTCAGAATGGAACTTGTCTCTTTACCAAGGCCACTGATACTCTCAACTGGCTTTGGCAAAAGAGACTCTCCCACCTGAACTTCAAAAACATAAACAACCTTGTAAAACAAAACAAGGTCCTTGGCTTACCATCTCTTGTGTTTTCAAAGGACAAACCATGCTCAGCTTGTGAAAAAGGTAAACATCACAGAGCATCCTTTAAAACCAAAACCAACTTTGCCATCAGGAACTGCCTTCATCTTCTCCATATGGATCTATTTGGACCAATTAGTCCTAGATCCATTAACCATGAGAAGTATACTCTGGTCATTATGGATGAATACTCAAGATACACTTGGGTATACTTCCTGATCAAAAAGAGTCAGGCAGCTGAAACAATTATGTCCTTTGTCAGGAACATTGAAAATCAGAATGACATCAAAGTCAAACAGATTAGGACTGATAATGGAACAGAGTTCAAAAATTATGAACTTGAATGTTTCTGTGATGAGAAAGTCATTTCACAAAAATTTTCCTCACCCTACACACCTGAACAAAATGGGGTGGCAGAAAGGAAAAATAGAACACTCATTGAAGCAGCTAGGACAATGCTAAATTGATCAGTCTTTTCCAAACACTTTGGACTGAAGCAGTAAAGACTGCCTGTTACATACAAAACAGATCCATCATTGTCAAGAGACATAGCAAAACTCCTTATGAGTTATTCAAGGGAAGAATCCCTGACATCTGCTACTTTCATGTCTTTGTGTGTCCTGTGTTTATTCATAATAACAAGGATCACTTAGGAAAATTTGATGCCAAAGCTGATGATGGATACTTCCTAGGATACTCCCTTGTCTCAAAGGCCTTCAGGGTGTTCAACACTAGGAGACATCATACTGAGGAAACATTTCATGTTACCTTTGATGAAAGCACTGATGCAATCAGTGTCTCTAACAACTCAGTGGAAGAGATAGGTATTGATGAATCATCAAGATACCCTCCTGATGAACATCATACTGATAATGGTCCTTCCACTCAGTACCATGCAAATGATGACATCTTCTATTACATCATTCCTCACAACCTTCCTTACCCAACCATCACCGAGTTTATTGATGCACAAAGTACTGATGAATTCATTCAGTCAGTACAAAGTGCTCAGGTACTAAAAAATCACAGTGATGAGTCAACCCACTCAGACACTCATGATGCTGAAGAACATCAAGTGTCTGATCCTGATCCTACCCATCAGGCCTCTACAAGTTCTAATCAGTTTCCAAGACCTCAGGACAGTTGGACTAGGTCTCAGGATATAGAACTTGTCAATATAATTGGTGAGCCTACTGAAGGCATGCTCACAAGAAGCATGGCTGCTGAACTGAGAGCAGCCTCAGCCAATGAATGCCTATTTGTGGACTTCATTTCCACAATTGAACCCAAAAGTGTTAAGGAAGCACTAAAACATCCAAGTTGGGTTCAAGCCATGAATGATGAACTGGAACAATTTGACAGAAACAAGGTAATGACCTTGGTCAAATGTCCTGAAGATGTTTCAGTCATTGGCATGAAATGGGTATTTAAAAACAAATCTGATGAAAATGGCATAGTCATTAAAAAACAAAGCCAGACTTGTAGCCAAAGGCTATAATCAACAAGAAGGCATTGACTATGAAGAAACATTTGCACCAGTAGCAAGGATGGAAGCCATCTGGAACTTCCTTGCTTTTGCTACATACATGAACTTCAAGGTATACCAAATGGATGTTAAAAGTGCATTCTTAAATGGCTCACTGAAAGAAGAAGTTTATGTTCAGCAACCTCCTGGATTTGAAAGCCATGAGTTTCCTGACCATGTCTGCAAGCTTAACAAAGCCCTTTATGGACTGAAACAAGCTCCCAGGGCATGGTATGAGACTCTTTCAGACTTCCTGATCCAAAACAAATTTGTCAGAGGCAAGATAGACAACACATTGTTTATCTACAAGACAAATAATGATGTCATACTTGTACAAGTGTATGTTGATGACATCATCTTTGGCTCAATAAATTATAAACTTTGCAAACAGTTTGAAAAACTAATGGCAAAGAAATTTGAAATGAGCATGATGGGAGAACTGACTTACTTCCTTGGTCTACAAATTAAGCAGACTGATAAAGGAACCTCTATCAGTCAAGAGAAGTATGTTAGAAGCCTACTGAAGAAGTATGAGCTCAGTGACTGTACCTCAGTCAAGACTCCCATGGTACCCCCAAACAACCTTGGTCCTGATCTTACTGGAAAACTAGTGAATCAAACTCTTTTTAGAGGAATGATAGGATCACTGATGTATTTACTTGCATCAAGGCCTGATATCCAATTCTCAGTCTGCTTATGTGCCAGATATCAATCTGACCCAAGAGAAACTCATATCACTGCTGTAAAAAGGATATTCCGGTACCTGAAAGGTACTCCAAACCTTGGATTATATTATCCAAAATGATCAGGCCTTGATCTTAAAGGATACTCAGATTCTGACTATGCTGGATGCAACATGGATAGGAAAAGCACCTCAGGGTCCTGCCAAATTTTTGGTGGAAAACTAGTCTGTTGGAGTGCTAAGAAGCAACAATCAGTTGCCATGTCCTCAGCTGAAGCTGAATATGTTGCAGCGGCAAGTTGTTGTGCAAATGTACTCTAGATGAAATGTAACACCCCAACCCGACAAGGGTAAAGATGTCACAACGATAGTTTCATATCAGAACAAACATAAGCATTTGACCTAAATAACACAATAGAAATTCAAGGGTTACAATGGAAATTCTGAAACTACAAGCTTACAATACAATAATTTCAAATCTAACTATAACTTCTTCTAATCATCTTCAATAGCTATTAAGGTCCTCTAAATCCAAGTACTCTCCACTCATACCCAGCTTCCAACTAAAACCTGCCGCAGGAAAAGAAATGCGGCTGAGCTACGAAAGCTCAGTGAACAGATATAATGATACAAAGCAGTAGTAAAGGAATAGTGAAGTAATGAAATGGTACAAGGTGTAACAAGAGTCAGGAAAGAAAATAGAACAGGTTATCAAGAAATGGTCACAATAGGTAGGTGTAAAGGAAACCATAACCCACCACCAGCCCAATGTTCAATTCAAGTCGAGTCAAGTGTCAAATCAAGCATAGGTTATAGGGTAACAGAAACAGAAATCCATTACGAGCCCAGAACAAATCCAATCAAGTCAAGCAAGGTGTACGGAGGGGTGACCTCGGTACCAAGTACAATATGAGGGGATACCTCCAAGGGGTGGAGTCATGAGCTCCCAAGAGTGAATGACGTGTATCGCACACACCCATCATGTCACTAACAATACAAGTAATCAAGTCAAGTCAAGTCAAGTACAAATCTAGGATGCATCCATGCGCCCCTGTAGGCTGCCACAATGTCTTCCTCTACGCGCAAGTCAAGTATCAAGTCATGGCAGGGACGGGATAGGTAATCACTTTCCTACCCAAAAGTCAAGTCATCGGTGCATCAATGACAAGGACATGAAACCCTCATGCCTAGTATGGCTCGTAATCTCAAACTGTGGGTCAAGGGTCAAGTATCAAGTATGTATCAAGTGTCAAGTGTACAAGTTCAAGTTTTATCAAGTGGTTCAAGTCAAGTCATATATCAAGGGGTTTAAGTCAAGTTTCTAATCCAAGTTTATCAAGGTTCAGGTCAAGGGTCAAGACAAGAGATCGTAGCAAAGGTACATAGTAAAGGTTCAATTTAAAAGTTCGATTAAAAACAATCCTTTAATAATGGTTTTCGTAAAAATGATCTTTCAAAATAGTTTTCATAAAAATGGTCTTTTAAAAAAGGTTTTCATAAAGATAGTCTTAAAAATAGTTTTCATAAAACATTTCATAAATAATTTAAAAGGTTTTCCTCATTCAGTTATAATATCAAGTAAACCAAAGTTCAAGTCAAGGTTTATGGCGAGGTTCATATCAAGGTTCATAGCAGGGTTCAAAGCAAGGTTCAAAACAAAAGATCAAGGCAAGGTTTCAAAGCAAAGGTTCAAGTCAAGGGGATCATATCAAAGGTTCACAATACAAGGGGAACATAGCAATGGCTTGAGAAATCCTAAATGAATCAAAATAAGGAATTCAAGAGAACGAAGGCACCTTATTGAAAAGGGGTAGAATATCTGTACCTTATTTGCAGAACACAAGGATAACAATTGACAAGGATCAAATTACTCCTTCCTCGAACCTAAAGGAGTAGAAGACAGAATTTCAAATGATTTTTAGGTATCTTTCCAATTTAAGTAACTTTCCAGTTATAGTAACTTTCTATTTTTAGCAGGTTTCCATATTTAGCAAGTTTCCATTACTAGAAAGATTTAAGTATTTTAACTTAGGTTAAGTCATAATTAAACATATTATGGACATAGGGTACATTTTAGCAAGTTTTGATAGTTTAGGGTTATTTATGACAACCTTCCATATTTTAGGGTTCTAAATGTAAATTCACCAAAGCTAAGGGTTTAACATGAAATATATCAAGTTACTTACTTTAAATACATAAGTTATTCAGAATGACACTTTTTATCCCTTAAGTTTCACAATTTACACTTTATACCCTTTTAATTATTTAAATTACAAATTAATCCCTAATTCACAATTTAACCCTTACAATTATTATATTTACACACCAACCACTTTACTGTACCCAATTACAGAATATACACCTTATTTTAATGCATGGCACAATTTACCCTCCAAGTTTCATAATTTACAACATTAGCCCCTTTAATTTATAAAAATCACAATTTAACTCATAATTTATTAATAATTACATATCAACCCCTTAAATATCCAAAATTTCACATTACACCTCTAATATCATTATTTACACAGAAAACCCTAAGTTTCTAGAATTTACACTTTTAGTCCCTCCATTTAATTAAAATCCAATTCGACATATATATTTATCTTTTAATTATTTTCTTGCAAATTTTACACTTAGGACCCTCATGTTATATTTTTTATACATTACCTTAGACCTAAATAACATTACAAAAATATCCCACAAGTTTCAAGGTTGGCAAAACACACCCTTTTTATTTTACTTTCCAATCGTATATAATTTTTATTTACCAGAACTAAACCCTAGCTCATCCAATCATTACCCCATCATTACTACATCATTAGACTGCATTAAATGTCCAGATTCCTTCCCCAAAAACTCTAACCCTAAATCGTACCTAGAGTTTTATATTTTCTTCCTTTATTTTCTTTAATCCGATAACCAAAACAATTCAAGATCAATTAATTTAGGCTTCCACAAATCAAAGGGCTATTTTTCGAGACTTATATGAACACCATAGAACATGTAAAAATTATGAACCAGCCCCAAAAAAATCGTATACTCATATTTGGGATTTAAGTGTGTTTTAGCTCTCTAAAATTCGTATGATCATTCAAGCTTGCATGATTTGTTCCAACCAATTTTTATGAGTCCTATATGATCCAAATAATATCAGAAAAATACTAGATTGAATTTAGAACTCACGAATTAAGCATGAGAATTTCTTACCTCTCGGCCAAAAGAAATCGGCAAGAAAAAATCCAAAACAATTGAACCAAGCTCCCTAAAATTGACCTACTATTTTTATAGCCTTCCTTGAACTCAGTAGATGCCACGAAAATTGCTAGACCAGCTCCAAGGATTGTGTGTGTCGAATGGGTATTTTAGTTTGTAATTGTCGACTATTAGGGTTTTTAGGTTTTCGGTTTATAAAAAATAAATATAATTTGTTATATAATGATATAGAACTGACTTAGGAGGGGATATGGGCTTAATAAGTCGGCCTAATTCAGAGAAAATCAAAGGAATTTGATTTGGGATATATTTCCTATTTTATTTTGTTATTATCTTGATTTTAATTAGTTTTAAATATAAAATAAATACTTAAATTAATATTTTCAGTTTACAATAAATTTTAGGACATGCAAAAATATTAAAATGTTGTCTTAAAATTATTTCATGTCATATGTAGCTCATTACCAGAGATTCGGAATTAATTTGGTACTTTATATATGATTTAATTAACTTTTAAAGTTTCAGGGGCATTTTGGTCATTTAACATGCTTTCTAAATTTCAGGTATTACAACTTCTTCCCCCCTAAAAAAAAATTTCGTCCTCGAAATTTGCAAGGAAGCGGAAAGAAAAGAGAACGGAAAACTCATACGGAATGCGAACAAGATTTCAAATCAATTTAACTGTGTCAACAGTAACGAGCTCTACAAGAGTTCAAGATTTATAACTGAAATCAACAGAACGCAAAACGAGAGTCCAAACTTTTCCAGGTATCTAATGAACAAGGGCAGAGTATACGAACAGGTAGGATGAACCTAAAGTCTCACTAATCACGGATAATCCAACGGAGATCAATTTCTAAACTTCTTAGGTGCTCCCCAAGATATCCTATGTCCACAATGAGGGCACGTTATATGGTGTAAGTATTATCACGTTGATCAGGCGTCATAATACGAGCACCACATAAATATGCCTTCATGATGATCATACTTTATCTCGAGTCGTAAGCAAAACAATCTATCTTAATCCACCTAATACTTCTACAGTCTTAAAGGTCAACAAAATCAATGTCATAGTCAAAGCACGAGTCAGAGTGATGCGGAAACGATGATACTTAAATGCCTTATAGTCTACCCATTCCTCACTGGTCAAAACATAAGTTCATATCAAGAAATCCTAAAGCAAGTTCTCAAGGTAATCTCCTATGTTCTTACAGTGGAAACCTAGTGGTCCTAAACGCACAGGTCAAGGGTAAATGTATTACAAGTCGTTAGCCCCTTTGCTCTGATACCATAAATTGTAACACCCCAACCCGACAAGGGTAAAGATGTCACAACGATGGTTTCATATCAGAACAAACATAAGCATTTGACATAAATAACACAATAGAAATTCAAGGGTTACAATGGAAATTCTGAAACTACAAGCTTACAATACAATAATTTCAAATCTAACTATAACTTCTTCTAATCATCTTCAATAGCTATTAAGGTCTTCTAAATCCAAGTACTCTCCACTCATACCCAGCTTCCAACTAAAACCTGCCGCAGGAAAAGAAATGCGGCTGAGCTACGAAAGCTCAATGAACATATATAACGATACAAAGCAGTAGTAAAGGAATAGTGAAGTAATGAAATGGTACAAGGTGTTACAAGAGTCAGGAAAGAAAATAGAACAGGTTATCAATAAATGGTCACAATAGGTAGGTGTAAAGGAAACCATAACCCACCACCAGCCCAATGTTCAATTCAAGTCGAGTCAAGTGTCAAATCAAGCATAGGTTATAGGGTAACAGAAACAGAAATCCATTACGAGCCCAGAACAAATCCAATCAAGTCAAGCAAGGTGTACGGAGGGGTGACCTCGGTACCAAGTACAATATGAGGGGATACCTCCAAGGGGTGGAGTCATGAGCTCCCAAGAGTGAATGACGTGTATCGCACACACCCATCATGTCACTAACAATACAAGTAATCAAGTCAAGTCAAGTCAAGTACAAATCTAGGATGCATCAATGCGCCCCTGTAGGCTGCCACAATGTCTTCCTCTACGCGCAAGTCAAGTATCAAGTCATGGTAGGGACGGGATAGGTAATCACTTTCCTACCCAAAAGTCAAGTCATCGGTGCATCAATGACAAGGACATGAAACCCTCATGCCTAGTATGACTCGTAATCTCAAACTGTGGGTCAAGGGTCAAGTATCAAGTATGTATCAAGTGTCAAGTGTACAAGTTCAAGTTTTATCAAGTGGTTCAAGTCAAGTCATATATCAAGGGGTTCAAGTCAAGTTTCTAATCCAAGTTTATCAAGGTTCAGGTCAAGGGTCAAGACAAGAGATCGTAGCAAAGGTACATAGTAAAGGTTCAATTTAAAAGTTCGTTTAAAAACAATCCTTTAATAATGGTTTTCGTAAAAATGATCTTTCAAAGTAGTTTTCATAAAAATGGTCTTTTAAAAAAGGTTTTCATAAAGATAGTCTTAAAAATAGTTTTCATAAAACATTTCATGAATAATTTAAAAGGTTTTCCTCATTCAGTTATAATATCAAGTAAACCAAAGTTCAAGTCAAGGTTTATGGCGAGGTTCATATCAAGGTTCATAGCAGGGTTCAAAGCAAGGTTCAAAACAAAAGATCAAGGCAAGGTTTCAAAGCAAAGGTTCAAGTCAAGGAGATCATATCAAAGGTTCACAATACAAGGGGAACATAGCAATGGCTTGAGAAATCCTAAACGAATCAAAATAAGGAATTCAAGAGAATGAAGGCACCTTATTGAAAAGGGCAGAATATCTGTACCTTAATTGCAGAACACAAGGATAGCAATTGACAAGGATCAAATTACTCCTTCCTCAAACCTAAAGGAGTAGAAGACAGAATTTCAAATGATTTTTAGGTATCTTTCCAATTTAAGTAACTTTCCAGTTATAGTAACTTTCTATTTTTAGCAGGTTTCCATATTTAGCAAGTTTTCATTACTAGAAAGATTTAAGTATTTTAACTTAGGTTAAGTCATAATTAAACATATTATGGACATAGGGTACATTTTAGCAAGTTTTGATAGTTTAGGGTTATTTATGACAACCTTCCATATTTTAGGGTTCTAAATGTAAATTCACCAAAGCTAAGGGTTTAACATGAAATATATCAAGTTACTTACTTTAAATACATAAGTTATTCAGAATGACACTTTTTATCCCTTAAGTTTCACAATTTACACTTTATACCCTTTTAATTATTTAAATTACAAATTAATCCCTAATTCACAATTTAACCCTTACAATTATTATATTTACACACCAACCACTTTACTGTACCCAATTACAGAATATACACCTTATTTTAATGCATGGCACAATTTATCCTCCAAGTTTCATAATTTACAACATTAGCCCCTTTAATTTATAAAAATCACAATTTAACTCATAATTTATTAATAATTACATATCAACCCTTTAAATATCCAAAATTTCACATTACACCTCTAATATCATTATTTACACAGAAAACCCTAAGTTTTCAGAATTTACACTTTTATTTTACTTTCCAATCGTATATACTTTTTATTTACCAAAACTAAACCCTAGCTCATCCAATCATTACCCCATCATTACTACATCATTAGACTGCATTAAATGTCCAGATTCCTTCCCCAAAAACCCTAACCCTAAATCGCACCTAGAGTTTTATATTTTCTTCCTTTTTTTCCTTAAATCCGATAACCAAAACAATTCAAGATCAATTAATTTAGGCTTCCACAAATCAAAGGGCTATTTTTTGAGACTTATATGAACACCATAGAACATGTAAAAATTATGAACCAGCCCCAGAAAAATCGTATACTCATATTTGGGATTTAAGTGTGTTTTAGCTCTCTAAAATTCGTATGATCATTCAAGCTTGCATGATTTGTTCCAACCAATTTTTATGAGTACTATATGATCCAAATAATATCAGAAAAATACTAGATTGAATTTAGAACGCACGAATTAAGCATGAGAATTTCTTACCTCTCGGCCAAAAGAAATCGACAAGAAAAAATCCAAAACAATTGAACCAAGCTCCCTAAAATCGACCTACTATTTTTCTAGCCTTCCTTGAACTCAGTAGATGCCACAAAAATTTCTAGACCAACTCCAAGGATTGTGTGTGTCGAATGGGTATTTTAGTTTGTAATTGTCGACTATTAGGGTTTTTAGGTTTTCGATTTATAAAAAATAAATATAATTTGTTATATAATGATATAGAACCGGCTTAGGAGGGGATATGGGCTTAATAAGTCGGCCTAATTCAGAGAAAATCAAAGGAATTTGATTTGGGATATATTTCCTATTTTATTTTGTTATTATCTTGATTTTAATTAGTTTTAAATATAAAATAAATACTTAAATTAATATTTTCAGTTTACAATAAATTTTAGGACATGCAAAAATATTAAAATATTGTCTTAAAATTATTTCATGTCATATGTAGCTCATTACCAGAGATTCGGAATTAATTTGGTACTTTATATATGATTTAATTAACTTTTAAAGTTTCAGGGGCATTTTGGTCATTTAACATGCTTTCTAAATTTCAGGTATTACATGAAAAGTCAACTCAATGACTATGTAATTCAGTACAAGATGGTTCCCATCTTTTGTGATAACACAAGTGCAATTGCCATTTCAAATAACCCAGTTCTTCATTAGAGAACAAAACACATTGATATTAGATATCACTTCATCAGGGACCATGTCATGAATGGTGACATAGAATTACACTTCATTCCTACTGAATATTAGCTAGCTGATATATTCACCAAGCCATTGGATGAGCCAAATTTCACCAGACTGAAAGCTGAACTAGGAATGTTGGATATTGAGAATCAGTCCACTGATTGACTCCATCCAAATATGTGTAAATTCTGATAAACCCAAGTCCCTGACTCAATGTGTTCTTCAGTGAGAAAGGTCACTAAACTTCAGAAACTAAACCCAAGTTCCTGAAACCTTAATCCTCAGGAATTAAACCCAAGTTCCTGAATTCTTGGTCCTCAGGAACTAGACCCAAGTTCCTGAATCCTTGAACCTCAGGAATTAAACCCAAATTCCTGAACATTAGAACCATCAGTGACTAAACCCAAGTCCTAACGATCAGGTTCACTGAATGAAAAGTCATTCAGGGTCCTCGAGAGACATTAAATGCTAACTTAAATGCTCTAAGTATCTAGTTAGTAAATGTCCGAGGTTGGTAACTGAACTCATATTTAATTTAAGAATATTTGTTCTTTTGCCTTTCTGGCTTCCACCTCTAGGCCCCCACATTCCCACTTGGCATTAAATGCCTCTCCAATCACATTACATATATGTGATGACTCATCTCTGCAAATTACACTTTTGCAGAACTGCTCAACTGTTCACCTTGACTGTTGCGCCAAACCAAGGAAAGTGGAGAGGTGGCATTAAATGCGGATCCCAAAACATTTTATTCAAAACAGTTTCCAAAAAATTCTTTTTGAATAAATAAAATCCGCTTAATGCCTAAAATACCCTCCACTTCACTTCCCTATAAATACCCCAACCAAAATAACAACACACACGTCTATTAGAAATCTTAAGCAAATTCTGCCCATTTTTCTCTCAAAACTAATAGTGTGTGTGTTCTTAGCTTTAAGAAATCCCAACCATCTTTGTTACCCAGACTTACCAACAAATATGGCTTCCTCTAAAGCTGTGACATACGCCCCTAATGTGGAATTCACATTGGAGGGCGTAGAGCTCACAAAGAACAATGTGATGGGAAACTTTTCCTATCCACAAAAGTTCCATGCTTACAAGAATGTGATGAAATATCTTCAAAACTGTTTTCTTGCTAAAGCATTTACCAAGACCCCCTCAGTCATCTACCATGACTAATTGAGGGAATTCTGGTGTACTGCTGTGGCTACTAGCCCAAAAGACACAAAAGAATCCATCATCACTTTCACAGTGATGAATGGGAGAAGGACCTTCTCCCTGGGTTACTGATGAAGCGAAAAGTGTACCGCTTTTAGGGGGTCATTTAAGCCCTAAATCGTATTTATTTGATCAAATATTGCCCTAAATCGTTCCTTTTGTCATTTTAGGTACTTTGGAGAAGAAATCTGTAAAAGGAAGCATTTTGGACGTTTTTGGAGCATAAAAGTGAAGAAAACGACAAAGTCTCAAAATTATGCTGGAAAGTACCTTTGACGGCGTCAGGGATTGTTCCAGACGGCGTCATGGCTTGGCAAAAAAGGTGGATATGAAAATTACTCATGATAAGCCAGAGAATTTTACAATGGAAAGTCTGACGGCGTCACCCTTTGAAGTGATCAAGGTCGTCACGGTTTAAGCTAAAGAGGGACGGCGTCAAGCTCATTTCTGACGGCGTCAAGCTTTGATAAGCCAGAGCGGATTTTGGAGGTCTAAAGAGGGACGGCGTCAGGAAGGCCATCCGGGAACCCTAGACACGGCGAGGTGACGGCGTCAAGATCTATAACGTGACGCCGTCAGCCCTTAAACTCTATATATAGTTTTGCAATTTTTTGTCATTAGTGTGCAACTTTGTGAGGAGAAACCCTAAAGACGAATTTCTGCCATTTTTAAGGGTTTTCATACCCTTGGATCTCCCATGTTTAATTGAAGATAAGTTATCACTTAATCAATCAATATGTCTATGTGTTGTTTGATTATAACTTGTTCTTGTCTTTTGATTAACATGCTAGGCTAGATTTATCTTGTGTTTGCTTAGATCTAAAGAAACCTAGCTATTGATTATTGGTTATTAGTGTGTTATTAATTGTATTGGATGATTGTTTATCGATGTTAGGCTTAAGAAAACTGGCTAACTTCCTATACGGTAACTTGCTTGAACGTCTTAAGAAACATGAACCAATGCGTACTAAGGTTTTTATGGTTGTATTTAATGCATGAGCGAATTCTAGTGATCCCATGTTAGGAGCTTCCTAGCCGGCTCGACATAGGAGTGAAGTAGGAGCTCATAGAGTTGGGGAAGTACGTACGCCACCCCACGATTGGTATTAAGGAATACACCCGTCATCCACGCAATTAATACACACTAATCAACCGGTAAAAGATAGTTAGGGAGTAAGGAAATCTAAGTAAACACATTTCTCTCCACATAAGTTTCACAACCCTTTTTATTTTCAGTTATTTTATTTTATTTGCATTTGTAGTTATTTGGGTTAGTTGACTAGCAACTAATTCCGCCCACTCCTTCAAACCTGAGATTTTACTTGCTTTCATAAAAAATATAAAAATACAAAAAGAATCTTCTCTCACCCTTAGACCTAATTAGAGTAGTTTTTCAATCCTAACGACACTATTCCCTGTGGAGAACGATCAATCCCCCGTACTTACCACTACACTATACTACATCGGTCAGGTACACTGCCTAGTGGGGTTGTAAGCCTCTTGAGATCCCTCGAGAGGTAAAACCTGTTGTAAGGTTGCAAAACCACGCATCAAGTTTTTGGCGCCGCTGCCGGGGAATAGTTATTGTTTAGGTTGAATTTTTATTTTATTAGGTCTACTCACTAGATTCCTTTCTAGTGAGATTTTTATTTTTCTTTTTATTAGATTTCTTTAGTCTATCTTTTTCTTTGTGCCCTTTGTTTGTAAAACCATTTTCATTTGTCACCATGGCGGATGAAATTCCATTTAGATCATTAACAATAGAGGAACAATTACTTTACACGGATAGATTTGCTTCCTGTTGTTCCAATGAATTTTTAAGTGATCTTAGATATATACAAGAGGAGATGGGTATAAAATTTGATAGGTTTGATGAATTATGTGCATGGGTGGCTTCTATTAAACAATCATTGTTAGGATCAACTCCTTTTAATAAGACCCTTTGGAAAATTTTTGAGGAAAGCCTCCTAT
Organism: Artemisia tridentata subsp. tridentata; assembly: GCA_021014915.2. NCBI lineage: Eukaryota > Viridiplantae > Streptophyta > Magnoliopsida > Asterales > Asteraceae > Artemisia > Artemisia tridentata. The sequence goes on along the minus strand of CP139506.1, from coordinate 247,782,116 downwards.
CCGTGAACCATAAGTTTAATGAATTAATGGGTTCGTATACATCACAACTTGAGGAAACAATTGAGGAGGATTTAGCCGAACATGAGCATATTGAGCAAAAAGACCTAGGTTTTATGATCAATGACTTTGAATCTCAAGGAACACATGATGAATCCTTTAGGCAAATTGAACATAGTAATCATGTTATTGGGGAAGATTCTTATGAATCGGACTTAGAACTTGAAATGGCTAGAGAAGGATTTGAGATACTTAGGAACATGTTTGGGTTAGATTCTACTAAAACACATGATGTGGATATAATTGATATAGAGACAAGGAAGGATGAGGTAAATAACACAAACCTACAAAGTACCCCACAAGTCCTACCATCATTCGAGGCCTACACACCGCCTGTGACTTACCCGGAAGAAGTAGAAGGGATTATAGGAACCCCAATTGAAATAGAACCTTTGGAAGAAACAAAACTAGAAGAAATAGGTTTGAATACTTGTAGTCATAACCTTTCTTTTAGTTCTATGGAAGTTCCTAGTTTTGATGAACCGGAGCCTAAACCAAAACCGTTACCTAATCTTCCATCCTTAGATGTGAACTTAGGAATTGAATTAGGTCCCGATCCACCCATCAAACCATGTAGTCCGGGTAATGTTAAGATTAAGGTAGTAGACTCTAGGCCATGTGGAGTGGAAGCTAATATAGGAGTGAACCATGACCTTACATACTTACATCACCCATTCATGATTGATCACAAGAAACATTATGGGTTTAAACCGGGTTTATTAGGTCAAGATGGATTCCCAACTAGGAATCTCTCGAAGTTGATAGAAGATGATCCCTTTTTAGGAGAAAACTTTAATTCACCCATTGACCAAACTGAACTAGGTAAGGTTATGATGAAGGGAGCACACCCCTTTGAGTATATAATTCATCCACCACTCTTTCCTCACGCGGCATACTTCCACCAAGATGGTGTGTATCGCTACTATCACCCGCACTTAATCCTAAGTGTAGGAAAAACCTCTCCTTTATCCGTGAAATAAGGGTAGAGTCAGGCTCGTGACTCGAACAAAAACAAGCGCTTCTTGGGAGGCAACCCAAGCTTATTTGCTTTGTGTGTTTATTTATTTGTTTGTTTGATTTTATTTGTTTCCGTATGTATGTTTAATTTTTATTATTATTGATTCATGTTCAAAACTAAATTGTGAAAATGCTTTATTTTGTTTTTAACTTCGTCTTAACTACATATAAAGGTATTTTGCAAAAGTTAAGTGTAAGGGAAATCCAAATCGGTTTATTAGAACAAATGAACATGAATCGTAATAATAATAAATTAACATACATATTAGTATTTGTTTGAGTCAAATGCTTGTATCGAGTCGTAATGATGTTTTGCAGGAATTACAGGAAGTAAGGTAGAGGTTTTTCCAGAAATTTTCCGGAAACTTAACATGAGAATTCTGTCAGATCATTTCTGACGGCGTCAGGCTTTACAACCTGACGGCGTCAGGTTTTAATTTTCTGAAATTTTGGAAAGTTTTGTTTTCATAAAAAGTTTTTATTAAATCTCTAACTTATAATCTCCAGGAATCTGCAAAATAATCATTCCACAAGCATTATATCCTTATATATAGATTTATCCCGCTGATGTTATGCAGGTTTTCGTGTTTGTTTTCTCAGGTTTAACAGGTTATTTTGGACAAGGAGATGTATGTGGAATCTAGCTTATGGCGATGCATTAGCCTTGGAGCTTCTACTTTCTCTTGGAAGAAGATCTAACCATGTTACTTCTTTATCCACCGAGCGAATCAGGGGAGTATTTGATTTCATTCTTTTACCTTATTTACTTTTACATCTTGTTATTTGAACATTGGGGACAATGTTCATCTTAAGTGTAAGGGGGGGGGGGGGTAAAAGTACGACACTTTAGAGAATGCTATTACGCTTGATTTTTGTTTGTTTAATAGTAGATGTGTAATAAAACTGAGAGAAATACCTGTTAGGGCAATTTTAGTGCCAAATTTAAAATTTTTTACAACATTTAGGAGTGAAACTTTGATCTTAATGAGAGTCTCATGGATAGGAGTTATATGACTAGCACAAAACCGTACCACTAAAAAATTTTCCACCCAAAATATGTGAGGTTCGCCCCTAGAATTGGTAGGAAAAGCATTTATGCTATGATGTGTGTACCGGTAGCACTTAGATTCTAGAACTTGCGTTAGGACCATTCCGAGGCCACAAGTGAGACTACATTCATGTAGTTAGATTTACTACTTGATAAGAGGCATTAGGATTAACCCATTGTTTTACACCTGTGTTTTTGTTATAATTACATTGGCTATATTGGTCAAGTAATTCTCCCACACCCTTTGCGTTGTACTCATTTTTAGTACACGATACCCCTAGTACACCCCTCAGAGCCTATCTTTTCATTTCGACCTTTAAGCATTTTACTTAAAGGAAGAATTTGTTTACACCCCACTTAAATGTACACCCAAATCGCCTTAGCCTACCTTGTATGCACTCATTTTTAGTGCATTATTGTGACAACATTTGTTTAAAACCCAAGTTAATTATCTAATTGATTACATGATTGCTAAGTCGAGTCATATCCTTGTACATATTGTTTTGGGACGATTGGGACTCGTGAGTAAAGTACTAGTGTAATGGAGTAATGGGGAAGAACATCATTTATTACCCCCATATGTGCTAAATATTTTAAAAGTACTCCAAGTGTTTCGATTATCTTAATTCGAGTCATTAGAATAGTTATTTGTAAAGTTATGTAAAAGTTCAAGTGTAAGGGGAATGCAACGCCCCTATGATGTATTATTTTGGATGGTAGGGCAAGAGTGTATGCAAAAAAAAAAAAAAAAAAAAAAAAAAAAAAAAAAAAAAAAAAAAAAAAAAAAATCGAAAAATATAAAAAAAAATGAGAAAAAGAAAAGTAGAAAAAACATACGGACTACCATCCCGTTTCATTTTATGTTTATTTTATGTTTTTGTTATTTTGTTTTTAGCTTAAGTCGAGTCTAGTCTTGGCTTAGCAACGCCATATTGTACTTGTAATCAATCAAGATCTTTAACTCGCCACCAGTAAAATATCCCTTATCTAACAAAACCGTGTTTATCATATCCCTACACCTCATGTTATAACCCATTTAAAAGCCCTCTTTGATAGTTTATCTTAGGTGCTTACGCCTAGTGGAGAAGGTTTTCGATCCTTTCCCAAGCCTATGGTAATATATTTGCTATGACAGGTAGTGAGAGATATTATCCGTTTTCATTTATGAGATTTATTTTGATGACACCTGAGAGATGTGAGTATCTAAACACTACTTGTCAGGTGCTAGTTTGTAATCTCCGTGCTTATTATGATTAAAGTGGAACGATTATTTGTTGTAATTACTTTTATATTAGCATTAAATGACCCCTAACTTGTATTTTGATTAGAATAAAAGCGCATTTGCTTGAGGACAAGCAAATCTCAAGTGTAAGGGTATTTGATGAAGCGAAAAGTGTACCGCTTTTAGGGGGTCATTTAAGCCCTAAATCGTATTTATTTGATCAAATATTTCCCTAAATCGTTCCTTTTGTCATTTTAGGTACTTTGGAGAAGAAATCTGGAAAAGGAAGCATTTTGGACGTTTTTGGAGCATAAAAGTGAAGAAAACGACAAAGTCTCAAAATTATGCTGGAAAGTACCTTTGACGGCGTCAGGGATTGTTCCAGACGGCGTCACGGCTTGGCAAAAAAGGTGGATATGAAAATTACTCATGATAAGCCAGAGAATTTTACAATGGAAAGTCTGACGGCGTCACCCTTTGAAGTGATCAAGGTCGTCACGGTTTAAGCTAAAGAGGGACGGCGTCAAGCTCATTTCTGACGGCGTCAAGCTTTGATAAGCCAGAGCGGATTTTGGAGGTCTAAAGAGGGACGGCGTCAGGAAGGCCATCCGGGAACCCTAGACACGGCGAGGTGACGGCGTCAAGATCTATAACGTGACGCCGTCAGCCCTTAAACTCTAAAGACGAATTTCTGCCATTTTTAAGGGTTTTCATACCCTTGGATCTCCCATGTTTAATTGAAGATAAGTTATCATTTAATCAATCAATATGTCTATGTGTTGTTTGATTATATCTTGTTCTTGTCTTTTGATTAACATGCTAGGCTAGATTTATCTTGTGTTTGCTTAGATCTAATGAAACCTAGCTATTGATTATTGGTTATTAGTGTGTTATTAATTGTATTGGATGATTGTTTATCGATGTTAGGCTTAAGAAAACTGGCTAACTTCCTATACGGTAACTTGCTTGAACGTCTTAAGAAACATGAACCAATGCGTACTAAGGTTTTTATGGTTGTATTTAATGCATGAGCGAATTCTAGTGATCCCATGTTAGGAGCTTCCTAGCCGGCTCGACATAGGAGTGAAGTAGGAGCTCATAGAGTTGGGGAAGTACGTACGCCACCCCACGATTGGTATTAAGGAATATACCCGTCATCCACGCAATTAATACACACTAATCAACTGGTAAAAGATAGTTAGGGAGTAAGGAAATCTAAGTAAACACATTTCTCTCCACATAAGTTTCACAACCCTTTTTATTTTCAGTTATTTTATTTTATTTGCATTTGTAGTTATTTGGGTTAGTTGACTAGCAACTAATTCCGCCCACTCCTTCAAACCCGAGATTTTACTTGCTTTCATAAAAAATATAAAAATACAAAAAGAATCTTCTCTCACCCTTAGACCTAATTAGAGTAGTTTTTCAATCCTAACGACACTATTCCCTGTGGAGAACGATCAATCCCCCGTACTTACCACTACACTATACTACATCGGTCAGGTACACTGCCTGGTGGGGTTGTAAGCCTCTTGAGATCCCTCGAGAGGTAAAACCTGTTGTAAGGTTGCAAAACCACGCATCAGTTACAATGACTTCATCAAGGCCACTGGTCTTGATTTTGCTGAGGCTTTTGAGCCCAATCCAACTGACCAAGAGGTCAAGGGAGAGTTGATCTTCTTAGGACCTCATGACCCTAAACGTCAAAAGGAGTCCGCTGGAGCCTTATTAGAAAAGGCTCCAATTGTCAAAACCTGGTTCCACCCAGTCTGGAGGATCCTGATGACATTCGTCATTCAGGTCCTTGGGGGGAATAAATCCTCCACTGAGCAATTGAACTCATCACAACAATTGATGTTGTTCAGTCTCTTGGAGGGTAGAAAAATAGATATCGGAGGTATTATCTTCCGTGACCTTGTTGCTAAGCTCTCAGGAAAATCTAGGCAAAAACACTTGTCTTATCCTATGTTTATTTCCTGTGTGCTTCAGGACCTTCTTGGTTCGGACTATGTGAGGTGTGGAAAACTAGAAGGGGGGGGGGTTGAATAGTTTTACGTCTTTTTAATTTATTATAAAAACTTTGTTTACTTTTAAAGACTTAGATTCGAATTTATGTGAACTCAACTCTTGAACAATATGAACAAATATAAGTAGATCTAAATTAACAATGCAAGTAAAGTAATGAAATGAAATGAAAGATAGAGATGGAAAGATCTAACTGCGAGACAAAAGATTTATAGTGGTTCGGCTACAAGGACACCTTCCTTGCCCTACTCCACTCCCCGAGCACCTAACTAGAGAGTTTTCTTCACTATGTCAACAAGCTCCCTTATGGCGGAGAAAACCTTACACAACTTTTGATTACACCGGTTTAACGACACAAAGCTAGATGGCGAGTTCTAATCATAGCTAGAACCACTCTCACAACTTCTACACAACTTCTTCACAACTTATTCACAACGGCTTCACGACTTCTTCACAACTTCTTCACGACTTCTTCACAACTTCTTCATGACTTCTTCACAACTTCTTCACACCGGCTTCACAACTACTTCACAACCTAGCACTACTTATGTACTCTTCTACTTCCTTACACCTTCACTACTTACACACCTTAACTTCTTCACAACTTCACCACTACCACACTAATCTAGCCTAAACAATTATGTTCACACCTATCTAACAAATATACACAACTTATACACAAATAAATGAATGATTTACACAAACAACTTAGGTAGCAAGATGATACTAAGTTGTAATACTTCTTCTCTAGTTGTTGAAGGAGTATTCTTCTTTTGCACTTGGATGGTAGAAGCTTGGATCACTTAGAAACCAATGCTTAAGAATATATGATCAAAGGATTTAGAAAGATAGAAGAAGAGATTTAGAACAGAAAGTTTGAGGTGCAAAAGGTGAGGAAAAAGTCCAGGGAAAGTCCAGTATTTATAGGCAAAACTGGACAGCTGGAGGAGCGGGGCGGTCCCCTTAAAATTAAGGGGGCCGCCTAGTATATTTAAGGGGGCCGCCCTACTGTACCGTTGCCCAGTTTTGTCTTTTTGTGGGGAAGGTTTTTCTTGAACATTTTTGCCATTTTTGGTTGAAAATTTGAATTCATAAATTTATAATGGATTAAACCTTTTTATTTAATACCAAAAATGTTTTTCTAAAAGATATAAAATGTTTGTGACATTTTATAAAAAATCTAGTGATTAAGAAAACGTTCCTTTGATCATATAATGCATTAAGCATTTGTTTATTCATACCTTAAGTGATTAAGTTGTAGAAGTGAATATTTACAACTAAATACTTGTTTATTTAATAAGTTTATGTTTAATGAGTTTACATTTTGTGATTATCAAAACATAAAGATATGAATAAGTATTGATAATGTTTTTAGGCATTACTTATATCAACATGAGGCCTGACGTCGTAGGTATGAAATCTGACGTCTTACATAAGACCAATTTCACTAGTGGCATCACTGAGGTACAACCCATTGCCCTGACTAACTACATGATGGTGGTTATTTAGGGGGAGAACGCTGTTTCTCCAGTACCTTCACCAACAAAGAAGGGTCAGTCCAGTAAGGTGGTTAAACCCAAACCACTTGCCACTGAGACTGATGCCCAGAACCAACTCAACCTTAAAAAGGGGTTGAATGTGGCCCATACCTCTGAGACACCCACTACAGAGACCCTCCTGGCCACAAAACAAAGGCCAACGGAAGGGACTGAGAAATCATCCTCAGTGTCCTCGGGCAAACCTCCTCTTCCTCATGATTCAACTGACATAAACAAGTCATTGGAGTCAGGAACCTCAACCCATTCACATCCCGATGAAGGCACTGATAAATCACAATCAGAGCCTGAGGGAGGAAAGGGTCCTATATCCTCGGTTGGGCAGCACTACTCAACTGAGAAGGGGACCCACACCCAATCACATCCCGATGAAGGTTTTGACAAATCATAGTCAGGACCCAAGGGAGTTAAGGACCCTAAATCCCCAAAAGGGCAGTACAACCCTGATGGGAAGGGGGACCACCAACAATCACAAAAAGTGCCTAGTGATACTACTGGAAAACACCCGTCAGTAGTTGAAGGCGCTCAGGGGGACAAAGACTCAGAGGGATATAAACCACCCGCTGATACGGAACCCACAACCACCTCAGGCAGATCCATTCTCTCAGGAACTGCCCCCAAAAGTCAGGCTGAGAAATCAGTTTTTATGACTAGCCAGGCTGATAAAACCAAATCAGTTATTATGGCGGGGTCAGGACCTGGCCAAAACCAAGGCAAGTCCTTTTATGAGGAGGAGCCGGTTAACCTTTTGGAGTTCGAGTCTATGGGGGATGTTCAGGCTCTTCTTGATTCTGAAGATTCTGATAATGAGCTCAAGGAAGAAAGTGATAAGGAAATTTTTGAGGCAGGTGAGGATATGGAAACTGATGTACAACCTGAACAATCACATCAGTCATCTCCACATCCAAGTGAAGAATCAGAATCTCAAGCTGCCGGTTCTTCGGATACTGACAACATCCTCAGAAAGTATGACAACATTCTTCCTCTCACTGAGCGACAATTGGTCAAGTTCCTGCTAAAGACCAACAAGGCTCTCTTCCAAGGTCTGACTGAAGAAATGTTTGAACATCACACTGAAGCAGCAGTTAACTATGTCGACCTGAAGGATTTTGTTGATCAATATCATGAATCTGTTAATGAACAACAATCATCAGTCTCCTTCACCCTGACATCTCTTGAACACAACATCAAACTGTTCAACGCGTCTCTCAAAAACTTACATAAGAGCGTTGAAACAATTCAAGAGTCAGTGAAAGATGACCCTGAGCTAAACAGGAAACTTCTTCAGGCTTCAAAAACTTACCAGCAACAAACTTCTCAGTTGGCTGAGCTGGTAAATGTGCTGAGATCCTCCAATCTTCAGGGACTCAACTCTTCAGTGGACTCCATCCGATCTTCCCTGGGTCTTATGGAGTCCCACATGGCATCTTTGGCTTCTTCTTCTTCCTCCCTGGCTTGGACTCTTGGGCCAAGGATGACAGCATTAGAGGCTTCTCAGGCTTCTCTTGAGACTAAGGTCTCAACTCTTCAGAAGGACACCTCAGACATCAAGTCCATGATGACTGAGATCTATCAGGCCTTCAAAGTTCAAGCTCCCTCAACTTCAGTGAGCGAACCAACTCTCGCTCTCACTATGGGTCAAGCAACAGTTGAGGGGGAGAAAGTCACTGAAGGCGAACCTCCACAACCTGAACAAGAACAACCTCCTTCTCACACTGAGGGGGAGAATCCTGAAGCCACCTCATCTTTATCCCGCCAAGACAAAGGCAAGGGCATTCTCACAACCATTGAGCCTGAGCCCACAATCTTGGTACTTGCCTCCAAGGAAAGAAGGCCAGACCCTGATAAACCAGTCAGGGTTCCTTATGAAATCAATGGGGTGATGAGACTTCTCACTGAAAAGGAAATTCAGGATCATATGGAGGATGAGGAGGCAGTAAAGAAAGCTGCTGAAGATGAAAGGCAGAACAAGCTTGCTCTCATTCAGGTTGCAAGAGAAGAAGCTGAGAAGATTGGGATTGAGGCAAAAGACCTTGCTAAAAGGGAAGGTGGTAAGAGCTTTGTGGAAGCTCAGAATGCTGAAATGACTACCCTCAGGTAGAGAAGGGAAGAAAGAATGAAAAGGGCTGAAGAGATTAGGCAGAACAGGATTGCAAGATATCAGTAGGTCATGACAAACAGGTTAAAGCCAGAACCAATCACTGATGTCAAGATTCATAAAAACTCCAAGCCTGCAATTCTAACTGTCTACAGAAGTAATGACAAGAGAGTCTTTGAGGTTCATGACCCTTTCAGATTCGCAGACTTTGGGATCTCAGAACTGGATGAAATGGGTCCACTAATTGAGAAGAAGCAAAATGTTGTTGTGCCAAACCTGATGAAATCCCTCAGTCTGAGGTATAAAAAGTTGGCTGCAACACCTCAGGAACTTGGCATTCCCTCTCTTCTTCCTGCTTCAGCCGAACAGCCTGCCCCTTCTCAGTCTTCTTCAAGAAAAAGAAAGAAGGTTGAAGCAGAGCCTGAGATCAAGGTCCCTGGTCTGGACTGCAACAGAGCTCTCCCTGAAGGTGTTCCATTCAGGAGGAATGTGGTCATCGAACAACCTGAAAGAGGGTTGTTCTTCACTGATGAGTTCGGAGACCCAGCCTTCCAGAGGTGGAATGATATTGATCTATCAGGGATCAAGGTAATGATGGGTTTCCTCATGATGGCCTCTCCAATCAAGAGTCCTGAGAATGTGAGGTTTTGTCAAGATCTGAAAAGAAAAATCCGAGAGCACCCTGACCAACATGAGCTGCAGTCAAAGAAGCCTAAGCTTGAAGCCCTTGTTATTAAGTTGAACTGATGAATCTGCCTGAATACCATCACTACCTTTTTGTATTTAGTTTTGATAGGACTTGTAATGATATTAATAAGATGATTTTTTTATTATTTCAGTGTCTTTATTTACATTCTAGTACATTCAGTATGAGTAGAAGTCATTAGCTCACTCATAACTGATCAAAACACTTAGGAATAATTTATATCCAAATAGGGTGAGATTGTTGGGTCCATCAGTACCCAGTAATACTTAAAACAAGATTTGGACACAAATTAACTAAGTGTAAATTAAACCGAGAACAATTCAAGTCACTGAGTGAACAGTCTCTCAGTGAGTCATCTTCAGGATGCTTAAGGCGAATTCAAGAAGAAGGATTAACTACTCAGAAAGGCGGTACTTCCTGAGTAGGACTTAAGCCAAAGAAGAAGATGATGGTTCAGTGAGTGTTGGACAAGAACTCACTGAACCCCAGTCTCCTCAACAATATTAAGTGATTGAAGACTGAAGAACTCAACGCCTGAAAGAAAGGCGGGAAGATCTGGGAAGAGTTTAAGATAAGATCAAATCCTATCTTGTCAGGAAGAAACTTTCCCTAAGACGGCTAAAAGTCATGGAGTGTCAGACCAACCACTCCTAAAGACTTTATAGTCCATTCCCATTGGTTCTTGGAAATGACAATTACTGTTGTAATTGTCAGACACACTTGCTTCAACAAGTTGTAGTTTTTTAATCACTTTTACTCTTTTATACTTGTGTATAAATAGGTTCAAAAGGAGAGAAGTTGTGTGTGTTTTGTACATTGAAAGCTTAGACTTTTACAAAGCAACTTCTCTCCTACAAAGAGTAACCAGTCCCTAAGATAGCTCAGTGAGGCATATTGTTACCACTCAAAGCAAAGCTTGAGTTTAGATAGGAGACACCACCATACCTTGTCTGTTCAATCCCAAGTGTTTGTTCCGCAAAACACTTGGGTAATAGATTCTTTGATTCATTTATAATAAGAATTTAAACGTTGAAAAATACTTATGTGTTTTTACTTTTACGTTTCATTAATCTGTTAGAATTAATCATAACATTGTATTAGTCATAAACACGAATAGATTAACTTTCTAGTTAACTCTAAGCGTGTTAAGGGAACAACAATTATATAAACACATTATTTCGATAGTACATACGGTTTTAACATTTGATCGCAGACCTTGCAAGACCTATTTGTCGACAACGTTTGTTAATGTTAAAATCATCACAAATGACAACCAAATATGGTAGTCTTTAATTAGTTGCGACTAATTCAATTACATTGTGTTTGGTACTTTTGTTTAAGCAGCACTTGCAGATGGACCCTTTTAATGGTTAAAAGCAAATCCAAGTTTATACTTGCTAACTCCAAAAATTAAAAGAAATATATATAATATATAGATGAGTTAGGATCAAATTAGAAGAAAAAATAAAATAAGAATGATAAGAAGAAACCACAACCACTCATTTCAGATGCACCTACAAAAATAGATGCATCTCCCCTTAAATTTCTTCCTCCTATTTGAAATGTGTGGCTAGAAATTCTTCTTATTCTTCTTATTTTAGTTTTTCTTCTTACCGGATCCCTTCCCATATATAGATAAAAATGAAAACACCAAGACCAATTATATCAAGTGCTAAATTTGAGAATCTTGCTTCAAGATCCAACTCAGTCTCATGTCCTCATTCCAAGTTTTTGGCCTCTAGCAGTTTCAATATTGATCTTTCAAAGCAGTTTGCAAACATTCGCACCATAGATTCCAAATATAAGGTATGAAACCCGGGAGCCATAACTGTATAAAAAGCATAAAAAAACATCAGCCACACTTACACTTAAAAGAGTTATATTATTAAGCGTAATTCAAACTTATAAGGTTCAACAGTGGCCATCCTAATTTTTCAACTTTGGAGGAAATATTATGGATCGAATCTTCAAGACATGCTACCTCTTTTGTTTTGCTTCCAAGTGTAGTCGGCATGAATTAGTCCCTTCCCCATAATTGGTTTCAAAATGTCAGCAAGAACTTCCTACACAAACCATGTTAAAAAAATAAAAACTTAGGAATAGTCAATGATGTAACTTTAAACAACATGTCAAAACAGATGAATTAGTTTGGGCTTACCTGCAAATAACCATTTTGTCCATTTTATAAATCTTATAGATAGTTACTAACATACTATATTGAATATGCTTACAGAACTTATACTCTAAAAATTATAACCTTGGGGATTTAGGATGTTGTCATGTGAATACATTTTGAGAGACCCTTGACCCAATTGGACCAATTTAATGATTCTCTAATCTCTATATGTCAAAATTACCCATTTGACCCGTTGGATATGCAAGTACAAACAAACAATAGATAGTGTCAGGCCGAAATGTCAACAGGACAACAGTGTGGGAGTAAAAGGAAGTTAAGTAATAAAAAGCATGGCTTATCATACAGAAATGCATTTTCACAAAGAATATATCTGGCAACAATAGGATCTGATACAACTAATACCCTTTGAAGAAGATCGAATGTCCACTTCACTGGTATACCATAAAAATGAGCATTAAAAACTAATAATAAACCGTAATTGAAGCTTTTAAACACATTCACAATCGCCTGGCATGACCAATTTAAAACGGGTGAGGTAAAATATTTTATTTGATACTAAGTAGTGAAATTAAGCAAGTCGAATTCACCAAGATCAAAAGTGGGTTGAATTAACTGCTACTTCAAGTACACGCAACTATTTCCTAAAAGCTAATAACATTTTACAGTTTGTAACAATAGTGACCATGCTTGATATGTTTAGTTATTCATCAAGTATTTGTCTATTCGGCATAAGAAATTGTTAAATATAATAGTCAAACTAAACATTTCTACCATCAAACATAAAAACATAATTAACTAAAACCATGAGAAGCGAGCACACATCAATTGGTCTCACTACTCCTATCTACTTAATCTCTTTCTCCTAAGACATGTACATAGCTTATTTTGAGCAATGAATATTACCAAAAAATAGAATAGCATATAATGGGCATAAAAATCAGCTTATATTATTGAGCACAAAAAACAGCTAAATATGGGGTACTAAAATAGTTTTATAGCAACCAAACACCCATGTATAAACTTCAATAAAAGCGAATTATAGCAGCCTCTAAGCTGCTGCAAGGCAGTCAAACATCGCTTTACCTTTGAAACTATTTTTTGTCTACGTTTGTCTAACTCGGGCTGAGCATCTTTAAGAGCAATTGACGTTTTTACCATGGAATCTACTTCAACAAACTTCAGCTTCTTACTCAAAATGATACATCTTTAATGTTGTCCAAGTGCTCCTACAACACAAAATGATAGGAGTTCTCGTTATGATCATAATGATTCAATGGTCAAAGTGATATGAGTTCCCGTTATAGCTCAGAAACCACATATGAATTAGAAGCGATGAGGCTACTTGAAGCAAAGTCATGCCATAGGTAATATAGATTCACATCCTCCCTTGGCTAGTAATTCGGATCTCATTCTCATCAATGGGTTGCTTTGCTCTTGGCTTCTCCACCTACTGGTATCGATCCATCTTTCAAAACAAAATAATAAAATAGTTATAAAGTTTATATTGTTACTACAAACTCGTCTATAAAAAATAAAATAGTTATAAGTACTGAAACATTAACAAACTCTATAAAAAAATAGTTACGGAGTATAAAGTTATATGCTTACTACAAACTGATAAGAAAATAGAATCACTCGTAGTTAGATGGGTCATAAAGCCGATAAGAAAAATTCTATAGTATTAAGTAAGAAAAGCCTAACGCACAGTAATAAAATTTATTTATGAAGGTTTACCCAATCACTATCATATAAAATGCAGGTATCGGCTCAAGTAAGATTAATCCCTAGCCCACCAACCCTTGTACTTAGAAGTAAGATTAATCCCCTAACCCGCTGATTTTACAACCTCAGATTTGTGGTAAAAGAATAAAGATGTAACACATTAAGATTAAATACCTCGGCAAGCTTTAGTAGGTGGCTGGATCTGAATTTGTTGATAGTGGCTGCTATCTCTGACATTGGTAATTTAGCCTATAAAACAAACCAAGTTAAAAACAACAAAATTTATATGAGTAACTATTATGATTCCCATGTTCAGCTTTGTAAATATGATCAGAATTCTTATTCCCAGGTTCAGCTTTGTAAATATGATCAGAATATTTTTCAAAGATCCCTGATTGGCTTTTGCATAAAAGTGAGTCGAAATAAATAGACTATTGGAAAAATCCTTTTTAACAGTTATAGACTAATGGAAAAATCCTTTTAAACAGATAATTGGAAAAATTCTTAAAGGCTAAGCTAATATTGTCATTCGTAAAGGCTAAGCTTTAATCCATGAATTAAAGGATAAGTTAATATTGTCATTTTTAACAGACTATTCGAAAAATCCCAGAAGATATTAATATGGTTCCCATGTTTCGAAATACTATACGGAAGATATTAATACCTTACCCACCCGGAATCCATTGTGCCTACCCTGAATTTCCATATGGTTGTACAACATGATCAGATGAACACGCAGATTCGTTAGTCGTTACCAGCAATGGTTGTCCTACAAAAAGTAATACCACAAGTTACATGCTGTCCTACAAAATTAACCCACAATAAAACCTTAATATTATTTGTAACTATGGATATAAACATTAATGTTAGGCGAGCTCGCTGTAGAAGCCAACAACAAATAAACGTAACATTCATTTAAAAAAATGAAATCAAACCTAGACTGATTTTGATGAACCGAGTCACCATTTTTGTAATTTGAAGAAATTGATCATAAAAGTCGTTATTATGGAGAACCTTAGAAGAGTATGAGCATCAAGACTATAATACAATACATGTAGGATACAACTCGCGTATTGTAACACCCCCATTTTCGATATACGCAGCGGAATATAAGTTGGGGTATTACTTCAAGTATCACAGTCATGAAAATAGAAAACGACTCGAAAAGAGACGTTTTAAGTAAAATTTGTTATCATTCATTTATTTAAATTAGAGTTACATTATAGAGGTCCCGGCGGGAAGTTTTGAAATACATTATAAAAGATACGTTATTTGTTGAATGATAACAAAATGGACACTCTTTATAAGAAGAAAGTCCACAGCCACTCCGTGCCAAGTCATGCTTCTAATTACCTGAGATAAAACATGCTAAAAGGGTCAACACAAAGGTTGAGTGAATCCATAGCGTTTAAAGTTATAATCAGTTTGAACACAAGTTAAGTAGAAAGTAAATCAGTAATATTGCAGTTCAATATATTGCCCTAAGTCTCATGACACGCAAAACGTTAACAGGTTTATCATCATAGTTATAAGCTAATGATGTATATTACCACATAATTAAATGGAGTAATTATGCCCCCGAGTAGGAGATTGCCCGTCTCTTTATTGATCTCAAATAAAGTGCATTTGGCTACTTATCCAGCAACACAAATGGGCCGTCAACTGCCAATAGATCTATTCACTATATTCGCATTCACCCGCAAGTGATTAATGGTTCATGTTAGAGGGTCTTTTAGAGGCAACAGTTAAACTTAGACAATATCAATCAGGATAGCATACAGAATAATACTTGTGTTCGGTTTTATAGCATGTATCTCCCCACAAGTTTGGAAAACGTATAAAAAGTGGGACTATGAACTCACCTTAGCAGTCTGGATGGAAAACAAAATTAAATAGAGTTGATAAATGTATCCGGCACGCAACCTGGGTTGTTATGTCAAATTTCAGTAATCGTATTCCAATATATATAAGTTTTAATATTCGTATCGTAACTTTTTGGATGATAGTTAAATGTTTAAGTGAGACAACATGAAGTCTCTTCAAAAGTTGGATAAGATTTTATCTTATTTCTCCTTTTTATGTTTCCGTTCGTTTGTTATTGAGATAAATGTATTTAGTTTATTAGTTTTTATTATAAATATATTTAAAATATATTAATAATAGTAATTATGAAATGTTACGCTTTTTACCCTTATAGTTTTATATATGGACAATTTATACCCTTAAACTTTCATAAAATGACAATTTTTACCCTTGAACTTTTGAAAAATGACAAATTTTACCCCTGTAGTTTCAAAAATGACAATTTTTACCCATAACTATAAGTCGTTGGCGAAAATAGTTCTTGTTTTAATAAATTTGAGATGTTTACATTTTTTGCCCAATAAAAACTCCAACTTTTGAAATTGGCAGGTTTTCCCCTTAAACTTTTGGGTCGACTTCATTTTAGGTCCTAGTTATAAAGTTAATTAGAGTTTTGACAGTTTATACCCTCAAAGCATTTTTGCTATTTCATTCGTGGTCCTTATTTCATTTTTACGCAATTTAAGCTTAGGAAAAAGGCACGATTTGCTACGACTCTTTTATGAATGTTATTATAAGTTGGTAAACATCTTATTTGCAGCTTATTGGCTTATGATTCGAGCTTATAAGCTTGAATCAATTAAAAATGGTGCGTTAATTTCAGTGGTCGATGGGCAGATTTGGGACGCAAGTATAGACGAGACAAAGCAAGGTTTTTACAACGTTCTTTTTCCTACTATTAGCCAGCTAGGTGGTCTTTAATGTGGCAAATATTCAGATTTTATAAGGGTCATTTAATGGTCGAAACATTGGTCGAAAGTTGGGTGTTTGGAAACAGTTTCGGTAAGAAAAGAAAAGAGAAAAACAAGTTGATTTTTTATGTTTAAGTGTTCGAACTAGTTTTTAATGCATGTCATCATGATTATAAACATATTCAATCTATCTTTTAAATATTTCATGGACTCTTGATTAGTAATGCTAAAAAAAATATAATTAGGGGTGTTCTTGGTGTGCTCGACAAAAAGAGAAAGAAAGGAAAAAAAACATGGTTTTTGAATTAGCTAGCTATTAGGGCTTATGTAGTAATATTTTTAGATGTGTTTAATGTTTACAAAAGAAATGAAATGAGGTTAGATCACTTACTTGTGTATTTAGTCGATTAGGGGATGTATTTGGCGAATTGTTTTGGAAATGGAATGCTAAAGCTTCTCCTCCTTCTAAACCTTCTTAAGACCTTTCCTTAGCTTCTATGTGAACTCTAGAACCAGTGAATATTGGAGTGTAGGCTGTTTTGGTGATCTTCGAATGGTGTGGAAAAATGAGGATGAATATGGAATTGTAGTGATTGCGTGGTTTTGTAACCTTACAACAGGTTTTACCTCTCGAGGGATCTCAAGAGGCTTACAACCCCACCAGGCAGTGTACCTGACCGATGTAGTATAGTGTAGTGGTAAGTACGGGGGATTGATCGTTCTCCACAGGGAATAGTGTTCGTTAGGTATGAAAGGCTACTCTAATTAGGTCTAAGGGTTGAGGAAGATTCTTTTTTTGTTTTTATAGTTTTTATGAAAGCAAGTAAAATCTCGGTTTTGAAGGAGTGGGCGGAATTAGTTGCTAGTCAACTAACCCAAATTACTACGAATGCAAATAAAATAAAATAACTGAAATGAAAATGTGGTGAGAAACTTATGTGTAGAGAAATGTGTTTACTTAGATTTCCTTACTCCCTAACTATCTTTTACCGGTTAATTAGTGTGTATTAGTTGCGTGGATGACGGGTGTATTCCTTAATACCATTCGTGGGGTGGCGTACTTACTTCCCCAACTCTACAAGCTCCTACTTCACTCCTATGTCGAGCCGGCAAGGAAGCTCCTAACATGGGATCACTAGAATTCGCTTGTGCATTAAATACAACCATAAAAACCTTTAGTACGCATTTGGTTCATGTTTCTTAAGACGTTCAAGCAAGTTACCGAATAGGAAGTTAGCCAGTTTTCTTAAGCCTAACATAGATAAACAATCATCCAATACAACTAACAACACACTAACAACCAATAATCAATAGCTAGGTTTCATTAGATCTAAGCAAACACAAGATAAATTTAGCCTAACATGTTAAACAAAAGACAAGAATAAGATAGAATCAAACAACACATAGACATATTGAATGATTAATTGATAACTTATCTTTCAATGAAACATGGAAGATCTCAAGGCAAAAAGCCCTGAAAAAGTAGCTAAAACCGTCTTAGGGTTTTACCCCAAAATTCCACACACTAAGCTCTCTCCAATGACAAAAAATTAGAAAACTATATATAGATTTTTGGATCTGACGGCGTCACCTTATGGAGTGTGACGCCGTCACCTCGCCGCTTTTAGGGTTCCCGGATGACCATCTTGACGCCGTCCCTCTTTAGCTTTTCAAAAATCCATTCTGGCTTATCAAGGCTTGACGCCGTCGAAATATGAACGTGACGCCGTCCCCTTATGATTTAAGCCGTGACGCCCTCGATCAAGTTAAAGCGTGACGCCGTCAGAATTCACATGCTATTTTCACTGGCCCGTCATGAGTAAATTTCACGTCCAACTTTTCTTGCCAAGGCATGACGCCGTCCAGAGTAAAGTCTGACACCGTCAAGAGTAACTTTTAGCCGATTTTTGAGACTTTGCCGTTTTCTTCACTTTAATGCTCCAAAAACGTCCAAAATGCCTCCTTTTCCAGATTTCTCCTCAAAAGTACCTAAAATGACAAAAGGAACGATTTAGAGCAATATTTGATCAAATAAATACGATTTAAGGCTTAAATGACCCCTTAAAAGCGGTACACTTTTCGCTTCATCAAATACCCTTACACTTGAGATTTGCTTGTCCTCAAGCAAATGCGCTTTTATTCTAATCAAAATACAAGTTAGGGGTCATTTAAGGCTAACATAAAAGTAATTACAACAAATATTCGTTCCACTTTACTCATAATAAGCACGGAGATTACAAACTAGCACCTCACAAGTAGTGTTTAGATACTCACATCTCTCAAGTGTCATCAAAATAAATCTCATAAATGGAAACGGATAATATCTCTCACTACCTGTCATAGCAAATAGATTACCATAGGCTTGGGAAAGGATCAAAAACCTCCTCCACTAGGCGTAAGCACCAAAGATAAACTATCAAAGAGGGCTTTTAAACGGGTTATAACGTTAGGTGTAGGGAAAAGGAAAACACGGTTTTGTTGGATAAAGGATATTTTACTGGTGGCGAGTTAAAGATCTTGATCAATTACATGTACTATACAATGTTGCTAAGCCAAGACTCGACTCAATCTTAAGCTAATGAAAGAAAATAACAAAAACATTAAACAAACATAAAATGAAACGGGATGGTAGTCCGTATGTTTTTTTCTACTTTTCTTTTTCTCATTTTTTTGTATTTTTCTTAATTTTTTTTTGATTTTTTTTTTTTTTTTTTTTTTTTTTTTTTTTTTTTTTTTTGCATACACTCTTGCCCTACCATCCAAAATAATACATCATAGGAGCATTGCATCCCCCTTACACTTGAACTTTTACATAATTTTACAAATAACTATTCTAATGACTCGAATTAAGATAATTGAAAAACTTGGAGTACTTTTAAAATATTTAGCACATATGGGGGTAATAATGTTGTTCTTCCCCATTACTCCATTACACTAGTACTTTACCCATGAGTCCCAATCGTCCCAAAACAATATGTACAAGGATATGACTCGACTTAGCAACCATGTAATCAATTAGATAATTAACTTGGGTTTAAACAAATGTTGTAACAATAATGCACTAAAAATGAGTGCATACAAGGTAGGCTAAGGCGATTTGGGTGTACATTTTAGTGGGGTGTAAACAAATTCTTCCTTTAAGTAAAATGCTTAAAGGTCGAAACGAAAAGATAGGCTCTGAGGGGTGTACTAGGGGTATCGTGTACTAAAAATGAGTACAACGCAAAGGGTGTGGGAGAATTACTTGACCAATGTAGCCAATGTAATTATAACAAAAACACAGGTGTAAAACAATGGGTTTATCCTAATGCCTCTTATCATGTAGTAAATCTAACTACACGAATGTAGTCTCACTTGTGGCCTCGGAATGGTCCTAACGCAAGTTCTAGAATCTAAGTGCTACCGGTACACACATCATAACATAAATGCTTTTCCTACCAATTCTAGGGGCGAACCTCACATATTTGGGGGTGGAAAATTTTTTTAGTGGTACGGTTTTTGTGCTAGTCATATAACTCCTATCCGTGAGACGCTCATTAAGATCATAGTTTCACTCCTATATGTTGTAAAAAATTTTAAATTTGGCACTAAAATTACCCTAAAAGGTATTTATCTCAGTTTTATTACACATCTACTATCAAACAAACAAAAATCAAGCGCAATTGTATTCTCTAAAATCGTACTTTTACCCTCCCCTTACACTTAAGATGAACATTGTCCCCAATGTTCAAATAATAAGATGTAAAAGCAAAAAGTAAAAGAATGAAATCAAATACTCCCCTGATTCGCTCGGTGGATAATGAAATTACACGGTTAGATCTTCCTCCAAAGAGAATGTTGAAGCTCCATGACTAATGCATCGCCACAAGCTTGATCCAAAAACATTTCCTTGTCCAAAATAACCCGTTAAACCTGAGAAAACAAACACGAAAACCTGCATAACATCGGCGGGATAAATCTATATATAAGGATATAATGCTTGTGGAATGATAATTTTGCAGATTCCTGGAGATTATAAGTTGGAGATTTTAATAAAAACTTTTTTTAAAAACAAAACTTTTAAAAATTTCTGGAAATTAAATCTGACGCCGTCAGGTTATAACCCCTGACGCCGTCAGAAATGACCTGAAAAAAATTTTCATTTTTAGTTTCCGGAAAATTTCTGGAAAAACCTTTACCTTACTTCCTGGAAATCCTGCAAAACATCATTATGACTCGATACAAGCATTTGACTCAAACAAATACGAATATGTATGCTAATTTATTATTATTATGATTCATGTTCATTTGTGTTCTAATAAACCGATTTAGATTTCCCTTACACTTATCTTTTGCAAAATACCTTTATATGTAGTTAAGACGAAGTTAAAAACAAAATAAAGCATTTTCACAAATTACTTTTGAACATGAATCAATACTAATAAAAATTAAACACACATACGGAAACAAATAAAATCAAACAAACAAATAAATAAACACACAAAGCAAATAAAACTTGGGTTGCCTCCCAATAAGCGCTTGTTTTTGTTCGAGTCACGAGCCTGACTCTACCCTTATTTAACGGAAATAGGGGAGGTTTTCCCTACACTTAGGATTAAGTGCGGGTGGAAGTAGCGATACACACCCTTAGGGTGGAAATATGCCACGTGAGGTGAAGGGGGTGAGTGAATGGCTTCCTTCATCCTAAAACTACCCGGATAATATTGGTTTATGGGTGGGTCGGTTCCTCTTTTGTCTCCTAGATGTAAATCTAAGGATGAAAAGTTATGTAAAGGTTGAGGTTCCGGCTCATCAACACTAGGAAATTCCCTAGAACTAAGAGTAAGGTCATCACTAAAAGTGTGCAAACCTATATCCTCTAGTTGTGCTTGGTCCAAAGGTTCTACCTCCATCGGGATTCCTAAAGTCTCTTCTACTTCTTCCGGGTAAGTCACGGGCGGTGTGGGTGCCTCAAATGATGGTTGAGTATTTTGTGGGCTTATGGTGTTTACCTCATCATTCCACGTGTCAAGATCACCTATATCCTCGTCAATTATTTTCTTAGGTAGTGATAATAACAAACCTAGTGCTTCATCCAACTTATGGTTTATTGATACGGCTCTATCCATAATTCCTTGGCAAACTAGGTCGCGTTTCCTATTAGCCTCACTAAAACAAGATCCTAAACATGGAGGTTGTTCATAAGAATCTATCCTAGGTGAAGGCTCATATGATTCATAAGTGTCTCTAAATGAGGTATTTTGAACTTCTTGGTGTTCTAGCCACTCAACCATATCTTGCAATCTTAGAAATCTAAGTGAAAAGTCCATTTGAAGCAAATTACAAACAAAATCACAAAGAAAAGATAGACTACGAGAAAGCTACAAAATAAAAAGAAAAAATCTCACTTGATAGGAATCTTGTGAGTAGACCTAATAAAAATAAAATTTCAACCTAAGCAATAACTACTCCCCGGGCTGCGGCGCCAAAAACTTGATTGCGTGGTTTTGTAACCTTACAATAGGTTTTACCTCTCGAGGGATCTCAAGAGGCTTACAACCCCACCAGGCAGTGTACCTGACCGATGTAGTATAGTGTAGTGGTAAGTACGGGGGATTGATCGTTCTCCACAGGGAATAGTGTTCGTTAGGTATGAAAGGCTACTCTAATTAGGTCTAAGGGTTGAGGAAGATTCTTTTTTTGTTTTTATAGTTTTTATGAAAGCAAGTAAAATCTCGGTTTTGAAGGAGTGGGCGGAATTAGTTGCTAGTCAACTATCCCAAATTACTACGAATGCAAATAAAATAAAATAACTGAAATGAAAATGTGGTGAGAAACTTATGTGTAGAGAAATGTGTTTACTTAGATTTCCTTACTCCCTAACTATCTTTTACCGGTTAATTAGTGTGTATTAGTTGCGTGGATGACGGGTGTATTCCTTAATACCATTCGTGGGTGGCGTACTTACTTCCCCAACTCTACAAGCTCCTACTTCACTCCTATGTCGAGCCGGCTAGGAAGCTCCTAACATGGGATCACTAGAATTCGCTTGTGCATTAAATACAACCATAAAAACCTTTAGTACGCATTTGGTTCATGTTTCTTAAGACGTTCAAGCAAGTTACCGAATAGGAAGTTAGCCAGTTTTCTTAAGCCTAACATAGATAAACAATCATCCAATACAACTAACAACACACTAACAACCAATAATCAATAGCTAGGTTTCATTAGATCTAAGCAAACACAAGATAAATTTAGCCTAACATGTTAAACAAAAGACAAGAATAAGATAGAATCAAACAACACATAGACATATTGAATGATTAATTGATAACTTATCTTTCAATGAAACATGGAAGATCTCAAGGCAAAAAGCCCTGAAAAAGTAGCTAAAACCGTCTTAGGGTTTTACCCCAAAATTCCACACACTAAGCTCTCTCCAATGACAAAAAATTAGAAAACTATATATAGATTTTTGGATCTGACGGCGTCACCTTATGGAGTGTGACGCCGTCACCTCGCCGCTTTTAGGGTTCCCGGATGACCATCTTGACGCCGTCCCTCTTTAGCTTTTCAAAAATCCATTCTGGCTTATCAAGGCTTGACGCCGTCGAAATATGAACGTGACGCCGTCCCCTTATGATTTAAGCCGTGACGCCCTCGATCAAGTTAAAGCGTGACGCCGTCAGAATTCACATGCTATTTTCACTGGCCCGTCATGAGTAAATTTCACGTCCAACTTTTCTTGCCAAGGCATGACGCCGTCCAGAGTAAAGTCTGACGCCGTCAAGAGTAACTTTTAGCCGATTTTTGAGACTTTGCCGTTTTCTTCACTTTAATGCTCCAAAAACGTCCAAAATGCCTCATTTTCCAGATTTCTCCTCAAAAGTACCTAAAATGACAAAAGGAACGATTTCTAGCAATATTTGATCAAATAAATACGATTTAAGGCTTAAATGACCCCTTAAAAGCGGTACACTTTTCGCTTCATCATGTAGTTGTGTCGATTTATATAGAGATGGGTTCTAGGGTTTTCATAGTTACATGTCACTTGGTAGGGAGAGGAGGGGACATGTTGAGGTGGAGCATGGAAGGTTTTGTGGTGTTGATGAATGGGGCGTAAGGTGGTGATGTGTTTCGATATATAACCATGGAATTTACCTACATTTGTAACTATCTTGAAGATAGGGTGATGTGGAAGTATTTGTAACCTAAAGAGAACTTATGGTGTATAATATGCTTAGTATTAAGTGAAGTATTGGTTTCGTTGATGTCTAGCTAGAGTCGAACTAGGAAAAAAAATTCTATGTGGATCGAATGGCATCAAATTTTGGTACTTTAGCTATAGAATGTTGTACTCTAGGGTTTAGGGATGTAACTAGATTAGTTTATGGTTTAATTTAGGTATTTGTTGAGTAGAAAAATAATTAGGGCTTGTATATATATTATATGTGTCAAATTGTGAAGAAAAGAAAAGGAAATCATGTTGTGCTTTAAGGGGTTGTACTGTAGGCTTAGTAGGGTGGGACTAGGGTTTAAGTAATATAGAAAATGTATTTTTAATGTTTAGTTAAGTTAATTTAATTATATGTTAATTTTATTAAGTTTAAAAGTATATAAGTGTGATTTTAGGTTTCTATGCATTGGGCACTTGTACATTAGGTTTAGAGACTTGTACTTATGTTTAGTAAGTTTAAGACATTTATTTTTAAGGCTTGGTGCATAAAAGACATGGATATTGTGCTTTAAAATAGGTACATTGAGGTTTATAATGTGATATATATATATATATATATATAATATATATATATATATATATATATATATATATATATATATATATATATATATATATTATGATGTTATGCATAAATGACTTGTACCTTGGCTTGAAAGACTTGTACACTTATAATTTGTAAAAATCTTATATATATTAATTAGGGTTTGTGATTTTATTACATAAAATCGTAGTTTTGTGAGTTTAGGGTTTGTATTGGGAGTTATAGTGAATTTAGGGTTTTTGTGCTTTAGGGGCTTGTACATTAGCTTGGATGAGTTTTACTTTAGTGATTTAGGGTTTAGTTACTCATATTCATTGTTAAAATGGTTTAGGGTTTCGTAGAAATTCTAATAGATAAGAAATGTTTAGTTCGTACGTTTGTTAATGAATTAACGTAAAGTGGCAAATGGTATATCGTAGGAATTTTATACTTGTCATATATAAATGTTTATGTAGAATAAACATTTGGTAAGTTGATGTCGGTCCGCGTGAGAGCACGTTTATCGAGGATGTGAGTTACGTCACATTAGATAGTAGTTATGATCAGATAAAAAAAATTTATACGCAGAAAAATGGATAAGTATTATGTAAGATAGTTTATTATAATGTGGGATTTTTACAGTGGTTACAGTATCCCCCCATTGAAGGGAATCTCATCCCGAGATTCAGTCTGTGTTGGTCGATGTGTTGGGAAAAAGTGAAATATAAAAAGAGTTGTGCTTAGATCCTAACTTATTCAGGTAGTGAGTGTGAGAATGGGAAATCGTATAACGATTTGACCGGTGATGTGAGTGTGATATTGTTGTGTTTTTTCTTTTCTGTTAACAGATATTCAAGTTCTATTTTTGGCACAAATCTAAGTCACACAATATCTAGTCTAAGATCTCCCTTTTATACAAACAAAGGAGATCATTACAATTATAATAAGTCTTGTCGAACTACTTGCTAGCTTATGTTGAGTGTGTCAGTAGCTAAGATACAACATGTATCTATGTTTACAACTTGTTTGACTGACTACAAATCAAAGATATTATCTACCGTATATACTTGACTTTTATACACAAATATCTTTTTATACTTATCCAACCAGCAATAGTAAATGTGACACTTATCCATCTAGCAGTCGTATAAGTTACATCAGCAGTAGGATCAACCAGTAGTACCTTCTTCGTACTAGCAGTACTAACTTCAGTTAGTACTGTTAGTTATAACTTGAGAGGCTTTAGATATACACTAGCAGTAGGAACTGTTAGTATATTCTTCTCAGCAGTACTAACTTTGTGAACTTGTAATTCCTAACACTGATCTTCAGAATATTTAATTCCAAACAATCATCCCCTAAACATGTGATTCCCTAATCAACATGTTTCTTCTGAATTGAATTTTGATTGTGAGGATCTTTCAAGCACTTCATAGTCAGACTCTTGATCTGAACTTTCCTTTGTTCTTTAAGATTATTTTGTCTAACTTATCTGCTTTCTGTGAATCTCTTTCAGCAATAACATCATCTTCTTTTTCTTGAACAATAGCAGTATCTTGAATAAAAGATGGTGCAATTTCCTTGGATGGAGGAATTATAAGAGGCAATGGTGCTGTGTATCTTGGATGCTTGTTTCAACAAGTGAAATCATCTTCCAGCATGCCTTTGCAAGTGATGAACAAACGTAGTGAACTGAAATTGAAACTGAAAGCTCCTAGATAGAACTTTCTCCATTTGAATGCTTCATCCCTTCTGAATATATATAATACTCCAGAATCTTCATTTGAACTTTCTTCATTTGAAGAGCTTATTCCCTGTATCCATCAACTGAATGCTTGTTCTTATTATTGGCTGAATAATAAGACATGTTAGCTTCTCAAAAAGCTGACATCATCATCTTGTATGCTCTTGTCTTTTCTTTAACTTGATCAATTTGAGTTTCCTCCCCTGATTCTGAGCATACACAACCTTTTCTTCTTCCCTTATTGGATAATCTCTCACCATGTACCAAAATGTTTGAGTTTCCTCCCCTGAGATTTATCATTTCCTCCCCTGTTTGAAAGATCTCTCACCATTATCGGATCTATCAATTAGAACATGTTTTCAGACAATGTTGTACATGAACCCATCAATTCCTTAAGAGTTTAATTGCTGCCCTCATCACTTCTAGGTGTGTTAACTCCTATGAGAGGTGATTCATGGGGTATTGACTCATTATCCATCATTTGATGATGATTCTGGGCCTCTTTAAAAATCCTTTTTAAGTAACCTTTGACTTAGCAGTATGAATATGATTTTATGATGAAAAATCATACTGCTCTCAACCATTTTGAAGGGATTAAGTGTGTAACAGACACTTAATCAAGAATTTGGTTTAATTTAACCTCTGGTTGTGTGAGAACCAATGTTTTCAGTTATAAATAACTGCCTGTGTAAAGATAAACCTATTCAAAAGGCTTTCTTGACAGGGTTTCCAGCTCATAGCAATTGTTACCTCTAACACAAGTGTTAGATTCACTTTTGCTAGCTGTTCTTTCTATCAGATGTCCTTAGACTTGCTCATTATACTTAAAAGTATAAAATGATAGAAAGTGAGTTGAGTCAGTTACTATCTGACCAACTGAGCCATCAAGTCAATGTGAAACATCATAATCAGGTTTCAAGAAAGAAGTTTTAAAGAATCAATTAACTTAGGGTAAACCTTTGTTAATGAATTAAGATAATCATTCTGCTGCTTCCATTTCACTTGAAACTTCCTTTTTGCTCAATGTTCATACCTGAAATTGTTAGTCCAAAACCAAGAAACAAAATGCAAAGCATTTGTCTTATAGCAGTATAAACCTTATATGACTAACAGTATGAACTGCACAAACAAAATTTGTACTAGCAGTACAAACTTTTCAATAACAGTACCAATTTACAAAGTAAGCAGTACAAACAAAAATAACACAGAGTTTAAAATCATTGAGGATTAAGCATTCCAATACTTGCTACCAAGTACTGAAACCTTCCAACATCAAAGCTTTTGTAAGAAGATCTGAAAAGTTGTGATCAGAATCAATTTTAAGAACTTGAAACAACTTTTTCTCATTACAGTCTCTAATAAAGTGATGTCTAATTTCAATGTGTTTTGTTTTAGAATGTTGCACTGGATTTTTAATTATGCAAATTGTACTACTATTATCAATATGTATGACAGTGTTCATAAAATTGTACCCATAGTCAAGAAGTTGGTTTTGAAGCCAAAGAACTTGACCATAGCAACTTGCAGCAGCTACATATTCAGCTTCAGTTGTTGAAGTAGCCACAATTGTTTGCTTCTTACACTGCCATGAGATAAGTCTACACCCAAGGAATTGACATCCTCCAGTTGTTGACTTTCTGTCCAAGCTAGCACCAGCATAATCACTATCCGAAAATGCTACCAAGTCAAAAGGTGATTCCCTTGAATACCATAGACCCAACCTAGGTTGACCCTTAAGATATCTAAAAATCCTCTTGACTGCTGTTAAATGAGAAACCTTTGGAGTTACTTGAAATCTTGCACAAGCACAAACAGAAAATATGATATCAGGTCTTGATGATGTAAGATACATCAAAGAACCTATCATAGATCTTTATGTGTGCACATCTACATTGTCTCCATCTAAATCTTTAAGAAGTGGCTTCTCAGAGTCCATTGGTGTGCTTGCCACTTTTGAATCAGCAAATTGAAATTTTCTAAGTATCTCTGCAACATATTTATCTTGACTAATAAATATGCCTTCACTAGATTGCTTAACTTGCAGACCCAAAAAGAATGTAAGTTCCCCCATTGAACTCATCTGAAACTTATGATGCATAAGCTTCTCAAACTCCAAACACATCTCCTTCCTTGTAGATCCAAAGATGATATCATCCATATACACCTGAACTAGCAAAAGATCACTCTTGTGCTTCTTGATGAATAATGTCTGATCTATCTTGCCTATTTGAAATCCATTTTCTAATAAGTAGGAAGCTAGTGTTTCATACCATGCCCTTGGTGCCTGATGAAGGCCATAAAGAGCCTTAACTACTCTGTACACCTTTTCTAGATGATCAGGATCAATGAACCCTGGAGGTTGTGAGACATACACCTCTTCTTTAATAGTTCTATATAAAAATGCACTCTTGACATCCATTTGATAAACTGTGAAGCCCATAAATGAAGCATATCCAAAAATAACCTAATGGCTTCAATCCTTGCTACTGGAGCAAAAACCTCTTCATAGTCTATCCCTTCTTCTTATGTGTACCCTTGTGCTACTAATCTAGCCTTATTCCTAATCACTATGCCCCTTTCATCCCTTTTATTTCTGAAAATCCATCTAGTGCCAATTACCTTTTCATTTTTAGGTAAATCAACTAGCACCCAAACTTTCTGAATCTTGAACTGAAGAAGCTCTTCTTGCATAGCTTCTACCCAGCTTGAATCATCTAGGGCTTTAAGAATGTTCTTTAGTTCTGCTTGCGATAGAAAACATACAAACAAGCAAGAGTTTGAAAACTCATGCTGCTTTGAAGCATAAAGGGCATCAAGAAGCCCTTGTTGATCTGAAGACATCAGTTGTTGCCTTGCCTTCACTCTTGATTGTACATCTCCAATCACATTGTCTAGGGAGTGGACTTTGAGAATCCTTGTGTGTGGTGTTGTAGGAACATGATAGTTAGGTGGGAGATTATTGAAATCCACCTCTTCTTCTGAGAAATCTGCTTCAGTTGAGACTGATGGGCCAGCAGTAGAAACATTTAGCCTAGCAGTATAAACTGTTTGCCAGGCAGTATCTTGCTCTGTCTCAGTAGTAGGAACTTTTGACTCAGTAGTAGGAATAATGATTGTACTGCTACCTTGTTCTTCTTGTTCATCTTCCTTGTTTTCATCTTCAACCCCTTCTTTAGTTTTATCTGAAGATTCATCATTTGTTGAAGTTGAAGCCACACGTGTACTTGTCCATATTGGCATCCATACATAATCTTGATTTGTCTCCTTTTCTAACCCTGCCTCACTTGTTGTTTCATCTCCTTTTGAACCTAAAAATTCATTAGTTTCTGCAACAATAGGCACATAATTCATAGAATGGGTTAGTGTCTCAAGATCAAATAGCCAATTGGGACCTTGACTTGCTACATTGGATTTATTCTCTAAAAACTCCACATGCAGGTTCTCCTCTACTCTTCTAGTTCTTGAGTTGTATACTCTAAAAGCTTTGCTATTAAGAGAATATCCAACTAAGAATCATTCATCTGCTTTACCATCAAACTTTCTAAGATGGTCTAAGGTATTTAGAATTGTCACATGACATCCAAAAGATCTAAGAAATCCTATTGCAGGAGTTCTACCTCTAAAAAGCTCATATGATATCTTATTGTGAGATTTGACAACCAAAACCCTATTTTGAACATAGCAAGCAGTATTAACTGCTTTAGCCCAAAAAGTGATAGGCAACTTAGAGTCGGCTAACATGGTTCTAGCAGCTTCTATGAGTGTTCTATTTCTCCTTTCAGCAACACCATTTTGCTGAGGAGTTCTAGCTACACTAAATTCTCTCCTAATACCTTTTTCCTTGCAGAAGTCATCCATAACTCTGTTTTTGAACTCTGTCCCATTATCACATCTAATGACTTTTACTCTTTTGTCTACTTGGTTTTCTATCTGTATAATAAATGTCTTAAGGATGCTAGAAGTCTCATCCTTAGAACCTAAAAAGAAAACCCATGTAAATCTACTATAGTCATCAGTAATAACTAGACAATATCTTTTATGCATCACACTACTAACAGAAGTAGGTCCAAATAAATCCATATGAAGCATAAACAATGATTGATCAATAGAGTTAAAAATTTCGGGCTTACAAGTGGCTTTGTGTTGTTTTCCTTTAAGACAAACAATGCATGTTTGGTCATTTTCAAATCGTTTTTGAGGTAAACCTCTTACCAAACCATTCTTAACAATCTTATTTATGGTTTTGAAATTTATGTGACCAAGCCTCCTATGCCATTTCATTGATTCATCCAATGTGGCCTTTGCAACAAGACAAGTTAAATTCTTTTTAGGAACAATGTTCTTCATATCAACACTGTACATGTTTCCCTTTCTTGGAATTCTAAGAAGTACTTGACTTTCATCAGGCATCTTAAAATCAGAAGAAAGTACAAGACATTCAGTGTAAGAAAAAAGAACTTTGTTCTTTTTTTCACACATTTGTGAGACACTAAAAAGATTATACTTAAGCTCTTGTACATAGTACACATCTTCAAAATCTAAATTTCCAGTTTTAGT
The DNA here is from genome assembly GCA_021014915.2 of Artemisia tridentata subsp. tridentata. Taxonomy (NCBI): domain Eukaryota; kingdom Viridiplantae; phylum Streptophyta; class Magnoliopsida; order Asterales; family Asteraceae; genus Artemisia; species Artemisia tridentata. Next base: position 247,751,714 of record CP139506.1, on the reverse strand, counting down.
TGTACCTTTACCGGAAATTTTGCCACCAATACCTCCTCCAAAGCTAACATATCCTCTATTTATTGATTGAAAATCTGAGAGATAAGACATGTTGCCAGTCATGTGCCTTGAACATCCACTATCTGAGTATCCTTGATCCTCTTGTTTATCAGTTGAATGTTCCTGCACAAAAATGAAGAATATTAGTTTCCTTTGGGGACCCAAGCCATTACTGACTTGGATTTGCCTCGTGCATCAATGTAATTTAATCTCTTAAGAATGGTTGATGCACCATTGTGTTTAGTTTGTCTCCAAACCCAACATGCTGAGGCCTTAACAACATTTGCCCTATTTTCCCAAGCAGCAGTATGAACTACATGCTTAGCAGTAGAAACTGCTAGCTTTGTAGTTGTTCCATTTGGTTTCCAAACTTGTTTTTGGACCACTGCTTTTGTTTGAATGGGCCTTTGAACAGTTTTTGATGCATTTTTGTGAGTTGATTTTGCATTTTTAACAGTTGATCTTGGGTTAACAGTCATGAATGGTCTAGCAGTAGGAACTGTTTGCCTAGCAGTAGGAACTGCTTTTGAAACTGCTCTGGGTTTTGTTCTCTTAGAATTAGAGTGAAAGTGAAATTGAGGAGTTTTCCTTTTGTAATTCACCCTATTGTTTGCATACCCAGATACCCATTTGTTACAGAAAGCTGCAAGATGATCAAAACTACCACAAGTGTAACAAGCTTTGTTATAAAAGGCAAAGTCATCACCTAGTTGGTGAGACTTGAGGTCATTCCAATTTCTTTGGTTTCCTCTAGGCTTGTTAGTGGTTCCATATTGTTCACAATATTTAACTGGTTGCCTAACATGTTTAATATTAGATTTAGGCCTAATAGCATCTATTTTGACCACTTTAGGAACACTTGTTCCTGCTTTCTTAATAACTTCAGGTTTAGACATAACCTGTTCTTCTTCATCACTATCAGATTTCCAGTCCTCAATGACTACAACATCTGATTTACTATCAGAGGACACCTTGTCCTCAGGAAGTGAAGTATTACTTATACTTTCACTTACTTTCTCTACCTTAGGAATCTCAGTAGACATAGAACCATATTCCATTTTTGGTTCTTGAAACTCAGCAAAACCTGTGTGTGCTAGGTCAATTCCTGGAGGTGAAGAAACACCTCTATATGGTGGAGGAACAAATTTGTAACGTATACCAGACTTAGCTTTATTAATAATTTGAGCTTCCCAAAGTCTATTGATTCTATCTGAGGGATTATCTAGTGTGTCTACTGTGATCTTTACATTTTCACATTTCTTTTTGTGCTCTGCTAGAGATTCATTCAGCACAATAATACACTCATCTTTGAATTCTATGTTTCTTGTTAATGTAGCTATGTCATCACTAAACCTAGATTCATTTCCTTGAAAATGTAAGATCTGTTTTTCAAGAACAACTAGACCTCTTTTATGATTAGCTAAATTAGCAAGTGTGTTATAAAACTCTTCTAGCTGATCATCAAATTCCTTTTTAAGTTTTTCATAAGCTTTAAGAGCAGAGCATGATTCAGTACATTTGATTATAGAATTTACCTCTAAATCAGAACAGGCCATCTGTGCAGTCTCAGTAGCCACCATTGCAGCTTCTTTTGGTGCTTCCTCTTCATCAGCCATGAAGCTCCAATCATGGCTGACACCATCAATGGCTAGCATAGCCTTTGGCTCTTCCACTGTGACTTCCTTCTTCTTCTCTTGCTTATACCATGTGTTCCTATTTTCTTGCTTTCTTGGGTTTCTACACTCTCTAGCAAAATGTCCCAGCCTATGACAATTGAAACATTCTACTTTCTTCTTATCAAACCCAGCAGTTTCATTACCATTTATGGTAATCTGCTTTCCAGTTCTTTGCCAAAACTTCTTAGCCCTCATGCTAAGTAAAGCAACCTGCCACTTGATATCCATCTCTTCTAAATCATCATCATCCACCTGCTCAAGGTCTTCATGATTTAGAGTAGAACCACTAGTTTGACTAGACATGAATACATAGAATGATGGATCTCCAAGTCCAGCAGCATTCTTTTGTGAACTAGTAGTAGGACCACCATAGTTAGCAGTAGAAACACCTTCATCTTCATCTACCTCTTCTGACTTGCTAATACTAGGAGATGACAAGAGTGCCACATTCCCAGAACTAGTACTATTGTTTCCATACTTCTTTAGACTTTGTTCAACAATTTTGAAATTGTTGTACAAATCATTGAGTTTCATGGTTTCAATGTCTGGCTTATTCATCCAGACAACCACATGAGTATGGAATTCATCAGATAGGCTTCTTAAGAACTTCATGTTGAGATCTTCCTTTGCTATCTCAACCCCCAACACAGCTAACTGACTGACAAGCTTGTGTAATCTTGAGAACAGCTTATCAAGAGATTCATTGCTATTTGAACTAAAATTTTCAAATTGTTGTTTCAGCAATGTCTTCTGTGTTTTCTTGGTAGTTTCATTACCACCAAGCCATGCACAAATCTCTTCAAAAAGAGTTTTTGCATCAGGATACTTGCTAAAAGATAGCATCTGTTCACCAGAAATGGTCATAAGCAACAAATTCCTTGCCTTTTGATCATTCCTCTTATGTATCCTATCTTCATTGGTAACTGGTCCAGTATTTCTTTTCTGAATTGTTTTGCCTTCAAGAGTGACATCTGAATAACCTAGTGAAAAAGAATCACCAAACAGAATGATATCCCAAAGAGCATAATCTTGAACCATAAAGTATTGCTCAATCCTTAGCCTCCATAACTCAAACTTATTCGGTTTGATCATGGGCAACTTTGCAGCAATATTTGTAGCCTGAGTATTCTCCACGTCCATTTCTTCTTCTTCTTCTAAATCAAATATATCAAGCTGGCTCTGATACCAATTGCGAGGACGCTTTGATACACCTTAAGGATGTTAGTCCTTTGTAACTTTATGTATATGATATGTTTGAGTTAATACGATTAAGTATGCGGAATCTACTTAACCACACTTAGAAGATTATTTGGTTATGGAAATGGAACAGTTATGTTCGTTTGGAACAATGAACAAAGAAAGTTTATCACCAAACGATTCAATATTATTCAAAATAATACGAGTGATCTTCACTATCACTAGGGTTACAAAACCTTGAATCTTAATGTTCTTATGACTTGTGATATTGTTGTGTTTGTTCTTTTCTCTTAACAGATATTCAAGTTCTATTTTTGGCACAAATCTAAGTCACACAATATCTAGTCTAAGATCTCCCTTTTATACAAACAAAGGAGATCATTACAATTATAATAAGTCTTGTCGAACTACTTGCTAGCTTATGTTGAGTGTGTCAGTAGCTAAGATACAACATGTATCTATGTTTACAACTTGTTTGACTGACTACAAATCAAAGATATTATCTACCGTATATACTTGACCTTTATACACAAATATCTTTTTATACTTATCCAACAAGCAGTAGTAAACGTGACACTTATCCATCCAGCATTAGTATAAGTTACATCTGCAGTAGGATCAACCAACAGTACCTTCTTTGTACTAGCAGTACTAACTTCAGTTAGTACTGTTAGTTATAACTTGAGAGGCTTTAGATATACACTAGCAGTAGGAACTGTTGGTATATTCTTCTCAGCAGTACTAACTTTGTGAACTTGTAATTCCCAACACTGATCTTCAGAATATTTAATTCCCAACAAAATCCAATAATATCATTTCGCTATTAGTCCTTGGTTATACTTTTAGTCCAAAAAGGGTTGCCTAGGAATTTCCATTCGGTATTCAAGAGAACGTAGTTTTGTTAGTTTTACTCCTACTAGATGAATTAAATTTGAATGTTTTGCCACCTAATAAATCCAAATGCTGGGAATAGTGATTTCTAATGGTCAGGAATAGTACATTCTAACGGTCATGAATAGTGGTCATGAACAGTGTTTTCCAACGGTCAGGAATAGTGTTCCAACGGCTAGTTTTTGCCTATATATACTCCATTTTAATTTCCATTCTTCCACAAAACATATATCTCTTAGTTAACATCTCCAAAATGCCGCACCTTATCACAATCTTAGCAATCGTGTACGTTGTTCTTGCGGTTACTTATTTGGCGTACGTTCCTGAAGAAGATTACGTATTCATGGTTTGCGTTCTAGCGGCTGTTATGCCATTTCTGATCCTAGCTATTGGAGTTGACATGCTATGGGGAAAATAGTCTCGAGTTAGGGTCGATAGGCTAAGCCCTTGTTGTATTTCTATGTAATCCTTAATAAAAGTGAAATAAAACTTGTTTGTCTTTATGCTTATTGGCGATTCTATCCCTTTTATGGTAATCCTTGTAACATTAGCACTCCCGTTGCTAATTAACTTTCGTGGGTTCTAATAAAATTTGCGCATAAGTCTTTGTGAATTCTTAGAGTTCTAATGTTTTTACTTTTGTCAATTTCCTATCTTATGGATGTTGGGTAATAGGCGTAGGTATTTATTGAGGGTGGTCAAAAGGGATGTTTATGAACAGTTTGTTTTGTCTCAAAATTTTGCTTTTGAATGAAAATTGTTATTAGAAAGTCTGAAAAGATAACTGTTCCATTTATGACATGATTCTTCCTAAATTATACATAATTGATCAGGCTATATATAATTGAGGACCAAATGATGTGATGTTTGGCTTAGTCACTGTGGTATTTATGCTGTTCAAAAAGTTTCAGATGGTATTCAACGTTTTGTTTTTGTAAAATGACAACATAATTATTTTTCACAAGAATAAGGATTTTTTTTTTTTTTTCATACTACGGTGATGAGTCAAGAATTTCTAGGGTACTAATGGGATATCTTTGAAATAAATCTTAGTGTTTGTGTGAGAATCTTACAGGGTGTAGTAGCTTATTGTTCGGTCAGAAATAATATTAACCAAATTTCTAATGGTCTATTGTGTATTGTTACGTAATGACTATAAACACGGTAAATGGAATAGAAACGTAGATTGTGATTATTACGGAAATATTACAAGATAGAGATTTCATACGGTAGAAAGGTAGTTGTTACACTTAGGTTACATCCATCGTAACTAAGGTAGAGTACAAGAGGAAATATACTTAGAAAGTTTTAGGCTACGGTTTATTTATTTATAACAGGAATTTCTCTTCTGTTTAAACGTAGGTGTTATCCTTTGACGTTATTGGGATCTTAGCGAGTTCTCATTCTCTTGCACCAGTCTTAGTTCTGCTGTGCGTTCCCATCTCCTAGCACATACGCTTTTCCGCAGACACCGTTGTTCTGGTTGGCATTCGGCTTCGGGCACCAACTCTTGTAATGCCCCTCCTCACCACATCCGTAGCAAGTTATAGCTACTGGTTGTGGATTTGCTCCTGTTGCTTTACAGTCTTTGGTCTGATGTCCAACTTTCTGACACGTTACGCACTTAATAGTGCATGGACCATAGTGGTGCAACGAACATCGATGGCAAAATGGTTTTCTTCCGATATAACCACTCCCCTCAGCAGGTGTAGCAATATAGGCTCTGACAGTTTCCTGCCGGCGATTCTGTTGGTGGTGGTGATTATTACGGTCTTGTTAATAGTTGTTCTGATTGTTGCGGTAGTTGTTATTGTTGGGATGGTTGTTGTGGTAATGGGTGGTTCTCCTATCATCAAGCTTTCGCTTGTGATCATCACTTCCTTAAGTGGAACTTCGCTTGATTTCGCGATCCATTAACTGTTGAGCTATGGTAATCGCCTCTTCCAAAGACTGAGGCTTGGATGCAGTAACATTTCCCTCGATACTTCGAGGTAATCCTTCAGTATATTTCTCCAAAGTCTTCTCAAGATCAGGCACAATAGTTGGACATAGGAGAACAAGTTCCTGAAACCTCTTATTATAGGCCTTGAGATCAGTTCCTTTCACAACTAGCTGGTGAAACTCATCCTCCAGCTTTTTAATCTCAGTACGGGGGCAGTATTTCTTCAACATCTTCTTTTTGAGATCTTTCCAGGTAAGTTGGTGAGCTGCTTCAACACCCATAGTTTGGGCAGTAGAAGTCCACCAAGACAGGGCATCTTCCAAGAAAGTTCCGGTAGTAAAGGTAACCTTACAGTCATCGATACACCCACTTCTCATGAAAAATATTTCCGTACGTTCAAACCAACGAGCCAACTTAGCTGCTCCCTCTGTTCCTTTGAAGAAAGTTAGTTTGCAGTTTATGAAGTCTTTATAAGTGCACTTGCGAGCTATTGCTGTCTCGCTTTCTCTATTGGGTCTGCTAGTGCTTCCAGAACGGGCCATTGCTACTGCTTGACTCTCAAGTGCTGCAGCAACACTGTCTGCAACAAGTTTTTGGATAGCAGCTTGGGACATTGCTGGTTCTGGGGAATTGCGAGGCATATTTCTATTAATACCACAAGAAAACACATGTTTAGAATTTGTATAGTGACCATGTTGAATTAACAAGGTAAAATCCATGATAATCATAAGGTCACAATATGTCCAAATACTATCATACATGTCTGTAAAATGATCAACACTGGTCCACATCAATTTATATCATAACACAGCAAAATACAACAAAATCACAACCACATATAGTCATAAATAACTTGCTAATTTGTTATATATAACAAAATTAATACAAGTGTCATACTTATGCCACATATCCCATGGCTAAGATATAGTACAAAAGCTGGTAGATATAAACTACCTACTAGCGTCATGTCTATACTATAGATCCCATAGCAGAGACCTAGTACAAAAGCTAATAGATAACAATCTGATTTAGTGGCTACTAGAAGCTCCTCCGAGTCGGCTTTCCAGTTCAACGATCATGCTGATGAGAATCTGTATATACTCTTAGTTATCGAGCTTGCATGTCTCCCACTACTGTCTCTGAAATTGTGATCCTGGTTTGAGCTGTCATCAGTTCTTCATTCCTTTTCATCATCTCTTCTATCAGCTTCAATTTGTTATTGTAAATCATAGGTATTTCCTGTCTCAGTTGCTCATGACGGTTCTCTGCCTTCTCACGATTCTCGTTCAACTTCTGTTGCATGGTCCCTTGACCAGTACTTAAATCATCAACTCTATATTCTCGATGCGTTCTAGAGGCAACTCATCGAGATGACCCAAGGCAGTCTCAATCTGCTCTTCTTGCCATTCTAATCGCGTCAGAGGGTGGAAACGGTCGGTTGTCACTCCTGTGCTGCCTGTGAGCTTTCACCCACCTCAAGGACTCGCGGTGGAGTAGGGAAGTCAGGAGTAGGTGATCGGGGTAAAGCGTGATACCGGGCGATAAGGGTCCTAGCTTCTTCACTAAGTTCAAATGGGACAGATGGGGGAATGGAAGCTTGTAGATGATGGTGGAGGTGGTGGTGAGGATGTAGGCATGGGCGTGATGTCTAATACTGTCATGATATTTTCAATATCCGAGTCCGACATAAGAGGGATAGAATGGGTAGGGGAAGTCATAACTCTGTAACCACCCGGTAATTATAAATATTTCACTATGTAACTAAATAATCAGCATAAACATGTATAAACAGCATTTTAGTGGTGTTGTGGCACGGAGGACTTTAATTAAGTTTGTGAAAAGTGGTTATAGTCTAGGTTTGAACCTTGTTCTCTATAACCATGAGCTCTGATACCAATCTGTAACACCCCCGTTTTCGATATACGCAGCGAAATATGAGTTGGGGTATTACTTCAAGTATCACAGTCATGAAAATAGAAAATGACTCGAAAAGAGACGTTTTAAGTAAAATTTGTTATCATTCATTTATTTAAATCAGAGTTACATTATAGAGGTCCCAGTGGGAAGTTCTGAAATACATTATAAAATATACGTTATTTGTTGAATGATAACAAAATGGACACTCTTTATAAGAGGAAAGTCCACAGCCACTCCGTGCCAAGTCATGCTTCTAATTACCTGAGATAAAACATGCTAAAAGGGTCAACACAAAGGTTGAGTGAATCCATAGCGTTTAAAGTTATAATCAGTTTGAACACAAGTTAAGTAGAAAGTAAATCAGTAATATTGCAGTTCAATATATTGCCCTAAGTCTCATGACACGCAAAACGTTAACAGGTTTATTATCATAGTTATAAGCTAATGATGTATATTACCACATAATTAAATGGAGTAATTATGCCCCCGAGTAGGAGATTGCTCGTCTCTTTATTGATCTCAAATAAAGTGCATTTGGCTACTTATCGAGCAACACAAATGGGTCGTCAACTGCCAATAGATCTATTCACTATATTCGCGTTCACCCGCAAGTGATTAATGGTTCATGATAGAGGGTCTTTTAGAGGCAACAGTTAAACTTAGACAATATCAATCAGGATAGCATACAGAAAAATACTTGTGTTCGGTTTTATAGCATGTATCTCCCCACAAGTTTGGAAAACGTATAAAAAGTGGGACTATGAACTCACCTTAGCAGTCTGGATGGAAAACAAAATTAAATAGAGTTGATAAACGTCGGCACGCAACCTGGGTTGTTATGTCAAGTTTCAGTAATCGTATTCCAATATATATAAGTTTTAATATTCGTATCGTAACGTTTTGGTTGATAGTTAAATGTTTAATTGAGACAACATGAAGTCTCTTCAAAAGTTGGATAAGATTTTATCTTATTTCTCATTTTTATGTTTCCGTTCGTTTGTTATTGAGATAAATATATTTAGTTTATTAGTTTTTATTATAAATATATTTAAAATATATTAATAATAGTAATTATGAAATGTTACGTTTTTTACCCTTATAGTTTTATATATGGACAGTTTATACCCCTGAACTTTCATAAAATGACAATTTTTACCCTTGAACTTTCAAAAAATGGCAATTTTTACCCATCAACTTTGGTGAAATGACAGTTTTTACACATGTAGTTTCAAAAATGACAATTTATACCCACAACTATAAGTCGTTGGCAAAAATAGTCCTTGTTTTAATAAATTTGAGATGTTTACATTTTTGGCCCAATAAAAACTCCAACTTTTGAAATTGGCAGGTTTTCCCCTTAAACTTTTGGGTCGACTTCATTTTAGGTCCTAGTTATAAAGTTAATTAGAGTTTTGACAGTTTATACCCTCAAAGCATTTTTGCTATTTCATTCGTGGTCCTTATTTCATTTTTACGCAATTTAAGCTTAGGAAAAAGGCACGATTTGCTACGACTCTTTTATGAATCTTATTATAAGTTGGTAAACATCTTATTTGCAGCTTATTGGCTTATGATTCGAGCTTATAAGCTCGAATTAATTAAAAATGGTGCGTTAATTTCAGTAGTCAATGGGCAGATTTGGGACGCAAGTATAGACGGGACAAAGCAAGGTTTTTACAACGTTCTTTTTCCTACTATTAGCCAGCTAGGTGGTCTTTAATGTGGCAAAAATTCAGATTTTATAGGGGTCGTTTAATGGTCGAAACATTGGTCCAAAGTTGGGTGTTTGGAAACAGTTTCGGTAAGAAAAGAAAAGAGAAAAACAAGTTGATTTTTGATGTTTAAGTGTTCGAACTAGTTTTTAATGCATGTCATCATGATTATAAACATATTCAATCTATCTTTTAAATATTTCATGGACTCTTGATTAGTAATGCTAAAAAAAATATAATTAGGGGTGTTCTTGGTGTGCTCGACAATAAGAGAAAGAAAGGAAAAAAAACATGGTTTTTGAATTAGCTAGCTATTATGGCTTATGTAGTAATATTTTTAGAAGTGTTTAATGTTTACAAAAGAAATGAAATGAGGTTAGATCACTTACTTGTGTATTTAGTCGATTAGGGGATGTATTTGGCGAATTGTTTTGGAAATGGAATGCTAAAGCCTCTCCTCCTTCTAAACCTTCTTAAGACCTTCCCTTAGCTTCTATGTGAATTCTAGAGCCAGTGAATATTGGAGTGTGGGCTGTTTTGGCCATTTTTGAATGGTGTGGAAAAATGAGGATGAATATGGAATTGTAGTTGTGTCGATTTATATAGAGATGGGTTATAGGGTTTTCATAGTTACATGTCACTTGGTAGGGAGAGGAGGGGACATGTTGAGGTGGAGCATGAAAGGTTTTGTGGTGTTGATGAATGGGGCGTGAGGTGGTGATGTGTTTCGATATATAACCATGGAATTTACCTACATTTGTAACTATCTTGAAGATAGTGTGATGTGGAAGTATTTGTAACCTAAAGAGAATTTATGGTGTATAATATGCTTAGTATTAAGTGAAGTATTGGTTTGGTTGATGTCTAGCTAGAGTCGAACTAGGAAAAAAATTCTATATGGATCGAATGGCATCAAATGTTGGTACTTTGGCTATAGAATGTTGTACTCTAGGGTTTAGGGATGTAACTAGATTAGTTTAAGGTTTAGTTTAGGTATTTGTTGAGTAGAAAAATGATTAGGGCTTGTATATATATTATATATGTCGAATTGTGAAGAAAAGAAAAGGAAATCATGTTGTGCTTTAAGGGGTTGTACTGTAAGCTTAGTAGGGTGGTACTAGGGTTTAAGTAATATAGAAAATGTATTTTTAATGTTTAGTTAAGTTAATTTAATTATATGTTAATTTTATTAAGTTTAAAAGTATATAAGTTTGATTTAAGGTTTCTATGCATTTGGCACTAATACATTAGGTTTAGAGACTTGTACTTATGTTTAGTAAGTTTAAGAAAATTATTTTTAAGGCTTGGTGCATAAAAAACATGGATATTGTGCTTTAAAATAGGTACATTGAGGTTTATAATATGATTTATATATATATATATATTATGATGTTATGCATAAATGACTTGTACCTTGGCTTGAAAGACTTGTACACTTATAATTTGTAAAAATCTTATATATATTAATTAGGGTTTGTGATTTTATTACATAAAATCGTAGTTTTGTGAGTTTAGGGTTTGTATTGGGAGTTATAGTGAATTTAGGGTTTTTGTGCTTTAGGTGCTTGTACATTAGCTTGGATGAGTTGTACTTTAGTGTTTTAGGGTTTAGTTACTCATATTCATTGTTAAAATGGTTTAGGGTTTCGTAGAAATTCTAATAGATAAGAAATGTTTAGTTTGTACATTTGTTAATGAATTAACGTAAAGTGGCAAATGGTATATCGTAGGATTTTTATACTTGTCATATATAAATGTTTATGTAGAATAAACATTGGGTAAGTTGATGTTGGTCCGCGTGAGAGCACGTTTATCGAGGATGTGAGTTACGTCACATTAGATAGTAGTTATAATCAGATAAATAAATAAAAAAATTTATACATAGAAAAATGGATAAGTATTCTGTAAGATAGTTTATTATAATGTGGGATTTTTACAGTGGTTACACGTATTCTTCCCACTCCGTCTTGGAGGGCTCTAAATCAAGATTTTCATTTGTGTCTTCGTCGTTAGAGTCTTGAAACTACATAACAAATAAAATATTTTATCTTGTCCAAAAGATTATATAATACAAACGGGCTGAACTAAAACAGTTAGGCCCTCAAACAATCCAATACCTCAATATTACCAATCTCTAGTATGAAGTATCTCACGGTCTTTTTCTTAACTTTTCACGATACCCCAACTGATTCAACAACCTCGAAGCTCTGCTTTTGCGAGCCCAAGCGCCGGGCTGCACCCTATTCATGGAGCAGAACAAAATCAAACCAAAGATGCAAAAAGTGATCATAGTATATAGATAACGAATAAAGGCATAAAACATAACAAAACAATAACAATAGTTTTTTTAACATGCACCTTCACGCAATTAAAAAACTTTAGCAAACACATAGACACTTAAAATTTAAAAAACAACTAAATATGTTTTAGCAAACTCAATAAAAACAATTTTTGAATGTGGTATTTCATCAAACAATTTTTTTTGGGTAAAAATTTCATCAAACACTTGACGTATGCTAAAAATCTATTTGAAATTGATTATCATATACATAGCAATTAGATGGATTGTTGAGAGTTAATCTAAATAAAAATATTTAAGGTATTAAGATTTACATACCTTCAATATGAATTGCGTATGCCCCTGCCCAAAGAACAACAACAAAAATGCATATCTAAATTAAGAAAAATTCAGGGGATCAAGATATAACATTTGAATGCTACAAAAGATTGATGGTGGAAACATAAATGAAAAAAGACACATACCTTTGAGTTCTTGATTGTCCATCTATTTATCTTCTCAAAATATATAAAAAGATAATCATAATACCAATTTTATGGTGTGGCCAGCATATGTGATTAAGATATTAACCCAAATGAGATTTTCAATGGCACCAAAATTATTACCAATTTTATGGTTTTGCCGGCAACAAAAAAGCTGGCATCTAGTACTATTGGTAGGGTTGATGATAAAGACTGAATCAAAGGTATAAGGAGATCGTAACTTATTTTTTGGATGATTTGAAAAACGCGTACACATTAAATGTTGAGGAGAAACTGCCGTTGGTTGAATCAAATGAGACTAGACACGGACCAATTTTAATGAATTAAATGAGAAGAAACTGTCATGGGTTTGAATGATTAATTAGTTACCAAAAATAAGATGAATGGATGGAGGCGTTACAATAATTTATGAGTTAAGAATGAGAATGAATTGGTTTGAATTTTGACTTACCAAAAATAACAGCTTTTGTATTCAAGGGAAAGTAGCAGTGCATAGCATTGTTGTATATGTGATAGCATTAATTATTTTCTGACCAATAGGAACAAATACACAGCATAGCATTAATGATTTTTGCTGATTCATAGGTTTGTACATTATTCATGTTTATTAAAATAAATAGATTAATAAGGGGTATTTTTGGGAAATTACTTTACCCATTTTTAAGCCTTTTTAAGTTTTCAAAATTAAGCATAAACATTAGATATCAGTAATATATACAATTATTGGCCGATGATCACTGTTCATAAACTTATTATTATAATATTTATTAATTATGCATATTTTTTTTATTAATTACGCATTCTTATAACTATTATTCATTAATTAAAAATAGAAAGAAATGGTTTATTTAGCGTCGGCTTGGAAAAATTCTACAAAGCCTTAACGAAATTAAAGTTGGATGAAAGATCGAGAGTACTGATGTTATTTTTTCTACATCACGTTTTAATATTTTTAAGTCTCGTTTACCTATGATCTACGTAAGCACTAACGGGCAGTGTACCCGGTCGTGAGTAGTCTAGAATCGGCAAAACCGAGGTCGTCCCAATAGCTATGAGGCGGATTCTAATTTAAGTTTACTATTATCACTAAAAAGGGTTTTTAAGTTGATTTGTATTAATTAAACTAATTAAAACAGCGAAAAATGAAATGGATTTGAATCAATGGGAGAAAGATGTACTAGCCTAGTTACTAATATTATCACGCCATGATTTAGTTTTCCTATAAGTGTCTACTAACGCCTTATTTGGTGGTTAAAAATCATCAGGCTCTGATGGTCAAATCGCCTAACCTATAATCCTAGACCCCAGCTCCTATGGTCAATTCGCCGGTAAGTCTATTCATGTTCATTACGCATCAGCTATCTTTCTAGACCTATGCTTAGTGATTTAACACTAAACCAAGGTTTCGTCCACTCAAGGTTCCCACTCTTCTTAAGTATTTCCGCTAGAGTAGGTAGTCCTATTATCAATTCTTACGCACCCCTCGCAACCTAATAAAACTAGCTTTCTATGGTCAATACTTACTAGCATACTAGGCATTACCTAGCTTCAATACTACCAAAACACGAGGATCAACGATAGGCTAGAAAGATAAACACATAAGGCGATAAATAAACGGAAAACATTAATCAAAGCATGATAAATTCACAACTAGGCTAACACATAAAGTGTTTAGCATCTCATATTCAATAATGCAGCAAAAACAATGTTATTAATCATATTGAAAGAAGACATTGGATTCGATACAAATACTTGATACAAAGCTAAAGCTATTGAATTAATGGAATGATTTCTCCCTTGGAAAATGATGTAGAGTTGCTGAATTTCGTCCTTTGTGAAACCCTAATTCGTCATCCTTGTGTTGTGGTGAAAGAATGATGCTAAAATGCAAAATTATGGCTTGTATTTATAGGCTCGACATAGTTACGGCGTAACCTTAAGTAAAGGGTTACACCGTAACTCCCATATAACTAACGATCTTATCCATTTAATAATCTCTACGGCGTAACCTCAAGAAGAGGTTACGCCCGCAGAACGCTCGTTAACATTTTCATCGTTTCTGCACCGTAACCTTGTGAAGAGGTTACGGTGTAACCTTCTTGATCACTGAAATTGGCTAAGTCTTTGGATTTCTACGGCGTAACCATGTCGATGGAGTTACACTGTAACTTTGAGCAACATTGACTTTAGTCTTCTAGTGAAATCCTTTGTTACGGCGTAGGTTGTAAGTGACTTCTACGCCGTAACCTTCTCTTGGTCAGCAAACTCTTGTATAACTTCGTTTTCATTTCAAATCCGCGATTCTTCGTTCCAATGTTCATTTATACCCTGAAATGAAATAATAAGTAATAAGAGTATATATTCATGCAAAACTACACAAAACTAGACAAATAATAAGCATATTAGGAGGAAATTGACACTAAAATATCATGACTATTTGATGTTATCAAGTCCAAACACTAGAAAACGTGTTCAAACACTTATGAAAGATTTCACAAGTTTTTTTACTAACCAACTTTGACCCAAATGTGTTTAACTTTGATAAAACAATTCTTCTATGTTCAAGTATTTTTTCTGAAAAACAAAAGTATATCATCCAAGCCTACATGCTTCTGAAAAATTTATAAATTCGTCCGGACCTGTTGAAAATATTGGGTACATATTATTTAACACATTATGCTCTTACTTTAAATATGCATTAAACTTCACAAGACAAATATTTAAACTTCGCTACCTTTTCTCTCTCAGCAGGACCATCTCATCTTATTCTTTCGATTACGAAACCTTCTGTCATCTCCTCCGGCCCCTACCATCCCCTATCCACAACTCTTCTTCCTTCAACCATTAAAATCTGCATAGCGGTTTATTAGAATCGGAAAACGACATATCCCAAAGGGTACTAATTGTTTGTACCGTAACTAAATTAGGGTTCTGAGTTCAAACTTCATAAGAAACTTGTTTACAAAAAAAGAAAATTTTACTCATTAGAAAATGCTTGAAACAATCAAGTATCTAATCGGTTGTGTTGGACCGAGTGGTTATGGTTCCAAATCGACCGCTGAGCAAGTCACGGTTAGATATCATGCTGAATATTCCTCCACAGCTATCATCACTGGTAACAACTCTCATTTTATATGTATATATGCATTTTCATGCACATGCACATGCACATTTATAATAGTTGTATTCTTAACAAATAGATGAAGAATCATTTGATGCTAGTTCTTACATGAAAACTATAAAATAAATAAAATAAAATAAAATAAAACTCCGTAAAAAATGGATATTTTTTTATATATATTGATGAATTATTTGATTTTATTTCAAAAGGTGCCACATCCGGAATAGGAGCTGAAACGGCTCGTGTCCTGGCTAAGCATGGCTTTCGTGTCGTCATGCCTGCTAGGAACCTAAAAGTGGCAGAAGACACCAAGGCTTGTATATTGTCCGAGTTTCCTGATGCAGAGATTCTCATCATGACCCTCGATCTAAGCTCTCTTAATTCAGTTAGAAGTTTTGTTTCGGATTTTGAAGCTCTTAATTCGCCTCTAAATCTCCTAATGTAAGCTTTGAGTCTGAACTCCTTCAATTCGTTACTCTTTTGACTCACACACTCACGAGTCGACATGTTTTTATTATCGTAGTAATAATGCTGGAAAGTATTCTCATGATCACCGCATATCACAAGACGGAATGGAAATGACATTTGCTACTAATCATCTAGGTAAGTTTATTTGTGCAGCAAACAATAAACCCTCTCTTTGCACATGATATTAATGTGACTTTCTGTTTATCAGGTCATTTTTTGTTAACGAAACTGCTGATGAAGAATATGATCGAGACGGCTAAAGTAACTGGCATGCAAGGTCGTATAGTGAATGTAGCATCCGCGATCCACACGTGGTTTTCCGGCAACTTGATTCGTTCCATTGGTAAAATAACTCAAGATAAAAGGTACGCACTTCACTTGTTATTTTAGAACAAAATTGACGGGATATATATATGTGACATAAAAACCAATATATTTTGTAATTTATATATGTAGATGATTAATTCTCAAATATGATTTCCTAATTTTATATATTAGTGTATATAACGGTATTACTCGATCATGATTCTAATTCCTAATTATATATATTTGTCGAAAAAAATAGTTTAAGAGATACTTTACATGTATGGTTATATATACGTACGTCTAACAAAAAGATTACAACACGTAACAATGTCGATTAAAGTAAACTTTATAATGGAAATCATGCAAAGCCGTATTTGAGGGTGTGCGAGGTGTGCTATTGCACATGTCCTCAAAATTTTAGGGGCCTCAAAATATATGCCTTTTTATATAGTTGTGGCCTTAAAATTCATTTTCAACCTCAAAATATTGATGATATATGGAATTTTGTTCTAAATATTTGTTAAACTTTACTTCAAGTGGGTAACACCGTAACAGTGATGAAAAACTCATAAAAATTAAAGCTAATCGTTATAATATATTTCTAATTGTCATGTTTAGTTACCATATAAGCGGTTTTGCACAGGGCCTCCGTTGGCCTAGCTACGGCACTGAAATCATTTATCAATAGGTTAGAGTGTTAATTATACAAGTATACTCGGACATACATATGAATTGAGAATGACAAATTATTTAGTATATTCCTACCTTTTTCAAAAGAAATGGAAGAAAACAAACATGCAAAGACACAAAAGGAAAACTAGTTTATGGCAACTATAAGCCTAAAAATGGTAATAGTTGAAAATGATGGTCTAACATACTAGAGTGGTCCAATCCACGCTTTGTACATTTTTGTTAATCGGTCACACTTGTCTTTTAAAAGAGGCAAAATTTGTAAGTTTATGTGTCAAGGAGTTGATGCCGCGATTTAAATAAACCAAACAACGCACCAGAAAACATAAATGATTATTGGGTTATTTTGTTAGTTTTCGGTGATGGTAGCCCAATAGTGAAGAACATATAACGTAAAACGAAGACTGCATGTGTAGAGACCAAGATCACGTTTAGGAGGTTGGGGAAACACGATATAAAGATTAAACATGGTAGAACTAGTTTATTGATTGGGGGAGGTGTGTATTTTTTCTAGAGAGAGAAAGTAAAGAAAACATACACACCTCCAAGTAACATGTGAATCCCACCTTCCTAGTTGTGACTAGGAAGGTATTTATTACAACAATACAAGTCTAACTTAGCCCTAATGTCTAAACTAGCCTTTGTACTTAAATGCTATTGCAATTCCCGACAATGACAAAACTTTATGGCTAACAATCTCTCCCCAAAGTGATGTCATACAAGAATTGCTTAGAACGTTCCCTACAAGTAAAATTCAATACAAAACATGAGAATGATCTTCAAACTTCATTACTTCGTTCGGCTTGCAGAATCTTCTCAGCTGCCATTTCTTTACTTGCAGACGAACTATGTGAGCAAATCTAATTAGGGTTTAATTATGACCATTTCACTCTCCCCTAATTAGTGCTCTCCCCCAAACTGACAACCCTTCTGATGATTGCCATTCTTCAAATTTGTCCATTCGGGGGATTACATTATCAACATCTTCATCTCACCAAATGCATCCCGATTTTCTTTCATATGAGAAAGCAGTCCGTAACGTACACATGAAATGATAAAACCAAAGTAACAAGTTTTACCTATTTCTCTCCCCTGCTGGTTACGATTTATCGGAATCAGCATACTTATGTGCACGTGAAGTATTAACTGGAAGCACTTCATATAGTCCGTGAGAAGATGTAGATAAGCCCAATCTACTAATAATACAATCTAAAATGTCTAACTCTTTATCAACCTCCTGTATCAAAAACAACGGCTGTTTGTAGCAACTACTGATAGAGAAAACCCACTATGACGAACTTGAGACTGAAGTAAGATAACCCAGACTTGTGACTTAAACTTGCACGATATTGTGACTAAGAACCTATACTGAGCACTACAACGTAACTCCTTAAAGCATAGGTCGTTTCATATACCCATCCATCATTCCTTAACTGTATATGAACCTCTCTTGAATTATTCACATCTTTGTGTGACACTGAGAACTACAACGTATCTCCTTTAAGTGATAGTTAACTAGGTCTTCGTCCATCCACCCCTTAACCTATGAAAACTAGATAACCCAAGACTTAATCACTACTCCCATGTGTGCCCAAACAAGGATTTCGAAGAATCATGCATCCAACCAACCCCGATATCTTCAAGATACTAAGTACACGTACCCGTGATATTCTACTTCAACTTCAAATAAGTAATAATGAATCATCCTTGTAGTCGCAGTTGATAATTTAGCCATTGTCATTTGATTGTGAATCTTGATCAGGATCTTTTCGGCTATACGTGGTGATGTTGAAGGTGTAAGCCAGTAATATCATTTGTGATGTTGGTGTGAAATATGCCATAAAATGGAATTTTAATGATGCAGGAAAAATTTGAGTTTAAAAAATTTTTACGCCAAATTTCACCGAAAAAAATTCAAATTTTGGCCAAAAAATTTGAATTTTTGGCCAAAATGTTCACCATTATATCAGAATTTGAATTTCGCGTAAAAATTGACCGTTAAGTCACTCCTCAAATTTAAATTTTACTCAAATTTTCCCGCCAAAATACTTTTTTTTTTTCTTTTTTTCTTTTTTTTTTTTTTGCATTTGCGAGGGACTGATTCTGGCAATTTTGAAACTTAAACACACTGCCTTAATTGCGAAAAGTTGAACCTATTGCGAAAACTGCTTGATTTGCGAAAGACTGAACCAATTGCGAAAGATGGTGAATTTCGAAAACTTACACGAATTGCGAAAGATGGCAATTGCGAAAGCTGGAGCCAATTGCGAAAGAATGTGAATTGCGAAAACTCAGTGACAATTGCGAAAACCTGATGAATTGCGAAACTCACCAAATTCTAAAAGTCTACCAACTTTTACTTTTTCACTCTTATCCAATAATTCACCCACTGATAGATCTATCCACTTTTACCAACTCTTACCAACTATTCTTATACAAGAATAACAAGTAATAATCAATGATGAAGATCCAAAACACCAAATCTCACTCAATCGGTTATAATTTTTCACGATCTAATAATGTTGAACACAAAAAGTTCAAACTTAAAACCAAGAAATACTAAAGAACTATGAAAGCTTCACAAACCAAGTCGTGTAATCTATAACAAACACAACTTTTAACCATAAAATTTGTGAACGATTCCCAGAAAAATCGCAACAGTTCACCTTTTTTTTTTTTTATGAGACAAAGAAAACGCAACTGATGAGACCTTAAGAACACAAATCGAACACAAAGAAGCTCACTATTTCGATGAAAAACTACAAAAAACTCGGCTGATGAAGAATAACCGAGATAAACACACCATAAATCACATTTTTTACCTCAAAAACAACACGATTCGCCCCCGGTTAGCTCTTGATACCAATTGTAGAGACCAAGATCACGTTTAGGAGGTTGGGGAAACACGATATAAAGATTAAACATGGTAGAACTAGTTTATTGATTGGGGGAGGTGTGTATGTTTTCTAGAGAGAGAAAGTAAAGAAAACATACACACCTCCAAGTAACATGTGAATCCCACCTTCCTAGTTGTGACTAGGAAAATATTTATTACAACAATAAAAGTCTAACTTAGCCCTAATGTCTTAACTAGCACTTGTACTTAAATGCTATTGCAATTCCCGACAATGACAAAACTTTATGGTTAACAGCGTGTTTAAATGATCTCCCCGTGTTTCTTTAATCATGTTGTAAGTCGATTTAGATCATCCATGATGGCTGTGAGTCCGGTCAATGGGGGTTGGGCCAGTTTCCCTTGATATTAGTACACAATATACTATGTTGAAAAAAAAAAAAAAAAAAAAAAAAAAAAAAATTGGCACGTTAATTGGAGAAGGTTTGGCATTCACACAGGGTCGGGATTTTGCGATTTAAATCTTTGTAAGTTTAAAAGAAATAATGTTATAGTTAATGGAAGACTGAGAAGATTGATATAGAGTATTTTTGGCAAAACTAGTTTAAGCTGTATGCTGTAAGCTGTAAGCTGCAAAGCTGTTAACATGAGTTACAAGCTGTATATTTTTTTTTAATAAAAGTGTTTGGTAAGTTAGCTGTTAAATGTAATTATAAGATGTAAAATGAAATAAAATGACATATCTATAATTGTAAACAAATGTTTGGAGGGTATATCA
This sequence comes from Artemisia tridentata subsp. tridentata, assembly GCA_021014915.2. NCBI lineage: Eukaryota > Viridiplantae > Streptophyta > Magnoliopsida > Asterales > Asteraceae > Artemisia > Artemisia tridentata. The sequence continues at coordinate 247,731,342 of CP139506.1, read as the reverse complement.
GTAATTTAAAGTTTTAACAGCTCCAAGATGTTTAAAAAGTTTCATGAATCAGCTTTTCATTTATGAGCTATTTGTTTGAAATAAAAGCTTGAAGTTAATGTATCTAAACGGAGCTACTTACTTAGTTACAAGCTGTATATTTTTTTTAATAAAAGTGTTTGGTAAGTTAGCTGTTAAATGTAATTATAAGATGTAAAATGAAATAAAATGACATATCTATAATTTTAAACAAATGTTTGGAGGGTATATCAGTAATTTAAAGTTTTAATAGCTCCAAGGTGTTTAAAAAGTTTCATGAATCAGCTTTTCATTTATGAGCTATTTGTTTGAAATAAAAGCTTGAAGTTAATGTATCTAAACGGAGCTACTTAGTTTAGATGAGATTATTTTGTAACAAAAAGCTAACAGCTCCCCAAAAATCCTTTACTAAACATGCTCATAATAAATTATTAATATCGGTTTTGACTAGCTTTTGTGCATATTTGTCTTGTGTACGTATGTAGTCAGTACGATGCAACACGTGCATATGCAATCTCGAAGCTCGCTAACGTTTTGCATACAAAGGAACTTGCTCGCGAACTCAAGGTATTATTTAATTGAACGACAAAAAAACATTTTGCTATTTGAGTGACATAAACTTATTTCCTTTCATCTCGAATCCTTGTTATTTGGTAAGATATGTATATACGTATAAGATTGATTAATTATCATGCTCTTCTTTTGGCATATATGGCAGCAAATGGAAGCAAACGTGATTGTAAATTGTGTGCATCCAGGGATCGTTAGAACCGGGCTAATGAGAGATCGGGAAGGGTTCGTTACAGGTAACAATGTAACAATGATATTATATAAACTACTTTTGTTACACTGGATACACGTACAGTTAATCTTTCGAACAACAAATTCCCAATAGATGGAAAAATGAAAAACTTTAGTTAGCTAAAATGAATAGTTGGATTAAACAGAAAATCAAACAAAATTCATGATTCACGAAAGTATCACATAAATACATATAAGTTGTATATTGTATGTTGCATCTAAAAACATGTAAACTACTCGTAATACTTACATTATTTGATACACGAATTATATTGTAAATTCTAAAATGAGTAAAACTTGCAGATCTTATATTTTCCCTGGCATCAAAGTTGTTAAAAACTATTCCTCAGGTATTATATTCTTAATTTCCTTCTGTCACACACATGCACATGTATATATATGTTATCCTTGCAGATGCATGAATATTTTTCTCAAATTACAGGCGGCTGCCACAACATGCTATGTTGCTACTAATCCAAGTCTCACAAATGTGAGCGGAAAATACTTCGTCGACTGCAATGAAGCTTCACCGTCAAAACTAGCATGCAATCCGGATGAAGCTGCTCGGTTATGGTCCTTTTCTGAAATCATGGTCTCTACCGAACCCAAAACAGTTGTTGCCCATTTCCATGGATTGGATCAATGATGAAACACATATGTAGCATTAAAAAAAGTTCTAAAAAGATTTTGATACTTGATGGTTATTATTGAAAATTTAAAAAAACGTAGATACTCAAGGAACATGTTATGGTTACAATTTATAATATAAAGAAATTATTAGCAAAAGAAGAGCTGGCAGTTTAATATACAAGTACTTATACATAGTTTAAACAGTTTGTCATGTGAAGACAGTTGCTGGTGATCGAATCATTTATATAATTACATGTTTATACTGTATTGTTTATATCGGTATATATAGATTTTAATATGCAAGAATAGATATCGTACTTGCGCTCCCTTTTTTCTAGAACAGCAATATATAAGATAGCAACTAGCAAGGCTAGAAAAAGATAACAATAGATTCATACAAGATGCAATGGCCGGTTATTGTGTAGAGAGGACTAATTTCTTTTATCCATATATGTCAAATAATATATAACTCTATATCTTTTCAATGTAATCATTGTTTATAGTTACATGATGTTAAACAAAATAACATGAATGTGGATAACCAATTAGGATGTGCTTATTATGTGCAAAGTATAATCATTCAGTTATAGATATGCACAAACCTGTTGGGTATATATGGTACATTTGGGATCCACATTTTTGCATTAACAAGGCAAAACTTTAGTCTAAGCGGTTGATTTGGTAGGAAAATTTTATAAATCGAATTTCATCACACCCTTTTACATCTGGATTTCTAATAGACATAGAAAGTTCTCTTTATTGGATTCAATGGTTTGATAATCTTGTAACGCTCTTTTAACCTTTTTGTAATTGTTTGTACTTCTTCTTTTTCGCTCCTAGCTCGTTGCTAGGGTGTTGATTCAAATTGTGGTTGAAAAAAAGACATATGAATTCACAATTTTATCTTTATTAACTCAAGTGTAACAGTCGCTTTTTATACGTCTAGAATCTCTAAAGCTGGTGATAATAATATGAATGTTATCGGTGTTGTTTATTTACCAAGAGGCTTTTAATCTAAATCTGATACGTACACACTACAACAATCAGTAGGACGGGCGAGGACCTTTTTGGCGGGTACGCCCCTGTCCCCGCCGAAAGTCGATAAACGACAAAAACGTTGTTGAGCTGGCACACCATATCGCTGACCGTTTGCTAAATTTTCAACGCATACTTTCGGCGGGGACAAAAGTAGTTTTGATATTTGGCAAACTTTGACCAAAATTGTAACTCTTAATTGTTCCAGTGTTTTTTCCCGCCATTACTTTTAGCGGGGACATGTCCCCGCAAAAAGGTTAGATACATGTCCTCGCCAAAAGTGTTGGCGCCAATTTATCCAGCCAAATTGCAACTTTATCCCGTCAAAGTTTTACTTATATATAACCTAACCGATCATCCTCAATTCGGCAAAACACAAATAACCCAATCGTCAATTCCTACAAAACACACATAACAATGGCTGGTTACACGCCAGAAGAGGAGTGGTCAAAGGTTTTATCGTCAATGTATCTCTTTAATGAAATTCTTAATACATATGGCTACGAAATTTATGATGAATATGGTTCTTATAAGAACATTAGCCCGTGGATGAAAGACCAGATTCTAGAATGGTTGAGGAAAAAGCCATACTACAGAGAGATGTTGGACGCTCAAGCTGATGATGTTGGAGGAGAAAGCACGTTGGAAACCAAACTTGATGATCTGGGAAATAGGATAACAAATCTTGAAGCTATGTTTGAACATTTCATCAAATAAAGGAAAGCAAGGAAGGGAAAAGATGGTGCAGGTTCTACCAAAGTGGGAAGTAGCAGCAAAAAAAATGAATGGGCGATGTTCGTTATGGTCTATGTCGTGTGTTTCGTTTGCTTGTCGAGTTATTTCGTTTGAGTTGTTTCGTTTTCTTGTCGAGTTGTTTCGTTTGAGTTGTTTCATTTGCTTGTCGAGTTGTTTCGTTTGCTTGTCGAGTTGTTTCGTTTGCTTGTCGAGTTGTTTCATTTGATCTGTTTCATTTGCTTGTCAAGTTGTTTCGTTTGAGTCTGTATGAAATATATGTGGTTGAGAACTCTTGCGTGTTTTAAATAAAAGGTTTGCCTTCGTGTTTGTTAATTGTGATATTGTTCATTCAGTTCCATTCTTTATGCATATGTAATTTAGTGTTGGAAAATTGTATATTTGAAATACCCTGTTGTTTAAAGGGGTGTTTGGACACCATAATCTGGTTAACTCAGAACCTGGTCAACTTTACAAATCCAGAAGGTGCTTTGATGTATAAAAATCTTGGGTGTGGTTCGACTGATACAATCGATTATAGTCTAAGGAATTAAAAAGGAAATATGCAAGACCCGAGTCGTTTGTCCCGACGAAGATTGAATGAAATATGTGATTCGGGATCGTGATTCGTGAAGTGAACGTGAAAAAGTGAGTGATTGATTTTGGTTTTTACACTACAAATATTAAAATAACAAACAAGATTTAACTAATTAAACTAAGCTAATGGAACAATTACACTAAGCATACTATTCTAAAAATGCAATATGAAATTTAAAAACGTTACGTAACGAAATTTAAAAACGTAATTAAAAGTAAATTTTTAAAATCCTAAATTTTTGAAAATAATTTTCCTAAACTCTAAATATTAAAAGAAAATTTTTGGAAAAAGAAAAATATTTTTTTTGACTTTTTATTTAATTTTTATGAATTAAAAACTAATTTAAACTAATTAAATGATTTAAAATTAGCAAATGGTTTTGGAAAAATATGAAAAATTCTGAGAAAATCTAAAATTATGTTAAGAAGTTAGGAAAATTGAAATCAGAACTTAAATCTCCCTAAATAAGCAGTAACAGTAAATAAGCAGTTTCAAAATAAGCTAAAAATAAGCAAAACAGATCCAAAAGCTACCAAATGCTCAAACTCAGTCCAATATACTATATTAAGCTAAAAACTACTGAATAAGCACAAGTTAGTCCACAGAATAAGCAAATAAGCACTATGGGCAGAAAACAACCAACTTAGGGGCTTAATTAAGCACTCTAAATAAGCTGTTTTGGGGAAACTAATGGGGGCAAAAGCTTAACAGAACTACTAAGTATGCTAAAAACACAAAAGCCCTAATTCTACATATCCAATTGAACTATATTTTAACCTAAGAAAGGCTGCTAGTTGGCCTGAATATGAAGTTGCACAGGTCTGCACAATTTTTGGGCTAGTTTGCAGGCCTAGAATAAGCTATTAAATAAGCTCAAAAGCTGAATACCAGATTATGCACTAAAAGCCTACTATATGAACTACTTAAAAACCAAAAACTAGATCTAGAGCTTAAGTGGTTAAGCCACAAATAAGCTGAGAAAGGTGGCTAGTGGGCTGCTCTGCACAGAACAATCTGATGCAACAGACCAAGCTTTTTTGAGCTTAAATCTTTGCAAAACCAATTGAAATCAATCCATCTCTGGAATACTTTCTTAACACACTAATTGGAACACAGAAATACCAACAAAGTACCACAAATTCAAGGTTAGCTTATGAAGAGCTTATTATGGCAGCCAAGCTTCTAATATATGCACTAATGAACTCCAATTCTTAAAAGCACTACAACTACCTTAATCATCTAACAACAACAGCATCTCAGACCTTAATTATGCTCAATCCAATCTTAGCTAATTGCATATGAACAGTACTTCACTTGAGTTCTTAAAACAGTCCTATAGAAGCTATTTTAACCAACTGCTAAGCACTAAATCCACTTATATCCAACTGAAATAAGCTAGTAACCAACTAATCTATGATTACCTAATCTATGATTACTAATTACTAAACAACTAATAAGCAAAAATCATCAAGCAATAAGCACTAAAACTAGCTGAATACACTTATGCAGAAAATAGAGCTTAAAAATGAAATGGAACTTACAAAATTACACCTCAGCTAGAACAGAGGGGTTTTCCAATGAAGCCTATCTTTAAACAGGCTTAATGCATCCAACTTTGATTCCAGAACAGCTTATGAACAGCTTATCACCACAGAATTGCTTCTTTGACTTTTTTTTTACTTATGATTTTTGTGAAGTATCAACACAATTAAACTCTAACAAAGCTTACAATAAGCTACTGATGCTTACATAAGCTTATAAAAATCATAAAACAGCTTATTTGAAGCTGGGGAGATTATTTTTTTATTTTTTTGAATAATTTTGCAATATTTTTTTGGATTTTTGGAAATGAGATAAACTAATTATAAAAATGTTGAAATAAGCTAGAGAGATATATGTAATACGCTGCTAAGACTATCAATAAGCTAATACTAGATTTAGAACAATAAAGAGAACAAGAATAAAAGAGATCAAAACTAAATTTTCATTAAACAATTTCAAAAGTTACAAAAGAGAATTTAGAAACTACAATTCAAAAATTAAATTGACAGCATAAAACTACTAGAAAATTACATGCTACTAACTGAAAATCACACCTCTATTTATAGGAGACTTGGGAAGCTTCTAGCCTTCTGCCATTCTGGCAATCCGTGTGCCTCTTGAGCTCTCAATCACCCTTAGATCATTTCCCATCATCATCCCATCAATCATGACCCTTAGATCAAATTTGGTGAGGTGTTCGTCCAATGAAATGCCGCCACGTATCCCATTCATGTGCTTCTGCCTTCTCTGACATCTGACACCCAATGATTGGACGATTGTACCCTTAATTGCGGTAAAATCGTACGGGTGAATTTAGGGTTTATATCGGAACAGTAAAATCTGGGTTTAGGGTGAATATTGGGGGGGGGGGGGGGGGGCGTAGCTTTGGAGGGTTTATATTTTTTTATATTTGTTTGACTTGTGTGGTGTATACTCGTTGACCGGGGTTATTATTATTATTTGGTTGGGTCGGGTCAGGATTTGGTGGTGGGCTGGGCTAGGAAATTTAGGAGTGGGCTGGATTATTGTAAGGTGTGGGTTGGTTTGATAGATTGGGTTTGTTTAATCCGGGTATAGAATATTTAAAGGGTTTAAGGATTTTGTTTTCAAGGGACCATTTATGTAATTTCTGGATTTTCCAAGGACTGATCTTGCCAATATTCAAAAGATGATCTAAGGGAAATTTCTGACTTTTGGTAAGATTCAAAGGGCTAATTTTGACTTTTGAGCAACAATATCTCTCCCGGCTTCGGCTTTTTAATCTTCTTCCAAATCCCGTGCTCGGTTTGTCTTTTTATCTCGATATTTGTCCATTTTTACAATATCCATCCCTGCACAATCATAAACACAAAAACACGAGATATTTGGCATAATTGGTTAGTTTTTGGTTTATTTGGGTCCGGTTTTGGTCAAATAAAGGTATGTGATTAAGCACATACCAAAATTCCCCCAGACTAAGATATTGCTGTGTCCTCACGCAATGTTTTAAAAACACGTTTTCAAAACCAAAAATTTCCAATCTCTTTTTACTAACTTTGAAAAGTAGCAAAATTTTCAAAAGAGATTAAGAAATCTTAAGCTTTAAAAACTCCCCGATTTTCCTTTTTATTCTATTTTTGTATTTTTATCAAGTGACGGTTTTGTTGACAATCATTATCTCACGATAACTTTTAGGGTCATTGAGCAGGAAACACGACTCATAAAGAAGTGACCATACGGATAAAATTCGTCGACCCTGATTTTTCACGAGTCCCCAAACTAAGCTTTAAAACGAAATCATTGTCATTTACAAGTTAGATTGCTATCACTACCCATGAAAGTTAATTGTGTATTACTTCTCGTTCCCAAATTTCTATTTTCCTCTATTTATTTTATTTTTGGTGAGAAATGAATTTCTTCATATTCTTCTTTCGATAAGTTTTAGTCCGATAAAGATACCTAGTTTAGACGCTAAGTAGTTTCCAAACCTTCCCTCGAAAACCGTTGCATACAAAAATGAGGTCCACATCAAGGTCTCTGATTTAACACGATTTTGAGGATATCCCTTTTATATACGACCGAAACAACTCATCTACGAGTCCAGAGACATAAGCTTTTATTAGGATACCCCCGGAGTCGAAATTTGGCATTTTTAACATTATTAAGCACATTTATTGATCCTTGGCCTTTTAAACAACGTAGACAACGGCAGCGAACCGTCAAGAATCGGGAGTCTTATTTTGACCTTGGATATTTTTCCTCTGCCTTTTTGAAGTCTGAGACAGTGGGAGCGAACCGTCAGGAAACAGAAAACTTTTATCGGCTTTGGATTATTATTATTATTATTATTCATTATTCATTATATATTTTGCCAAATCCCGAGTCCTACGGCTTTTATAGCAATAGAGACAATAGCACGTACTATCAGGAATCAGTTGCCTATTACTCCGTAACACTGGCAGTACCTTGATGTGTACCCAACTTTCATAAGCAAGGATTCTCTAAGGAATAAATAAAAACTAATTATCGCCAAAACCAAAATACCTTTAATTATTCCTAGATTACTATTTTTAGGTGAAACAAGCTTATGGGAATAAAAAGCCACAATTAACTTCGATGAGCTCTAAAGAGATCCAACTACTCTACGTTTAGTAATCTAACTTATAAACAACTCTATCATTTCTCGTTCTTCGCAAATTTAAAATCTTAAATAATAAGATCCGCGAATGCTTAGCCTTATAATCAAGCCATGCATATATAAAGTCGATACGGGAACTTGCAAACTCTTAAAAAGAATTCGCATTTTATAGCTCCTTGTGTAAAATGCTAGCACGAGCTTATAGATTATAAATGGTTAAGGAGACAAGCTAGGGCTCAACACGCCCGGTCAAGTCAGAATTTTATTCCTACTCTCACCAGTGGAAAGTCAACAAAATGTCAAAATTTATTATATTTTTGCAAAAATTTTTAAATTTTTCTCATTTTTTTGGATTTTTTTCAATTTTTGAGAAAAAACGGGGTTGCATGAGTAAACGAAAAAAATGCAAGGCAAAAATCAAATCGAAAGATTACCCCCCATACTAAAACGAGACATTGTCTTCAATGTCTTAAAGGTAAGGGTTCTCCTACATAAATCTAAGGCCGTTTATTAATTATGCCAAAGATAAACGTAAAACGATAAGATTAAGGATATCGGATAAGCAACGAATGATAAAACTCGAGTGGAGAAAAGCAAACCACGAGCACGAGAGTCTTCATCATCGGGCAAATCCTGGACATACACAGAAAACCACGAAACACAAGATATGGAAGAGGTAGCCCTCCTCAGTTTTATTAAGAAAATAGAAAGAAGATAGAAGGATAAGCATGGGGTGCCTCCCACGAAGCGCTTGTTTAGTATCGAGTCGTATAGCTTAGACTCGCCCCGAATTTATTTGTTCTTGGGGGAGCATGTGGAAAAGATACTCTCAATCGGACTTTCGTTCAAGATGTTTGGATAAACACTGAAGCATACGAAAGTTCCACTCCGATGAGATACCCGCGGCATAAAAGAATGAGAAATGCCGGGTTCAAAGATGATATCTTCACTCACAAATGAGTGAAGAAGAGGAGAAGTCACCGGATAGGTGAAGAAGGGAAGAAAGATCATAATCAGAATGGGAATCCATTCTTCATCAGTAAAGCTCGTAAAAACCTCGGGAGGGAGGGTCGGAATGATATCATCAATAATAAAACTCTTAGGATAAAGTACATCTCCCCCCGGGTCGGGATCCTCTTCAAAATCATAGAAATCATACTCCGGAGGAAATATGCAATCATACAATCGATTATAGTCTAAGGAATTGCAAAGGAAATATGCAAGACCCGAGTCGTTTGTCCCGACGAAGATTGAATGGAATATGTGATTCGGGATCGTGATTCGTGAAGTGAATGTGAAAAAGTGAGTGATTGATTTTGGTTTTTACACTACAAATATTAAAATAACAAACAAGATTTAACTAATTAAACTAAGCTAATGGAACAATTACACTAAGCATACTATTCTAAAAATGCAATATGAAATTTAAAAACGTTACGTGACGAAATTTAAAAACGTAATTAAAAGTAAAATTTTAAAATCCTAAATTTTTGAAAATAATTTTCCTAAACTCTAAATATTAAAAGAAAATTTTTGGAAAAAGAAAAATATTTTTTTTGACTTTTTATTTAATTTTTATGAATTAAAAACTAATTTAAACTAATTAAATGATTTAAAAATAGCAAATGGTTTTGGAAAAATATGAAAATTTTTGAGAAAATCTAAAATTATGTTAAGAAGCTAGGAAAATAGAAATCAGAACTTAAATCACCCTAAATAAGCAGTAACAGTAAATAAGCATTTTCAAAATAAGCTAAAAATAAGCAAAACAGATCCAAAAGCTACCAAATGCTCAAACTCAATCCAATATACTATATTAAGCTAAAAACTACTGAATAAGCACAAGGTAGTCCACAGAATAAGCAAATAAGCACTATGGGCAGTTGCAAATTTGGGCAGAAAACAACCAACTTAGGGGCTTAATTAAGCACTCTAAATAAGCTGTTTTGGGGAAACTAATGGGGGCAAAAGCTTAACAGAACTACTAAGTATGCTAAAAACACAAAAGCCCTAATTCTACATATCCAATTGAACTCTATTTTAACCTAAGAAAGGCTGCTAGTTGGCCTGAATATGAAGTTGCACAGGTCTGCACAATTTTTGGGCTAGTTTGTAGGCCTAAAATAAGCTATTAAATAAGCTCAAAAGCTGAATACCAGATTATGCACTAAAAGCCTACTATATGAACTACTTAAAAACCAAAAACTAGATCTAGAGCTTAAGTGGTTAAGCCACAAATAAGCTGAGAAAAGTGGCTAGTGGGCTGCTCTGCACAGAACAATCTGATGCAACAGACCAAGCTTTTTTGAGCTTAAATCTTTGCAAAACCAATTGAAATCAATCCATCTCTGGAATACTTGCTTAACACACTAATTGGAACACAGAAATACCAACAAAGTACCACATATTCAAGGTTAGCTTATGAAGAGCTTATTATGGCAGCCAAGCTTCTAATATATGCACTAATGAACTCCAATTCTTAAAAGCACTACACCTACCTTAATCATCTAACAACAACAGCATCTCAGACCTTAATTATGCTCAATCCAATCTTAGCTAATTGCATATGAACAGTACTTCACTTGAGTTCTTAAAACAGTCCTATAGAAGCTATTTTAACCAACTGCTAAGCACTAAATCCACTTATATCCAACTGAAATAAGCTAGTAACCAACTAATCTATGATTACCTAATCTACTTAACAACTAATAAGCAAAAATCATCAAGCAATAAGCACTAAAACAAGCTGAATACACTTATGTAGAAAATAGAGCTTAAAAATGAAATGGAACTTACAAAATTACCCCTCAGCTAGAACAGAGGGGTTTTCCAATGAAACCTATCTTTAGACAGGCTTAATGCATCCAACTTTGATTCCCAGAACAGCTTATGAACAACTTATCACCACAGAATTGCTTCTTTGACTTTTTTGTTACTTATGATTTTTGTGAAGTATCAACACCATTAAACTCTAACAAAGCTTACAATAAGCTACTGATGCTTACATAAGCTTATAAAAATCATAAAACAGCTTATTTGAAGCTGGGGAGATTATTTTTTTTATTTTTTTGAATAATTTTGCAATATTTTTTTGTATTTTTGGAAACGAGATAAACTAATTATAAAAATGTTGAAATAAGCTAGAGAGATATATGTAATACGCTGCTAAGACTATCAATAAGCTAATACTAGATTTAGAACAATAAAGAGAACAAGAATAAAAGAGATCAAAACTAAATTTTCATTAAACAATTTCAAAAGTTACAAAAGAGAATTTAGAAACTACAATTCAAAAATTAAATTGACAGCATAAAACTACTAGAAAATTACATGCTACTAACTGAAAATCACACCTCTATTTATAGGAGACTTGGGAAGCTTCTAGCCTTCTGCCATTCTGGCAATCCGTGTGCCTCTTGAGCTCTCAATCACCCTTAGATCATTTCCCATCATCATCCCATCAATCATGACCCTTAGATCAAATTTGGTGAGGTGTTCGGTCCAATGAAATGCCGCCACGTATCCCATTCATGTGCTTCTGCCTTCTCTGACATCTGACACCCAATGATTGTACGATTGTACCCTTAATTGCGGTAAAATCGTACGGGTGAATTTAGGGTTTATATCGGAACAGTAAAATCTGGGTTTAGGGTGAATATTGGGGGGGGGGGGGGGCGTAGCTTTGGAGGGTTTATATTTTTTTATATTTGTTTGACTTGTGTGGTGTATACTCGTTGACCGGGGTTATTATTATTATTTGGTTGGGTCGGGTCAGGATTTGGTGGTGGGCTGGGCTAGGAAATTTAGGAGTGGGCTGGATTATTGTAAGGTGTGGGTTGGTTTGATAGATTGGGTTTGTTTAATCCGGGTATAGAATATTTAAAGGGTTTAAGGATTTTGTTTTCAAGGGACCATTTATGTAATTTCTGGATTTTCCAAGGACTGATCTTGCCAATATTCAAAAGATGATCTAAGGGAAATTTCTGACTTTTGGTAAGATTCAAAGGGCTAATTTTGACTTTTGAGCAACAATATCTCTCCCGGCTTCGGCTTTTTAATCTTCTTCCAAATCCCGTGCTCGGTTTGTCTTTTTATCTCGATATTTGTCCATTTTTACAATATCCATCCCTGCACAATCATAAACACAAAAACACGAGATATTTGGCATAATTGGTTAGTTTTTGGTTTATTTGGGTCCGGTTTTGGTCAAATAAAGGTATGTGATTAAGCACATACCATCGACCCACCATGAGACGGGTGTCTGTCATGTTCGATAACAAAAGATAGGTAGATCACCGCCGCTAACGAAGGTGCACGATGGCTGTAAAGAAGCCTTGTGAAATATTTAAATTTTCACAACAACAACATTTTATTAAACAAAAACAATAACACAACAAACAACAACAACAACAACAACAACAACAACAACAACAACAACAACAACCACAACAACAACAACAACAACAACAACACTACTACATATGAAGATTGTCCATGTCACCTAACAGCTCACAGAGTATTGCAACCGACTGACATGCGTGGTCGTGGTCGTCGGGATTCCTTGCCATTTCAAGTTTTGCCTCTAGCATCCTTACTCTTGTCTCTAGCACCTGTATTTTTTATTCCAGCATGTTTATCCTAAGATCTTTGGCATTACAGTTAGAGCACTCTGTTGGTGCAGATCCATCACCTTGAGATGTTGAAGCAGAAGAGATTACTCGTAACCGGTCATCAAATTCACTCTTCCATATAAAATATCCAATGTGCACGATGTATCTCCTCAACCCCTCTCAACGTTTAATTCTTTCCTCCACCCCTCTCCTCGTTTAATTCTTTCTTTTTCTCCCCCTCGTTTACAAACCCAGGTAATTAATTTATTGATTTTCGTTATTTTTTTAATTTGTTAATTTATTGATTTTTGTTAATTTATTGGTTCTCGTTTACAAACCCAAGTAATTAATTTTTTGTTATTTGTGTTAAGTTTTGATAATGTATTTTCTGTTTTTTGTTTTTTTGTTTTTTGTTTTTAAATTTTTTTGTTAATTTTTTTTGGTACAGTTGTTGTCAAGACCAAGCCGAGACCAAAAGGTATATATATTTCTTTATTGTGTTTATTTCTTTAGCGAATACATGTCGTCGTCAAAAGTTTTGAGTTATTAATTTGTGTTTATGTGTTTGGCGAGGACACAAAAGACCAGCCTGCTATTTGCCGAGGCCGCTAGGACCACGTGCTTGCTCTCTAGACCAACAGAGACCAGCCACAACAGCCTTGCAGTATGTTTTTTTTTTTTTTTTTTGCATTTGTGTCTACTAGTCTGATCATTGGGTGTATGAGTAAATGCGATTGTACCAGTAAAAAGACTTAATGCCAGCTTAAACAAACACCCCTTTATGGACTTGTTTGAATTTGGAAAAAGTTCATATGCTCTTTTTTTCCGTCTTATGTCTTTTTATGTCCATAGGGTCAACTTGACAAGCTTATAAGCCAAAAATTTGGGCTTATTAAGCTCATAAGCAGAAAAATAAGGTAACCCAAACACCCCTTTTATATACATTGATAATGGAATTAGCTGGCTTTTGTTAATTTTTGCTGTTATAGCGCATGAATACTCATCGTCTTGTGTTTCTCTGCTTATGTTGTTAAGACCTGTGATGTATACAACGACCAAGACAGGTCGCGTTCGTTTATTTACAACTATGTTATAGGCTTATATAAGCTATATAGATAATGATAAATAATTGTTACTTGTTAGTTTTTGTGCCAAATGAAATAATTTACACAACACTATTCAAAGTAAATTGTAAAATCTGATAAGATTATAAGATATGACAGGGGCATACCATCTATGCAGAAATGTCCCTTGCATCTTTTTCCAGGCTGAACGTGCTGAACGCTAAGCGTTAAACCAAACTACATGCCTCGATTTACTATGGAGAAACTGTGGGCAGCTACAAAAAATCAGATAGGCAGTTGCTTATCACTAGGGTGTTTGGTTTCGGCTTATATCACTAGGACATGTTATGAGTTTATTTGAATTTGGCTTATATCACTAGGGTGTTTGGTTTCAGCTTATATCACTAGGACATGTTATGAGTTTATTTGATTTCGGCTTATATTTCATAAGCTTGAATTTTCTGGCTTATTTGGAGACTTGTGGGCTTATATGTGTTTATTTATTTATTTAATTTATTATTATTATTATTATTATTATTATTATTATTATTATTATTATTATTATTATTATTATTATTATTATTATTATTATTATTATTATTATTATTATTTATTATTATTATTATTATTATTTTGTATATATTGTTATTTATTTGAATGTGTGTGTATATATATGCGTATATGTGTTTCTCCACTAATTTATATTTTCTTGTACTAGTACATTTACAGATGGCAGATGTTGTTGCTAGGAGCCACGGTGGCGATGGAGGCAATGAGCCACCCCGTGGTCCCTCGAGGAGGCTAGGCACTAATTGTCAGCGTAATAATTTCTCGATTATTTTAATTAAACTTGATCATTATTTGAAATTGATAACTTGTTATTTTATGTCATCATCACTTGAATTTGATTACCTGTAGGCTCTAAATCCAAACCTCCCAAGCCCAATGCCAAAATTGGCAATGGCGGGAAGGTGGTGCGTGGTCCCACAAAGAACACGAAGCTCCGCCAAGTGGTGTCTGATACAGGTCGTTCGTTATTGACCAGATTCCGGAAGAACGCCAAAGGGATGTTTGAGCATGTGGGCACTCACGCTTCGTGGTTCTCCAACATGGTCGGGGAGTTGTTACGGGAATCAATTCCCATGCATTACGATTCCTGAGGACAGGTTCCCGAGACCACCAAGGCCCACATCGATAACCAGCTACACGTAAGTTTTTTTTTTTTTATCTTTTATTTTTTTAATTATTGTGTTTATTTATTTTAAATGTGTTATTTATTTAAATTTGTCTGTTTATTTAAATTTGTATATTTATTTTAATTATATTTTATTGCAGCATTTCTTTGATCTCGGCGAACACCTTGCCGATTCGTATGGAGACGAGATTGTCAAAAGTATCGAAGCTTATCTCAGAAAGCGATACGATGATAACAAATACAAATTTAAATTGAACAATTTTACACGGCAAGGTGGGGTTGAGAAAGTAGACGAGATCAAGAATAAGCGTCCGGCGAACAAGACACCTAAGGATTAGGAAGTACAGGTAAATTTCGGATCGACACTTTATTATTATTATTATTATATTATTATTATTATTATTATTATTATTATTATTATTATTATTATTATTATTATTATTATTATTATTATTATTATTATTATTTTATTATAATAATAATTTTATTACAAATGAATAGGATTTTACAAGAAATTAGTGGGGAGCCGAGAAACCAACTGGGCCCCCACACCTCTAGCAATAGTAAAACTAATCATATTATTATTATTATTATTATTATTATTATTATTATTATTATTATTATTATTATTATTATTATTATTATTATTATTATTATTATTATTATTATTATTATTATTATTATCATTATGATTATTATTATTATCATTATTATTATTATTATTATTTTTTTCTTTTTATAATAATAAAATTTTCATTAAACATAGTAAATTTTACATAAAGTTGGATGGGAGTCTAGACACAAGTTGTGCTCCCACTCCTTTCTGAATACAAAAGCTAACTCTATGAAAGATAAAAATGTTGTGAATACAAGATTGAGGGAATAAATATTCTTCTTATTGATCATTAACTATGAGATTTACAAAGAGTATATATAGACAAATATTAGGGCAAAAACCCTAATAGCTAACATGGGCCATGGGCCTATTATGGGTTATATGGACATCCACTAATAATTATCTATAACACTCCCTCTTGGATGTCCATATTGTTAATACGCTTAGGGAATGTTGCCTCATTAAAAACCTTGCCAGGAAAACCCAGTGGGACAAAACCATGACTAAGGACAAAAAGAGTGCAGCGCGTATTATCTCCCTCTGATGACTACATCACTTGGTATCTTGTAAATAGGTCAACGAAATCATCACTGGAATGAGAAGTGTCTTGTCGCCTTTGATGTAACGTTACTTGAATATAGCAAGGTATGCTACATTATCTTCATGCAATAGTTGCTATCTCCTTTCCAGAATTTATGTATGGTTTGATGAAGTAACCTTGATTGTTTGCTCTATCAAATGCCAGGAAAAATATTCGCCACTTGTAACAATATATCCATGTTGAGATCGATCATTGTAAGTTAAACATATATCATGCATCTGCAAAACTAACTAAACTTGTTTTGACGGGTTAGTAAAATATAAACCCATATCCTTTGTACCTTGAAAATATTGAAATATTTGATTTACTGTGGTTCAATTTGATCAACTATTATTCTCGAGAATTTTAAATCATGACACGTGTTCCATGCATTCTATATTCCTTAAGGAATCTCAACAAAAATGAGCTCTTGTTTTATAATATTAGACGCATACAACTTATTTCTCATATTGCCAGACATAACATTAAATATCCTTTCTCATAACATTCATGTGTATGGATTTCACCCAATAATCACGTTTCATCATAAGAGACTTTCATAGTTCATTAGTTACTTGCGTCTTTATATTCTTTGGCCATTCATTTTACAACTACACTTCTTGTAGATATCCAAGATCCTCACCTTGTATTTATCATGCGCATTATTATATACAGTATTATCGACGTCGTTTCAGTTCTTTTCGATTCCACACTTTACTAGACATTATATTCTATCATTTGTTGAGATCTCAAAGTTTTTTTTTTCCATGTACCCGGGGTTTTCAATATCCTTTCATGTTTAGTTTTTCTTTCAGAGACTATTATGGGGTCTTTATTACCTCGATTCGACCATCTTAATTTATTGCTCCATTTTATCTATTCATTCGAGGACTTTTTATTTGGAATCGATTCGTCTATCACGCTGCAGACGTGCCATAGACTTACTACCAATCAATGATTTTACTGTTGGGACACACATTGTAATTGGAGCAATAGCAGCATAATATGATCTAGTCACTTTCTTTAGGTCACTAAATATGTCTGGCATTTACTATATCTGGAATGTTATTTGTCCCTTGAACTTTAAGTTTTTATATTCATTAATGTGAGAATCAACATCTATATCATAATTCATTCCATATTTCTCGCTGCTCATTCTCTCCCCCTGAATGAATTATCAATTTAAATATCCCATTTTGTGTGTTATGGTGTATTTACTATATATCACACAATTACAAAATCTCACATGGGAAATTTGGTTTGTGACCAAAACCATTCTAACGGGGAGGATTCATTATAGATTTTTGGCAAGATGCGATT
This sequence comes from Artemisia tridentata subsp. tridentata, assembly GCA_021014915.2. Lineage (NCBI taxonomy): Eukaryota > Viridiplantae > Streptophyta > Magnoliopsida > Asterales > Asteraceae > Artemisia > Artemisia tridentata. Next base: position 247,713,984 of record CP139506.1, on the reverse strand, counting down.
CATATGTCATAACATGCCCCATAAACTAAAAGTTTTGTTCTCACAATATTATTGGCTTTGCAATCAACTGAAGACGTTTTATAAACGTTTCAACAAAAGCAATTCGCGTATGAACATGGGCTACTTTTATGTTCAACACTTATTCTAATAATCGCTGTAAGGAATTAAATATTCCATAGATTTGATGATCACAAACAAGAAGAATGAAACATATTATATACTGAATGATAAGCAAAATACAAGGTACTGCTGGTCCAAGAGCAAGGTACTGCTAGACCAACAAGGTACTGCTAGTGTATTTTAAGGTACTGCTGGTCTAAAGAACAAGGTACTGTTAGTTCAAGAACAAGGTACTGCTAGACCAACAAGGTACTGCTGATTCAAGAGCAAAGTACTGTTCCTGCTGAGAACTCTGCTGATAAGACATAGCACTCTGCTGATAGTATTACAACTCTGCTGATAGTGCAAAAGTTTCATTTCTGCTAATAGTATATTGTTTCTGCTGATTAGTGTTCCTGCTGATAGTATTACAATCCTGTTGATAGTTCAAATGAAGTAACTGCTGAATCAATGAGTCACTCTGCTGCTACAGAAGATAAGAACGAAGAAGATATTATTTTGTATTAGTCATGTTTATACAAATATAATATCTAGATATTTATCAAGTCATCAAGTTGAACACTCAAGATACAAGTTGTATCTTATTGACTTGACACATGTAAAAGCAAGTGGATGACTAAAAGCTTATCAATTTGTAAATGATCTCCTTATGTTATAAAAGGAAGATCATACCCCTTAGATAAAGGCGTGGGTCACTGTGGACAGTGAGTGTGTCACTGTGAGATTAGTGATCAACCAAAGTGCTTCGTACTCTCAAATTACAACAACACAAAGTTGTGTTAAAATGTAAGAGCACTTAAAGAGTGTGTGTGGGAACATCAGACGAGGGGTCTGATGAACATTGGACATGGGGTCTAATGTTGTTTAGGTTTGTTTAGCCTCAAGGATCTTTGATCCCTGTTAGAGTGTAACCGTATTACTAATGATCAAGTAGTATTGGGGCTAATGAAATAACAAACGGTGAATTCCACAAAACCTTGTCATGATAGTATTGTATTCTTTGTTTGAATATTCCGCCAATATTATCATTGTTCTTTAAACGTAGAATTCCTAAATCAAAGGCTTAACAGCCTAGAGCCCATAAACGATCAAGTAAACTCGTTGTTAGTTTAGTAACCTCTAAAACGAGTTTCCACAGTTGGTATCAGAGCGGGAGGCTCTGGATTTAGGACAAGAAAAGGTTTTAGCTAAAGAAAGAAGAAAAATTCGTGTTGCTTATATTTTACAAAACTGTTGCAGAGCTGTTTTCAAAAGGTGATAACTCCTTCGTTAACCGTTGGATCGGGCTGAAATTTTTGTTGAAGGTTCTTGGTATATCAAGGTAGATTCTCACTGGAGGGATCTTCAATCTGAGCCTTAGGTTGCAAGATATGCATCGTTGAAAACTGCTGCAGAAACAGTTGAGGTATTGTCGAATTTTTGGTTTTCTTTCTTGGTTCACACACATAGGGGAAGAATCACACACAGAGAAGAGTTGATTCTTAAAAGATAAAAAGGCTTGTTTATCAATTTATTATTGGTGAAAAAGGTTATTTGTTGCTTATTTGAAGTTGAGGTTGAGTTTTTCAAGATTGTGTTTTGTCATATCTTTGGAAGAAAAGATAACTTGTTTGTGCTTAAATAATTATGGTGATGACTTGTTAAATCTAGTTTTCATAGGTCAAGGGGAGGATGGACGAAGACCTAGTTAACTATCACTTAAAGGAGTTGCTTTGTCGCGCTCAGTGTCTCATATGAAATGAGGATTTTATCAAGAGATTTCGATCTACTTATATGGTGTTAGTATAAGTTCAAAGTCAGTTTTAGTACAAGATATAGGACACAAAATTGGTTTATCCTACTTCATCAACAAGTTGGTAATGATTGGTTTTTCTTTGTCAATCATAAAAGCCTACAAGAATGGAGTTTCGAATGGTTAACATATTAGTTTCAGGGGAAGCTTCAATGTTAAAGATGTTTAACCATTTATTGTATATGTGTATCACCACAGGAAAAGTTATTGATTATTGCTACTTTTTATTTGTATTGCTACTGATGATTTAAAATTTTGATGTCTCAAGTTCATTTTTAGCGCGGAAAGCTTAATGGAGGGTAGTTTGAGATATTAGAAGGATAGATTTGATTTGTAATATTAGTTTGTAGTTGTAAAAAATCATATTTGTAAATTTCCTATTTGTTGATAACAAAAAGGGGAAGAGATGTGGTGGATAGCATAAATTAAGGGGAAGTCAGTATAGTTTCATTCATGGTGAGATTTAGTTATCTCAATTTCTCTACTTCGTCTAGGGAAATTCGTACAAGAAAGTGTTTGTTTTGTAATCATCAAATAGGGGAAGATTGTAAGGAATTAAATATTCCATAGATTTGATGATCACAAACAAGAAGAATGAAACATATTATATACTGAATGATAAGCAAAATACAAGGTACTGCTGGTCCAAGAGCAAGGTACTGCTAGACCAACAAGGTACTGCTAGTGTATTTTAAGGTATTGCTGGTCCAAAGAACAAGGTACTGTTAGTTCAAGAACAAGGTACTGCTAGACCAACAAGGTACTGCTGATTCAAGAGCAAAGTACTGTTCCTGCTGAGAACTCTGCTGATAAGACAGAGCACTCTGCTGATAGTATTACAACTCTGCTGATAGTGCAAAAGTTTCATTTCTGCTAATAGTATATTGTTTCTGCTGATTAGTGTTCCTGCTGATAGTATTACAATCCTGTTGATAGTTCAAATGAAGTAACTGCTGAATCAATGAGTCACTCTGCTGCTACAGAAGATAAGAACGAAGAAGATATTATTTTGTATTAGTCATGTTTATACAAATATAATATCTAGATATTTATCAAGTCATCAAGTTGAACACTCAAGATACAAGTTGTATCTTATTGACTTGACACATGTAAAAGCAAGTGGATGACTAAAAGCTTATCAATTTGTAAATGATCTCCTTATGTTATAAAAGGAAGATCATACCCTTAGATAAAGGTGTGGGTCACTGTGGACAGTGAGTGTGTCACTGTGAGATTAGTGATCAACCAAAGTGCTTCGTACTCTCAAATTACAACAACACAAAGTTGTGTTAAAATGTAAGAGCACTTAAAGAGTGTGTGTGGGAACATCAGACGAGGGGTCTGATGAACATTGGACATGGGGTCTAATGTTGTTTAGGTTTGTTTAGCCTCAAGGATCTTTGATCCCTGTTAGAGTGTAACCGTATTACTAATGATCAAGTAGTATTGGGGCTAATGAAATAACAAACGGTGAATTCCACAAAACCTTGTCATGATAGTATTGTATTCTTTGTTTGAATATTCCGCCAATATTATCATTGTTCTTTAAATGTAGAATTCCTAAATCAAAGGCTTAACAGCCTAGAGCCCATAAACGATCAAGTAAACTCGTTGTTAGTTTAGTAACCTCTAAAACGAGTTTCCACAATCGCCCAATACTTGGAAGTTTTCACCACCATTTTTAATAATTTAATTTAGAAAACCGTGCTCGCATTTTATAAGCCGAGCCATTAATCACGCTAATCTTAAGTTGCGTCTTTGATGATCATTTTGACGATGCATCGATTTTAAAACTCAAAATGATCCACATGGCGGATGTATAGGCCTACATACACCCCCTTTATATTCTTTCAAAAACTTTATAGGCTAAGTCTTTTACTTTACTATGGTGGTGATATATATAGACAATTAACTTCCTCTGAGAACAATCAAATCTATCTTTGAAGAAACTCGGGGTTCTTCTATATTTTTCGCATCATCATTGACTCGGGATGGTCAAACCGGTCATGCCAATTACTATAACAATCTTGGCTCATAAACATATAATTTATGACCATATGTACTTCAATTGCACTTTACTTTATACAAGAGTTGAATAATATGAAAAACATAAAACATCATCACAAATAAACTTATATTTCTTTAATGAAATTTTTTATAAGCACATTTAGAGATTTAACGCTATTCAATAAATATCCAATTAGCCTATAGCGTTATCCAATTAGTAAACATGTTCTATACTAATGAAATTTTAAGCAGAAAACATATATATACTACTAACCATTCAATTAAATGTCTCACAAGCAAATAAGAGCCCACAATAAATAATGCCCACGTACATGAAAAATTCATTCACAAAATTAGAGTAAATTAATACATCTTTTCATTAAATATATCAATTGTTCTTAGGTAGCCTTAAAAAAAATTCTACAACGAACACACAAGACAATTTATAATGACTTTGAGATGTTTATAGCGACTTATTTGAAATGTCAGTCTCATATATCTGCCTTAGTTTTCCACATGAATAAGTACATCTTTCTTTGTGAAATTAAACATGGTCATTGTTCCTTAAAATGAAAACATAATTTGAGGTTGTTTATATAAAATTCATTATTTGCATTCTCAATCATGCCTTCAGTACTGTTTTTAGATTAATAAACATTTACTATTAAAAACAAAGCATAATCTAGTACAGTAAAACCTTTATAAATTAATACTCGATAAATTAATAACCTCGATAAAATTAATAATTTGTCCGGTCCAAACTTGGGACCAGTACAAATTTGGACCTCAATCGATAAAATAATAAGATAATAATTTTTCTGAAACCCTTAGTGTATATATATTGGTCCCAACGAAACAATAAATTAATATACTAAAAAATTCCACAATTTCTTTAATGGCTTGAACCTTGTAATAATCATTAGTATACATTTATTAATTTCTTTAATGTCTTGAATTCATAAAATGATAATTGAAACTTGTGTTTCTAATTTATTTTTCATCTCTAACTAGTATACATTGTAACTAGTATATTCGACATGAAAATTTAAAAGTCATACGTAAAACCAATTTAAATTAATAAATTAATAATTTATCGATATAATAATATCTCGCTAAATTAATAAAATATCTCGGTCCCAACATTAATAAAATATCTCGGTCCCAACATCATTAATTTATAGAGGTTTTACTGTAGTATCATAGCTATAAATCAAATTACGAAAAGAAAAATAAAATACACTTTATTGTAACTGATGAAGCGAAAAGTGTACCGCTTTTAGGGGGTCATTTAAGCCCTAAATGGTATTTATTTGATCAAATATTGCCCTAAATCGTTCCTTTTGTCATTTTAGGTACTTTGGAGAAGAAATCTGGAAAAGGAAGCATTTTGGACGTTTTTGGAGCATAAAAGTGAAGAAAACGACAAAGTCTCAAAATTACGCTGGAAAGTACCTTTGACGGCGTCGGGAATTGGTCCAGACGGCGTCATGGCTTGGCAAAAGTGGTGGATGTGAAAATTACTCATGATAAGCCAGAGAAATTTGCATGAAAAATCTGACGGCGTCACCCTTTAATGTGATCAAGGTCATCACGGCTTAACTTAAAGAGGGACGGCGTCAAGCACTAATCTGACGGCGTCAAGCCTTGATAAGCCAGAGCGGATTTTGAAGGTCTAAAGAGGGACGGCGTCAGGAAGGCCATCCGGGAACCCTAAAAGCGGCGAGGTGACGGCGTCAGGATCTACAACGTGACGCCGTCAGCCCTTAAACTCTATATATAGTTTTGCATTTTTTTGTCATTAGTGTGGAACTTTGTGTGTAACCTTTTGGGAGGAAACCCTAAGATGATTTTAGCAGCTTTTTCAAGGCTTTTTGCCTTGAGATCTTTCATGTTACATTGAAGATAAGTATAATTATCAATTCAATCATGTCTATTGTGTTGATCTATTTGTTTTGATCTTTGTTGCTTTTTAACATGCTAGGCTAGGTTTTCTTTGTGTTTGCTTAGATCTAATGAAACCTAACTATTGATTATTGATTATTAGTGTGTTATTAGTTGTATTGGATGATTGTTTATCTATGTTAGGCTTAAAAAAACTGGCTAACCTCCTATTCGGTAACTTGCTTGAACGTCTTAAGAAACATGAACCAATGCGTACTAAGGTTTTTATGGTTGTATTTAATGCATGAGCGAATTCTAGTGATCCCATGTTAGGAGCTTCTTAGCCGGCTCGACATAGGAGTGAAGTAGGAGTTCATAGAGTTGGGGAAGTACGTACGCCACCCCACGATTGGTATTAAGGAATACACCCGTCATCCACGCGATTAATACACACTAATCAACCGGTAAAAGATAGTTAGGGAGTAAGGAAATCTAAGTAAACACATTTCTCTCCACATAAGTTTTACCACCTTTTCATTTTCTGTTATTTTATTTTATTTGCATTCGTAGTAATTTGGGTTAGTTGACTAGCAACAAATTCCGCCCACTCTTTCAAACCCGAGATTTTACTTGCTTTCATAAAATTATAAAAATACAAAAAAGAATCTTCCCTCACCCTTAGACCTACTAAAGTAGTTTTTTTCAATCCTAATGACACTATTCCCTGTGGAGAACGATCAATCCCCCGTACTTACCACTACACTATACTACATCGGTCAGGTACACTGCCTGGTGGGGTTGTAAGCCTCTTGAGATCCCTCGAGAGGTAAAACCTGTTGTAAGGTCGCAAAACCACGCATCAGTAACTCGTAGAGGTACAAGGCAGTTGTATGATCTAAATTGAGTTTAGAGGCTTAGTTTTTTCCGACCAATAAACATACTATTAATTTATAAATAAACATATTTTGACAAGTTCAATATGATAACCAAACAATATAACATATATCACATTCAGAGGCAACAAGCTCGATAATACTAAATCATGAACTATCAAATACTCCTGTGAACATATACAGGGTTTAGTGCAAATAGTTAGCTTATATGTGCCATATACTTCTGCAAATAGTTAGCTTATATGTGCCATATACTTCTAATCAATGATTTCAGTGAGACATACCGATGAAAAACTAGAGTAAACAAAACAAAACCGTCTACATAAAAAGGTTTAGTAGGTTCAAAACTAAATAATTGTATAACAATTATAGACTAGAACAATTATAAAGTATATTACGTCGCATATTCAAGATTGAAATTATCCCTAAAATTTGCTACGCGTCCAAATAATAATGCATGAACTATTAAAAGTAATGATATAATATGGGTACCAGTAGCAAACAAAACTATCGATGATCTAAACTAATACGTTGTAAAGAAACAGAACAAAGATCGAAATCATGAGCTTCATATAAACAAGTCTAGATGATAACATACAATAACATAAACAAGTGTGATCCATAGGTATAAAGGGTTTAGAGAATAAAGATATAAATCTAATTTTACTGTAACACATTAAATGGCTTCATATAAACATTATATTAAATCATTGAATGAGTCCTATTGGCAAACAAGTAGTTCGTATATCAATACGCATCAGAAACGTGTATCAATATACCAAACTTAAAGTTTTGCAATAATGACAAAACAAGTAAACATGGTATAGTTGCGGTATATGAGCATAAAGATTTGACATGTACCTCTAAAAAATAGATTGAAGAGCGTGCTGATAACGTGTTGTGAATACAAGATTGCGGGAATAAATATTCTTCTTATTGATCATTAACTATGAGATTTACAAAGAGTATATATAGACAAATATTAGGGCAAAACCCCTAATAGCTAACATGGGCCATGGGCCTATTATGGGTTATATGGACATCCACTAATAATTATCCATTACAAAAAATACCACTTTTAGCATTATTTGAGTGACTATTGGCAATAGACTTAATACGTAAAAGTGTGTTCAAAGCCTCTGTATCGAATTCTCCGAACGTAGAAAAGGCAAAAGGTATGAACTTGTATCCATTGTCCTTACATTTGGATGCATACTTTCTATTTTTCTTCTCCACAGCATTGTGTAAGGCTACCCCAGGAGCCCATGAAGTCGCCCCACTACCAGCAAATGGAGAAATGCCAGTCACATCTAAGCATGCATCTTTACCTTGAATCCAATTAAATAATAGCAAGTCTGCAGGCCGTAGCTCCTTCCCATCCTCCGAAAGGAACCCCATAGGAGCCTCCCTACGCACCATGATCCCAACCTTAGAGCAAATGTCCACAAGAATGTCACGCACCAGATTATGCCTGAACTTCACACCCACTTCACTGGAGCAGGGGACCGCATGATCCCCCCATACGTCCATACGATGCACATTACAACTCGGGCAAAGGCTATCTTCAGAGAACATGGGTACAGTCAGCCTATAACACAACACAGATCGGAATTGGCGATGGTTCATCCTCTGCCCTAATCCGTCAATAGGGATGGTGAAAAGAAAATCCTGTGCATATGGGCCGCGTATACAACTGAGAACAGCGACCTGTCTTGGACTTAGCGAGTACTTAGAAACAAGGTCTTTCTCAATGAAACCAAAGTAACACTTTGCCAAAGTTTTCATCATTTGGGGGGCAGAAGCGTCATTAGTGGCAACGAGAGCGTCTATGTTACAAGTAGTGTTGAAAGTATCAAGAGCATACTGAAAGGAAGGTCCATAGGAGACATTACCAGATTTAGACAGTATCTTGTCTTGTAAATCACTCGTTTGCATACGAGAGGCGAGAAAAGCATACTGGATAATGTCACCCACTGAAAACACACTAAGACCACCCAACTTGATTGGAAGAGTGGCAAGCCGCCACTGCCAATCACCAAATCCCGACCCTGAGGCGGTAACAATCTTCTCCAAGGAAGTACGTAACAAATTCCTATTATTATTATTATTATTATTATTATTATTATTATTATTATTATTATTATTATTATTATTATTATTATTATTATTATTATTATTATTATTATTATTATTATCATTATTATTATTACTATTATTATTATTATTATCATAATAATCATAATAATAATAATCATAATAATAATAATAATAATAATATTTCATTTATATAATAGTTTTTATTATGTATAATAAGCAGGTGAAGCACTGGTCAGACCCAAAAAAGTTGAGGATCGGGGCGACCAACAGGAAAAACCGGCTGGCGAATACGAGTTCTGGCCTTCATGGATCCCATTCGTTAGCTGTTATACGCGATAACTTTGTAAGACACTTTTTAATCATTTTATATATATATATATATATATATATATATATATATATATATATATATATATATATATATATATATATATATATATATATATATATATATATATGGAATTAAACCAACAGTTGGTACGGTTCATTGAAAGTTAGTACGGTTGAAGATTTATTGAAGTATACATCAGCAGTTGGTACTGCTGATACATTGAAGTTCGTACTGCTTATATGATAAAGACAGATCGTGCATGGATAAATATAGAAAAGATATGGTATATATCTTATTTAGGTTTTGTGATACGGTTAGATGTTTTACTTGTATAGGACTCTTTGCATTATAAAAAGAGATCCTTAGGTAGGGTTTTGATATATCCCTTCATACGAATTATCAAGAGCTTCACGTTCATATTGTAATCGTTCGATATATATTGAAGTGATTGTTTGGTTGATATCGTTTGTGTTCTTATTTGTTTTATTCAATCAATCACCAAACACAAAACATCTTCTAGATACTTGGTAGTAAATTCCGCGTGCTATCAAGTATATACTCAAAGTATCCCCAACACAACGTGTGTGTTTAGATCCGGTCAAGTGGTATCAGAGACAGGTTTCTGATACTTTGAGTTTAGAAGATCCAGAAGTATTTACTCACTAGCAACCAAGAAGATGGACATGGAGACACCTCAAACCTCAATCCTTGCTAAACTCCCCATGCTGAAACAGAATGAATACGATTTATGGCGGCTCAGAATAGAGCAATATTTCGTGGTGCATGACTATGCATTATGGGATATCATTATCAATGGTGATTCCTTCAAACCAATTCCTGTTGAAGAAACACGTGCTGATGGTTCCAAGATCACAATGCTTAACACTGAGCCAGTTACAAACGAGGAGAGAATCAAAAAGAAGAATGATCAGAAGGCTAGGAATTTGTTACTAATGGCAATTCCTAATGATCAAGTGTTGTATTTTAGCCATTACGAGACTGCTAAAACCCTTTTTGAAGCAGTGGTGGAAAGATTTGGTGGCAATGAAGCTACCAAGAAGGCACAGAAAACCCTACTTAAGCAAAGTTATGAGAACTTCACTGCATCAAGCAATGAAACTTTGGACCATATCTTTAATAGGCTTCAAAAGATCATCAGTCAACTTACTGTGTTGAAGATTGTGATACCTCAGGAAGACCTCAACATGAAGTTTCTAAATAGTTTACCTGCTGAATGGAACACTTATGTTGTGGTTTGGAGCAATAAACCAGAGCTGGAGAAAATGACAATGAATGAGCTTTACAACAATCTTAAGATTGTTGAGCAGAAGGTCAAGAAGAGTGGTAGCACCAGTTCCAGTTCAGGGAATATGGCTTTTGTATCTTCTTCAAACAGTTCGAATCATGAAGATGAAGAAGCAGTTGGTACTGCTAAACCAACAGTTAGCACTGCTAGTGTAAAAACTAGTACTGCTGGCTTGACTGAAGAGACCATATATGCATTTGTGTCAGAACAGTCTGGTGGGTCTAAGATCTTTAATGAAGATCTTCTTCAAATTGCTGAAGATGATTTGGAAGCTATGGATTTAAAGTGGCAGTTGGCTTTGATAAGCATCAGGGCTAAGAAGTATTACCAAAGGACTGGGAATAAGATTACCTTCAATGGAAGAGATGTTGCTGGGTATGATAAGTCTAAGGTGGAATGCTTTAATTGTCACAAGATGGGGCACTTTGCCAGGGAATGTAGAGGTCCAAGACAACAAAGCAACCAGGGTCAAGGGTTTAAGAATCAGCAAGGGACAAGGAGAACAGTTAATGTTGAAGAGCCTTCTTCCAAGGATATGGTAGATGTAGATGGAGCTGGATTTGATTGGAGCTTCATGGAGGAAGAAGAGGAACCAGCTAACTTAGGTTTGATGGCTTTCTCAGACTCTGAGGTACATATACTCCAAAAATGTTCAAACTCTTGTCGTGCTTTAAAAGATTATGAAAATGTTAAGAAACAGTATGATGATCTTAGAGTAGAATTTAATCAAGTAAATTCTAGTCTGACAAATCATAAAAGAGGACTAGCTGTTTTGGAAGAACAAATTGTGTTTTATAGACAGAATGAGTCAAACTTCTCTGATGAGATAGGTGTTTTAAAGAGGGAATTGCAAATAAAAGATAATAAAATGAGTGGACTTGTATATGAACTAGAGAAGCTTAAAAAGGAAAAAGAAAACATCCAGTTAAGTGTAGATACTCTTGAACATACTTCAAATGGAGTTAAGAAGATAGTAGAGAGTCAAATACTTAACAAAGCTAAATCTGGTTTAGGTTATAAGTCAGTTGCACCCCCTCTTAGAGGAATGTTTGTTCCACCAGGAATTGATTTAGCTCATACAGGTTTAGAAGAGTTTAAGGATATGGATTTTCCTGGATATGGTGTTAAGATTAGTGAGAATACTGTTAAATTTGTTAAGGCAGAAGATTCTTTTGTGAGTGCTAGTGATAAATCTCTTTCTGAGGAAAAGATGTCCTCTGAAAGGAACTCAGATGCACCAACTATTGAGGAGTGGACATCTGATGATGAGGATGTAGAGATCAAGAACAAATCTGTTGTTAAGGTAGAAGTTAAACATGTTCCTAAAGTGGTTAAGACTGAAAACATAAAACCAGTTAGGAAAAGTGTTCGATATGCTGAGATGTATAGGACTAAGAACAGATCATCAAGTTCTGAGGGTGGTCATAGGAACTGGAATCACTCAAAATCTAAGAAATTGGATGATAAGTTTGCCATGATTAGAAAAGTGTGCTTTGTTTGTGGAAGTTTTGATCATATGACTGCTTATTGTGATTCTAACCCATGGAAAAAGAAGGTTTCTGGGAATACAAAGGTGAATAGGAACAATGCTAGGGTAACTCAAAATACTCCAACTAGATTGACAAGCCCTAATGCAAATCATAAGATGTCACCCAAAGCTGCTATGTTAAAGACTGGCATTAAAACAGTTTCAATTGCTAGTCAAAATAAGTGGTTTAATAACAAGCAAACTGTTTCTAGTGCAAAACAATTTTCAAATCATGCACAAACAGTTAAAAGGCATTTTTATGAGAAAACAACAATGACCAATCAGAAGTGGGTGCCTAAAATTAAACAAGCAGTTCCAACTGCTAGGTCAGCAGTTCCAACTGCTAGACCAGCAAATCCTAATGCTAGGCACTTAAATGTTAAGGGAAAAAGGGGCAATGCTGTCAAGGCCTCAGCACATTGGGTTAAAAATTCTACCAAACCCAATGGTGCATCAAAGACCTCCAACAAGTTTTCTCATCTTGATGCACAAGGCAGATCCAAACCAGTGATTGTTTGGATCCCCAAAAGAAACTAACACATTTATTTTGTGTGCAGGAACATGCTTCAAATGGTAAAGAAGATAGAGGATATTCAGACAGTGGATGTTCAAGGCACATGACAGGCAACATGTCATATCTTTCAGACTTTATTGCTCTGGATGGAGGACCAGTTGTCTTTGGTGGTGGAGTTGGAGGAAGGATTACTGGTAAAGGGGTAATTAAAACTGGTAATCTTGATTTTGAAAATGTGCATTATGTACCAGAACTTAAGTACAATCTTTTCAGTGTATCACAAATTTGTGATAAACAGAACAAAGTTTTATTTACTGATACTGATTGTCTTATTCTTTCTCCTGATTTCAAGCTACCTGATGAAAGTCAAGTATTGCTTAAAATCCCTAGAAAGGATAATACATACAGTGTTGAGATGAATAAACTAGTTCCTAAGGTTGGACTTACTTGTCTTGTTGCAAAAGCCACATTGGAAGAATCAATGTTGTGGCACAGGAGGCTTGGTCATGTTAATTTTAAAACCATTAACAATATTGCTAAAAATGGGTTGGTAAGAGGTTTACCAAACAAAACTTTTCTCAATGACCAAACCTGTGTTTCTTCCCTTAAAGGTAAGCAACACAGAGCCTCATGTAAGCCAAAGATCCAAAACTCTATTTCTCAAGCTTTATATACGTTGCATATGGACTTGTTTGGTCCTACCTCTGTGAATAGCTTGAACTTTAAGAGATACTGCCTTGTTGTCACTGATGATTATAGTAGGTTTTCTTGGGTATTCTTTATGAAAACTAAGGATGAGACAAGTGAAATCCTTAAGACCTTCATTGTTGAAGTAGAAAACCTAGTTGATAAGAAAGTTAAAATAATCAGGTGTGACAATGGGACTGAATTTAAGACTAGGGTGATGGATGATTTTTGCAGATAAAAAGGTATTAAGAGGGAATTTAGTGTAGCTAGAACCCCACAGCAAAATGGTGTAGCTGAGAGAAAGAATAGGACTCTTATAGAGGCTGCTAGGACAATGTTAGCTGACTCTAAGCTACCAGTTTCATTTTGGGCTGAAGCAGTTAGCACTGCTTGTTATGTATTGAATAGGGTTTTTGTTGTGCAACCTCACAATAAGACTGCTTATGAGCTTCTTAGAGGTAGAACCCCTGCTTTAAGCTTCATGAGACCTTTTGGTTGTCATGTTACTATCCTTAATACCAAAGACCAACTAGGAAAGTTTGATGGGAAATCTGAGGAAGGTTTCTTTGTTGGTTATTCTCTGCACAATAAGGCTTTTAGGGTGTACAATACAAGCACCAAGCATGTAGAAGAAAATATGCACATAGAATTTTTGGAGAATAAACCAAATGTTGCAGGTGTAGGTCCAGATTGGATCTTTGATATTGACAGTCTTTCAGATTCCATGAATTATGTGCCTGTTACAGGTACAAATACTAACCATGATGCAGGTTCAGAGGAGGAAGATGATGATTGCATTTTCATACCAGTCATGGAAGAAATTCCAGTGAATGAGTCTTCTACAAAGAAAGATGATATTCCTTCATCAAGTGGTGTAGAAAAAGAGAATGATGTTGTTGAAACCAGTGGTCAGAATGGTAAAGAAGCTGAAAATCCAACGAGTAGTACAAATGGAGTTAGTACTGCTTAGGGCTGAGCAAACGACCCGAACGGACCGGACCGACCACATTCGGTCCGGTCCTCGGTCTTGGCATTTTGGCTAATTCGTTCCTCGGTCCGGTCGGTCCGGTCCGGTCCGGTACGAACCACAATCCGATTATTTGGCCTTGTTGGACCGGACCGACCGAGACCGGACCGGACTGACCACATTCGGTCCGGTCCTCGGTCTTGGCATTTTGGCTAATTCGGTCCTCGGTCCGGCCGGTCCGGTCCGGTCCTTGACCGATGCTCACCCCTAGTACTGCTCAGCCACAAGTTCCAACTGCTGAGCAAAATAGTGATGCTGCTGGACCAAGTCAACCTCGTCTTGATTCACCAGTTGATACTGCTTCTCAAGTTGATGAGTTTGATTTCTTTGGAGATAGTCTGCAAAACATGCCTACCAGCTATGCAGCTCCTTCTACTCCCCATACTATTGTACATAGGAATCATCCACTTACCAATATCATAGGAGATGTACAATCTGGAGTCAAGACCAGAAGGCAAATACAAGACCCAGATCATCATGGATTTCTCAGTGTGGTATATGAGGAGAAACATCATGAAGATGAGCATGAGTGTATGTTTGTATGTTTTCTATCTCAGATTGAACCAAAGAATATGCTAAAGGCTTTAGAAGAATCAAGTTGGGTTGAAGCTATGCAAGAAGAGCTACTTCAATTCAAAATTCAGAATGTATGGGTTCTGGTTGATCTACCAAAGGGAATGAGAGTGATTGGTACAAAGTGGGTATTCAGGAACAAGAAGGATGAGAGGGGCATTGTGATAAAGAACAAAGCAAGATTGGTTGCTCAAGGCTATACTCAGGAAGAGGGTATAGATTATGAGGAAGTTTTTTTCTCCAGTTGCCAGGATTGAAGCAATAAGATTATTTCTTGCTTATGCTTCATTTATGGGATTTATGGTCTATCAAATGGATGTGAAAAGTGCCTTTCTGTATGGTACTATTGATGAGGAGGTCTATGTTTCACAACTGCTAGGATCCTGGACACACGATTAAGGTGGTTAAACCTTGTAACTTTGTGTGTATGATATGTTGTGTTAAAATGATTAAGTGCGTGGAATTCACTCAACCAAACTTAGAAGGTTGTGTATGTTATAGAAATGGAATTGTTATGTTTGTTAGTTAGCAATGAACACATAAAGATTATCACTAAACGATTCAATATTATTAAAGATAATAATACGAGTGACCTTGAAATATCACTAGGGTTACAACCTTGAATCTTAAGTTTTTCTAACTTGTGATATTTTTGTGTTTGTTCTTATCTAACAGTTATATGTTCTTACAATAACACATGCATGAACTAATACTTAACACACTTGACAACTACTACACTAAATATCACAACTAAGATCTCTTTTATAGTCAAAAGATCTTTACATATTGCTTAAAGTCTTAGCCGACTTACTTTGTTAACTTATCCTATTTGAGTGACAGTACATCAGATACAACATGTATCTATGTATACAACTTGTTAACTAAGCACATGGGGTAAGATATTATCTACCGTATATTGTTGACCAAAATACAATAAATATCTTTTCGATCTTATACTTTCATCAGCAGAGTGTTCACTATCAGCAGGAACAAGTTATCGCTATCAGCAGAATCCATCAGCAGAATGTTAAGCCTATCAGCAGAGTCATTTATCACTATCAGCAGAGTGAAATGTTCTATCGGCAGGAACAACATTATCAGCAGAAACCATTTTGCACTAGCAGCAGAATTACACTTAGAGTATTTCTTGGATTAGAACCCGATATTAAACATCTTGAACATTTAATTCCCAATAACAACCTCCAGGTTTTATAGACCCAGAGCATCCTGACAAGGTTTATAAGGTGATGAAAGCTTTATATGGATTGCATCAGGCTCCAAGAGCTTGGTATGAAACTCTTGCTAAATATCTTCTGAAGAATGGGTTTCATAGAGGGAAAATTGATCAAACTCTCTTTATTAAAAAGAACAAGGGTGATGTTCTACTGGTACAAGTCTATGTAGATGACATCATTTTTGGTTCTACAAAGAAACAGATGTGTAAGGAGTTTGAAAAGCTGATGAAAGACCAATTTTAGATGAGTTCTATGGGAGAGCTTACCTTCTTTTTAGGTCTTCAAGTACAGCAAAAGCCAGATGGTATATTTATATCTCAGGATAAATATGTTGGTGAAATATTGAGGAAATTCCAATTCATAGATGCCAAGGTTGTTAGTACACCAGTTGACAAGGAGACACATTTGCTATTAAAGAATCACAGTGGTGAAGATGTGGATGTGCACATGTATAGATCTATGATTGGGTCTCTGATGTACCTTACATCATCTAGGCCTGACATTATGTTTGCTGTTTGTGCCTGTGCAAGATTCCAAGTAAATCCTAAGGTGTCTCATCTCACAGCAGTAAAGAGAATCTTCAGATACCTTAAAGGTCAGCCTAACTTGGGGCTATGGTATCCTAAAGAGTCTGCATTTGATCTTGTGGCATTCTCTGATTCTGATTATGCTGGTGCTAGCATGGATAGAAAATCTACAACAGGTGGTTATCAGTTCTTAGGTCGAAGATTAATCTCTTGGCAGTGTAAGAAGCAGACTATGGTAACCACATCTACTACTGAAGCAGAATATGTGGCAACTGCAAGTTGTTATGCTCAAGTTCTATTGATTCAAAACCAGATGCTTGATTATGGGTACAATTTCTTAAACACAATTATACATATAGACAATAGCAGTACAATGTGTATCATTAAGAATCCAGTACAACATTCAAAAACTAAACATATTGAAATTAGACATCATTTTATAAGAGACTGTGCTGAAAAGAAGTTAATACAAGTTAAAATACACACTGATGACAACTTTGCTGATCTCTTAACAAAAGGTTTTGATGTGAGCAGATTTCAGTACTTGGTAACAGGTATTGGAATGCTTAATCCTTCAAAAGATTAATGTCTAAATGTTTTTGGTTTTTGTACTGCTAGTTGTGCTATTTGTATAGTTAGTACTGCTTGGTAATTTTTGGTACTGTTAGTCAATTGTGATAACTGTTAAAAGAAAATATTGTGTATTGTGTTTTCTTTGGTTTTGGACTAACATTTCAGGTTAAGAAAAACTTTTTGCTTTGGATTATGCTTTGGAAAGTATGGTGGTTTGGATTGTCAAGTGTGAATGCTTGTCACACAACAAATGGTAATTGATTCACCATGTCTAACTGACATAAGAATCAACTAGTCCAGATCAAACGGTTTCTGGTAAAGACTACTCAAATCCGTTTATGGTTGACAGTTTACCAAAAACTGTTTGGTTATCAACTCACCAAATCTAAGTGTAAAGAGTTGGCTAGTCCATAGCAAACGGCTATTGATAAAGACATGTCAAATCCGTTCATAGCTGATAGTTTGCTAAAAACTATAAGTGGACAAAAATGTTTTCAAATCCACATTAAACTTACAACTTGATTTTATCTCTGAAAACTTTTTGCTAAATAGTTTGTACTGCTGGGGTTGACAGTTTGTACTGCTGGCTTCACCAGTTCGTACTGATTGTTCAAACTTAGTTCCTACTGAGTTTATGCTCTGTGATACACCTCTCTCAAAAGGTAATACATCTGGAAGTGTTGAGAGCAGTTTGAAACTAAACAACTGAATTGATGGTAACTTGTACAAATTGTCATATTGGATGCTGAGCTTGGATGTCATATGTTCTAGTTCATCTGATGGTGAAGATTCTTCCAAACAGGGGAGGAATAAAGTTTGTTCTAGTTGCTGTTAAAGATGATATGCAATTCAGGGGAGGAATTAAGAGTCAGAGATGAATTATAAAGAAGTGCATAAAGAAGTTTATTCATTACAGAGGTGGATTCATTACATAAGAACTACCAACACACAAACCTAAACCAATCTAACACATAATCACTACTCAAGCTTCCTTTTACCTTTGTCCTTGAAGTCTGGCATGGATTTGTGAACTCCTTTGCTATCGATTGAGTTCCACACTTTCCAACTAGGAAGTCCCAAAACTTGTTTCTCAGGTCTTGGAAGTGGAAGTGGTTGATGTTTTTCGGGCACTTGAACCTTACTCATTTTTGCCACAGCTTTCTCTATCTCTCTTGTCAATACAACTGATAGTGGAAGTGCTTGTTGATCATCATCATCAGAGGATATTGAAAGGTCATCGTCAGAAGATACTTCTTGAGCTTTTGGAGATGGGTTTTTGATAGTCAGATTAGTGTAGTTCGGTGGAAAGTAAGATCTCCATCCATCACTTTCTGAATCTGAAGAAGAATCTGATGAAATCTCAACAATATTTGGATTGGAAGAACTCATTATGTTTGATAGTTGTGATTTGAAGGTTGATGTGAAGAATGATGGGTTAGTAATGAGAATTTAAGGCTTTTTATAGAACCAATGGAGTTATTAAAGTAATTAAATGCTGGGTTGGTATAAGGAAGTAAATTCTTTGGGTTGGTACTTAGAATTAATTCCTTATAAGAATAAATTTAATTTTGGCAATTTTTGAAGAGTTGACCAAAAGAGTACGATATGTGAAGAAAATTCCCAAGTGTTTCAAGATTAAAGATAAGTGTTTGAAAGAATCTACCCCATCAACATAAGCAGAAGTTTAATTCAAGAAACTTGTTGATTTGCATAGAAATCATAAGTTTAGGGGAGGATTGTTGGGAATTAAACCAACAGTTGGTACGGTTCATTGAAAGTTAGTATGGTTGAAGATTTATTGAAGTATACATCAGCAGTTGGTACTGCTGATACATTGAAGTTCGTACTGCTTATATGATAAAGACAGCTCGTGCATGGATAAATATAGAAAAGATATGGTATATATATTATTTAGGTTTTGTGATACGGTTAGATGTTTTACTTGTATAGGACTCTTTGTATTATAAAAAGAGATCCTTAGGTAGGGTTTTGATATATCCCTTCATACGAATTATCAAGAGCTTCACGTTCATATTGTAATCGTTCGATATATATTGAAGTGATTGTTTGGTTGATATCGTTTGTGTTCTTATTTGTTTTATTCAATCAATCACCAAACACAAAACATCTTCTAGATACTTGGTAGTAAATTCTGCGTGCTATCAAGTATATACTCAAAGTATCCCCAACACAACGTTTGTGTTTAGATCCGGTCAATATAATATATATATATATATATATATATATATATATATATATATATTATATATATATAGTGTTGTATTCTATGCAGTACCAATATTATATGCAGTACTTTACAGTACCCTTAAAATGAATCTAGGCCATTGGATGAGTCAATCAAAGGACAAGATTAAAAGTGCCAAAATTGCAAATAAACAAAAGATGAGGTATTATTTTGCCAAGGCTAAAAGGGTATTATAGGTACTTTAGATTAATTCATTTTAAAACCGCTCCATCCTAATTTATTTGTCACAATCTATATCTCTTTCCCTCTCTCAGATCTAAAAACCTCTGAGACCTAAAAACCGCCGCCTATATTCTTTACAATTGCTGTCAATGAAGTTTTGAATTTCAATAAGATAATTAAATATAGAAGATCATGTGGCTATGAATTAAGTATGGATGATCCAATAAAGTTACTGGTAATTTTTTTCGGATCTGAACATATTGGGTTTCTCGCGTCACCGTAGGGTGGTGTGTCAGAAGAGTTTGGTGGTGAGGTGGACTCACGCGCGGCGTTTGATGATGCAGTTGCTGATCTTGAGAAATGCTTTCCTGCGAGTTCTCACGCGCCGTCGTGTGGTGTGGTGATGAATGGTGGAAGTTATGGGGCGTTTGGGGCTGTTACGTTTGAAGAGTTAACAGGATTACTGGTTCTCGTCTCCTTTGCAAGATTAAAGACAGGTAATTCTATATCTTCCCCCGACGTGCATACTTTAATATAAGCAAATATTGTACATATGTGTTTCGGGTGAAATGGTGCATAAGTGTTTTGTGGCTAGTAAAAAATCAATGAATGGGTGTGCATATGTGATTTAAAGTTGATATAAAATCAAGGAAAGATGTATGCATACATGTTATAAATTGTGCATATGTGTTTTATATTGTGCATATGTGTTTGTGAATGGTATAAAATTAATGAAATGGTGTGCATATATGTTTTATATTGTGCATATGGGTTTGATATATGCATACAGTCAGCAAGTTTGAATTATGAGCTTCTGTTACAACTTACAAAACAACATTAACATAGTGATCTTTGGTAATCTACAAGTGTGAACTTGTTATAGACAGTTTTTGATTTTGTGAACAATGCTAGACTATTAGTTTTTGAAGTTGGAACTTGTTATTGTAGCTACTGTGAACCTGTTGACAGTAACATATTCAGTCCATCATGTCCAAAACTAAGGTCCGAACCGATTAACCAGAGGAAAGACCGAGCCGACCCGGCTGGCCACCGGTCCGGTCTCGGTCTGTATGAATTAATGTTTTCGGTCTTCGGGTCGGGCCAGGTTTGGCCGGTCCGGGTTATTGCTTGGTTGTTTTATTAGGTTACATGTAACATCCAAACACTAAATAAACTACATGTTTTTTCTTCCTACTCAGATTTGGCATTTTTCTTGGTACTAAAAGTTAACCTGACAACATGTTACAACTAAAAATAATAGCAATAAGCCATTAACCACAAATTGTAGGCGTCATTGGAACTTTTTTTAGCAGTAGGTATTAGGCAAATACTTCATTCAATACAAGTATGAAAGAAAGAAAATGACAGTAGGCTTTAAGTAGCCAATTCAATCCAAAACACAAATTTGATTTCATGTAATTCATATGTGTGCATATATGTTAACATAAAATTAGTAAAAGGGTGCATATGTGTTTTATGGTTGGTGTAAAATCAATGAAGTGGTGTGCATATGTGTTTGAAGCTAAAATAAAATCAAGGAAAGATGTATGCATATATGTTTTAAATTCTGAATGTGTTTGCTAGTTGTTTTTGATAAAATAAATAATAATTGTTTTGTAGTTTCAGGTATTGAACATGTTTGATAACGATGGAGATCATGACCAATATAAAGAGTGCACATGTGTCTTGGAAGGGTACTTCATATGTTCTAATGAATTTGATGAGAAGTGATGCGTGCACGTATCTTCTTAGAAGAGTGCACACATGTTTTTGAATAACATGCACATCTATATTTAACAAGATACATATTGTGTTTGGATTGTATTTCATTTGATATCAAATTTTATGTTTATTATTTATGTTTTTGGTTTGTAAAAAATTTAGAGGTTATATGTTTATGTTTTTGTTTATAAATTTCGAAGATTAAAGAATGTACACTTGGAACATTTGTGCAATTACCATTTTAAGCAAAACAAGTTTGATGTCTAAACAATTATACATAAGAAACATATGTAAATTTACAATATTAAAAAGAAAAACACACATGCACCTCATTTATCTGAAAACATGTACATTGAAACTTAAAAAAAAAAAACCTTCCGAAAATTAAGGAAATTAAAAAACGTTTTTCAATTGAATTTTTGTTGAAAAAAGTGAAAATGTGTTTGACTATTATGCCCTTTTCAATTAAATGAAAAAGTTTACTAATACTAAATTCCTATTGGTCTAAATGAGTACTGTAAAGTACTGCATCTAATATGGGTACTGCATAGAACGTGCCCATAGGTGAGTCGTTATTGATTTTATTTATAAACAGTTGAGCCACCCCACCGACTCGACGGATGGTAGAGACCTGATCGAGCTTTACAGACACAACCATATGAGAGGCGATGTGTTTGAGTCTCCAGTGTCCAAGGCTAGATACGTAAGTATAATTTATTTCCAAAAACTCACCCACATTAATGCAATATAATGAATCACGACTTATATATTACTTTTCTTGTTTTTTTGTAACTAAATAGAATCAGATGATACGGATGCGGACAGAGAGCACCTCCGTGGGGACGACTATGTTTGACCTCGATATTATGCGCCACGTGATCGGTGGTAAGCAGCGTGGTCATATTCCTGGCGTAGGTCGAGTGTTACCGGGCGGTGGTCAGAAGACGACCCTCAGCGCCTCACGAGCCCGCGAGCAAGCCTCCTCGTCCTCGTTGCAGGAAACCGTGCAGAAGCAATCCGAGGAGCTCTCTACATAAAGGACACAACTTGATCTGTTGATGAAGTGGGCAAGGACTCAGCCGGGTTTCCCTGATCGGCTAGCAAGTAGCATGCCGAGGACATCGGGATCACATGAGGCTTCACAAGGTGAGTCTCGAGGTATCGGGGATGGGAGTGGGGGTAGTGGGGGGAGTGGGGATACTCGGGAGTAGCATAAGGGTTGTTTGTGTCCCATGGGTGGGTTTATATTTGTTTTGGGGTTATGGACAAATTTGTGGAGATTTACATGGATTATTATGTGTTTATGTAGATTATGTGTTAGGATTCCCGCTAAATGGATTACTTGTATAGTTTTGGACCATTTTGCGGATAGCTAGCTTATGTATAGTTTTGTAGATGATCATATGATCACGGTTTTTGAACCGTTTTTGGCGAATTTGGATACATATGATTATGTTTAGCGAATTTGGATATGTATGATATTACGTTTAGCGAATTTGTGATGTGAATCTCTTTTGTGGTGTTGTAGCATTTGGATATACAGGTTGTGATGTTGTAGATTTTTTTCTGAAAAAATTCCGGAAAGAACTTGAAAATTACTCATTTTGCTGCAATATGCTGCAAAATGGGTGATAGGCTTTTGGCCGGGACGCGTCCCCGCCAAAAGTGAGAAACAGATTTATATGGTTTAGGCTTATAGAGGGGACACGTCCCCGCCAAAAGAGTTGATCTCTACAGTGGATAACTCTTTTTGCGGGGACATATCCCTGCCAAAATGTTTGATCTCAACAGTGAATAACCCTTTTAGCAGGGACATGTCCCCGCTAAATGGTTGATTAATTAAGATAATTATTATTTAATTAAGATAATCTCAACAGTGGATAATCCTTTTGGCGGAGACATGTCCCCACCGAAAGTATTGCCACGCTGGACATAGTTTGACCAGCTCAAAGTCTGTGGGACCCACATGTCCCCGCCAAAAGTATGCATTTGTCCCCGCTAAAACTATCAGCGATAGGGGTTTAGTGGGGACATGTCCCCGCCGAAAGCGTCAAAATGTCCCCTCCAATTGTGTCGAATGTTGTAGTGACATGTCTAAATCTGATTGATATAATATTGTTTGATCTTTTGTAAAAATATGTCTGAATAATATAATTATAAAGCAGTTTCATTCTTAAAATACATAAGGAATGTAATGGCGGTATTTCATTGCATTGATATTGCTTGGTTAAAATGTTTAAGGAATAAGAGAAAAATGAATTCTCAAGAATTTTCTTTCTCTAAAATATGAAATAACAACATCAAATCAGGACATTAATATCAAGCAACATTGCATCAACGCACAATCAAATTTGTATCATTATATCTTCAAAACTTACACTTATTATCAAAGTATATAATCCTAAAAGTTTTACAACTAAGTGGATATGCTGACTTATGTATTCTATAAAACCCTATATACACTCTGCAGATATTACTGTTATTATTTATTTACACATTTATTAATCATTTGCCAAAATAGTATATACATCCGTCGTACTTCAAATATTTTGTGTAAATATGTTTTTTTTTTTTGAACGGCAAATTTTTTAGAAAACTAGCAAGGAGCTAAAACCTGTTACAAATTAATAGAACTCGGATTTTTCATCCACAAGTTCCAGTCTAAGTTTAAGTTATTACGATTAGAACACCAATAAAAAGACGACCTAACAATCTCTTCAAAAAGAAGATCTAAACGCCAAGGATTGGTCCCAAACAAAACTTGATTTCGATAATTCCAAATGACCCACCAGGTGGTGTAACAAACTCCTTCAATCAAATCCTTGGAACGCTTGCAAAGCTGAAGATTCTGTAACCATAGAAGCCAATCTTCATATGAATGAAAGTCTTGATACTCTAATTCCCACCACCGAGCAACCTTGCACAACAACTGTCTAGCTACTAAACAGGAGAAAAGAAGATGCGAGGTTGATTCTACAACAATACTACAAAGGGGACAAATTATAGACGGTATATCAAGACCGCGAAGAGAAAGATTCAACCTTGTGGGAAGCCTATCCAAGGAAACTCTCCATGCAAAAATATTAATCTTGATGGGAATATACTTAACCCATCTTGTAGGAACCACCGACTTTGGGAGCAAAGAATCATCAATAAACTCGCGAGCCGATTTCACCGTGAAAACACCCGAAGAATCTAACTTCCAAACCCATCTATCACTAATATTAGAGAGAATAACGGAAGAAGTATTGGCAATAAGGAGGTGAAGTTGATCATCTTCAATTCCACTTCTAGGGGACCTCCGAAAAGAAACAGTAATAGATCAAGCATCTCTTAATTTTGAAGCCACACTAGCATGCTTATCAACTTCAAGAGCATACACCCTTGGATACATGCTACTGAGGGGGATTTCTCCAATCCAAGAATCATGCCAAAAAGAAGTTGATTCACCATTCCCCACTTTTTTCTTTACGAAAGTAATAAGATCCATACCCTTACTGGAGAGCTTTCTGAATTCACTAACAATATCGAGCCAATGAGATCTTCTTGAATAAGACGAAGGCTTGTCCATTGCTCCACGAGCTCCATGAATAGCTGTGATAAAACGAGACCATAGGGAAGAATCATTTGCTATAAAACGCCAAATCCATTTGAAAAGAAGGGCACGATTAGAAGAAAAAAAAATCGAAACACCAAGACCTCCATTCTTTTTAGAAGCTAAAACTTTTTTCTAGCAAATGAGAGACATTTTCTTCTCCCCATATTCCACGCCATTGAAAAAGTTCCTACGAATAGATTCCAATTTGCTAAGAACACCTTTAGGGAGTTTGAAGGACGACATGTAGTATAATGGTAAAGAGCTCAAAACAGATTTGATGAGGGTGAGACGGCCACCAATCGAGAGGGTTTTAAGTTTCCATTTAGAAAGTCTAGAAGAAAATATAGATACTAATTCATCCCAAGAACTATGTCTCGACATAATACCGCCAACCTTGACACCAAGATAATTAAACGGCGTGTGTAAAGTTGAACAACCAATAGACCTAGCTGCCATCGCCACAACATCATGAGGGATACCAACACCCATAATCTTACTTTTATGAAGGTTAATCTTGAGACCCGAAGCACAGTGGAACCACTTCAGAACATTTACTATTGTTGACAAATTTGATACACTCCATTTACCAACAAAGATAACATCATCCGCATAAAACAAATGAGACAAGCAAAGAGACTCATCGACCTTAATACCTTTATAAAGCCCAACATTTACCACGTTTGTGAAGGAAAAATGCAAGGTTTCCATAATCAAAATAAAAAGAAAAGGAGATAAAGGGTCCCCCTATTTCAGACCTTTACAGAATTTAAACTCCGTAGTCGGGCTACCATTGACAAGGATAGATCCCATAGCAGAGCTAAGACACCCTTGAATCCAACCACACCATTTAGGACCAAAACCAAAGTTACTTAGAACCACATCTAAATAGTCCCATCTCACCGAATCAAAAGCTTTTACAAAGTCTATCTTGAAAATCATAGCTTTGGAGTTCTTGTACTTACACCATGATAGAAACTAATTAAGAATAAATGGACCGTCAAGGATTTGTCTATTAGCAACAAAAGCCGATTGAACATCACTGAAAAGGTCCGATATAACAAGGCTCAACCGATTAGCTAAATTTTTTGTGATGATTTTATACATACTACCAATCAAACTAATAGGCCGGAAATCCTTAACCATTTTGGCTTCATGCGATTTGGGAATCAAAACAATAAATGAAGAGTTGCAACCAGGAGGGAACGAACATGTAGCAAAAAAAGCAGTAACAACATCCACAACATCTTGATCAATCAGGTTCCATAATTTGCGATAAAACTCAAAGGTGTTTGTACCACAGTCCCAAACCGCTCTTTTAATCTCATCATAGGAAACAATTTTCTCAAGATCATCAATTTGATCAGGAGATAATTGATTAGGAAAATTACAATCGAAAGAGATACTGCTAGAAACTGGGGCTTCAAACCGATTAGCAAAGTGATTGAGGAACTCGTTTTTCACTTTAGAAGGATCATCAATCCATTCGCCATCTACTAAAACACCACGAATAGCCAACTGAGAACGTTTCTTGTTAATGATCCCATGAAAAAATTTAGAATTTCCATCCCCCTCAATAGCCCACCGAATCTTGGCCTTTTGGGCCATATCAAGCGAATTAGCATTTTTAAATTCCTGTAACTCCTTGAACAAATTCGATCTTTCTTGAAAAAGGTCATCAGTACATCCACCGTGATCAAAAGTCTTATCTAAAACGGTAAGACGATTCTGAATATTTCGCTTGTTCTCATTCAACTTATGATTATCTTCGGCTAGCCATTGTTTGATTGCGAGTTTAAGCGAATGCAACTTTTTCTTCAACTTTATGATACTATTCGAATCATTACAAACTATATTCTCCCAAGCATTTTCAACCATCTTATCAAAACCTTTCTTAGAGGACCATGAATAAAAAAACCAAAACGGCGTAGGGCCATAATCAACATTCAATTCACGAAGGAGGATAGCTCTATGATCCAAAAGATGCTTATCAAGACAAAGAGCTGAGATAGAAGGAAAAAGAGCCACTAAACCTTCAGAAATTAGAAACCTATCCAATTTACTCATTTTGGAAGCCGATTTATGCGCCCAAGTAAATGAGTACCCTTCTAAAGGAAGATCAATCAAACCCGCCATGTTGATAAAATTATTGAAAGCGTTGGCACCGTTAGCATTAAACAAGGAGCCATATCTTTCATGAGCAAATTGAACTTCGTTAAAGTCACCTAAAAGAACATACTCACCATCCCAAGAATTTATTAAATGGCAAAGAAAGTCCCATAGCGTTTTTCTCTCATTAAGATCCTGTGGAGCATATACCAAAATAATGGGAAGTTTAGTAGATGAAGGAACCCAAGTACCTGTAATTGCCAAAAAAGAATCTGAAATCGTAATGTTATCTTTGACAAATAACCTAGGATCCAAAATGCAAAGGATACCCCCTGAATACCCAATATAGGGACTAAAAGCATAATCAAAAGTTAAATTTCCCCACAACGCCTTGACAGAAAAAATATCCATTCTATCCAACTTAGTTTCTTGTAACGCAACAAAATTTACTCCATGTTGAGTATTCAACTCCTGTATCCACCCTTTTTTGGCCTTGTTGCCAAGACCTTGAATGTTTAAAGACATGAAATTCATCTAAAAACATTGTTATCTCCTTGAGAACCAATAATGGATTCTATATTCTTCATACATCCCTCCATGTTATATCCCATGGTTTGCCCCACCTTGATCAATTCATCCATAACTTCCAATATAGACACACTAGTTTGAAACTTCGACCCTTGATTACAAGCACCTCTATCAGAAGGAGTTTTGTCTTTGTTACCAGACAAATTATAATTTAAGTTACTACCAACAACTTTCTCCTCAATGACCGGTGTAAATCCAGGAGGATATGTTGGATCATTACATTCTGTCCTCGATGTATCCTTACCCCTATTTAGAATCTTATATATCCCGAAAGGATCTTCAGAATTTACAGCATTCTCACTAGAATTAGTCTTTTTCTGATCTTCAACATCATTATCTTGAACAAAACTAGTTTCTGAAACATGGTTAACCTCCTGCTCTTTGTCTAGACCAAGATCGTTCAGGTTGTTCTGCTGGGTTTGAAGATGCTGCTGCTTGAGGTTTGATTATACTGCTCATGGTTCTTATTGGAAAATATACTAAGTATCATTCTGCTGCTGGGCTAAATGATTCTGCTGCTAGCATATTGATTCTACTGCTGGAGTTCTGAGAAGATTGAAGAAACAAGCTAAGTGTGATTCTACTGCTAGCCTACGAAGATTCTGCTGCTAGAGTAATGATTCTGCTGCTTATTAGATAAACGTGTATAGTTTGTTAAGATAATTATGGTAATGATACGATTAGATATTATCTTGTATAGAAAGCATTGTAACCGACTAGGACTCCTTAAGTCTATAAAAGGAGGATCTAGGGTTAGGGTTTAGTACACGATTGTTAGCATACGTATTGTTTTGTATTCACTTCAAGGTTCTTTGTAACCCTGTTAGTTTTGAGTAACCGTATTCAATATATTGAGGTGATAGTTGAGAGAATTATTGTGTGTTCGATTCTTAATTCTTCTTAAGATTAAGTACTAGTTTCCGCATAGTATTTAATAGATCATTCAAGAACAGTCTCTATACCTATTGTCTTAGATCTACATCTAGGATAATTAACAAGATCGTTAGCTCAACTGGGATCAACAAGTGGTATCAAAGCTTGTGATCTAGAGACTGCTATCAAGAAGAATTTCTTAAACTCATATCTGTTCATCATCTACATAAGCAATGGATTCAGATACTACTCATATGGTGACTGCTTCAAAGGTACCAATGCTGAAGGCTGGTGAGTATGAACTCTGGAAGATGAGGATTGAGTAGTACATGAAGATGCTTGACTACTCCATGTGGGAAGTCATTCATAATGGAGATACTCTACCTTCTAAGGGTGCTGATGGGAGACCTTTACCCATTAAAACTAATGAGGAAAAGGCACAAAGGAAGGTGGAAATCAAAACTCACAATATGCTGTTGATGGGTATTCTGAATGAATATCAATTAAGTTTTGATAACACTCAGTCTACTAAAGAGTTGATGGATGCAGTTGAACTCAGATTTGGTGGGAATGAGGGCACCAAAAAGTCTAGGAAGAATCTGCTCAAGCATCAATTTGAAACATTTACTGCTTCAAGTTCAGAAAACATTGATGCTACCTATGATAGACTTCAGAGGTTGGTGAGTCAATTATAACTTATGAAGGTCTCAATGCTTCAAGAAGACATCAATCTCAAGTTTCTGAGGAGCTTACCATCTGAATGGAATACTCATACAGTGGTCTAGAGGAATAAGACTGACTTTAAAACAATGACTTTGGATGATTTGTACAACAATTTAAAGGTATATGAATCTGAAGTCAAAGGTACATCCAGCTCATCTTCTGGTACAAGCAATCTTGCTTTTATGTCTTATAACAACAAGGGATCTGGAAGTTCTCATGACAACCATTCTGCTGCTGCTCATGTTGTTTCTGCTGTTGGTGCACCTGTTTTTGCTGCTAGTTCAAATACTAATAACATCAATGATGCAGCTATATGTGCATTTTTGGCTGATCTCACTACAAGCACAACTGTTACTGATCAGGATCTGGAGCAAATAGATCCTGATGATCTTGAGGAGATTGACTTAAAGTGGCAGATGGCTATGCTAACTATGAGGGCAAGAAGATTTTTAAAGAAGACTGGAAGAGCACTCAAGTACAGACAAACCAATGTGGGGTTTGATAAGTCAAAAATTGAGTGCTATAATTGTCAGAGAAAGGGACACTTTGCTAGGGAGTGCAGAGCACCAAATAAGAACAAAGAGCCTGCAAGGATTGTTCCCATTGAAGAAACCAAGACTACTGTTGCTCTGGTTTCATGTGATGGATTGGGTGATTATGACTGGAGTGACCAAGCAGAGGATGGACCAAATGCTGCTTTCATGGCTGAAGAAGAAAAGAAGGAACACAATTTTGCTCTAATGGCCTATGCTTCTTCATCCTCTGGTTCAGACTCTGAGGTATCAAATGAGTCATATTGTTCTTTTAAATCATGCCTAGATACTGTTGAAGAATTAAAATCTAGGAATGAGAGTTTAAGAATGGAAGTAGAAAAGTTAAAACTTAATAATTTAGGTTATGAATATGGCCTAAAATCAGTAGAATCAAAACTTGACTTTCTTAAACAAAATGAAGTAGAGTATGTTGATAAGATTAATGGTCTAGAAGTAGAAATAATTAAGAAAGATGTTGAAATTAGTGTTCTTAATAAAAGAGTTGAAGAGGCTGAAAAGGCTAGAAATGTAGCCTTATCTGAGAAAGAAAAACATGTCATTTTGGTAGAAAAACAACAGCTTGCAACTGATCTTATCAACAATTCTATTGGAAGTCAAATACTGAGAAGAGGGAGTGGTTTAGGATTTGCGGAAATACCACCCCCAGTAAAAAGTGCCTTTGCACCTCCCAAAAAGGAATTGTCATTCTTAACTGAGGTAGATGTAAAACCTGTAGGTGAATCAAGTGAATCAAATAATGTAAAACCTGATAGAACTTATGCACCTAAGGTAGAAAAGAAGTTGTCTGATACTGTAATCATTGAAGATTGGGTGTCAGATAGTGAGGATGATGAAACTGATTCAACACCCAAATCTAAAAAGAGAGAAATTTTTAGAACTGTTGAACCAAAAGTCACTCAGGTTAACATAGCTGAAACTAAAGCTAAACATGTTGAATTTGTAAAACCTGTGTTAGGAAGCAGAATTTCTAGGAAAATGGCTGAATATGATGTAAAACCTAGAGATTATCCTAGGAAGGCTAATAACTTGCCTAGAGGAAACCAGAGAAACATGAATAACCTGATTTCACACAAGTTAGGTAGTGATTTTGAACTGGTTAAAAAGGCATGTCACAGCTGTGGTAGTTTTGAGCACTTAGAGGAAGATTGTTATTATAAAAGGCCTGTTAGAACATCTGCTCAAAAACCTATTTGGAACCAACACACCAGGGTGAACCATAGGAATTTTGCTAGAAAGACTCACCCACACCCCAAAAGAAACATGGTTCCTAGGGAAGTTTTGTTAAGAGATGGTGCTTCTAGGACAATTACTGCTGCTGTATCATCAAGGCCCATTCCAAGGAAAACAGAGTTTTCTACTGCTAAGGCAAAAGCAGTTTCTGCTGCTAAGCCAAAAGTGGTTACAAACACTGTTGTGGGCAATCATTTCTATGCTGTTAAGACCTCAGCTTGCTGGGTCTGGAAACCTAAAACCAGACACAGCAGTGCATCAATGGACTTCAAGAAATTTGATTACTTTGATGTATAAGGCAGATCCAAGTCACTAATGGCTTGGGTCCCAAAGAGAAACTAATTCTGTCACTTTATGTGCAGGGCAATCTACAGGATGAGCTAAAGGATAAATGCATTTTTGATAGTGGATGCTCTTCACATATGACTGGAGACCAAAGCAACTTGGAAGATTTTGAAGCTTTGGATGGTGGCTATGTTGCCTTTGGGAATGACCCCAAAGGAGGTAAAATTGTTGGAAAAGGTACTATTAAAACAGGCAAACTGGATTTTGAAAAAGTGTATTTGGTAAATGGACTTAAGTTTAATCTTTTTAGTGTCTCACAAATGTGTGACAAAAGGAATTTTGTTCTTTTTACAGACACTGAGTGTCTTGTCTTATCTCCTGACTACAAGTTGCCTAATGATAAATTAGTACAACTTAGAGTCCCTAGAAAAGACAATATATACAGTGTGGACATAAAGAACATCCTTCCCAAAAGAGATTTAACTTGTTTGTTTGCCAAAGCCACAATTGATGAATCCAAACTTTGGCAAAGAAGGCTTGGACACTTAAATTTCAAAACAATAAACAAATTGGTTAAGGGAAACCTTGTTAGAGGTTTACCATCAAAAGTTTTTGAAAAACCTAAAACCTATGTTACTTATCAGATGGGAAAGCAACACAGAGCTTCTTGTAAGTCCAAAGTGGTGAACTCTATTTCTGAGCGCTTATACATGTTGCATATGGATCTTTTTGGGCCAACTTTTGTGAAAAGCTTGAATAAGAAAATGTATTGCCTAGTTGTCACTGATGACTTCAGTAGGTTTACTTGGGTTTTCTTCCTAGGAACTAAGGATGAGACATCTAACATTCTTAAGGCTTTCATAACAAGAGTAGAAAACCTAGTTAATCATAAAGTTAAGATAATCAGATGTGACAATGGAACTGAATTTAAGAATAATGTGATGAATCAGTTCTGTGTTGAAAAATGTATCTTAAGACAGTTTAGTGTGGCTAGAACTCCTTAGCAAAATGGTGTTGCTAAGAGGAGGAATAGGACATTAATTGAGGCTTCTAGGAAAATGTTGTCAGAGTCAAAATTACCCACTATTTTTTGGCCTGAAGCAGTTAACACTGCTTGCTTTGTGCAAAATAGGAGTAAGGTAGTGAAGCCTCATAACAAGACCCCTTATGAATTATTTCATGGTAGGAAACCTATGATAGATTTATTGAAACCATTTGGGTATCCTGTTACTATCTTAAATACCATTGATAACCTAGGCAAATTTGATGAGAAAGCAGACAAAGGTTTCTTTGTTGGATACTCCACTAATAGTAAGGCTTTTAGGGTATTCAATCAAAGAACTAGGCATGTGGAAGAAAACTTACATGTTAGGTTTAGTGAAACCACACCTAGTGTACCTGGAAGTGGACCTGAATGGCTGTTTGACATAGATTCATTAACCAAAAGTATGAATTATGTGCCAGTAAATGCAGGTACAACTAACATGTCTGCAGGAACACAAGAAAATTCTAATGCAGGTACACAAGCCAAGGCAAATGAATCTGCACAGGAATTTATCATTCTTGAGAAATGGAAGCTTGATCAACTTTTCACACCTAATGAGAAGGAGGGCAAGAGTTCACAAGGTGATGCTGTTTAAAAGGATGTAGAAGGTGGAACTGAACCTTCTAATGCTGAAAAGGTGGTTAATGAAGAACCACATGTTGCTGATAAAGTGGATCTTGGTGAAAACAGAGGAAATAACACAAGCAGTAGTATCCCTGATTCTACTGCTAGGCCAAAAGTTTCTGCTGCTCAGCCTAGCAGTTCTACTGCTATACCAAGATTTTCTACTGCTGATGAAGATTGGAGATCCTTTGATGATGTTAACTATCTAAAAGATCCAAATATGCCTGGATTAGTTAATGTCTATGCTGACACTGATGATGAAGTTGTAGAAGGGTTTGGTGCAGAGGCTGACTTCAACAATATGGAGAATGCAATTCCAGTCAGTCTTATTCCAACCACTAGAATACACAAGGATCATCCAAAGGAGCAAATAATTGGAGATGTTCATTCTGCTATTCAAACAAGACGTAAAGCAAAAGGTTTCAGTAATTTGTTTGATTAAGGCTTATTTGCTCAGTCACTTCATCAAAGAAAGAGCCACAAGGATTTACAAAATTGTATGTTTGCCTGTTTCTTATCTCAAGAGGAACCCAAGAATGCCTACAAAGCATTAAAAGATGAAAGTTGGGTTGAGGCTATGCAAGAGGAGTTATTGCAGTTCAAGCTTCAAGAGGTCTGGACATTGGTTGATTTGCCTTCTGGAAAAAGGGCAATTGGTACTAAATGGGTGTTCAGATGCAAGAGAGATGAAAGAGGAATTGTAATCAGAAACAAGGCAAGATTGGTGGCTCAGGGATACACACAAGAAGAGGGCATTGACTATGATGAAGTATTTGCACCAGTAGCAAGAGTAGAGGCAATCAGACTATTCTTGGCATTTGCTTCATTCAAGAACTTCACTGTGTATCAGATGGACGTGAAAAGTGCTTTCTTGTATGGAAAGATTGATGAAGAAGTTTATGTGATGCAACCACCTGGTTTTGAAGACCCTGATTATCCTAATAGGGTTTATAAGGTGGAGAAAGCACTGTATGGACTACATCAAGCTCCTAGAGCTTGGTATGACACCTTATCCAAGTTTTTTGTTAAACAATGGATTCAGCAGGGGAACCATTGACAAAACTTTGTTCATCAAGAAAGACAAAAAGGATATCCTACTAGTACAAGTTTATGTTGATGATATCATTTTTGGGTCTACAAATAAGGTGTTATGTGAGGAGTTTGAGAAACACATGCATAGTAGATTTGAGATGAGTTCTATGGGGGAACTCACTTTCTTTTTAGGGCTTCAAGTTAAGCAGAAGAAAGATGGGATTTTCATCAGCCAAGACAAGTATGTGGCCGATATTTTGAAGAAATTTAGTTTTTCTGATGTGAAGCCAGCTAAGACAACAACGGAAACCAACAAGCCTTTGCTCAAGGATGAAGATGGGGAAGAGGTTGATGTGAATTTGTACAGATCCATGATTGGATCTTTGATGTATCTAACTGCTTCAAGGCCAGACATCATGTTTGATGTGTGTGCTTGTGCCAGATTTCAAGTGAATCCCAAAGTTTCTCACTTGAATGTTGTCAAAAGGATTTTTAGGTACTTGAGGAGTCAACCTAGGTTGGGCCTTTGGTATCCTAAGGATTCACCTTTTGACTTGGTGGCATACTCAGATAGTGACTATGCTGGAGCAAGTTTGGATAGGAAGTCAACTTCTGGAGGCTGTCAATTTCTTGGACATAGGTTGATCTCTTGGCAATGCAAGAAACAGACTGTGGTGGCTAATTTAACAACTGAAGCTGAGTATGTGGCTACTTCTAGTTGTTGTGGACAAGTACTCTGGATTCAAAACCAACTCCTGGATTATGGGTACAACTTTTTAAACACCAAAATTTAAATTGATAATAACAGTACAATGTGTATTATTAAAAATCCTGTTTTTCATTCAAAAACAAAGCATATTGAGATAAGACATCATTTTATCAGAGATTCTTATGAGAAAAAGCTAATTCAAATAGTTAAAATCCATACTGACAACAATGTTGCAGATTTACTCACTAAAGGTTTTGATGTGAGTAGATTTCAATTTTTAATTGCCAGTATTGGAATGATTAATCTTTGAAAAACCTTATCTCTGTATGTTTTTGTAATGTTTTGTAAGGATTTGTACTGTTATTAATCAAATAAGTTGTTTCTATTGCTTGCCCTATTTGTATGTTGTCTGCTGCTAAGTATAAAAATTGCTTGTGATTATTGTGGAATACTCTTGTTTGTGTTTTTGTGGTTTTGGACTAACCTTTTGCAGGATAAGTCAATAAGGATTGCTGATTTGATGAGAAAAAGATGTTTGGAATGTTCAGTGAACATTCTGCTGCTGGTTCCAAAAGTTTCTGCTGCTAGGCAAAACATTCTACTGCTGAAGGTTCTGCTGCTCAACTTGAAACTATTGGGATTCTGCTGCTTAGTTTGAAAAGTAAAGGGACTATTTTGCAAATTGGCGCGAATTAAACCCTAATGAGATCCAAACGGCTTAAAAACCCAATTCGATCTCAAAATTAACTTTGTGCGCCTAAAATTAAACTCAATTCAAACCCTAACACATCTTCTTATCATCCGATCAAAAACCCCCAAAATTAAAACCCTAAATTCACAATGACGAAAAGAGAATACTCCGCTAATCATAATCAAGCACCATTTCTTCATAAGGTCCCAGAAGCTGAGGGTTTTACTGAGGTCATTGACTTTCTTAACGCTTCCCATATAAGGTATGCGTTAACAGTAAATCCCACAATATATAAATCCCACATGAAACAGTTTTGGTCCACTGTCAGGGTCAAAACTAATGAAAATGGGGGAGAATATTTGAAGGCTAAGGTAGACAATCAAAGGATAATTATTACTGAATCAGTTGTAAGAAGAGTACTTCATTTTACAACTGATGAAGCAATAACTTGCCTTGATAATGCTACCATTTTTCAAGAACTTGAAAGAATTGGGTATGAGAAGAAAAATGAAAATTTAAAGTTTTTCAAAGGTCTTCTCTGCCCACAATGGAAATTTCTTCTTCACACTCTTTTACATTGTCTTAGCCCTAAAACTACTGGGTGGAATGAGTTCAGTACAACTCAAGCTTCTGCCTTGATTTGGCTGGCCACAGACCAACCATTTAATTTTTCGGCTATGATTTTTGAAGGGTTGAAAAAGCATATTTCTGGAAAAATTTATGTTTATCCAAGGTTTTTGCAACTAATAATAAATCATCTATTAAAACAACGTTTGGAACATCAAGGGATCCATCCCAGTCCTGAACTAATAAGCAAAATGTTTTCATATTTGAGGAAAAATGGAAATGGTTTTTCTGGGACAGTAACTCCTTTGTCCCAACATATTTTGCAAATGGCTGCCACTCAGGGTGAAGAAGCTGAAATCCCAACAGCTTCCCATTACACACCCACTCCTGAACAATCCCATGAATCAACCCAAAAGACCCAATCCCCTAGGACTTCACAACATGAGGACATTGTGCTACCTCAGGCCAATGTTAGTATGGAAGCAGATGAGGCTGCCACAGGCGATGTAGGTGGCATGATGGGAGAGGTTGGCACTACTGTTCTCAACTTAGTAGTTAAACAGGACAGTGCTAACATACCTAAGACCTCAAACATGACAATATCTAATGTTGAGGGTTCTTTTAAACTTAAAACAGGTGATGGAAACCCCAGTCACATGGCTACAAAGGGGGACTCAGGTGATCAACCAAGGGTTGATACTGAGTTTAAGTCCATTGATTCACCTCTCAGGGAAGGTAATACATCCCGAAGTGATGAGGACAGAGATGAAACAATTGAATTGATGGATACTTATGTACACAATGACAATGCCAAGGAATCACCTCTCGGACCAGGTCACACAGGTCGAAGTGAGGAGGCTAGACTTGAAACAAATACTGATGAATTGATGGTCCCAAATGTAAAAAATGCCAAATCTGATGATCCACCTCTCAGGTCAGGTAACACAGACCGAAGTGGTGAAGATAGTCTGAAACTTATAAAGAAATTGATGGTCAGATGTACAAAATTGTCAAAGGAAGTGTTTGGTCTCAAGAAGCAAATGGTTATGGTCAAATCTACTCAGGGTGCAGAAATCAGAAAGCTAAAGAAGAGGGTTAGACATCTTGAGGGGTTAAAGAGATCAAGGGCTTTAGAATCAAAGACTACCAAACCTGGTTTGGGGGAGGATGTTCCCAAACAGGGGAGGAATGAAGACCAGGGTTCAGGGGAGGAGAACAAGGGTCAAGGGGAGGTTGAGACTAAATTGGATGAAAATGTTGATATGGATGTGGATGCTGATAGTGGTGAACATGTTGAGGATTTTGTGGTTAAGGACAAGTCTGGGAAAGAGGTGGTTTTGGAATCAGAAAAGAAGGAGCAGATTTTAGATGATAATGCTGCTGATGATGTTGAGAAATTGGCTAAGAAAGATACTGCTGCTGGCTCAGAGCATCCTATTGCTAGTGTTGCTCATTCTGCTGCTGAGCAAGAGCAAAGTTCTACTGCTGTTGGAATTGAGAAGTTGGACAAGGAAGTTGTGTTTGTTGCTGGTGTAGAACATTCTTATGCTGAGCAAGGAGATGAAGAGTCAGATGATGATGCTCTTAGTTTGGCTCAAGTGATGCTTAATCT
Organism: Artemisia tridentata subsp. tridentata; assembly: GCA_021014915.2. Taxonomy (NCBI): domain Eukaryota; kingdom Viridiplantae; phylum Streptophyta; class Magnoliopsida; order Asterales; family Asteraceae; genus Artemisia; species Artemisia tridentata. The sequence continues at coordinate 247,676,506 of CP139506.1, read as the reverse complement.
GAAAAAACAAGTCTCCCACACCAACAAAATAGTCTGAAACAACACAACAATCAACTAAGACAAAACCACTCACAAAACCTACAAGAAAACCAGTTAAAGGAGTTGTCATTAGAGAGTTTGTACCAATCCCAAAACCTGCACAACCAACTATTTCATCAACAGATAAAGGCAAAGGAATTCTTGTTGAAGAACCCAAGAAGAAGTTCAAGTTTCAATCACCAAGTCAACAAGAACAACAAAGTCAAACAGATGAAGAAGTTGCTAGACAGGTTCAAGCACAACTTGATGCAGAAGAAGAAGATGCAAGGAGAAACCAAGAACAAGAAGATTGGGAATTAGCTATGAAGACTCAAAAAGAAGAAAGAGAGAGATACACTCCTGAAGAGCAACAATGTGCTATAGATGATCTGCTGGGTGAATTTAGAAAGAAACCGAGCCAGAAAAAGGTTTCTAAGAGGAAGAAGCCTACAAGAGCTGAGCAGATAAACTATATGAAGAATTATCTAAAGTATCAAGCCTACTGGAAAGCTTGCTCTTTCAAAGGGATGACTCATGCTGCTATTGAGAGAGCATATTTTGAGGCTTATGCAAGGTTACACAGACCCGTTGAACCCATGTCAGATGCTGATATTGTTAAACTTACGAGACAAAAGACACCTAGGGCTTATATGAATCCAGAATCTAATGTTGCAAAGTCTAAGGAAGCATCTGAAAGTGTCAAAGACAAGGTGGAGAGTAAGAAGGCAGTAATGAATGATGAGAAAAATGAAGAGAAAGAGGTAAAGACTGAATCTACCATTGGTGTAAAGAGGCCTGGGAGAAGATTGAAAATGAGGGCCAGGAAGAAGAAAAGAACTAAGCCAGTGGTGATGAGTGATTCAGAGAGCAGTTCTAAAGTTGAGAAAGAACCATGTGTTGATGAGCATGAATCTGAAGAGGAAACTGAGGAGGATAAAGCAAGAGTAATGTCTCTCACAGTTTTAGCTCTACAAAAAGAACCTGAGGTATCTAATGCAGTTCCCTTAACAACCAAATATCTAATCATCTCTTATCCACACACAGTCAGAGATGGAAGTGAAGCACAATGGGAAATCAAGAGATCAAATGGCTTATATTATGGATTTGTTAGATTTTCTCAGATGTTACATTATATGGATAGAGATGATGTGGTACAACTCTGGAAGTTGTATAAGGGAAACTATGGTGATAACAGACCAGATTTGATATATGAGAGGATAAACTATTATTTTCTGAAGAATATGTTTGAGCCACAAGGTAGTGATCTTGAATGGAAGGAATTGTTAAATACCAAAATTCACAGATGGTATTTGTATCAATCTTGTGGAGTACATGAACTGGTTGGTCAAGGTGTGATGGTTTACATGCTTGTGGAAAAAGATTATCCTTTGGATACAGCTGTTATCACTCAGATGTTAAAACCTGGTAAGTTAAAGTTGTAGAAAGGGTTCTTTTCAGATGGTCAAGCCTATAAACTTTTGAAGAAGTATGAAAAAGTGCTTAAATCTAAGTCTTCAAAGCAGAGCTAAGTGTTTGGAAGCATCCTCTTGGTGTTGATCTGTGCTTAGAAGAAACTTGCATATTTTGGGAGAAAATATCAAGTTTAGGGGACGTTTATTGGGTTTGAAGATGCTGCTGCTTGAGGTTTGATTATACTGCTCATGGTTCTTATTGGAAAATATACTAAGTATCATTCTGCTGCTGGGCTAAATGATTCTGCTGCTAGTATATTGATTCTACAGCTGGAGTTCTGAGAAGATTGAAGAAATAAGCTAAGTGTGATTCTACTGCTAGCCTACGAAGATTCTGCTGCTAGAGTAATCATTCTGCTGCTTATTAGATAAACGTGTATAGTTTGTTAAGATAATTATGGTAATGATACGATTAGATATTATCTTGTATAGAAAGCATTGTAACCGACTAGGACTCCTTAAGTCTATAAAAGGAGGATCTAGGGTTAGGGTTTAGTACACGATTGTTAGCATACGTATTGTTTTGTATTCACTTCAAGGTTCATTATAACCCTGTTACTTTTGAGTAACCGTATTGAATATATTGAGGTGATAGTTGAGAGAATTATTGTGTGTTCGATTCTTAATTCTTCTTAAGATTAAGTACTAGTTTCCGCATAGTATTTAATAGATCATTCAAGAACAGTCTCTATACCTATTGTCTTAGATCTACATCTAGGATAATTAACAAGATCGTTAGCTCAACTGGGATCAACATGTTCTCTTCTGCTTCCTCGTTTGAGGATAAATCTTCCTCCTTTTCAGTGATAAACTCAGGCATTCATGCTTCAAATTCCTTAACACAAATCCAATATAGTTGCCCCTTTATTATGATTTTAACCCTTTAATTAATGAACACATGAGGTTTCGTTTTCACACACACTTTAAAACATGACAAAGAACCACTATCATAATCATCATCTATATCAACCAATTCCCCCCAAGCCAACATGATTTTTGAGAACGAATTATGAGTAAGAGCTTTAACCGGTAAACCTTCAATGGAAACCCATGCTAGCTGTTCCTCACACACAAAAGAATTACAGGCCGGTTTCAACTCTTCAAACCAAGATCGAATACCCACGTGGCTGATTAACTTATCCTTAGAAGTGACTGATTCCATAACAAGGAGAACCCAATAGCCACCCAAATAAGAAATCTTAACCTTGTCAAAACCCTCACTGGAAAAAATGATGTAGAGATTGGAAAGAGCATTTATATCTTTGATTTTACCCATTAAAGAACATGAGAAGTCTCTTTCCATGATACACGAATCGTCCAATACAATAGTAGGAGAAGACTCATTAACAAGTTTAGGATTTACTATTCCATTTTTTAAAACAGTAGCAAATGAGTTTGAGACAGCTCCCAGTGGAACGTGTTTCAAGGGTTGGGGTTTATTAGTATGAGGCACATTTTTCATGGGTTCCCTCTCGAACCTAACAATATTAGCATGCAACCTAAAACGCCCAATCCAAATAGTACACAAATTCCCAATCAACCGATCCAAGTTGTCTACCCTGATGAATCGAACAAAAGCAAATTGCTTACCTGCTTTTGATTTCTTGAGGGGGATGTAGACGTCAATAACATTGCCGTATGCCAAACAAACATTCCATAAATCACGAGCCATGAAATGATCCGGAAAATTCATAATGAAAATTGATTTAGAAATCCTTTGAGTCTGATCCTCTTTAGAGCTGTAGGAAGATCGGTTTGAGACTCCCATGATTACAGAAAACAAAAGGAAAATAAACACATTGTGGAAAACTAGAATGGGGGTTGAATAGTTTTTACCCCTTTTTAAATTTATTCACTTTGAGACTTAATGTGATTTCAAGTTAATGCACACAAACAAATAATATAAGTAATGCAAGTAAGGAAAAGAACAATCAAACCACAACACGGAGATTTATAGTGGTTCGGCTACAAGGACTCTCTTCCTTGCCCTACTCCACTCCTCGAGCCTCTAACTCGAGAGTTTTTCTTCACTAAGAAACAAGCTCCCTTCTCGGCGGAGAAAACCTTTACACACGTCGCTTACACCTTTTTCTGGTACAAAGCTAAATACCGGGTTCTAGTTCAAGGTAGAACCAACCTGATGTCGCCTATACAATTTCTGACACTAAGCTAGATGTCGAGTTCTTTACAAGGGTTCAACCACTCCCGACACTCTATGTGTTTTGAGGACTAAAACACTAACCGATCACTACTGAATGAATGGTATAACAATGATGTGTGAACTACTAACTAATCACACAGTAACTACACTAACAGGATTGCAACAGTTTGTTGATCCTTGATGCTTGATCTCTTTGCTACAAAAGAAAGATCACTAAGAATGAAATGAATGAATGAATGGGTTAGTAATGAACAAATGAATGAATATGTAATTTATGCTATATGAGTGACGAGAGTGCTTGAATGATCAGCTTGCTATTTATAGGCAAAACTGAGCAGACATGTAACATCCCGCCTACTCAGACCACAATATTGTCCGCTTTGCCCATAGGCTCACGGCTTTGTTTTTGTGGCCTCATTTGAAGACTTCCCGGCAGGTCACCCAAGCCAGTACTACTCTCACATGAGCACGCTTAACTGCCAGTTCCTAAGAACTCCACCCGCAGTAGACCACAAAACGCGTTGTGTCATTGTAAGGCGAATGTAATCTTATGAACCCAGCATCTCTCCAGGCCACAGCCGATGTAGGATTTGCCTAGGGTGTTACAATCACCCCCCTTAGGGACTCATCGTCCTCGAAGAGGTTTGCCCTACCATCCCGAACGGCTCAGGAGTGGCTCTGATACCACTTGTAACATCCCGCCTACTCAGACCACAATATTGTCCGCTTTGCCCATAGGCTCACGGCTTTGTTTTTGTGGCCTCATTTGAAGACTTCCTGGCAGGTCACCCAAGCCAGTACTACTCTCACATGAGCACGCTTAACTGCCAGTTCCTAAGAACTCCACCCGCAGTAGACCACAAAACGCGTTGTGTCATTGTAAGGCGAATGTAATCTTATGAACCCAGCATCTCTCCAGGCCACAGCCGATGTAGGATTTGCCTAGGGTGTTACAAGACAAGCGGCGGATTTGGCGAACCCAAATTCTGGGTTCCGCCCATATACCTGTTTGGTTCCGCCGAGACATGCCAGCTGGTTTTTACAAGATCTTACCAAGATCTTACACAATCTAACAAAGTCAACTCCTTTGCTTCAAGATCTTTCCAAAATATATTTCAAATCTTCTAAGATATCTAAAGATTTCCTAATGATGTATGCCATGATGTTATGTGTATATTTATATTTTTAAGAAATAAAAATAAACATGTAAAAGTATATATATATATATATATATATAAAATAATTATATATATATATATATATATATATATATATATATATATATGCAATGTAATTCCTAGTGATCATGTGATATGTAAATGAGTTTAAAAAGCTTGTTACTATAAATGTAAAAGACTTTAACATATATTTATGCTTTGCTAAAGATAAACTTTATAATTGTCATTAACAAAATAAAACAAAGATCGTAAAATATAAATAACGTTTTTAGGACGATATTTGTATTAACAATCTCCCCCTTTTTGTTGATGAAAAAACATAAAGTTTATTTTTAAGCAATGGAATAAGTAAAGTGAAAGTCTTTTAAAAATATAGATTAAGTTAGTTTTATGCAAGTTGTAAAAACTATTTTAAGCATAAAAACATGTACTGTGATGTATGAACTTAATCCTATCTCCCCCTTTTTGTCAAAACAAAAAGAAGAAATGCATAGCGGAATGTGATGAACGGTTCTTGGTAATTACTCCCCCTAATTTTGGAGTACCAAGAATGATTCAATGATTTTGAGAACTAAAAGCTCCCCCTTGGATAATACTCCCCCTAATTGGAATTCCTAGTTCATGATGCATGAATTATCCTACAAAACAAAAGTTAGTGTATGATATGCTCCCCCTTGATCAATACTCCCCATTACTAGGGTACTAACGTAAGTGATTCAAGGTTTATGAATGCTATAAAACAAAGAATTAGTACATAATATACTCCCCCTTGATCAATACCCCCCGTTGCTAGGGTACCAACGTATATATTTCAAGGATGAGGAATGCTACAAAACAAAGGCTAGTTGTATATAAATCAATCCAACCAAGTAGCATAATGCATATGTAAAGGTTCAACCAAGCATTGTAGTTCAACCCGTTTGACTTTAAAAAGTCAACTAAGTAAAATTGTCCAAACCAATCACAAAAGTCAAACAAAGATACTTTAACCAAGCATATAATAAACCAAAATATAATGCATATGTAGTGATCACCCACAAGCATAAATATAACATCCTTCCATTTGAAAATTGTTTGTGACAAAAGTCACAAAACAAGGAATTACATCATAAAAAGAAAAAGTCCTTAAAAATCCTAAAAAGTCCTAAGAAATCCTATAAAAGGAAACTAAGGAGAGACTTCTATTGTGGAAGATGTGAAAGCGCATTAAGGCGCTCGAGAATGTGGTTCAAAATTAACCTCATTTCATTTTGTAACTCATGAACCAATATGTTGGTCCGTTGAGTTAGGTAGGCGTACCTCTCGCACATGATACAACCATGTCTAGGTGGTGGAAGGGTTTGTTCATGAGTTGGTGGTGGTGGTGGTGGTGGTGGTGGTGGTGGTGGAGGTGGTGGTACATAGGTTGATTGTTGATTAGTGGTTGTTTGTGGAGTTGTGATGGAGGCAAGCAAGATGGATTGAAGATCTATGGCTTTACTAAAGTGGGAATCCACCATATTTGAGAATGTATAAAGGTGGTTAAGCTCTTCATTGATCTCTTGTTGGGATTGGGGTTGATTAATCCACATTTCCTCATCAATGGCATTGAGGGTGAACCTTGGTGAAAGTTGTTGAGGTTACGGTTGTGGTGGCTCTTGGTCACGGTAGAGAGGACCATGGATATCCCGATAAATGGGATGGAAGAGGAGCGGTTCTTGACCTTCAAAGGTCATAGGAAGAGGATCTTGGTGGAAGGTCTTCCAAAGTTTCAAGATATGGGTGTGGTGAGGTTGGAGGAGTAGTAAATAACTCCATTGGTTGTAGTTTGGGTGAGTGTGTAGGTGATGGTGATCTAGTAGGTTGTGATGGAGCGGGTGGTGGTGTGGTAGCCACTGGAGTAATTGTTGGTGGTGGAGTATGGATGACTACATTTGGTGGTGTTGGAGTGGAGAGGGTGAGAAAGTTCTTATTGGCTATGGGTGAGGAGATGTTAAGAGGTGATGACTCCTCTGATGAAGATGCTAAGTTCACAAAACAACACTGTCTGACAGTTATACGAGCAGTCCTGCTGTTACACCCCGTACCCGCTTAGACCAAAAATTAAAAACTTTTACGCGAAAACACTTGACCTTTCACGGACATTCTGTTACTCTTTCGACCATTTATAAAAATCCATAAACAATCAGGACTTGAAACTATTTTTAAATTAAACTTGACTCAATTACCTACAAAACGCCGGGTGGCACGATCTCTAACGACTTACAGATCAAAAGATACGATTTTTCAAAGTTTACCAAAACTTTTACCGAGCCGCCTATCCGATCGGATGGCCCTCCATCCGATCGGATGGAACCTTCTGTCCTTCCAAAAGTTTTACCGAGCCGCCCAACTAATCGGATGGAACCTTCTGTCCACCCGAACCTTTTTCAAAATCCCGACTTTAGGACGATATTTGTATTAACAATCTCCCCCTTTTTGTTGATGACAAAACATAAAGTTTATTTTTAAGCAATGGAATAAGTAAAGTGAAAGCCTTTTAAAAATATAGATTAAGTTAGTTTTATGCAAGTTGTAAAAACTATTTTAAGCATAAAAACATGTACTGTGATGTATGAACTTAATCCTATCTCCCCCTTTTTGTCGAAACAAAAAGAAGAAATGCATAGCGGAATGTGGTGAACGGTTCTTGGTAATTACTCCCCCTAATTTTGGAGTACCAAGAATGATTCAATTATTTTGAGAACTTAAAGCTCCCCCTTGGATAATACTCCCCCTAATTGGAGTTCCTAGTTCATGATGCATGCATTATCCTACAAAATAAAAGTTAGTGTATGATATGCTCCCCCTTGATCAATACTCCCCGTTACTAGGGTACCAACGTATGTGATTCAAGGTTTATGAATGCTATAAAACAAAGAATTAGTACATAATATACTCCCCCTTGATCAATACCCCCCGTTGCTAGGGTACCAGCGTATATATTTCAAGGATGAGAAATGCTACAAAACAAAGGTTAGTTGTATATAAATCAATCCAACCAAGTAGCATAATGCATATGTAAAGGTTCAACCAAGCATTGTAGTTCAACCCGTTTGACTTTAAAAAGTCAACTAAGTAAAATTGTCCAAACCAATCACAAAGGTCAAACAAAGATACTTTAACCAAGCATATAATAAACCAAAATATAATGCATATGTAGTGATCACCCACAAACATAAATATAACATCCTTCAATTTGAAAATTGTTTGTGACAAAAGTCACGAAACAAGGAATTACATCATAAAAAGAAAAAGTCCTAAAAAATCCTAAAAAGTCCTAAGAAATCCAATAAAAGGAAACTAAGGAGAGACTTCTATTGTGGAGGATGTGAAAGCGCATTAAGGCGATCGATAATGTGGTTCAAAATGAACCTCATTTCGTTTTTTAACTCATGAACCAATATGTTGGTCCGTTGAGTTAGGTGAGCGGTCCTCTCGCACATGATATAACCATGTCTAGGTGGTAGGAGGGTTTGTTCATGAGTTGGTGGTGGTGGTGGTGGAGGTGGTGGTACATAGGTTAATTGTTGGTTGGTGGTTGTTTGTGGAGTTGTGATAGAGGCAAGCAAGATGGATTGAAGATCTATGGCTTCACTAAAGTAGGAATTCACCATATTTGAGAATGCATAAAGGCGGTTAAGCTCTACATTGATCTCTTGCTGGGATTGAGGTTGATTAATCCACATTTCCTCATCAATGGCATTGAGGGTGGACCTTGGTGAAAGTTGTTGAGGTTGCAATTGTGGTGGCTCTTGGTCACGGTAGAAAGGACCGTGGATATCTCGATAAATGGGATGGAAGAGGAGTGGTTCTTGACCTTCAAAGGTCATAGGAGGAGGATTTTGGTGGAAGGTCTTCCAAAGATTCAAGATATAGGTGTGGTGAGGTTGGAGGAGTAGCAAATAAATCCATTGGTTGTAGTTTGGGTGAGTGTTTAGGTGATGGTGATCTAGCAGGTTGTGATGGAGCGGGTGGTGGTGTGGTAGCCACTGGAGTGATTGTTGGTAGTGGAGTATGGATGACTACATTTGATGGTGTTGGAGTGGAGAGGGTGAGAAAGTTCTCATTGGCTATGGGTGAGGAGATTTTAAGAAGTGATGAATCCTCTGATGAAGATGCTAAGTTCACAAAACAACACTGTCTGACACTTATACGAGCAGTCCTGCTGTTACACCCCGTACCCGTTTAGACCAAAAATTAAAAACTTTTACGCGGAAACGCTTGACCTTTCACGGACATTCTGTTACTCTTTCGACCATTTATAAAAATCCATAAACAATCAGGACTTGAGACTATTTTTAAATGAAACTTGACTCAATTACCTACAAAACGCCGGGTGGCACGATCTCTAATGACATACGGATCAAAAGATATGATTTTTCAAATTTATTAAAACTTTTACCGAGCCGTCCATCCGATCTGATGGCCCTCCATCCGATCGGATGTAACCTTATGTCCATCCAAAAGTTTTACCTAGCCGCCCATCCAATCGGATGGCCCTCCATCCGATCGGATGGAACCTTTTGTCCACCCGAACCTTTTTCAAAATCCCGACTTGAAAGTCCGACCTCCCGAACTCGATAATTAACCAAAACTTCCAGATTTACTTAGTATATCCTTGGGCTCATTTCCAAATAAAAACATTCATCGTTTGACCGCCCGAAATAGTACTTTCAAAATTGACGGGTTATGCATTAAGACCCATTTGACCCATTTACATTACAAACCACTTATACCACTTCATTTACCCACCAAATTTAACGATTATCATTACTTTAACATACCTGAAATGTTCCACATACACTTGACCCATTTAAAAACCAAAATGGGTACATTTATACTTTTTCCAAACACCCCCTTAAATAGTAACCTTAACCCATCAAATACACTTTGACACAACGATTGACTACCAAAATATTATGACACCATTAAAATACATTTTCACGCTTGACTCCACTTTACAAACCATTTATTGACTCACGGGGGTACCGTCTTGAATGAGCTCGGTATTCTACCTAGCTCCTACACAATTCAATTCTTCTATCTTCCTCATTAGCAAACCTTAACCCTTAGTCCAAGCTCACCATTTCCATCGCACATAAACCTACAAAACTTTAAACACTTAAACCTAAGCACGAATGCTTAGTAAGTAAACGGGCATAATTAACATTATACTTCATTCGCACATTACGCATTTTAACCATTAATCCATTAACACATTAAACATAAACACATACCTTAACTACTCAAACCTTAACCTTTCTTCCCTTAATCCTTCCTTATCTAACGCATTAACTAGCCTTACGCTTCCTTGCACATAATAACCTCATACAAACCATTCATATACCTTAACATATAATAACACATAGACACATAATGTATGGAAAATCACTATAACATCATCTTATAGCCGGTTTACTTACCTTAGCTCCAAGCTAAGTTTATCAATAATATCCTCATCATCATCTTCATCCTTTATCATCATCATCATCATCATTCTTTATTATTAAATCAAAACTTGGGAAATCATTGCTAGGAAAGACTATGAGCATAGATCTTCATCTTCTTCTTCCTAAGCCACCAACTAACTTTTTCCCTCTCTTTTCTCCTTCTCCATAACCGGACCATACACACCTTATCTAAATAATATGGAAATCTCTAGAATTTCCTAGATAATACTAGTTAGGTGGCAAGTTTGGCCCTTTGGTACAATAAGCCCCTCAAGTCTCATTCCTTCTATTTTGGTCACAACCAACTTATAACATATTTAGTCTATTACAACTTTAGCCTCTTAGGTTTATTCCTTTCCATTTGTGCCTCATAATACTCTCCAATACTATACCGTACATTTATTGACCATTAGTTGACTTCGGGTTTGACTATAACGAAACATTCGTTGACTAATCAATCACGTTAGACCTTAGTCAATTCCGTCTAGGGTGGGGCCTAGTTGTATACGGGAAACGGGTCTAACAATTCTACCCCCCTTATTTAGATTTCGTCCCCGAAATCTATCGTCTATTACTAACAAAACTTAGTCACATAATACACCTCATTTCTAGTACTTTAGATTCTTAGTTTATTTAGTTGCAACGATCTAAGTGATCTTGCAACTCTATGCATACTATAACACATCACATGACCTTAATCCACATTACTTCCCGCTTACTTCTATATCCATACAACTCTTACTTAGCCTATTACATAATACAAGACATACTTACTATAACTAGTTATCATTCCGATCCATTCTATTACCGCTTCATCACATTCTCACTTGCTTTATCCTATATTCTCATTCTTTCACTACTTGATACTTGAGAAAACTCAAGCTATTTAACTTTACATATTTACACTTGGCTAATACTTTCACATTCTATCGACACCTTTTAACCATTTCTTTTACGTTTCTACAATTACCTCATTTCTTCTACTTCTTTCTTCATGTCATTTTCGCTTACCTTCATAAGTTTTATAGGAATATTACATGAATTGACTTATAACATCATACTTTAACATTTGCCGTCACATTACACATAACACTTATCATCAATCATTTCTATTACTCACATTTTGTGCCACGCCACAAATGCGTACTTTAATATTTTTAAGCATCATTACAATTCTTTAATTCCTTCAACTTATACTTAACACTCAACACATAGGTTCTCATAAGTCTCACTAAAAGGCGTACTTTAATTTTAACCCCCCCTATCTTAGTCCTTACAATTTCTAACCAATTCTAGACTTCCGTTTCCTACTTCTCTAACCCTACTCGTGTCATGTCGGCAACACATAAGCCCACTCATTCATGTTTCCTCATTTACATGGAAAGGCGTCCCAATCGATGTAAATCAAGAAACATAAACTCATGGTTATATATATTTCCAACATAGCATAATTACTCCTATTTCCAATTTAACTTTTATTCTCTCATCCTTTTTATACTTCACATTTCCTTTTTAGACTTGGATCCATATCATTAACACATTCATTATGGGGATATTTTCATTGCCAAGGATGTAGGCAACCCCATTGCCGATGAAGGCAACACGTTTTATCCCGAAGGATCTTTAACATATCCCGAAGGATTCCTTAACATTCATTGACTTGGTCATCCCGAAGGATACCACCTTTAACATTCATCCCGAAGGATACCATCTTTAACGTTCATCCCGAAGGATCATTAACATTCATCCCTTTACCACTTTCACATTTTAACATCGGATCCAAGCCATTAACATTTATCATACACACATCATCTCATCCATTTTATTTAGTGAAGGCAAGCTCATAGAGTATATGAACCTGCTTATTAAAATTACACATTTCTATGTGTTTATCATCTTACATTCTAAATCCGCATTAATAATTTTCACCTTCTTACTTTACCCTTTAGTCTACCCGACTCTTTCCACTTTTAAACCTTGCATAAGTTAATTTTCATTCATTTATTAGCATCATTTATTCTCCTTGCACATTTTAAGTCACTTTCACATTCTTATCATGTTTTAGTTTTCACAACGCATCATTGCGTTCTTACTCGCATACTTAATTTACCACAACTCTCATTCTCATTCCTTAACTCATTTGTTTAATTATTTATGTATTTAAGCAATATCATTCTATCTAGCCTTTTACATATATACCTTTCATAGATCATTTACTATAACACACTCATTAGCGTCAACTTTTCTTCACACACATTCTATATCATTTTCATAGGCCCGTTACGTTTACCACACAATATCTCGTTACATTCCTACTCACATACTTAACTCGTCTCATTCACTCGTTAGCGTTTAAACCATCTCATTTATCTCGTCATTATCTTATCAACGCACCTTACTTTAATTCTATAAATTTTACATCATATTCAACAATCAAGACACTCATTTAATCTTGCTTTCATCATAACCTACCATAACATCATTGTCATTATTATACATTAATGTACATACTCAATCCTCATACATACTCATCTCATTCTCATTTACATTCTTAACTTATCGCGTTTAACTTTTAGCATTCAAACTTTTTCATTTAATTTCCATCCTTGATATACCAACACACTTTATCGCAACTTCACGTTCACACTTAAACCTTAAGCATTTTACCTTACCGTTACCCCGTCCCTATACCACTTTAACATTAGTCTTTAGTCACTAAATATAATGAGACCATATGTTGGTCACCTTTCATGCCATCCTTTCCTAACCTCATTCTTTAACCTTCAAGTCATTAAACACCTAATCATTAATTCGTTAGTTTCATCTTGTCTTTTCACGCCATACCTTAGTACTCTCAATATCATTACGATTCCCCCTTAAAACGTCATTACTTAATCTCATTTGTTTTCTTCATGTCAACAACCCTTAACAATTAGCGTGTTAATTTCATCTTATCATTACACATTTTATTTTAGCACACTTTTCATCACCATGATCCATTATTTAAGTATTAATACCTTAAGTTACTTATTAACCCATCTCTAATTCCATTTAGCATCTCTATTCACATCTTGATATTGTTATTCTTTTATAACATACAATCTCGTATCATTTACCATTACATTGATCCATTTACTTACACATCTATAATCCATTTATGAACTTATTCTTCCATTCGTCAACAACTCACTACGTGTCATTACCAAATCAATCGATTCTAATTTACTAATTTTCTGTTCACTAATTATTCATTATTCAGACATTTCTTAGACTAACACTTTTTCATTTTCTTTTCTCTTTGCCTTACATATTTTTAATTACTCACCCATCACCTTTCATTACTTTGACACCATCTTAGTAATACGCATCTTTTTCATACTCTCGTACATTTGAATAATATTTACATTATATTTCATCTGAGTTGTCATGTTACACTTATCGTTTTCTTGTTGACTTCACGTTTTCCTCTTACTCTATTTTATACATGTTCATTCTTTTAATGTTGTCTATTTCAATCCCGATTGACTCACCTTAATCTTGACATGGCTTAACCCAATCGTTAGACATGAATTATTTTCTAGACCATATATTGGTCTTACGTTGTAATCTAAAACTCGTTCATTTACTCAGCTTCTAACACTTCATGTCACGACAAGAATTCTAGTCATGACTTATCTAATTCAGGATCCCTTGTAATTTACTTTTTCAACTTATTCTATTCATCACATTATAACACACATTCATAATCACCTTGCCTATGAAAAAATAACACCTTACACATAAACAATAAACACATTAGTACATACTTAATCTCATTCATACTTAAAGTCCTCCTTCGATCCTTCCTTCCATAAAAGATAAACGTCACTAAACATTTATACTTCGTTAGTCTATTATCAAATTATGATTTAAAACATTTAAACATGCCTATGTCATACCATTTGTCTTTATTCATTGAGGTATTTACTACTTTACTTTAACAATCTATGCAATAGCTACTTTATGTATCATTCATCACTCATACATTTCTTTAATACCTAGGAACTACACTTTTCAACAATTCGCTTTACTTAAACACCTAAATCCTCGTCATGAACACATCCTCATATAACATCTCATTTCCATCAATAACTCCTCACTAATACGACATTCTATTTTCGCCTTTCTATAACAAGCATACCACTTATCCTTTCTATACACATCCTTCTATTACTTCTATAATACACATTCACATAATCACATAACAGTCACCGACACCACCCGAGGTGCACGGTAATCCTATCACTTAAACACGTCAAGTCTTTCACAGACATATATCACATACGCGATCGCACATAAAACACATTCATAATTTATCATCGTTAAGCTCATATAGCAATCACATGATCCATCTCATAACTTAACATTCACATCCTATAACTTAACCAAATATTCATCCGTATTACTTAATCCTACATCCAATGCATCTACTAGTGGTTTAAGTCTAGGCAATCCTAAAGAAAACCTAATTCACTTAAACCTGGCTCTGATACCAAGTTGTTACACCCCATGCTTGCTTAGACCAAAAATTAAAAACTTTTACGCGAAAACGCTTGACCTTTCACGGACATTCTGTTACTCTTTCGACCATTTATAAAAATCCATAAACAATCAGGACTTGAGACTATTTTTCAATGAAACTTGACTCAATTACCTACAAAACACCGGGTGGCACGATCTCTAACGACTTACGGATCAAACGATACGATTTTTCAAAGTTTACCAAAACTTTTACCGAGCCGCCCATCCAATCGGATGGCCCTCCATCCGATCGGATGGAACCTTCTGTCCATCCAAAAGTTTTACCGAGCCGCCTATTCGATTGGATGGCCCTCCATCCGATCGGATGGAACCTTCTGTCCTCCCGAACCTTTTTCAAAATCCCTACTTGAAAGTCCGACCTCCCAAACTCGATAATTAACCAAAACTTCCAGATTTACTTAGTATATCCATAGGCTCATTTCCATATAAAAACATTCACCGTTTAACCGCCCGAAATAGTACTTTCAAAATTGACGGGTTATGCATTAAGACCCATTTGACCCATTTACACTACAAACCACTTATACCACTTCATTTACCCACCAAATTTAACCATTATCATTACTTTAACATACCTGACATGTTCCACATACACTTGACCCATTTACAACCCAAAATGGGTACATTTATACTTTTGCCAAACACGCCCTTAAACATTAACCTTAACCCATCAAATACACTTTGACACAACGATTGACTACCAAAATATTATGACACCATTAAAATACATTTTCACGCTTGACTCCACTTTACAAACCATTTATTGACTCACGGGGGTACCATCTTGAATGAGCTCGGTATTCTACCTAGCTCCTACACAATTCAATTCTTCTATCTTCCTCATTAGCAAACCTTAACCCTTAGTCCAAGCTCACCATTTCCATCGCACATAAACCTACAAAACATTAAACACTTAAACCGTAATCACGAATGCTTAGTAAGTAAACGGGCATGACATAACATTATACTTCATTCGCACATTATGCATTTTAACCATTAATCCATTAACACATTAAACATAAACACATACCTTAACTACTCAAACCTTAACCTTTCTTCCCTTAATCCTTCCTTATCTAACACATTAACTAGCCTTACACTTCCTTGCACATAATAACCTCATACAAACCATTCATATACCTTAACATATAATAACACATAAACACATAATGTATGGAAAATCACTATAACATCATCTTATAGCCGGTTTACTTACCTTAGCTCCAAGCTAAGTTTATCAATAATATCCTCATCATCATCTTCATCCTTTATCATCATCATCATCATCATTCTTTATCATCATCATCATCATCATTCTTTATTATTAATTCAAAACATAGGAAATCATTGCTAGGAAAGACTATGAGCATAGATCTTCATCTTCTTCTTCCTAAGCCACCAACTAACTTTTTCCCTCTCTTTTCTCCTTCTCCATAACCGGACCATACACACCTTATCTAAATAATATGGAAATCTCTAGAATTTCCTAGATAATACTAGTTAGGTGGCAAGTTTGGCCCTTTGGCACAATAAGCCCCTCAAGTCTCATTCCTTCTATTTTGGTCACAACCAACTTATAACATATTTAGTCTATTACAACTTTAGCCACTTAGGTTTATTCCTTTCCATTTGTGCCTCATAATACTCTCCAATACTATACCATACATTCATTGACCATTAGTTGACTTCGGGTTTGACTATAATGAAACATTCGTTGACTAATCAATCACGTTAGACCTTAGTCGATTCCATCTATGGTGAGGCCTAGTTGTATACGGGAAACGGGTCTAACACCTGCGTGGTGGTCTGTTGGTGGAAGAGTTGTTGGATTTTGTCATGGTTGAAATAAGAGGGTTTGCTAAGAAGTACAGGAATGATGCTTAGAGTTGATGGTGAAGGTGTGAATTGTGATCAAGTAAAGGTTCCAATTTATAGGCAGTAAGGATTATGGAAATTGGTGTTTGGATTTGATGTTGATCCATAGAAGGATTGAGGTTCCTAATGATTTGGAACAAAAAATTGTGCTAGTCACATCATCTAAGTCAACCCATAGAGATGGAGTTGAGTAAAAGGTTGAAGATATGCAGTTAATGCAAGGTTTGAGTGGGAAATCTATTGATTTGATGTTTCCACGGATTGCAAGGAACCAAATTGAGGGTTCCTTGCTTGTTATAGAAAGGTAATTTGGATGAAAATTTTGAATTTTTAAATTTTGGTGGGAAAAGGATTTCTTATGGTTCTAAGTGTGCTTAAATCTACCTAATGTGCCGAATGATCCTAAGAATCAATAATCTAAGGTGCGGGATTAGACAGAAGATTTGAAAAATGTTACTGTTGGAGCGCGGCACCAAACGATAACAAAGGCGGACCCAATATTTTGGTTCCGCAGAATCCGCAGGGTGAAGGTTGGCGGAGCCAAAATGTTCAACAGACGAAACCCAGAACTTGGTTCCGTCATATCCGCCGAGTGAAGTTTCTTAACAGTGAGCATGCTAAAATACTCGAAACCCGTTCAATTCCCGAAAATTTTCCTAAATCCTATGTAACTAATTAGTTATGATTGATTAAACACAAAAACAAAGGTTCTAACACATGTGAATATAGAAATCAATCCGATGGTATTAAACTTACCATAAAAGAGGGTTAAGCCAAACGATGGCTTAAGCATGAAAAATCGATAACATCACGTGTTATCGTCCTGAAAAGTTATGTTAGTTCACATAAATGTATCACACCAACATAATATTCTAAGAACACAACAATTCAACACATCATTGTCTTGAAATTGTCTTATACCAAACATTCCCTAACCCTCACTTCTTGTTGAGCTTTTTGTTGAGCTTCATGATCCACTGTCCAAGATTCTTCATCATTCCTCGAGTTTGACGAAACTCCTCAGATTGGTTGTAATACCCAAAATTTCAAAACATGCAAAATTACCAAAATACCCTTGTAACTTAAAATTTCAATTAATAATTAAATAAAACACCAAATAAATCCCAAACTTTTGAAAATTAGCAACATATGAAGTAAAATAATTTTTGCATGAACATTTTAATATTTTACAATGTCCAAAAATTACTTGTCACCCATAAAAATACATTGTAGGCCGAAATACATACTTATGTATATTTAATTATTTGTTAAATATTTAAAAGGTATAAAATCAAGGATAAACATCAAATTAAATATGGAAACTTTGGAAAAATCAGAATTATATCATCACTATAAGTATTGGGCCGAAATCACCTCCCTCCTCCTCCATAATACACGGTTTGTTAATTATCTTCCTTTTATTTCACTCTAAAAACCCTAAATCCAAACTAAAACTCCAAATCGGCCACCACCAAATTTCCACGAGTTCTTATCATTTTTCCTGAGTTCCTGGGTGCTAGAAGAAGTGTAGAAAAATAGGAGTTCGATTTTTGAAGGCTTGATTCACTCGGTTTCAGTTTTTGTTCGATTTTCATGTTTGCCGAGAGGTATTAATTCTCCACCCTTATTCGATCATTCTAAAAGTTAATTGGTATTTTTATAACTCTTCTTACATCATATATGATCTATATAAAATGGTTATAATGATCCATGCACGCTACTAAGGTCGTTTGGAATTAAACGAACCAAAAACCCTAAAAGATTACATGAATTAATGAACCAGTTTTCTGATCAGGAAATTAGACCGACTTTAATTAATTGAATCTTGATGATAACTAAGTGTTTTTGGGAGTTTCTTGAGTCTAGAATTAAATTAAATGAAATAGCTTTCTGTAAAAATTAACCTTGTGATTTTTAGAGGCTTGGAAGACCACTTTTTGATTTTTAGAAAATTAAGTGTCAAATCGAATTCGTATGTCTGGAAAAATAGTCCGTGTTTTTCATTTATCATTTTCAAACCATGTTTAATTAGAAGGTTTCCTTTGAACTGCGTAATATTTGATATATCTACTAGTTACTGGAAATTTTTTAGATTTATAAATTTTCTAGATGGAGTAGCGAATTAATTACTTTTCGGGTGTTTCATCAGATCTGATTATGGAACATGTTAGGGAAATGGATTTTTCAGTCATACCTATACTAGTTAATAAAATCTGGAAAAATTACGTAAATTACTAGGGACATATAGGGTTCTCTGGGAATTTTTGGGAATTTTATTTCGGAGTTCTAATATGATTCATAAATTATTTAAAACAGGTCCAGTGCATACGAAAATCTGTTAAAGTGTAAAGATATTAAAAAGGTGTTATTTGTTTATTTTCCAAAACTAAAGGGTTTAAATTGTTATTTTTCTAATACTAAAGGACTTAACTTGTAAAAAACCTGTAACTTTATAATAATTACATCTTATACCCTAATTTTATGATAATTGCATAATAGTCCTTAAACTTATCATAATTACATAATAAACCCTAAAAATTTGTAAACCTACCATAATAACCTTAACTTTATATAAATACTATTATGAACCCTAAGCTATTAATACTGTCACTTTAAACTTATTAAATGATAACTTTGAATGCTTCTTAAAAATGGAAACTTACTAATTGAGGAAACCTGCTATAAATGGAAAGTTACTAAAAATGGAAAGCCGACTAAAATGAGAAATCTGATTTAAATAAGATATTAATAATAAGACGACCATGTATTCGTGTAGATTCGCTGAAGATGGAGTTTGTTTCCGATCTTTGTATTTCTAGACGTGTTTTCACTTGCGATATAAGGTACAGATATTCTACCCTTTCTCAGTAAGGGTGTCCTCATGACTTTTGATCTTGATTCACTATAGGATTCCCTAAGCCATTGCTATGTTCCCTGATACTTTGATTCGTTCTTCAGGTTTCACTTACATCTTTCTATATTGGTTTGATTATGATCTGAGCCTTTTTATTGTGGCTTTCTTATTTAATCTATGCCTTTGCTATGCTTCCCTTGATTTGTGAACCTTGATTTGTCAACCTTGTTTTGTGAACCTTGATTTGCTTCCCTTGATAAATTGAACCTTGCTATGTTCCCTTGATACTTGATATAATTCGTTCATTACCATGTGACATGAATTTTTTAAACCCTTGGATACTTTGAAAATTCTTTTGATTTTATAACTAGACATGAAAAACCTTTCTTAATTATATATGAAAATGTTTGAGAAAAGCTATTTTAAAACGATGTATTTGAGCACGATGCGATACCACTTTTAAATGAAATTTTACTAACTTGTGTGAAAACTATTTTTGAGACTATCTTTATAAAAAACCATTTTGAAAGACCATTTTTATGAAGACATATTTTGAAAGACCGTTTTATGAAAGCCATTATTAAAGGATTACTTTTTAACACTATGATATGAACATTTAATATAAACCTTTAAATTGAACCTTTGTTATGAACCTTTGAACCAATTGATATGAACCTTCTGATTTGAACCTTTGCTTTAACCCTTGCATTGATCTCCTGTCTTGAACCTTGATATGAAACTTGATATGATACACTTGGTATGAAACTTGACTTGAACCACTTGATATGAAAACTTGACCTGAACCGCTTGATATGAAACTTGAACTTGAACTTGGACACTTGATACTTGATACTTGATACTTGATACTTGACCTTGACCTACAGTTTGAGACTACGAGCCACCCACTAGGCATGAGGGTTTCATGTCCCTGTCATTGATGCACCGATGGCTTGACTCTAGGGCAGGAGAGTGATGACCTGTCCCGTCCCTTACTTGTCCTGTTACGTAGAGGAAGACTTTGGCCACCTGGGGCGTATGGATGCATCCTAGACTTGTTTCTGTATTCTGTTTCTGTTATATTACCTGTTATACTTGGTGACTGATGGTGTGTGCGATACACGTCTTTCACATCCTGGGAGCTAGCTACTCCACCCCTTGGAGGCACTACTAGAAAAAGGGCTATCCTTGACTCGCTTTTTATGACCCACGCTACCAGATGATGCGCAAAGAGCAAAGTCATAAAATAAGAGTCATAACGAGTAAATTTTCTATTGGGGATGACTCGTTTTCAGAAGCGTCATAACATATGGGTCATAATCAGTAAAATTTAGCCAGCTACCGTGTCCTCTTATATTCTTTGTTATAAGATAATATCATATCTTATCCTACCTCTCTCTAAAAATCATTCCATCTCTCTCTCTCTCTTAATTATCAATCGATTTATCAATCGATCCTTCTACTCCATCACCACAGCCACTCCACGCCACCATCATCACAAGGACAAGGAGATCAAGATCTTGTGTTTTGAGTTGAAGTTGTAGATCGAGGGTTTACGTAGGAAGAACGAGACGCAGATGCTCGAAGAAGAGGTCCGCGTACTTACCGATTACGGGGTGTTTGCAAGGTATATATTTATATTTATTTATTTGTTTATTATTTTTTCAGATCTACAAGTTTTTTTGTTTATAAAAGTTGTAGATCTGTGAATTTGAGTAACTGTTTGTTGTTTATATTGTGTTGTAGATGATAGATCTATTATTATTTGTGTTTTGTTATTGAATATTTATTTATATATTCAGATCTGTGAGTTTTATCATTTATGAATGATTTATTTATTTATTTATTAATGTATTTTGTGTAGTTTTGATGATGTGGATATTGTTGTTGTTGTGGTCGATCGGTTATGTAATATTGGTAGGTTGAAACTTATGTTCGGTGTATGTTTGTTAGGGTAGTGATTATCAGTTAATTTTATCTTCAAGTGCTTAATTTTTAAATATGAAACTGTGTGTTTGTTTGTGTGTGTTAGGTAGTGATTATTGGTTAGTTTTAACTGCGAGTGTTTAGTTTAGTATGATAGATTGTGTTATGAATATGACTGTCATGTGTGTTAGTCAATATCAGTTGTTTTTATTTGCTAGTGTTAAAAAAATTGTATATGCGATTAATATATGACTTAGTAATATAAGGTTGTGTAGTTGAATATGACTCTGCGTGATTATTAGTTAACTTTATCGCCAGAGAAGAATGAATAGCTGTTTATGCAATTAATATTGCATTTGGTAACGAAGGTTGTAATTGAAATTGACTATGTGTCTGTGTTTTGTAGAGTCAACTTAAAGCCATAGGGGCAACAAACTCTGATATTCTCGAGAATGTGACGCCTGCTGTCAGGAAGGGAGTTGAGGTCTTGAGAGGCATTCAGGTAAAGGATATTATAACTATGTTGTTGAATCTAACACACCTGCTAGATCTTTAAGCCTATGTGGATCGGTAGGATGCCTATGTAATCACAAGCACACTACAAGAGAATCTCTGAATATGAATAAGAAAAGAAAAGAACTAATGCTATGATCCTCTATGGATCGTATAGTGAACTAAAAGATGATTTTTATTGAAGATTGTTAACTTACAAAGATGTCTCAAACTCATAGACGGGGTGTTTCTTTTATAATGATAAGAAACCCTAACCCTAACCCGTCATACAAGAAAACGTGTAAAGAGATAAACATGATCTCTTCTGAAAATAACTCTAACAAACATACTAAACATACGGATAACTAACAATAATATCTGCAACAACAAACACTATCAGCAGAAACAAAATATAACTATCAGCAGCAATGAGCTTTGGCAGGAACCAACACTATCGGCAGGAACAAACTTTCACTATCGGCAGCAACAAGAAATATCTTATTTCCGAAATTCCCAACAATCCTCCCCTAATCTTGAGGAAATAACTTATTTCCGAAAAGATTCCCTAAGCGTGCACTCTACTCTGAAAGTTCATAAGGAGAGGATTAGACCAGCAGCAGCATCAGTAAGTAACCAGCAGCAACACTTAAAACTTCCAGCAGCAACTTCGATAGTTCAGCAGCAATAGGAAATGATCTTCAAAAGAAAATCTAAGCTGGTCACCATGTCATGTATTTGTTCTGGATCTTGACTGCTACTATGACAATATGTACATCAAATCACTTTAAGTTTCATACTATTCTCATCACATCCAGGTGTGTTAACTCCTGTGAGAGGTGAATCATTGAAAATTAATGGATTTGATGTCTCTTTACCAATAGCCATCACTACTGGAGTAGCCAATGTTTTGGTGTGTAAGACCATGGTACATTGATAACCATCTGATTTTGAGTAAACCAGCAACTGTAAACGGATTTGAGTTGTCTTTACCTGTAGCCGTTTGCTCAGGACTAGCCAATTCTTTGGTTTCAACAGAACCTTGGTGAATTGAATACCAAATATGGATACCAAATGTCTTTACCACAAACCATACTTTTGTGGACTAGCCAATTCTTTGGATCCCATAAAGGGTTACATCCATGGTGAATTGAGAACCATTTCAACTCTCAGGAATAAACCATGGGTGAGTTGAAGTACCCTATAGCTTTGAGCAAGCTATTACAGCTATCAACGGATTTGATTATCACACCAGAGCCGTACCCTCATGGTGAGTCAACTCTTTCTTGTCTGCAAGACATGGTGAGTTGAATACCATTTGTTATGTAGGTGTAAACACCAACACTGTACCTGCAAGGTGTTGCTCAAAACCAACTTATTAGCACACAAAATATACAAGATTTTTTTTTTTTTTTGAACTAAAAGAACCAAGAAACAAACCAAAAGAAAAAGAAAGAAAGATATACAACAACAACAAGAAGCCTGATCAAGTAGAAGAACCTTTAGCAGATGCAAGTTGATCTTTGATGAATTTGACCAACTGTTCAGCTGTGGTTAAATCATTTCCAATAGTATGTTTGGAAACTCGGACCTTTTGTGTGAGCATTCTCTTCATAAGTCCCTCAGATAAAGGATAAGTGACATCCACAAACATAGACAGGATCTTGCCAGAAATGAGCTCCACTACATGAACATTGGAAGAAGGATATATCCTCCAAGTAAATACTCTCCAGGATGATTGATTACCCCACACCAATTGAGCCTTTTCTCCTTCCAATGAATTCATTAAAACTTGTAAATCTCCCCAAAGCATTAGGCCAATCCCAGTAGGAGTATGAGTTTGATAGTAATTATCCACTATCTTATAAAGATTCTCCAAATCTTTCCTCTCTACCTTATTCAAGAGCTCCCTCAGAAAGGTAAAGAATTTGACTGTCCCATCAAGGGAAAACCAAACATTGACTTCACCTTCAGGAGTAGACCTAATCTCCCAGTGAGCAAGATGACCCCAGGAATGAATGGAATCACCTTCTGAATCACTGTCTGAGTCAACCCTAATCAATTCTTGGTCATCAACTTCAGAAATATCCCTAGAAGGAGGGTGGTTAGAGTGACTCTTCTGCCTTGACCTTAGACCATATTGCTGAATAGGAACTGAGGAAGATGGTTCAGCCGAAACAGAATCAACATTATCAACAAGAATGGAATCAGTTTTATGATCAGCAGGAATACCATCAGGAATAGGAACTTCTAGTGGTGCACTAGATGCATCTACAGAAGGAATTGGAGAAATGGATGAGGTATTCTTAGAACCTTCAGTAGGAATAAAGGAAGACTCACCAGTCAATGTCTCTCCAGACTTCATTTTCTTTGCAACATCAGACTCTAAAGATGAAGACTCTCTTTTCTTGTTTTGTTGAATGCTTGTCTTGACTGAAGAATTTATCCTTGCATAAGTATCAAGGAACAGCTTTTGAATTGCAGCATCAGTCCAACTTTTGAAGTCACTGAGCTTGTAGTTAGCTTGATTCTTCAGATAGTCCTTCATAAATTTGACATTATCTTTGTTTGTAGGCATCTTAAAACTTGACTTTTGCCTTTCACTGATCCTATGCATCAAGTCATTCCAAGTGGATGCTCTATGAGTCTTTAAGATAAATGCCTTGAGCTGATCTGATTTTTCTTCCATATGCAACTCTGAATCTTGAAGAATCATAAACCCATGAGCTCTAATGATCATATCAGAAGCCAACAAGTATTCAACTTGCTCACTGAACTCTTCTGAAGTAAGATCATCTGATCTTTTGCTATTCATAATCCCAGCTATGTTCTTCTCATCATCAGATATTTTCCTTTCATACTCCTCATCTTGAGCAACCTGAGCTAGTCTAGCTTGTTCAGCAGCAATTTCCTGTGCACTCACCTGTCTGGCTATCTCTTCATCATTTTGTGTTGCATCAAGGGGAATGGTATCACTTCCAGCAGCAATGGATGAGCTACTAGCAGGATTACCAGGAACCTTAGGATCAGTAGAAACATTACTAACCCCAGCAGGAACATCAGACAAAACACCAAAGACATCAGCAGCAATGGTGGATTGAAACTTCTCAAAAGCTGAAACTCTTGAGGGCTGCCTGGTCCTTGGTCTTGAGAAAGCCTGAGGTTTAGAAGTTGTAGTATGCTCAGAAGAGGTAGGCACTTCAGTGTGTGCACTATCAAGAGAAACAGAAGCCAGCACATTCAGCCCATCAAATGACATATCAGCCTGATCATCTTCAGACTCAGAAAGCACAACCCTTCTTTTCTTCTGTAGATGTTGAGCTTCTAAAGTGCTGATCTTTTCATTTAGTTTTTGAATAATTTCACTAAAAGTTTCTTTAGTATCCTTGAGCTCCTTTTCCAAATTTTCCACCTTCTCACTAAAACTTCTTTTGGTCTCTTTAAGCTCTGACTCCAATGCTTCAATTTTCTGCATAGACCTGTCAAGTAACTGGGACATAGAAGTGAGATCAGCAGCATCCTCAGCTCCACCAGCAGGAATGCCTGAGGTTTTAAGAGCTTCATTGGATCTAGGTGGAGAAACATGAAATTCTCCCCCTGTATGGGTGTCATCACTAAAAGGCTGCCTAGTAGGACTAGGAGATGAAAGCCTTGAAACAGAAGGCATATCCATTGAGGGTGTGGGTTGGATAACAGGTGTAACAACTGTGGTGGTCTGGACACTGGGCTCATCAGGGACATTAGTCTCAGGTCTAGGTGTGGCTGGTCTAGGTGATGGTGGTAATGGGTCATCAGCAGCAACAGATGCAGATGCGTCAGCAGCAACTGAAGTCCCTTCACCAGCAGCATTGGATGCACTATCATCAGCTGCATTGGGTGATGGTGGGACACTGACATTGTCAGCAGTATCTGGGTTGTCAGCAGGATTGGCATTTTGTAACATGGCAGGTAATAATGGCAAATGTTGGCCTGCAAAATTCATTTTCATCATAGCAAACATTTTGGCAGTCATCCGATTCACTATCTTCGGGGATGGGTTATTTGTTCGAACACCTAAGATAATTTGAAGAAATCTAGGATACATTAAAAATCTGTTTTTATCATTAGTGATATTTTCAATCATCCCTTCAAAAATATATTTGGCCCAATTATATATCCTACCCTGTGACAGACAAACAAGACCAGACGCAATGGGACTAGGACATTGGTCCCAACCACCAGTCTTTATACTCAAACACTGGAGTAACGTATGAACAAGAAATCTCCATTGAGGAGACAACTTATTTTTATAAAATGTACAACTACCAGTGACAGGATAACCTATGGCAGCCATACCATCATTGATTTCTTGCCTGGAAAGATCATATTCCCCATGCTCCTCAGGAAATCGAAGCTGTACCCGAATCAACCCCTCTGTAATGATGACTTCGTGCTCATCAATGGTGGCAACGATGTCGTCCTCCCTTCCCACAATGTGTCTAACCTTAGTTGTTGCCCAAAACTGCTTAATCAGCGAATCATACACTGTTACAGGACAATGAGTGAGTGCATAGTGAACAGGTGACCCACAAAGAAAAGCTAACACCTCATCATACCCATCACTTCTAGAAGACGACTCTAAGTATGCAACCTTGTTGTGATCATCCTTGTAGCGAAGTGTTGTCATTGTATTGGATGAATGAACTAGGGTTCGAAATGAGAAAAATAATGAATTAGGGTTTGATAGGATTTTGAGAAATTGAGATGAGAGAAGTGCAATTTTAGGTTGTGTTTCCAAATATATCAATTTAAATCGCTGCAATTCCGCGCATGTATCATTGACCAATTGACTAAACAAACTTCCCCAAAATTTAACATAGTCAGCAGGAACCATTAGTCAAACGGCAGTAACACATGGTCAATCGGCAGCAATGGAGTGGTTTGACCAATCGGCAGCAATGAAGTGGTTTGACCAAAGTCAACCTTCCAAAACCAGTCATTAGAAATAACCCGCCCGAATTAAATCACAACACCAACCAACAATAAATTTGCACTAATCACCTTCTCATTATAAAAGCCCTTTTTCCCAAATCAAATACCTTCATTATCACAATAACTTCATTAAATCTTCAAACCAAAGAAAATCATGAATTCATCCAAAATTCCAATCATCGAAATCTCATCAGATTCTTCCTCCTCCAATGACTCAGGGTGGGAAAATTACTTTCCCCAAACTGCATCAACTTCACAAAACAAAGGTAAGGCAAAGGTTGAGGAGGATTTATCTGATCCTCTTCCATCTACTCCTTCGTCATTTGAGTACTCTAGCTCTGATGATGAAAGGTCATCAGAGCTGAAGTCCTTGACTTATTATCAGGGTGAATGGGAGACATATCCTCCCAATTTTCCCATTACAGATAAGCTGAGAGAAGAGATGAAGAAAACTGTGGCTCTGCTTACTGAAGAGATGGAGAGGACAACTGCTTCCTTCTACAAAGTACCGGTACCAAAAGGAGATGCGGATTCTCGTGAAAATCCTAACCGAAAAAACCAACACCTCGGACACAATCGACAACGTGAAAGCCAAGATCCAAGACAAAGAAGTCATTCCACCAGACCAACTCCTCAGACAAGCCAGCCAGCTCCACAGTCCAGTCAGCCAACTGCAAGGTTACGCCCCAGATCAAATCAGAGACAAACTGCCCCAAGTTCTTCAACTCCAATGAGAGAACATCCAGCCCCTGTACCAAGACAGCCACTCCAAGTGGTGTTGGCACTTCCAGCCCCCCATGTGTATGAAGAAATTAACCGTCAGAGGGGTAGGAGGTTCATGCCTGATTGTATGGGTAAGGGAAAAGGGAAGATGGAATAGGTAGCTTGTGTCTGTAGTCTGTTGTATGGTTTGTTTTTATGAGGCTATAGTCTTTTGGTTTTGGATGTAATCACCTCAAGAAGATGAATGGAAGATATCATTTTATGTTTTATTTCAAGCATTGAGAAAATGATAGCTGCAAAACAAAGTTAGTAGAACAAAACACACTAAAACCTGCAAAACAAAGTTAGTAAAACACAAAACATAGAAGACTGAAAAACAAGACAAAATTACAAGCATTAGCCTCCCCTTAGGCTAATGCCTCCCCTCAAAACCAGCAGAGAAGTATACAACAACATGATCAGCTAAACAGGACAGTTACCTAGGAAACCATGGAGTGTAAGCCATTCCCCCTCCAAAGATTGGATTATAATAAGCAGGCCTAAAATCTCTCTGAAAGGATGAGGAAGCACCAGCAGGAATAGTTCCCTGACTATCAGCAGCAATAGGCATAACTGTAGGAACAGGTCTATCAGCAGGAAAGGGAGCTCTATAAGGGTTCATTCCTGCTGCTTGTGGAACATATGGAGGTATTTGTTTAACATTTTTCCACAACGATCTGGTCTGTTGTTGCCCACCATTCATCTTCATTCTCTTCTCATGATAGTCACAATCTTTAATGAGATGATATTGACTACCACACACAAAACATGTCTTCTTCCTAACAGCCTTGATCTTACCAGAACTTTTCTTATTACAGACAAAATTATCACTACTGGAACTAGAGACAATGCTGTTTTTACCAGAGTTAAGAGAGTTGTTGTCAGTGGAAGCTATTTTAGAAATAGATTCATCATTAGTTGCTTCAGAAGTGAAGTCATGAGACTTGGGTGAAGTTGACTTGTCATTTGAATCACATGAGGTATAGCCTGTGGACTTAGATTCATAGGACTTGTTACTTTTGGAACAAGAGACAAAGTCATCAGACTCACACTCAGAATCAGTTAAGTCATTTGACTTTTTCCCAAATGTCATGTGTGATTCATCCGAGTCAAGATCAAGGGCTGAGTGGATAGGGAAAGGCTTGAAAACACCTCTTATAGGTGGAGGAACTGCATTCATCCCTCCTTCCTTAACAAACTTAACAGGAATTTTATAATCAACTTCCTTAGGGGTAGGGCCAAATATTCTAGGGTGATAATCCCCAACATCAAATCCCAACCCTTTCTTACGCCAACCTGACTAATTACCATAATTAACAAGATATTTTTCAGATTGTTGCCATGAATTTATCCTAGCCACTTCACTATCCAGTTTAGCCTGTAATTCCTGATTTTCTAATTTCAACTTAGCATATTCTCTTTCAGAATGTTTTAGACAGTTATTGGAGTTCTCTAAGTCTCTTTCCAAAACCCTTATCTTTTGTTCATATGCTAGCTGATTAGCTTCATGCCAATCCTTTTGTTTTTCCACAGTTTTAAGAGCCTTTTTATACACTTGAATATCTACAAACAATTTATTATATTCAGGCTCCATTTCATCAAACTCTCTCCTAAGGTTCAAGTACAATTCATGACACCCAAATTGACAATGTTGTACCTGATGAGAGGCTCCCACAAAAGCAAATTCTTCCACTTTATCCTTTGCATTATGAACCATGTTTTGAGTTTGGTTGAGACTATCAGCATCAGCAGGTTCTGTCCATTTTCCCCTTGAGTTAAACTATAGCAGGGTTCTGACTTTCATGGTCCACCTTTCGAATTTATCTGCTGATCCAGACATAATGTAATGGTTTAGAGAGATTGTTTTTGAGAACTTTTGCTTCTTGATCAGAGATCCTCACGAGGCTCTAATACCACTTGTTGAATCTAACACACCTGCTAGATCTTTGAGCCTATGTGGATCGGTAGGATGCCTATGTAATCACAAGCACACTACAAGAGAATCTCTGAATATGAATAAGAAAAGAAAAGAACTAATGCTATGATCCTCTATGGATCATATAGTGAACTAAAAGATGATTTTTATTGAAGATTGTTAACTTATAAAGATGTCTCAAACTCATAGACGGGGTGTTTCTTTTATAATGATAAGAAACCCTAACCCTAACCCGTCATACAAGAAAACGTGTAAAGAGATAAACATGATCTCTTCTAAAAATAACTCTAACAAACATACTAAACATACGGATAACTAACAATAATATCCGCAGCAACAAACACTATCAGCAGAAACAAAATATAACTATCAGCAGCAATGAGCTTCGGCAGGAACCAACACTATCGGCAGGAACCAACTTTCACTATCGGCAGCAACAAGAAATATCTTATTTCTGAAATTCCCAACATATGTCAGCAGGCTCTTGACGTAGTCCATAGGTTAACTGACATTAGCTCTCATGATTTTCTTTTGTTTGGTTTACATATACAAGAGATAGAGTATTACAGTAGTCTGTAAATAGTTAAAAAGAAAAATTGGAATGGGTTATTTTGGACCGTCGAAGTTCTTATGAATATACCGTACACTGGTTAATGCTGAAAACAACCCTAGGTGTCAATACTTGCTCTGACCTTGTTACCATTTTAACTTGGTAGAGATGCTGCAACGGGAAGGGGAGTGGTTTTTGCAACAGAGGCCCTTCTTAATGACCATGGATTAAGTGTTGCTGGTCAACATTTTGTTGTACAGGTAAAAATATCCTATAACTAAGATTTTTTTATGTCTATTTTATATAAAGGTTGGGCAGATTTGCGTTTAATTTAATTCTTATTACTAATTGTGTTTGTTTATTCTCAGAGATTCAGAAATGTTGGTTCGTGGGCTGCTCATCTTATTCATGAAGCTGGTGGCAAAGTTGTAGCAGTGAGTGATATAACGGGAAATGTTGGTTCGTGGGCTACTCAACTTATTCTTGAAGATATTTGGTGTTTGAGGTAATGTATGTGCTTTATTTGTGATGAAATAAAAAAATAGATCAAATAACGTATTTTGTGTGTTTGAGGTATTGTGATTAAATCAGACAGATAGATGTGCGTGTATCAAACCTGTAATCGACTGATATCAGTTGTAATATGATCTGTGTGTTTTCTTGACTGCCCTTTCTTGTGTTTGATATACTTGATCTTTTCGTGTAGGTAGTTCTTGCTGTTAGTATTTATCTGTAATCTAATTAATTGATCCATTTGTGTATAATTTGCATTTGATGTAATTGATCTTGTAATGGTCTCGTATGCTGATAATATATATCAAAAGGATCACCAGTGATTGTCTTAGAAAATATTGGTTGTTGTTGTTCTTTGATATCACATTCTTAGATGTCAATGATATGATCTGCTTATAAATGCTGCTTAATATGGATTCTGTTGTTTATATAAGAAACCGGCATGAGGACTTGCAAGTGTTAATGTCTCTGTACTTGAGATCGAACAGTATGTCTATTGAAGTTCTTGTATATATATTTTGTTTATATTCATTCTGCACAATCGTTATTATAGTGCCATTGAAGCATGCATGTTTCGACTCTATTTACTTGCATTACTGTTTTCTACTTAAGATGTTTTTTACTGATGTGTTTTCCTTTTGAATCATTAACAGAAGAGGATAATCAGAAAGCTCAGCATCTCGCTGAGGCAATTGCTGCAGGAGCACAACTTGGTAGGAAAGTGTATCGGATTTGTAACAAAGAAGTAAGTGACTTCTGACCAGTTTATCTATTCCATAAACAACGCCAACTTTCCTTCTTTTACCAATGATTTTTATTTTAACTTCCTTATTAACAGCTTATCAAAGTACTTGAGCTAGACTTCGCAGGGATGATACATATTCAGAGTCTCAAAAGCCACGATCGGACTATTAGCTGATACTAAAACCAATAAACACAGCAGCCGCAACATTATACTCGGGTAGTCTTGTTGTATAGGCAAAGTTAGAGATGGTGTATAAGCGGGTTTTTAACATAGGCAAAGTTAGGTTGATTTTTTAGTTCTAGCAGCAACAAGGAAAATATTTATGTTTTTAATTTTGTATTATCAGGTTTTTAATATATGAAATGCGTTATTTTGATATTTGTGTTTTTAATTTTGTATTATCAGGTATTTAATTGTCATTTAATAGAAAATTAGGAACTAAAAAAAATTAATTTTTTTTTTTTTTATAAAAAAATTAGGTTATGACACGCAAAAAGGAGAGTCATAAAACGTGGGTCATAAGTGCGCGTCATAGAGGGATGACGCACAAATGCGAGTCATGAAGCTTTATGACGGGTCCATCCTTGACTCGCATTTGCGCGTCATAAGGCCTCTTCTTGACTCGCATTTGGAGTCAAGAATAGCTGTTTTTCTAGTAGTGAGGTATCCCCTCACCCTGTACTTGGTACCGAGGTCTCCCCTCCGTACACCCTGATTACTTGATTTGATATTTGATGTGTTTTGGGCTCATAGTGGATTACTATTTCTGTTACCTTTTAACCTTGTACTTAGTATTCCGAGGTCACCCCTCCGAATACATACTTGACTTGATACTTGACTTGATACATGACTTGACTTAATACTTGACTTGATACATGACTTGACTTGATATGACTTGGGCTCGGGTTGGGATTACTATTTCCCTTTACTCTTATCTATTGTAACTGTTTCTTAATTCCTGATATATCTGCACAACCTTTATTTTTCTTTCCTGACTCTTGTTATACCTTGCATTGTTTCACTTACTTCACTATCCCATCATTACTGCCTTGTTATCGTTATATCTGTTCACTGAGCTTTCGTAGCTCAGCCGCATTTCTTTTCCTGCGGCAGGTTTTAGTTTGGAAGCTGGGTATGAGTGGAGAGTACCTTGGACTTAGAAGACCTTACTAGCTATTGAAGATGACTAGAAGAATTTATAGTTAGATTTGGAAATTATTGTATTATAACCTTGTAGTTTCAGATTTTCCATTGTAAACATTGAAATTCAATTGTATTATTTATGTCATGTGCTTGTGTTTGTTCTGATATGAAACCATTATGCTGACATCTTTACCCTTGTCGGGTCGGGGTGTTACATTGGTCGTCGATGGGAGGAAGTTGACTCATGTACTCGGGTGGAGGAATCCTAGAATTTGGCAAACCATCATCCTCACTAACCGATGATGATGATGATGATGATGAGGTGGGAGGATGTGCTCGTTTTCCTCTTGCTACGGCTACCCTATGATCACTAAGTGGTACAAAGGTGTGTTCAATCCCGGTGTAGTCGGGAATGAAACCTTTAGCGTTTCAAGGAATGGGTGCAAAAGCTCTATAAAGACGGGTAAGAAGCATCCCGTAGGGCATTGCGGTGGTTCCTAAGACTGGAATATCGGCCATTCTTTTGGCGATATAATAGGCGAGGTTGAATGGTTGGTGGTTTGACACACAATAGAGCATGTAGCAAAGGCTTGCGTTGACATGGTCCCTATTTCCTATAGTGCTAATGACATTAGCCCTAAGAACTTCTTCTAGCTTCTTGAATTGGGGCCTAAGTTCGTTTAGCTCCATGCCAAACGGATCACGATCTACCTCTCTACCTCGACTAGTCCTAGTGTGGGAGGTCCTAGGTACAAAAAGATGAGCACGAATGGCCTCTTTTGGTGTTAATGGAGTGTCGTATGGTGGTGTACGATCAAGGTTGGAATCGAGGAAGGACAATGACCATTTGTCCGAATAAAAGCAAGTTCCTTGACTTGGAACACCTAAGACTTCTCCAAATTGATCTAGGGGGATGTTGAATTGAGTTTGGTTTACTTTAAAATGGACGTTCATGTAACCATAGTCATTTGAGCTAACACCTACACTCGCATAGAATTCTAGTATGAATCTAGGGATTATGGGTTCATCGATATCTAGGAGACAATCGAATTGAATAGTGGCTAATTGTTCTCTAAGAATAGTTCCTTCTAAGAATGAGGGGTCTACGGTTCAACCCTCATGTACATAGCGTTTTTCTAAGGCTTTAAAGATTTTGACTTGGTCCTCAGTGAGTCCATTGGTTTTATGGTGTGGAGATAGGTATTTGATGGTTTCTTTGTGATCATAATATATCGCGGGAGGCATGATTATCCTAGACACGAAAATTACATAGTTTAGTTAAAACTATCGAAAATACGTATAAGGATTTCTAGTGTGTGCCTATATGGGGACAATGTGGAGGTGCGGTTATCTCGACTCCTTTTGATGCATGAAAATTTTGTTTATGCAAGTTTTATAACAAAATTAGAGATAACCCAAACGCTCCTACTTCAATGTAGCTTCGATTAAATGTACCCGAAAATACATATTAGTTATGTATTCCCTTTAGCATTCAAGAAACATTATGCAAGTGATGTTTAAAACATAACGTTTTTGTATTTGTATGAACAATGTGCAAAAACCGTTTTTCCTAGTCGTGAGAAGATTTTTATAAAAAATTTCTCATGGGGTTTTTGATGAATTATGATAATGCCTTATGATATGCAATTTCTAACTAAGGAAAGCATGATTTGTTATGCGATTTAGTACATATGCTTCATGATTTTACAAGAAATATGCATAAACCCCAAGTTTTGATTTTGTGCATGAAATAGAAATCCTAGACTCAGATCAGGAATGTAGATATGATTAGGATACTTACAGAGATGATTATAGCACAAATTGGTTGAGGGGGATGACCTAAATTGTGAGTTCGGATGATTTTGAGTCGAGTTGATGTTGCTTGTATGTTTTTGGGAGTTGTGATACACAGTACAGGGTGTTTGTTCAATAAACTAAAAAACTGACTCAGGGGCCGCGGATCTGGCGGAACCAAAACAAGGGGTCCGTCCTTGTTGTCGTTTGGTTCTGTGGATCAGGCTCAGGTTTTTGGTTTTTGGTTAATCTAAGGTTCAAGCTAAGGTTTTATCTACTCACTATGTTCCATTAGTCCTAAACCAAGTCTAAGAAAGTTAAAGGGTGCTCTCTTAAGAGGTTTAGTGAGAATGTCGGCAATGTTGTCCTCTGAGGATACTTTCTCGATTGAGATGTTTCCCTTTTGAACATTGTTGCGTCGGAAATGGTGACGTATTTCTATGTGTTTGGTTCTAGCATGTTGGACTGCATTTTTGCTAAGGTCGATGGCTCCTTTGTTGTCGTAAAGAATGGGAATGTCGTTGAGTTGAATTCCATAGTCGACGAGATCTTGTTTCATCCATTATGCTTATTGACACGCCTTTCCTGCAGACACGTACTCGGCTTCAGTTGTTGATATAGCTAGGGCCGTTTGTTTCTTGGCAAACCATGAGGTGAGACAATGCCCAACAAAAGTACAAATACCACTTGTACTTTTTCTATCGACATAGTCACCGGCATGGTCTGAGTCGGCATACACTATGGTTTCTACTCCAATTCCTTTGGGATACCATAATCCAAAATATGTAGTACCTTTAATATATCTAAAGATCCGTTTAACGGCTTCAAGATGGGATATTTTGGGATCTTCTTGAAAGCGTGCACGTAGAAAAACACTAAACATAATGTCCGGTCTACTAGCCGTGAGGTAGAGTAAACTACCAATCATTCCTCTACATTTAGTGCTATCTACGGATTCACTTTCGTCATCCTTGGTGAGTTTGGTTTCGGAGGACATGGGTGTTTTCATGGGTTTGGAATCTTCAAGACCAAATTTCTTAAGCACATCCCTTATATACTTAGATTGGCTGAAGAATATCCCATCATCTAATTGTTTAATTTGGAGTCCTAAAAAAAAAATTAGTTCCCCCATCATACTCATTTCAAACTCATCATGCATGATTTTCGAAAAATCATCGCATAACTCTTGACAAGTTAAACCGAATAAAATGTCATCCACATATATCTGGACTATGATAATATGTGATCTTTTTTTCTTGGTGAAAAGAGTGTTGTCTACTAGGCCCATGGTATACTTATAGTCAACTAGGAAAGTCTTAAGTCGATCATACCAAGCTTTTGGTGCTTGCTTAAGTCCGTATAAAGCTTTCTTAAGTTTGTAGACATAATTTGGTTTTTCAAAGTCAGCAAAGCCGGGAGGATGTGCAACATACACTTCCTCATTTATAAAACCATTTACAAATGCACTTTTAACATCCATTTGAAATAGTTTAAAGTCGTGTGCACATGCGTATGCAAGTAGTATTCTAATTGACTCAAGCCTAGCAACAGGTACAAATGTCTCGTCGTAATCTATAACTTCTTGTTGATTGTAGCCTTGAGCTACTAGCCTAGCTTTGTTTCTAGACACTACCCCATTTTCATCCATTTTGTTCCTAAACACCCATTTAGTTCCAATTACGGTTTGATTTTGAGGTTGAGGGCCTAATGTCCATACGTCGTTTCTAACGAATTGATTAAGTTCTTCTTGCATCGCTACGATCCAAGATTCGTATTTTATTGCCTCATTTATATTTTTAGGCTCAATGGTTGAAACAAAACAAAAGAAATTACTTTGGTTTTGGACTTTTGATCTTAAGGTTCTTTCATTAATTTTTCCTATGACGTTGTCTAATGGGTGACTTCTAGATTCCTTGATGTTGACTATTTCCCTATCCACGGGTTCAACTTCTTTGTCATTTTCTATATTTTCTTGGTTTTCAACCATTTGACTTTCAACTAAGTCATCATCTACCAAAGGTTATGTCTTAGAGGGAGGTGGACTTTCGTCGAATGTTACGTTCAACGATTCCTCGACTCTTGAGGTTTCTTTGTTCAAGACAATGTATGCTTTACTATTCTGTGAATATCCTAGGAATACACCTTCATAGGACTTTGGGTCAAACTTGGTGAGGTAATCCTTAGTGTTTAAAATGAAGAACTTGCTTTCAAAAACTCTAAAATATCCTAGTGTAGGCTTTTTACCTCTATAAAGCTCATATGGTGTTTTATTTAAGAATGGTCTAATTAAGACTCTATTTAGGATGTATGTGGATGTGTCAACGGCATTACACCAAAACTTTTGGGGTATATTTTGCTCATTTAACATTGTTCGACTCATTTCTTGAAGTGTTCTATTCTTACGTTCTACTACACCATTAGATTGAGGAGTTCGAGGAGCCGAGAAATTATGTGTTATGCCATTAGTTTCACAAAAAACTCTGAATTGGGTTTCGTTATCAAATTCACGACCGTGGTCAGTTCTAATAGACACAATGTTATTTCCTATTTGATTTTGAATTTTCTTACTTAGAATTTCAAATTTATCAAATGCCTCGTTTTTAGTTTTCAAAAACTTAGACCAAGTATACCTAGAGTAATCATCGACTATTACCAAAGTATAGAAGTTTCCTCCATAACTTTGTATAGCGGATGGACCAAACAAATCCATATGCAACAATTCTAGACACCTAGATGTAGACACCATGTTTTTAGCCTTATGGCTATTATGAACTTGTTTCCCAATTTTGCAAGCATCACAAAAGTGTTGGTCGTATTTAAACTTGGGTAGGTTCCTAACGAGTTCCTTAGATGATAAGGATTGGATTAGCCTCATATTGGCGTGACCTAAGCGTCTATGCCATAGAGTTGAGTTTTCGTCCAAGGAGGTGAGACAAAGTTTGTCTTTAGGTGTTTTGTCTAATTTCATAACGTATACGTTATTCTTTAAAACACCTTTTGTAAGATATGTATACTTGTATTGATTGTGTGGGATTCGGGAGGTCTTGGATTATGAAAGAAGAAATCCATGGTAAGAGTTTTAGAGAGAGAGTAGAGAGGGAACTTGAGAGAAAAATGGAAATGTATTAGATTGTAAAATGAGAAGTTCCAACCCTCTCCCTAGGTGGAGAGGGGTATTTATAGTTACTAATATATTTTCCCCTAGTGGGCTGTGGAGTGAGCTGACAGTGGGTAAAGACCCGACCCACTCCACGAATACTAAAATAACTAACCTATTACTAATTATATAAATAATCCTACGAGCTAGTTAATGCTAACAGATACTCGGGGTGACCGAGTCTTCACATGAATATTTATATTCCTAACAATCTCCCCCTAAGGGAGGTCACCCCGGAAACAATATTTCGAATTCTAGCATTCTATCATATGATCTTGACTTCATAGCTCGTAGTCTTTGATTCTTCAATGTCATTTGTCTTTGTGCCTTTCAGCAGTGAACCTTTTGATGACTGATCTTTTGTCTTGGATGATCTTTGAGTATTCTTCGAAGTTATCACCCGACATGTGTCTTCAAGTCATCTTGCAGCTTCGTCTTCATGTGAAGTTGTGATCTTTGAGCCTTCATTGAGATCATCAGTCATCGTAAATCTCTGAGCTTATCCACTGCAGTGATATTGCCTCCATGTGTTTTGTTGTGACTTTTGGACTGCATGCTCACACTTTTCTGGATCATGATAGATTTCATCAAAGTTGCAAGAGCGGTGTTGTAGGTCTTTCAACTATCATGATGTCTTTGATAATGAATTGGAAGTGTGTGCATGGAGTGTGGATTGACACGTTTCTGCTGGAATCAGGAACCACCATCGCCATCTTTATATGAATCTGAAATAAAACAGTTAGCAATAAAGTTGGAGAACGAATATGGCTTTGTCATTTATTCGATGTGGTGGTTGGATTTAACCTTCGGTTTTGTGAAGAGCGACCTGTGATCAGGTAGAATCCCCTTTAAAGAAGATTCTCCTTGACAGGAATTTCCAGCTTGTAGTAATGAGTCTTCTAACAAATTAATGTCAGAATCATCATACTAAGCATGTTCTCATACCAAAACGTCTCAAAGCAGACAGCACGGTAGAGTGAATCAGTGAATTAAATACCCACTGATTGACGAGAAATTGATTAGAAAAAATCACTTGTGTGTCACTGGATAAACATTTTGTGTAACACGACAAGGGTTTTATAAATTGAATCACATTTCTATCAAAAATACTTTTGTTTGAAATTTTTCACAATCAATGTGCTCAAAACCTTGTTGGTGAGCACATTGAAAGGTTTTCCAAAAGAATCAGTCAATCCATTTCCTGGAACAAGTTTGATTCAAATTTGAATCGCCCCATCGTTTCTTTCCAGTTGTCACAATCTTGATCCTTGAAGGATCTCACATGTCACCCACCAAGAGCTTGTTTGATGTTGGCTCTAGAAGGATTTCCATCTTCATTGTGAATACTTTACGTATCACTCGGATGTTCTGGCAATACCACAAGGAGAATGCGTAGGACTCTTAACATATATTTTCTTACTTTCCACAGTGTGTGAAACAGTAAGCATATTGGAAGTGTGTCCTAATGAGATTTATTGATGATCTCTTGGCTCTAGACTCAATTGTGCGTTTTGATTTAGTGATTGGAGGCTGGAGAGGACTGCCACCTTTTCAATATCATCTAACTCGGAGTGAGTGAGACGATAGACATGTAGTGAACTCCGTGACAAATGAAACAAGAGTCCTTTGAAGGACCTTGAGTGGCTAGGGAGGGTTATGCAGCGTATCACTGGGTCCATGATACTTTGTCTTCAATGTCAGCAATCAACTTAGTGATTCTGACAGCATATGTATTGACTCGGTTTCTGCCTAAAGTGTAAGGAGGGATTCTTTCTTTTCACCCTTTATCTTTATAATTCTTTTTCATTCTTCAACCCCTTCAGCGCTTATCGAGACTTCATCACTAGTACCTTGTTGGGTTTGTTCCAGTACTAGCTTCATCTCAGCCGGCACTCTTCCCTTATTCACTTTTCTCCTTTTTAATCATTCCTAAGGACTTCTATTCTAACTAGAGGATTATCCCTGGGAAGATCCCTCCGGTTCTGGCTGGATCATGGGAACTAATACCTAACCTCACCATCCTTATAACTCCAGTACATCAAGTAAAATGGTCGGTCTTTGGTATTCTTTCACAATTGCCATCACAAATCATTTTCTCCCCCTCAATATGTGCATCGATATACGAAAGAGTTTAGCACATATTTGGGAGCCTACACATGAGTCCAAAAGATCACATTTTATCAGATTTCATATTTAAATCACATTCTCTCCCCTGATCAAAAATTTCAAACCTTTTGAGATTTGTGATCCCAATTGATTTAAATAAGTTTAGAAAATGTGGTCAGGTTTAATACATTTTGATAATGGAACATTATGATGCTCCCCCTCAATCTATGAGGGAGAATGTTAGTGTCAGGTATGATACGTTTGAAAGATTTTTAATTAAAACAATCATACACTGACACATAACAACAAATGTTTATTCACTGCTTATTATGTACAAAGTGACATGTTTTGATGATATAGAGTTTTGAAAATCATCACTCTCCCCCTCAATCGATGACCCGTCTTCTATTGAAATAGCTATAGTCATTGATTGAGTGATAGATTTTTATGAAAAATTCAATTCTGATTGATATTCAAAAATCATGGTACCACCAAGTTTAGCACAAATACTTTCCTGAAGAATCATAGATGGAAAAGTATTTGCGATGTAAAGAAGACTTCTCTTCTTATACGAGAAATGATGCACTGAAACGTACATCAAATCGAAGAAACATGGATATAAAGTAATCCATGCCCGGGTGAACATCACCCAGTGGGAGGAACAGCCGTCTTTTAGGCGACGTACTTTCCCTATTTTGAAAAGAGGGTTGCTATCTGAAGTAATAGCAAGCCATTTAGGCATGTTTTGAAAACTTTTTGAACTTCTGCTCGAACTTCATTTAAAGACCCGTGTCATTATTGAATGACATTTCTAGGACCGTAAATGTTATCGATACCAGAAGACATGCCTTGAAAAACTATTTTTAGTATTTTCTATTTTTCAGATTTTTATGGTTTTTCATGGTTTTATATTTTTCTATTTACAATTTGGTTTTATAAAAGTTTTATGAAGTTGGAAAAAATATTTTTGAGTTTTTATGATTTTATAACTTTATGTATTTACAAAAGATACATGAAGAATTACCACCTTAATTCTTCTTTGATAGATTTGTTCTTCACCACCTTGATGAACTTGATGCAGCAGCTCTGAGAGTGGTCTTCAAACTACATTACTTCTTTTAGCTTCCTAAATCTTCTCAGCTGCCATCTCTTTACTTGCAGAAGAACAATGTGAGAAGATCTAATTAGGGTTTAAATCTGGCTTTTCACTCTCCCCTAATTAGTGCTCTCCCCCAAACTGAAAACCTTTCTGATGAATGCCCAGAATATGAAGAAGTCTTTTGATAGCCAAATGAATGCCGTCTTTAGTCTTCTAACACACAACGGAAAATGTAGAACAGACTGTAGACTCGACCTTCTTCAAGATTGTCCATTTGGGGAACAAAATATCAACATCTTCATCTCAACAAATGCATTCCAGTAATCTTACATATAACCCCTCAGCTCGTAACGTACACATGAGATGATAACACCAAAGTAACAAGTTGAAACACTGATCATCTTTAATTTGTATCATGAGATATTAAGCCCGATCACGTGAACTTGTTGTACGTCCTTGATGTACACATTTCTCTCCCCTGATGGTTACGATTAATCGGCCCGTGACGTACACATGAAATGATAATACCAAGATAACAAGTTGAAACACTAATCATCTTTAATTTTTATCATAAGACATTAATCCCGATCACGTGAACTTGTTGTGCGTCCTTGGTGTACACATTTCTCTCCCCTAATGGTTACGATTAATCGGAATTGTCATAATTGTGTGTGCATGAAGCATAATGATGTGCACATGAAGCATTAACTAGAAGCCCTTAAACACTGATTATATCAGCCCGTGAGAAGATGTCAATTATCACATGAAACTTGGTTTGCACGACTCCTGAACTGATGTATTCAGGAGTCGTATGACCATTTCTCAAACATCAATCAACATTTTGTTTATTCACCCTTTCCCCCCCCCCCCCTCAAAAATTGCATATGACTGCAATTTTTGATTGAACGAGTGAATAAGAATACCATCAATGGTAAGTAGATCCACTTGATAACTGTCATATTGTTTATTCACCCTTCCCCCCCTTAAAAATTGCATATGACTGCCATTTTTGAT
Organism: Artemisia tridentata subsp. tridentata; assembly: GCA_021014915.2. Taxonomy (NCBI): domain Eukaryota; kingdom Viridiplantae; phylum Streptophyta; class Magnoliopsida; order Asterales; family Asteraceae; genus Artemisia; species Artemisia tridentata. The sequence goes on along the minus strand of CP139506.1, from coordinate 247,634,694 downwards.
TGAACGAGTGAATAAGAATACCATTAACGGTAAGTAGATCCACTTGATGACTGACATTTAGTTTATTCACTCTTCTCCCCCTCAAAAATTGCATATGACTGCCATTTTTGATTGAACGAGTGAATAAGAATACAATCAAAGATAAGTAAATCCACTTGATGATGAGAATGGTCATAAATAAGAAGATTTCTCTTCTTCCGAAGATAAAGCGCACTCAAGCGTACGCCTTTCTTTTCTTTGAGGAACGGGGCCTAGAGTGTTTTCAGCAGACGCCATATGTCGATGAAGAACGAGGCCTGAACTGATGCGAACAGACGTCATTGTCGATGAAGAACGAGGCTTGAACTGATGCGTTCAAACGTCATCTCTCTCTTATCTACTTCTCTCAGCTAACTCGTTACCAACCCCATTATCATTCTGTCGGCTTGATGTCGTGACTACTGATGGAGAAAAACCCAATATGATGAACTTGAGACTGAAGTAAGATAACCCGAACTTGTGACTTAAACTTGCACTAATGTGTAACAGATAGCGGTGTAGAGAGTTCGTGCAACTTCGAATCCCTAAGTACTCTATACTCTTCAGCCAACCAACCATCAAGTATAAGACGTACATCACCTCTTGGATATCCACAACTTCGTGTGACACTGAGCACTACAACATTACTCCTTAAAGTGATAGTTATTTGAGTTGAACGATCAATCCCCCGGTACTTGCCACTTCACTATACTACATCGGTCAGGTACACTGCCTGGTGGGGATTGCAAGCTTCTCGAGATCCCTCGAGAGGTAAAACCAGTTGTAAGGTCGCAAAACCACGCATCAAGTTTTTGGCACCGCTGCTGGGGAATAGTTATTGTTTAGGTTGAATTTTTATTTTATTAGGTCTACTCACTAGATTCCTTTCTAGTGAGATTTTTATTTTATTTTTCTAGGTTTTTCTTTAGTCTATCTTTTTTCTTCGCTTCCTTGTTCGTAACCATTACCATCCGACATCATGGAAGGTGGTAATATCCTTGATCCCAACAACCCACCACCACAACAACACCCACCTCCTAGAGCCCGTACCTTAGGAGACTACTCCCATCCTAGCCACCATGGCTATCGAAACACCATTGAGCTCACTCAAGGAGCCAATGTCACTCCCTTGCGATCCGACACCATCCGGTTGGTGCAAAGCGGATGCGCATTCCATGGACTTCGTTCCGAAGATCCAAATCAACATCTCAAGGACTTTCTCAAAATCGTTGATTCCATAGACCTTGATGTTGCCACTCGAGAGACGACCCGACTGCGTCTCTTTCAATTCTCTCTGCGGGACCAAGCTAGTCAATGGCTAGAGCGTCTACCCGCAGGATCCATCACCTCTTGGGATGATCTCACCACTCATTTCCTCGCTCAGTTTTTCCCACCAGGAAGAACTACCAAGCTAAGGAATGATATCTTGATGTTCCAACAACGTCAAGGCGAAACCCTCTACGAGGCATGGACTCGATTCAAGGACTTACTCCAAAAATTCCCTCACCATGGCATAGAACTTTGGCTCCAAGTCCAAATCTTCTATGACCATATCAATCTCTCCACGAGGAAAACCATTGACCAATCGGCCGGTGGTAAGCTACGTGATCTAAGTGCGGAACAATCATGGGCTCTCCTGGAAGATCTTGCTGTTTATGACAACGAAAGTTGGAATGATCCCCGTGATTTAAATAAAACGGTCAAGGCAATATCTTTGCCTTCGAACAATTCAAGCACTTCCGACCGTAGGATCATAGAACTTGAAGACCAAGTCAAGTTTCTTATGAAATCCTACGAGGCTCCTAAACCTTCAAGCCAAGTGAACAAAATCACTTCTTCGTGTGAATTATGTAGTGGTCCCCACGACACTCGTGATTGCATGGAACTCCCCGAACAAGCTTTTACGGACTACGCATCCTCGCGTACCGACGGAGCGGGAAACAAGTGGTACACTTTCAAACCCGAGCCAAACCCCTACGGTGATTCATACAACCCCTCATGGAAAAATCACCCAAACCTTAGGTGGAAACAAAACCAAAACACACAACAAACCAATTCTTCCAACCCACCTAATCGTTCCCAATCAAACGGTTCATCCCCAAACCGTACTTTCAATAACAATCCTTCCGACAATTATGGTAGTACCAATAATCTTGAAGGATTGATGTCCAAATTTATGGCATCTCAAGAAGCTCGGATAGCTAGATTCGAATCCGAATTCAATCAACAACAAACGAAGATGACCAATAAAATTGACAACTTATTGAAAGCCCTCAATAACCAAGTGCTATCATCTCCACATAAGGACGCTAGGAACACATATAGCGGACCCCAAGTAAAAGACCCCTCTCCATCCAAACATGTCCACTTCGTCAACATTGTCACTATTAAACCAATTGATAGGAATGAGGATAATAGTGAACCTGAGGATGAGGTTAAGAAAGTCGAGGTTGATAAAGAAGTTAGGAAAAGTGAGATTGAAGAAGTAGATGATGATGAGGACTACTTCAATAGGCTACCCACTAAGGAAGAGCGCGCATATCATACAGACTTATTCGATGACCCCGAGACACCATACTTCCTAGGTAGACCAATTATAAAAATAGGCGACCCTTCTAATCTCAACATACCATGCAACATCGGACATTTTCATGTGTGGAAAGCTTACATCGACCTTAGATCGCCCATAAACATCATGACTAGAGCCCACTACATCTTAATAATGAAAAATCAACTTGGGTATAGGATGTTCCCTGATAAGGGTTGGATGAGTAACTTCACGGGAAGAGTTAACGGATTACCAGTTTATGTAGAAAACTTCACCTATGTCACCGACTTTGTAATTGTTGAAGATATCCGCCCAATAGTCGATGCATGCTTAACTCAAGTAGTTTTTGGAAAACCATTTGTTGAGGTCTCTAGAATGACTTATGAACCTTCCTTAGGGATAGTTAGATTTAAGGATGAGACCGATGAGGTAAACTACCAAATGCCATATAAGATAGAGCAATTCCAACACTTGTCAAATGTTGAGAAGGAGCTTAAGCAAGCGGTCTACTATAGGAATGATGAAGATAGAAGTAAAGGAGTAGACTATGTTATGGAAAGGATATCCGGTTTCTACAAGGATTGTCTGAAATTAGGACCAGAATATAAAACCGGACATGAGAATGGCCTAGAAACCGTGACCAATGATGGAATCACGTAATGTACGTGACTTTGAGTCTAGCTACAAGACTCGTTAATAAAGAAAAGCGCTTCTTGGGAGGCAACCCAAGCTTTATTTGCTTTTTGTGTGTTTATTTATTTGTTTGTTTGATTTTATTTGCTTCCGTATGTATGTTTAATTTTTATTATTATTGATTCATGTTCAAAACTAAATTGTGAAAATGCTTTATCTTGTTTTTAACTTCGTCTTAACTACATATAAAGGTATTTTGCAAAAGATAAGTGTAAGGTAAATCCAAATCGGTTTATTAGAACAAATGAACATGAATCGTAACAATAATAAATTAACATACATATTAGTAATTGTTTGAGTCAAATGCTTGTATCGAGTCATAATGATGTTTTGCAGGAATTCCAGGAAGTAAGGTATAGGTTTCTCCAGAAATTTTCCGGAAACTTAACATGAGAATCCTGTCAGATCATTTCTGACGGCGTCAGGCCTTACAACCTGACGGCGTCAGGTTTTAATTTTCTGAAATTTTTGAAAGTTTTGTTTTTCTACCGGAATCGTAAAAAGTTTTTATTAAATCTCTAACTTATAAACTCCAGGAATCTGCAAAATAATCATTCCACAAGCATTATATCCTTATATAGATTTATCCCGCCGTTGTTATGCAGGTTTTCGTGTTTGTTTTCTCAGGTTTAACAGGTTATTTTGGACAAGGAAATGTATGTGGAATCTAGCTTTTGGCGATGCATTAGTCTTGGAGCTTCTACTTTCCCTTGGAAGAAGATCTAACCATGTTACCCCTTTATCCACCGAGCGAATCAGGGGAGTATTTGATTTCATTCTTTTACCTTATTTACTTTTACATCTTGTTATTTGAACATTGGGGACAATGTTCATCTTAAGTGTAAGGAGAGGTAAAATACGATACTTTAAAGAATACAATTGCGCTTGATTTTTATTTGTTTAATGGTAGATGTGTAAGAAAACTGAGAGAAATACCTGTTAAGGCAATTTTAGTGCCAAATTTAAAATTTTTTACAACATATAGGAGTGAAACTTTGATCTTAATGAGCGTCTCACGGATAGGAGTTATATGACTAGCACAAAACCGTACCACTAAAAAATTTTCCACCCCCAAATATGTGAGGTTCGCCCCTAGAATTGGTAGGAAAAGCATTTATGCTATGATGTGTGTACCGGTAGCACTTAGATTCTAGAACTTGCGTTAGGACCATTCCGAGGCCACAAGTGAGACTACATTCGTGTAGTTAGATTTACTACATGATAAGAGGCATTAGGATTAACCCATTGTTTTACACCTGTGTTTTTGTTATAATTACATTGGCTACATTGGTCAAGTAATTCTCCCACACCCTTTGCGTTGTACTCATTTTTAGAACACGATACCCCTAGTACACCCCTTAGAGCCTATCTTTTCGTTTCTAACTTTAAGCATTTTACTTAAAGTAAGAATTTGTTTACACCCCACTTAAATGTACACCAAATCGCCTTAGCCTACCTTGTATGCACTCATTTTTAGTGCATTATTGTGACAACATTTGTTTAAACCCTAAGTTAATTATCTAATTGATTACATGGTTGCTAAGTCGAGTCATATCCTTGAACATATTGTTTTCGGACGATTGGGACTCATGGGTAAAGTACTAGTGTAATGGAGTAATGGGGAAGAACAACATTATTACCCCCATATGTGCTAAATATTTTAAAAAGTACTCCAAGTGTTTCGATTATCTTAATTCGAGTCATTAGAATAGTTATTTGTAAAGTTATGTAAAAGTTCAAGTGTAAGGGGGATACAACCCCCCCTACGATGTATTATTTTGGATGGTAGGGCAAGAGTGTATGCAAAAAAAAAAAAAAAAAAAAAAAAAAAAAAAAAAAAAAAAAAAAAAAAAAGTAGAAAAAACATACGGACTACCATCCCATTCAATTTTATGTTTATTTTATCTTTTTGTTATTTTTTTCATTAGCTTAAGTCGAGTCTAGTCTTGGCTTAGCAACTCCATATTGTACATGTAATTAATCAAGATCTTTAACTCGCCACCAGTAAAATATCCCTTATCCAACAAAACCGTGTTTATCATATCCCTACACCTCACGTTATAACCCATGTAAAAGCCCTTTTTGATAGTTTATCTTAGGTGCTTACGCCTAGTGGAGGAAGTTTTTTGATCCATTCCCAAGCCAATGGTAATCTATTTGCTATGACAAGTAGTGAGAGATATTATTCATTTTCATTTATGAGATATACTTTTATGACACCTGAGAGATGTGAGTATCTAAACACTACTTGTGAGGTGCTAGTTTGTAATCTCCGTGCTTATTATGATTAAAGTGGAATGACTATTTTTGTAATTACTTTTATATTAGCGTTAAATGACCCCTAACTTGTATTTTGATTAGAATAAAAGCGCATTTGCTTGAGGACAAGCAAATCTCAAGTGTAAGGGTATTTGATGAGGCGAAAAGTGTACCGCTTTTCGGGGGTCATTTAAGCCCTAAATCGTATTTATTTGATCAAATATTGCCCTAAATCGTTCCTTTTGTCATTTTAGGTACTTTGGAGATGAAATTTGGAAAAGGAAGCATTTTGGACGTTTTTGGAGCATAAAAGTGAAGAAAACGACAAAGTCTCTAAATCTGCTGGAATAGTACCTGTGACGGCGTCAAGCCCCAATGTGACGCCGTCAATCCTTGATAAGCCAGAGAGGATTTTGGAAGATTAAAGGGGGACGGCGTCAAGAAGGCCATCAAGAAACCCTAACCGCGGCGAAGTGACGGCGTCAGGACTCAACCTGACGACGTCAGAAGCCATTGAGTGACGACGTCAGAATGACAACTTGCACAAGAAGAAACCCTAGTAAAACCGTCACATGCTGATCAAGACAATCACAACTTACGCGCGGAGTAGCTGTCACTGTTTTGGCCATAAAATCTTCATACGAACTCGGATTTGGGTGATTCAAAAGGCCACGCGAAGAGGACGAAAAGATCTACAATTTGGTGAAAATGGGAAGTTGAAGCCGTCACTTGTACGAGCTGACGCCGTCAAGCCTTGCCGACAGAAATATTGCCTATAAATACAACATCATAACTTCACTTTTTGTAAGCCCCAAACCCTAAGTCCGATTCTAGGGTTAGGGTAGGTGTTTTTCTAGCAACTTAGAGGGTCTTAATCATGCCATAAACATCTTGTAATGGTTTGTTTATTGATTCAATCCTATACTATATCTTCAATTATCATTATTGTCAATTGCTCTTCATTGATTATGTGTTGCTAATTCACCTTGTGTCTACTTATGATTGTGTGAAACTTGTATATAACTAATTAGATCTTATTGATTTCTTGTTGATGTGTGTGTCCATTTCCATCAATTAGGGCGTGACAACTTCAATAGATCTAGTTGGTTTAGTTTATAATTCTTGCTTCCTATTGTCTCTTGTTTGATTGGGTGATATCGATGTTAGGCTTAAGAAAACTGGCTAACCTCCTATACGGTAACTTGCTTGAACGTCTTAAGAAGCATGAACCAAGGTGTACTAAGGTTAATTGGTTGTATTTAATGCATAAGCGAATTCTAGTGATCCCATGTTAGGAGCTTCTTAGCCGGCTCGACATAGGAGTGAAGTAGGAGCTTATAGAGTTGGGGAAGATCGTACACACCCCCACGATTGGTATTAAGGAATACAACCCGTCAATTAAAACAAGGTGTGACAATTCAATAGGTAGAATTGGATAGCTAGCAAGGAGTAACATATCATAGGTAGACATGCTTCACTTCCCTTGTAGAACCCTAGTTTACTTTCCTTCACATTAGTTTAAGTAGTAGTTTTTGGGTTAGTTGATTAGCAACTAATTCCGCCTCTCCTTCCAAAACCCGAGATTTTTACTTGCTTTCCATAAAATATAAAAATACAAAAAGAATCATCCCTCACCTCTAGACCTAGTAGATAAATTTCAATCCTAACGAACACTATTCTTTGAGTTGAACGATCAATCCCCCGGTACTTGCCACTTCACTATACTACATCAGTCAGGTACACTGCCTGGTGGGGATTGCAAGCTTCTCAAGATCCCTCGAGAGGTAAAACCTGTTGTAAGGTCGCAAAACCACGCATCATTGTTGTAATATTGTTTTTGAATTAGTTGTTGTGAAGTGGGTTGTGAGTGAATGTGAGATGTTTGTTTTGATTCATTGCTTGTAATCAAGATTGAAGATTAGAAATAAGATTGGATTTGTTTTTGTAGTTTGTTGTTGTAAAGCAGTTTCGAATGAATTTATTGTTGTAAGCAGGTTTAGATTTTTGTAATGGATTTAATTTATATGTACATTTTGCTTCTTCTTGTTCTTTCTTTTTAATGTAACTGTTAGAGTGTGATATCTCAAACCGCTACACTTAGGCTACACGCAGGTCCAAACCGCGAGATCATTCACAACACAACTGCTTCAAACCGCTAAGTAGCAAACACAAACCGCTAGTACAGAAATCAAACCGCTAGAACAAACCGCTACAGTCAAACGACAGTCAAACCGCTACTGGTAAAGTCACTTTCACTCAATTTTTCTTCTTTCCGGTTTTAGTTACAAAACAAACTACAACAGCAACTTTTCCTTGACAAGTCCAAACCGCTGGAGCAACGAGACAAACGTGTCGTTTTCACTAATTGTTGTCTTTATACCCGTTTTGGTTATAATCCAAACCGCTATCAGCAAACCACTACCAAGAATATCCATTACTAATCATTCAAGACAAACGCTACCAAGAACACTTTCAATAACCTTTCACCATCAGTAGGCTTTTGAGTGAAATACTTGTTCGAGCAACAAAAAATACAGGACGAGAAAATAGAAACCAAACTCAGATGGACATGTTACCCACAATAATGTTCAAACCAAAAGAAAAATGCTATCTTGAAATAATGTGTTCGAATAGTCAGACCAAGAGGTGAACCACTATAAAAAATAAGCAATAAAAACCAAAATGATGTTCAGTTAAGAATCTAGACTAGTTAGCCCACAAATTGACATGTAAATCCACTTAACCCACCAATTGACATGGAAACCACTAACTACTCAAACTGTTACAGCCCAACACTCAAATTGACATGTAAACAAACATGATGTTCGAACCAAAGATAAGTGACATGCTTTCATGAATTAGTGTTCGAACAGAAAAAATATAGCACAAGAAAATACAGACCACAAATCCAAGCACACACAATCAATCGAACCTAACCTTGGCTCTTGATACTAATTGTAAGATATGTATACTTGTATTGATTGTGTGGGATTCGGGAGGTCTTGGATTATGAAAGAAGAAATCCATGGTAAGAGTTTTAGAGAGAGAGTAGAGAGGGAACTTGAGAGAAAAATGGAAATGTATTAGATTGTAAAATGAGAAGTTCCAACCCTCTCCCTAGGTGGAGAGGGGTATATATAGTTACTAATATATTTGCCCCTAGTGGGCTGTGGAGTGAGCAGACAGTGGGTAAAGACCCGACCCACTCCACGAATACTAAAATAAATAACCTATTACTAATTATATAAATAATCCTACGAGCTAGTTAATGCTAACAGATACTCAGGGTGACCGAGTCTTCACATGAATATTTATATTTCTAACACCTTTTCCTACGGTTATACCGTCTTTAAGTATTTTACTTCCATTTTCACTGAAAAATACGTTATACTTTTTACGGCATAATTGACTAATACTAAGCAAATTAAATCCTAAGTTATCTACATGAGCAACATCATCAATAGCGAGAGAGTCATGAGAGATTATACCTTTTTCGATGATTTTACTTTTAAGCTTGCTATCGAATGTGACATTACCTCCGTTGTACACTTGGTAGGTTGAGAAAAGGCTTTTGTTTCCCGTCATGTGTCTTGAACACCCACTATCTTTGATCCACTCGTCCGGTTCTAACCCGACTTTCAAGCACACCTAAGTTAAAGAAAAACTCAAGCATTTGGTCCCCAATATCTCATGGGTCCATTTGGGTTAAACATTACATTATCATGGTTCATGTATGGAAATGGTGGATAAGTGTTCCATGGCATGTAGTTGGGACCTCGATAGTTCCTAGACATGTTTTGGTTCCAACTATTTTGATGATGATGTTGTGAGTCAAAGTTACTCTTTGGAAAGGGGTTTTTGGGAAAACTAGTTCTAGGTCTTTGTTAAACTGTTTTAGTCCTAAACTCATGTTAAACTTGTCCTTTTCCTATAGTAACTTCTGATTTTTGTTTGTTAACAGTTGTACTAGTGCTAGGTTTTCTAGTGACCTTAACGAACTCAGTACGGTCCGAAGTACAAACCTTCTGTTCATCAACAGTACCCGCGGACCCTTTGGCCATAACTGGTGGAACCAAATTTTTGAATCCGCCAGATCCGTGGGTGTCTGACTTTGTTGGAACAGTTTCTTGTACTTTCACAGTTTGTTTCTGAAAGTCACTTAAGTTTCCTAATTTCATAAAACCTAGTCTGGTTTTATCATGAGGTAATTTTTGTATCTTCATTATCTCATTTGCACAACTTGTGTTTTTATCAAACCTTTTAAACTTAGAGTTTTGTTTCATAAGATCTTCCTGTATGGTCTTAAGTGTTTCTAATTCTAGTTTAAGTTCTTGACATGAGATACATGTTTCTTCAGTAGCTTTACCCTTTTCAAATCGTATCTCTTTTTCTTTTAACCAATAAACTTCGTTTTCTAAAAGTTTCATTTTGGTTTTTAAGAACTTATTTTTGTTTATTATTTTAGAGTAATATCACACAGTTTGTTATATTCTACTTCTAAGGTTTCATCATCAATAGAGAAGTATGACGAGTCAGAATGTACCTCTTCTGAGTCATGAGCCATGAGAGCAACTTCGTCGCTCTTAGGCTCGTCGTCATCACCTTCACTGTCACTCCAAGCTCCACTAACAAATGCTCTTTAAGACTTGTTCTTTGGAGGCTTTGGACATTCTCCTATTAGGTGACTGGAATCCCCGCACCTAAAACACTTCCTATCTACTTTTCCTTTCCTATCATCACGGTCTTTCCGGAAGAATTTCTTTTCTTCACAAGGTTGTCTTATGAACTTTCCTCGTCTCCTAAAGAACTTCTTGAAATCTCTTACGGCCATGGCATACTCTTCGTCTTCGCTACTCGAACTAGACTCTTCATCATCACTTGACTCTACCCTAGCTTTTAAGGCAATGGACTTCATCTTCTCCTCTTTGCCTTTAACTATTTCTGAGTCTTTTTCCATCACCATCTCGTGAACTTTGAGATTTCCGATGAGCTCGTCAAGTGTCATGCTTGAAAGATCCTTGGATTCTTCAATAGCCGTTACCTTTGCTCTCCACTTCGGATGAAGTGCTCTAAGAAATTTTCTAACAAAGTTCTTACTAGAAAAAGATTCGTCAAATGCTTTAAGAGAAGTAATTATAGTATTAAACCTAGAAAAAGCACTATCAATTGTCTCATCTTCAGAGATAACAAATTGTTCATATTGTTGAATAAGAAGATCAATTTTGTTATCTTTGACTTGTGAGTTCCCTTGATGAGTGATAATTAATGATTGCCAAATATCCTTAGCGGTTTTACACATAAAGACTCTTTCATACTCTTTCTTAGGAAAAGCATTATAAAGCATCATTTTAGCTTCATTATTTTTGGCAATCAACTTCTTTTGCTCATCACTGTGACGAGTAAGAAAAGTACCCTCATCCCGACCTCCTGTTATATTCAATATAGGTTTATTATCACTCTATGTGTTTTGAGGACTAAAACACTAACCGATCACTACTGAATGAATGGTATGACAATGATGTGTGAACTACTAACTAATCACACAGTAACTACACTAACAGGATAGCAACAGTTTGTTGATCCTTGATGCTTGATCTCTTTGCTACAAAAGAAAGATCACTAAGAATGAAATGAATGAATGAATGGGTTAGTAATGTACAAATGAATGAATATGTAATTTATGCTATATGAGTGATGAGAGTGCTTGAATGATCAGCTTGCTATTTATAGGCAAAACTGAGCAGACAAGCGACGGATTTGGCGGACCCAAATTCTGGGTTCCGCCCATATACCTGTTTGGTTCCGCCGAGACATGCGAGCTGGTTTTTACAAGATCTTACACAATCTAACAAAGTCAACTCCTTTGCTTCTAAGATCTTTCCAAAATATATTTTAAATCTTCCAAGATATCTAAAGATTTCCTAATGAGGTATGTCATGATGTCATGTGTATATTTCTATTTTTAAGAAATAAAAATAAACATGTAAAAGTATATATGTATGCAATGTAATTCCTAGTGATCATGTGATATGTAAATGAGTTTAAAAAGGTTGTTACTATAAATGTAAAAGACTTTAACATATATTTATGCTTTGCTAAAGATAAACCTTATAATTGTCATTAACAAAATAAAGCAAAGATCATAAAATATAAATAACGTTTTTAGGACGATATTTGTATTAACACACATAAAACGGTTAGGGTTTTGCAAAAGAAAAAACCAGGTTTGTTAAAAAATGAATTGGGGGAAATGATGGATTGATGATCTTGGATATGGGTTTTGAAGGAATTGATATTTAGTGGATTGGAAGTGGGTTAATTTTGGTTTTGGTGTTCATGGTGTTCATGGTGTTCCTGGTAGGGGTGTAAATATTGTTATATACTTATATATTTGTGTTATCATTCTAAAAACCAAAAATAAACTAGCATGAATTTGGGAGTGTGATGGAATAAAATGTGTTAAACAAAACATTTAAGGATATTGTGTCGTAATTTGATCTTGTGAAATAGTCATATATTGGTGATATGTTATACTCTTATATTGTAAAACATCATCTTCATCGTTTTGTAAACTATCAGTATCAATTAATTTAATGATAAGATTGCGAAAATAGTAAAATGTTTTATAATTTACTTAACATTGTCATTTATCAATCAAATATACATTTTAGAAAAGAAAAGAAAATCAAGCTCATGCTTAAAATATGCATATCACAATATGATTTCACAAGGTAGTTATATATTATCATTTTTTGAAAGACTCTTGTGTTTGATCATTTTCGTCATCATCATATTATGATTTCTAACATTTATCATTTAGCAACAAAAAAAAAAAATAAATAACGACGTTATTTTCTTTAAACGTATTATCAATATTAAAGGTAAATAAAAAATATATATATAGACAAAATGAAAAAAGCCAAAGAAAAATAAAACTAAAGTAAAATAGTAAAAGAAAACAAAAGAAATAAAGCATAAGAGTTAAAAGACATTAAGAGGTAGTAAGACATCTCATTCACGTCTTGTTGGGTAAGAGGTTCGAGCCTATTGTCGCCTCTAAACAAGAGAAAAAAACACACTTAATGACCAAATTATCTAATTGTGTCTCAATGAGTCAAACTAAAAGACTACTAAAAGGTATTTTACAGTAAAACAAACACCGCCTTCGTAAAACACTTTCAAATACAATTGCTATTAACACTTTCAAGTGTAATGAAGTGATAGCCATTGTCTTCCTAGCTTCAACTCATTGGTAACCTTGTTTTCATAAAACAAATGTAAGACAACGTTTTGTACTGGTTTTAACTCATTATATCAAATTCCTAAGAAATATTAAAACGACAAATAAAACAGATCACGATTTGAGAAAACCTTGTATATGTTGGTCTTAGATGGGAAAATAATACAAGTACGACAAGCTTGTGAATCAATATCATGATTACTTAACCTTTCTGTTGATTAAAATGTTTAATCTTCATGAAAGTTTGCAGCGGTATAACCCTTTCACTAGGAAATAATACGAAGCTAATTTCATCAATTGATCACAACATAATTGTATTCCTTATTTGAGGATGCATTTTGATTAGTTTCTTCGTGTGTCATGAAATGAGATAAACACATCTTATTAAATTTCTCTAATGTAATTCAAAAAAGTTACAATCCGCTTCTGTAAAATATAATTTTATAAGGACTTATTTTGTCATAATGTTGTTTTGTAGTTTCGACTGATTATGACCAAAACAAAAAGATCGGGTAAGAAGTGTCAAGTTTTAAAGATAAAGGATAGGATGAGTCAATAGCTTGAAGTTGGATCATTATATATTGTAGAATTTCTACATTAGGGTTTCATAACCCAATTTTCTCTTTCCTCTCTCATTCTTCACACACACAGTTATTTTGATCTTGTTGTTAAGTTTTCTGTTCAGTTATAATAAAACATTCACTAAATAGGGAATAAATCGCACATGAGTAGCAGCGGTGATTTTGGTTGATTTGCTGTTAATAATCATATTGAGATCAGATTAAATTTTTTATGAATTTAGATTCAATAAAGATTTGTGTATGTGGTTTTATAAATTCTACATGTTATCAGAGCATATTTAAGTTTTTGAAAAATTAGGGTTTCATAAAATTTGAGGGTATTCACTTTTTAAAGGTTTTTCATCAATTACCTTGTGTTAATTGATAGATCTTTTATTAAATTGTGTTCTTGAAAAGTTTTGTTGAAAACGCCTAATTTTTGAAAAGATTAGGGTTTCCAGAATTTTGGGGCTTTTGGTTTAAAAGACTTTTATTGTTCTGTTAACATCTGGTTATCGATAGATCTTGAGAATTTTCTTGGAATTGAAAGTTTTGGGGAAAAAAACCTTAATTTCTAGGCTTTGGTTAAGATCTTCAGTTGTATTCTTGGTTGGTTGGAGCTTGGAAGTTTCTTTTCGTTTTGTTTACTTTTGAGTTTATGAATAAAGACTTTTGAGTTTTAAAGTTGAAGCATGCTTTTCCTTTTCTACAATTTAGCCAACAACAACAACAACAAGAAACCCAATCCCGCCGGGGCAGGGTATGGGGGAGGTAGAATGTAGACAGACCCTACCCCTACCCCAAGGAAAACCCGGGAGTAGAGAGACTGCTTCCAAAGAGACCTCCGGCAAGTGCATGTGTGCGCGTGAGAGAGCAAAGGCAGGAGAGCAACCGAGATAGCATAGCAGTCAACAAGCAGGCAAAAGAGCAGGCAAAACAAGCAAACACAAAAACATAGTAGAAACAAAAGCACAAAAAGCAAAGCGCAAAGAACCAAGAAAAGCAGGCAAACCTAAGGGGGCAAGACAAAGCAAAGCAGGGCAACGCATGGGGCCTAAAGCTAAGGCAAAACAACCAAACAAAGTAAAGCAGGGCAACGCACGGGGCATAAAGCTAAGGCAAAGCAACCCAACACACCTAGCCTGAGCTACCCGCATATCCTAATTCTATCTCTCCACGCCTTCCTATCTGAGGTCATGTCCTCGGACAATAGCAGCTCCTTCATGTCGAGCTTAAGTCTACCCTCCCATCTGAGTTTGGGTCTACCCCTCCTTCTCACACCATCCACTACTAGCGCTTCGACTCTTCTTACGGGTGCTGATTGTGGCCTCCTCTTTACATGACCGAACCACCTGAGCCTTCCTTCTCTCGTCTTCGAAATAATAGTCTCGGCCTCAAGCTTAGCTCTGAAAACTCCGTTCGGGATCATGTCCAGCAAGGTCTTACCGCAAGTCCACCTTAGCATTCTCAGTTCCGCCACCTCGACCCTGTTAGCATGGGCTTTGGAGATAGGCCAGCACTCAGACCCGTACAACATAGCCGGTCTAATCGCCACCTTATAAAATTTACCCTTTAGCTTTAATGGGACGTTCCTGTCACAAAGGACTCCCGACACCGCCCTCCATCTCGCCCACCAAGCTCTAATCCGGTGGGTTACATCCTCATCCATCCTCCTTGATTTGTGAATCATCGATCCTAGATATCTAAAGGACTCCTTGGGTGGTAGGATCCGATCACCAATACGAATATCCAAATCTTCATGGTGGCCTGACTCGATCCTCCCAAAATCACATCTCATGTATTCATTCTTCTCTCTGCTCACTCGAAGACCATTGTCCTCTAGGGCCTCCCTCCAGAGCTTAAGTCTGTTGTTTAACCTTTCCGCCGATTCTGTCACCAACACAATGTCGTCAGCGAAAATCATGCTCCACGGTATGCACCCTTGAATCCCTCGAGATAACTCATCAAGAATCAATGCGAATAGGTAAGGGCTAATGGCAGATCCTTGGTGGAGTCCCACTTCCACAGAGAAAAACTCTAAGATCCCCACTGTGGACCGTACACGGGTCTGAGCCCCCTTATACATATCTTTAATGACTCTGATGTACCTCCTTGGGGTTCCTTTATCAATTAGAGTTCTCCAAATTAACTCTCGAGGAACACTATCATATGCCTTTTCAAGGTCAAGGAACGCTATATGCAGGTCCTTTTGTCTTTCTCTATACTTCTCCATGAGACTTCTGAGAAGGTGGATAGCCTCAATCGATGACCTCCCTGGCATAAAACCAAATTGGTTCTCAGACACCCTCGTCTCCCTTCTCAATCTTCTCTCAATAAGTCTCTCCCAAAGCTTCATGGTGTGGCTAAGTAGCTTAATGCCCCTATAGTTGCTACACACTTGCACATCCCCCTTGTTCTTGTAGATGGGAATGACTTCACTGAGTCTCCATTCTTCTGGCATCTTATCACCGGAGAAGATCTTGTTGAAGAGGCAAGTCAACCATCCTACCCCCTCATCACCCAGACACCTCCAGGCTTCAATGGGGATTTGGTCCGGCCCTACTGCTTTGTTGGCTAGGGTTCTCTTCTTCTCCTCTTTCTTCCGTATACCCTCCGTTGAAAAGAGAGAAAAAATACTCTCCCCATCTTTTCCTAATATCCTCTTCGTTCACAATGGTTCGTCCGCCTTCATCTTTGATATATTTTATGTTACCTAAATCCCTCCTTCTTCTCTCTCGGGCTTTAGCAATCCTGAATATATCGTTAGCTCCCTCATTGGAGTCCAATTTCTTATACAAATCTTCGTACGCTTTGTCCTTCGCCTGGGCTACTGCCTTTTTCGCTTCTCTTTTAGCTACTTTATACCTCTCTTCTGCGGCGGTAATATCAGGTTGGTGTCCCTCTCGGCATGAAAGGAGCTCTTTGAACCTAGCATGTTTCGCTGCAACTTTGGATTGCACTTCCTCACATAACCACCAAGATTCCCTGCTGCTATTAATTATTAGCTATCAAGTACATGTCTATTTGTTGGGCTTTTTTATGCATCTAAATAAGAAAACGGTCTTATATATTTTTATTCCAAGTTAAGAAATATTTGAGCTTTTTTAATTCAAAAACAATTTTTTTAAAAATTAACAATAATTAATTTTTACCTAATAAGGAAATTTCCAAAAAAAAATTATGTCAAAAACCTCGAAATAGGTTATCCTTTATTATATAAAACACATATTATGCATGAATAATAATAAAAACCAGACTTGAGCCAACTAACAATATTATCTTAACTACATACAAAGCATGAATCCTAGTGTTGAAATTTTTAGCACATGTAAATGACTAATATGCCCATCAATATCTTAACTAATTTGACAAATTACATCTATGTCTTTGGTTCCATTTAGAAGGATTAAATCCTTCTCAATTGAGAAGGAAATTGATAATGCTTTGTTTAAGCTATTGATTTATAATTTTTTATTTGATGCACCAGTATACATCAACTAATAGTGAATCGAATCTATAAATAACAAATTTGATTCACAAATCTTTGTAAAAATCGAGTTATGGTAACGATTCATTAAATTTGTACAGATAATTCACAATTGTACTTATATCGCAAAATTGTAAAAATTTTAACTTTGATTCAAATTTTTTTTACACATTTTGGATTAGAAGAACACTAAAATGAGTTATACATTTGAAAAACTTGAATCGAAGTTAAAAATCTATTCTTTTTTAACATCCTTCTCAATTGAGAAGGTTTATTCCTTTTCCATTGAACCATATTCTTACATCTATATACCTTTAATTGCCAAAATCTTTTCCTTATTTATACTTGTAATTGCATGTGTCTTTAAGAATTCCCTTCTTTGTAAATTTCATTTTTTCCGCAAAATGAAAACACACTTAAATCAGCAAAATGAAAACACACTTAAATCATTTACGCAGTTTACGTACTTGTAAATTTCAAACTGTGGAAAACTAGAAGGGGGGTTAAATAGTTTTACCATTTTAAAATTTATTTTCTTTGAATACTTAGTTTGAATTCAACTAATGCAAAAAACAAACAATAAATAATATGCAAGTAAAGAAAGAAACGATCAAACCACAACACGATTGTTTATAGTGGTTCGGTCTACAAGGACTCTTTTCCTTGCCCTACTCCACTCCTCGAGTCTCTAACTCGAGAGTTTTTCTTCACTAATCAACAAGCTCCCTTCTCGGCGGAGAAAACATTTACAAACGTCGCTTACACTTTTTCCGGTACAAAGCTAAATACTAAGTTCTTTTACAAGGGTACAACCACTCCCTTCACACTATGTATTTTGAGGACTAAAATACTAACCGATCACTAAAGAGGTTTTATGATTGTTTGGTACAAACAATGATGTGTGAACAGCAACAATTCACACAGTAACTAACTAACAAGTCTTGGAACGCTTTGTTGAAGCTTGTGATGCTTTGATCTTCTTGCTACAAAGAAGCTCAATGAAATATGAAATATGAATGAGTTAGATATGAATGAAAGAATGTATGATGTTGTTTATGCTTATGAGTGATGAGAAAACATCAATGTGTGGCTTGCTATTTATAGGCCAACTGCCTCAGCAAACCACGGATGGGACGGATCCAAATAAAGGGGTCCGTTCGTGTACCTGTTTGGTTCCGTGGGAACCTGACAAAATATCTTCACAAATCTAAACCAGATCTAACCAAGATATTTCCATATCTTTCCAAGGATTCATTGAGTAAGAATCTAAACAAGATATACATGATATCTTCCAATGATCTTCAAAATCTCCTAAAGATTTCAAAGTGATGCATGCCATGATGTCATAATACATTTCCATTTTTAGATTAAAATGTATATGAAAGTAAACTTGTAAAATGTATATGAAAGTAAACATGTAAGATGTATATACTAGTTAGGTGATGTTTTGTGTTTATGAAAGACTTGTGACTATATATGTAAAAGACTTAACTATATTTATGTTTTGCTAAAAATAAAGTTTATAATTGTCATTAACAAAATATAGCAAAGATCGTAAAATATAAATAACGTTTTTTAGACGGTATTTGTATTAACAATCTCCCCCTTTTTGTTGAGGACAAAACATAAAGTTTATTTTTAAGCAATGAGATAAATAAAGTGCAAGTCTCTAAAAATATAGATTAAACTAGTTTTATGCAACTTTAAAATCAATTTAGACATTTTAAATTGTATAAGATGTGTGATTTTTGAGTTTACTATTATCTCCCCCTTTTTGTCGAAACAAAAAGAAGAAAAGCGTAGCGGAATGTAGTGCAAGCCTTTGGTCAATACCCCCTAGTTAGGGTGCCAAGTATAATATGCATGGATTTTGAGTGCTTAATTAGCTCCCCCTTGGTCAATACTCCCCCTAGTTAGGGTGCAAAGTATAAATAAGTGCTACAAAACAAAGGTTAGTGATAAATAGTTCAAACCAACCATGTACAATAAGAAGTCACAACCAACACACAAACATCAATAAACATCATTCATTAGTAAAAATTTTGTGACAAAGGTCACAAAATTGGACAATAATGTAGATGTTATAAAAGGAAATGCAAGAATAAATAGAAAAATAACTTAGAAAGAAAAGTCCTAGAATAAAAATCCTAAAATAGAAAGAAAAAAATAACTTAGAAAAGAAAAAAAAAATCCTAAGATGTGAAGCTCCTAATGTGAGCATCTATTGAGGAGGATGAGAAAGAGCGTTAAGACGCTATAGTAGGTTCGTTTTTTGGTGGTGGTGGTGGTGGAACATATGTTGATTGGTGGTTGAGATTTGGTAAACCTATGATGGATGAAAGTAAAGTGGTTTGTAGTTGCATGGCTTCATGGAGGTGAGAATCCACCATGTTGGAAAAGGCAAAGAGGTGGTCTAGTTCCTCATTGATTTGACCTTGAGTTTGTGGAGGATCTGATGCGTGGTTTTGTAACCTTACAACAGGTTTTACCTCTCGAGGGATCTCAAGAGGCTTACAACCCCACCAGGCAGTGTACCTGACCGATGTAGTATAGTGTAGTGGTAAGTACGGGGGATTGATCGTTCTCCACAGGGAATAGTGTTCGTTAGGTGTGAAAGGCTACTCTAATTAGGTCTAAGGGTTGAGGAAGATTCTTTTTTATGTTTTTATAATTTTATGAAAGCAAGTAAAATCTCGGGTTTGAAGGAGTGGGCGGAATTAGTTGCTAGTCAACTAACCCAAATTACTACGAATGCAAATAAAATAAATAACTGAAAATAAAATGTGGTGAGAAACTTATGTGTAGAGAAATGTGTTTACTTAGATTTCCTTACTCCCTAACTATCTTTTACCGGTTAATTAGTGTGTATTAGTTGCGTGGATGACGGGTGTATTCCTTAATACCATTCGTGGGGTGGCGTACTTACTTCCCCAACTCTACAAGCTCCTACTTCACTCCTATGTCGAGCCGGCTAGGAAGCTCCTAACATGGGATCACTAGAATTCGCTTGTGCATTAAATACAACCATAAAAACCTTTAGTACGCATTTGGTTCATGTTTCTTAAGACGTTCAAGCAAGTTACCGAATAGGAAGTTAGCCAGTTTTCTTAAGCCTAACATAGATAAACAATCATCCAATACAACTAATAACACATTAACAACCAATAATCAATAGCTAGGTTTCATTAGATCTAAGCAAACACAAGATAAAATTAGCCTAACATGTTAAACAAAAGACAAGAATAAGATAGAATCAAACAACACATAGACATATTGAATGATTAATTGATAACTTATCTTTCAATGAAACATGGAAGATCTCAAGGCAAAAAGCCCTGAAAAAGTAGCTAAATTCGTCTTAGGGTTTTCTCCCAAAATTCCACACACTAAGCTCTCTCTAATGACAAAAAATTAGAAAACTACATATAGATTTTTGGATCAGACGGCGTCACCTTATGGAGTGTGACGCCGTCACCTCGCCGCTTTTAGGGTTCCCGGATGACCTTCTTGACGCCGTCCCTCTTTAGCTCTTCCAAAATCTATTCTGGCTTATCAAGGCTTGACGCCGTCGAACCATGAACGTGACGCCGTCCCCTTATGATTTAAGCCGTGACGCCCTCGATCAAGTTAAAGCGTGACGCCGTCAGAATTCACATGCTATTTTCACTGGCCCGTCATGAGTAAATTTCACGTCCAACTTTTCTTGCCAAGGCATGACGCCGTCCAGAGTAAAGTCTGACGCCGTCAAGAGTAACTTTTAGCCGATTTTTGAGACTTTGCCGTTTTCTTCACTTTAATGCTCCAAAAACGTCCAAAATGCCTCCTTTTCCATATTTCTCCTCAAAAGTACCTAAAATGACAAAAGGAACGATTTAGGGCAATATTTGATCAAATAAATACGATTTAAGGCTTAAATGACCCCTTAAAAGCGGTACACTTTTCGCTTCATCAAATACCCTTACACTTGAGATTTGCTTGTCCTCAAGCAAATGTGCTTTTATTCTAATTAAAATACAAGTTAGGGGTCATTTAATGCTAACATAAAAGTAATTACAACAAATAATCGTTCCACTTCAATCATAATAAGCACGGAGATTACATACTAGCACCTCACAAGTAGTGTTTAGATACTCACATCTCTCAAGTGTCATCAAAATAAATCTCATAAATGAAAACGGATAATATCTCTCACTACCTGTCATAGCAAATAGATTACCATAGGCTTGGGAAAGGATCGAAAACCTCCTCCACTAGGCGTAAGCACCTAAGATAAACTATCAAAGAGGGCTTTTAAATGGGTTATAACGTTAGGTGTAGGGAAAAGGAAAACACGGTTTTGTTGGATAAAGGATATTTTACTGGTGGCGAGTTAAAAATCTTGATCAATTACATGTACTATACAACGTTGCTAAGCCAAGACTAGACTCGATCTTAAGCTAGAAACGAAATAACAAAAACATAAACAAACATAAAATGAAACGGGATGGTAGCCCGTATGTTTTTTCTATTTTTTCTTTTTCTCATTTTTTTGTATTTTTCTTGATTTTTCGATTTTTTTTTTTTTTTTTTTTTTTTTTTATTACACTTTTGCCCTACCATCCAAAATAATACATCATAGAGGCATTGCATCCCCTTAAACTTGAACTTTTACATAACTTTACAAATTCTAATCTAATGACTCGAATTAAGATAATTGAAAAACTTGGAGTACTTTTTTTTTATAAAATTATTAGCACATATGGGGGTAATAAATGATGTTCTTCCCCATTACTCCATTACACTAGTACTTTACCCATGAGTCCCAATCGTCCCAAAACAATATGTACAAGGATATGACTCGACTTAGCAACCATGTAATCAACTAGATAATTAACTTGGGTTTAAACAAATGTTGTAACAATAATGCACTAAAAATGAGTGCATATAAGGTAGGCTAAGGCGATTTGGGTGTACATTTAAGTGGGGTGTAAACAAATTCTTCCTTTAAGTAAAATGCTTAAAGGTCGAAACGAAAAGATAGGCTCTGAGGGGTGTACTAGGGGTATCGTGTACTAAAAATGAGTACAACGCAAAGGGTGTGGGAGAATTACTTGACCAATGTAGCCAATGTAATTATAACAAAAACACAGGTGTAAAACAATGGGTTAATCCTAATGCCTCTTATCATGTAGTAAATCTAACTACACGAATGTAGTCTCACTTGTGGCCTCGGAATGGTCCTAACGCAAGTTCTAGAATCTAAGTGCTACCGGTACACACATCATAGCATAAATGCTTTTCCTACCAATTCTAGGGGCGAACCTCACATATTTGGGGTGGAAAATTTTTTAGTGGTACGGCTTTTGTGCTAGTCATATAACTCCTATCCGTGAGACGCTCATTAAGACCAAAGTTTCACTCCTATATGTTGTAAAAAATTTTAAATTTGGCACTAAAATTACCTTAATCAAGTATTTCTCTCAGTTTTATTACACATCTATTATTAAACAAACAAAAATCAAGCGCAATGGTATTCTCTAAAATCGTACTTTTACCCTCCCCTTACACTTAAGATGAACATTGTCCCCAATGTTCAAATAACAAGATGTAAAAGCATAAAGTAAAAGAATGAAATCAAATACTCCCCTGATTCGCTCGGTGGATAATGAAATTACACGGTTAAATCTTCTTCCAAGGAGAATGTTGAAGCTCCATGACTAATGCATCGCCAAAAGCTTGATCCAAAAACATTTCCTTGTCCAAAATAACCTGATAAACCTGAGAAAACAAACACGAAAACCTGCATAACATCGGCGGGAAAAATCTATATATAAGGATATAATGCTTGTGGAATGATAATTTTGCAGATTCCTGGAGATTATAAGTTGGAGATTTTAATAAAAACTTTTTATGAAAACAAGACTTTCAAAAATTTCTGGAAATTAAATCTGACGCCGTCAGGTTATAACCCCTGACGCCGTCAGAAATGACCTGACAAAAATTTTCATTTTAAGTTTCCGGAAAATTTCTGGAAAAACCTTTACCTTACTTCCTCGAAATCCTGCAAAACATCATTATGACTCGATACAAGCATTTGACTCAAACAAATACTAATATGTATGCTAATTTATTATTATTACGATTCATGTTAATTTGTGTTCTAATAAACCGATTTAGATTTCCCTTACACTTATCTTTTGCAAAATACCTTTATATGTAGTTAAGACGAAGTTAAAAACAAAATAAAGCATTTTCACAAATTAGTTTTGAACATGAATCAATAATAATAAAAATTAAACACACATACGGAAACAAATAAAATCAAACAAGCAAATAAATAAACACACAAAGCAAATAAAGCAAGTAACGCTTGGGTTGCCTCCCAAGAAGCGCTTGTTTTTGTTCGAGTCATGAGCCTGACTCTACCCTTATTTAATGGATAAAGGGGAGGTTTTCCCTACACTTAGGATTAAGTGCGGGTGATAGTAGCGATACACACCAGCTCGGTAGTAGTATGCCACATGAGGAAAGAGTGGTGGATGAATTATATGCTCAAAGGGGTGTGCTCCTTTCATCATAACCTTACCTAGTTCAATTTGGCCAATGGGTGAATTAAAGTTTTCTCCTAAAAAGGGATCATCTTCTATCAACTTCGAGAGATTCCTAGTTGGGAATCCATCTTGACCTAATAAACCCGGTTTAAACCCATAGTGTTTCTTGTGATCTATCATGAATGGGTGATGTAAGTATGTAAGGTCATGGTTCACTCCTATATTAGCTTCCTCACTACAAGGCTTAATGTCTACTACCTTAAACTTAAGATTACCCGGACTACATGGTTTGATGGGTGGATCGGGACCTAATTCAATTCCTAAGTTCACATTTAAGGATGGAAGATTAGGTAACGGTTTTGGTTGAGGCTCCGGTTCATCAAAACTAGGAACTTCCATAGAACTAAAAGAAAGGTTATGACTACAAGTATTCAAACCTATTTCTTCTAGTTTTGTTTGGTCCAAGGGCTCTACCTCTATTGGGGTTCCTATAGTCTCTTCTACTTCTTCCGGGTAAGTCATGGGTGGTGTGTATGCCTCAAATGATGGTAGGACTTGTGGGGTACTTGGTGGGCTTATGTTACTTACCTCATCATTTCTTATGTCAAGATCACCTATATCCTCATCATGTGTTTTAGTAGGATCTAACCCTAACATTTTCCCAAGTATCTCAAGTGCTTCTCTAGGCATCTCAACTTCTATGTCCGAATCATAAGGATCATCCTCAATATTCTGACTGCTATATACAAATTGCCTAAAAGATTCATCATGTGTTTCTTGAGATTCAACGTCATCAATCATAAAACCTAGGTCTTTTTGATTAATGTGATCATGTTCGGCTAAATCCTCCATCACATCAAGGTCACCTATGTGTTCGTTTTGTACTATGGCATTACATGACAACCACTTAGGTATCTCAACACTAACATATTCATCCCCAAACAAACTTGTTTCATGATCCTCGAAATTTGTGGTCAATTGACTTGTACTAACGTTTGTTGGGTTGTCTACTATATAATAATATTGGGCACACTCTTCAATAGCTTCCCATGCTTTCTCAGCACTTAATTCCCTAAGATCCCTGCCGGCAATATGGTAAATGTCCCTTTGGGCATGTCGGTCGACATGATTGTAAAAGATTTGAGTTAGGGACCAAAAATCGAAGTTATGATGAGGGACTTTTTGGAGTAAATATTTAAAATGAGTCCATGCATCATAGAGAGGTTCATCTTTATGTTGTTTAAACATCAAGATGTCATATGGAGTGGGTGAATTACGTGGTTGGTAGTATGGTGGATTCGCGTTCTCCATAATGGTGAACGGAAGAGTCAATGGAAATTACGAACAAACACACAAAGAAAAATAGATAGACTAAAGAAAACCTAAAAAAAATAAAAATCTCACTAGAAAGGAATCTAGTGAGTAGACCTAATAGAAATAACAATTCAACCTAAACAATAACTATTCCCCGGCAGCGGCGCCAAAAACTTGATGCGTGGTTTTGTAACCTTACAACAGGTTTTACCTCTCGAGGGATCTCAAGAGGCTTACAACCCCACCAGGCAGTGTACCTGACCGATGTAGTATAGTGTAGTGGTAAGTACGGGGGATTGATCGTTCTCCACAGGGAATAGTGTTCGTTAGGTGTGAAAGGCTACTCTAATTAGGTCTAAGGGTTGAGGAAGATTCTTTTTTATGTTTTTATAATTTTATGAAAGCAAGTAAAATCTCGGGTTTGAAGGAGTGGGCGGAATTAGTTGCTAGTCAACTAACCCAAATTACTACGAATGCAAATAAAATAAATAACTGAAAATAAAATGTGGTGAGAAACTTATGTGTAGAGAAATGTGTTTACTTAGATTTCCTTACTCCCTAACTATCTTTTACCGGTTAATTAGTGTGTATTAGTTGCGTGGATGACGGGTGTATTCCTTAATACCATTCGTGGGGTGGCGTACTTACTTCCCCAACTCTACAAGCTCCTACTTCACTCCTATGTCGAGCCGGCTAGGAAGCTCCTAATATGGGATCACTAGAATTCGCTTGTGCATTAAATACAACCATAAAAACCTTTAGTACGCATTTGGTTCATGTTTCTTAAGACGTTCAAGCAAGTTACCGAATAGGAAGTTAGCCAGTTTTCTTAAGCCTAACATAGATAAACAATCATCCAATACAACTAATAACACATTAACAACCAATAATCAATAGCTAGGTTTCATTAGATCTAAGCAAACACAAGATAAAATTAGCCTAACATGTTAAACAAAAGACAAGAATAAGATAGAATCAAACAACACATAGACATATTGAATGATTAATTGATAACTTATCTTTCAATGAAACATGGAAGATCTCAAGGCAAAAAGCCCTGAAAAAGTAGCTAAATTCGTCTTAGGGTTTTCTCCCAAAATTCCACACACTAAGCTCTCTCTAATGACAAAAAATTAGAAAACTATATATAGATTTTTGGATCTGACGGCGTCACCTTATGGAGTGTGACGCCGTCACCTCGCCGCTTTTAGGGTTCCCGGATGACCTTCTTGACGCCGTCCCTCTTTAGCTCTTCCAAAATCCATTCTGGCTTATCAAGGCTTGACGCCGTCGAACCATGAACGTGACGCCGTCCCCTTATGATTTAAGCCGTGACGCCCTCGATCAAGTTAAAGCGTGACGCCGTCAGAATTCACATGCTATTTTCACTGGCCCGTCATGAGTAAATTTCACGTCCAACTTTTCTTGCCAAGGCATGACGCCGTCCAGAGTAAAGTCTGACGCCGTCAAGAGTAACTTTTAGCCGATTTTTGAGACTTTGCCGTTTTCTTCACTTTAATGCTCCAAAAACGTCCAAAATGCCTCCTTTTCCATATTTCTCCTCAAAAGTACCTAAAATGACAAAAGGAACGATTTAGGGCAATATTTGATCAAATAAATACGATTTAAGGCTTAAATGACCCCTTAAAAGCGGTACACTTTTCGCTTCATCAGGATCAATCCACATGGACTCGTTAATGTCCCTAAGTGTTGAGGTTGGTGAGAAGGGTTGAGGTTGAGGTTGTTGAGGTGGTGGAGCATGGTCTCCGTATAGTGGGCCATAGATTTCCCTATAAATAGGGTGGAAGAGTAAGGGTTGTTGTTGTGATGGTTCACAATCAAATGGCAATGGTGGTGGATTTGTTGATCTTGGAGGTAGGCCTTCTAACGTTTCCAAGAACGGGTGTGGAGAGGTCGGTGGTGTGGCAAATAATTCTAATGGTTGAAGTTTTGGAGATCTTGGAGGTGATGGTGATTTGGGTATTTGAGATGGTGCGAGAGGTGGTGTGGTGGCCACTGGTGTCTTTGTTGGTGGTGGAGTTGTTATGATGATAGGTGAAGGTGTTGGAGTGGACAAAGTGAGAAAGTTTTCATCATGGATTGAAGATGAGATGTTAAGTGGTGAGGAGTCTAATGATGATGAGTTTAGGTTTACAAAACAGCAAGGTTTTACGCTTATTCTTGTAGTTCTTCTTGGTGGTCTTGAGGGTGATGAAGAGTTAGTTGATTTTGTCATTGTGAGAAATGCTTGAGATATGCAGAAATTCACAAGAAATGGTGATGAAGGTGTGAGAAATGATCATCCTAGAGGTTCTAATTTATAGAAATCAAGATTCATGGAAGAGTGTGTTTCGATTTAATGTTAAACCATACAAAAATGGTGGTTTCTAATGATTTGAAAGTGGAAGAGAAGGTTGTCAAATCATCAAAGTCAATCCAATGGGGTTGAGTTGAGTGAAATGGGAAGGATATGCAGTTAATGCATGGCAATGAGTGCAAGATCTTTTGATGTCAGTGATCCACGGATAGCAAGGAACCAAATCTAAGGATCCTTGCTTTATGGAGTAAGGTAACTTGAGTGGATTTTTGAAATTTCAAGTTTTTGTGGGAAATGGTTTTCCTATTTGTCTAAGGTAGCTAAGATGATCTAAATATGAGGGAATATCAGTAAAAGTATCCTAATAACAAGAATGAATGATCTAGAGTGCGGGATTAAATGAAAATTTAAAAATTATAGCTGTTGTTTGGCAGAACCAATCGACAACACAGGCGGAACCATGAATTTGGTTCCGCCTGGTCCGTCAGGCAAATTTTGGCGGAACCAAAATTTTGGACGGACGAAACCAAATTTTTGGTTTCGTCCAATCCGCCAGTCCAAAAAAGTAAACAGAGGGCTTTTTTGAACCCCCGAACCCCGTTCAAATCCCGCAAATTTTCCTAAAACATGTGAAATTAATTAGTTGTGATTAGAAAATAGTAATAAAACAGGTATTAACACATGTAAGAGTATAGATCAAACAGGGGCTAATGATTTCACTAATAATGTGAAAAAATGGAAAAATGATAACATCATAATGTTATCTCCCTGCAAGACAAGGTTAGTTCACATAATTGTTCAAAGTTAAGTTATCATCCTAAGATATGACAAATACATCAAACATCATTGTTTTGGAGCAAATGTAACAAACGCTTATAAAGCCTCTCATTGCCTATCCAATTTCTTGTTAATCTTTGTTAGGAATCTTCCAATGCACTTGAACATTTCTCTTGTTTGCTTGAATTCTTTCGATTTATTTTCAATGGCCGGGAGTTGTTGGAAGTAGTCAAGAGGTGGAAGCCTAGAGTTTGGAAGTCTATCATCCTCGCTCATAGATGATGATGATGATGATGATGATGAGGAAGTGGGTGGATGAGGACGTTTTTCTTGAGTTTTTGCTACTCTCTTATCACTCAATGGCACAAATATGTGATCAACAAACGAGTAGTCAGGACAAAAACCTCTAGCATTGGGTGGAATGGGTGCAAAGGCTCTAAAGAGACGGGTGAGAAGCATCCCGTATGGAAGAGCGGTGGTTCCTAACATGGGTATGTCCGCCATCCTTTTGGCAACATAGTAGGCCAAGTTGAAAGGTTGGTGGGTAGACAAGCTATAAAGCATGTAACAAAGACAAGCATTGATGTGATCATGATTGCCTATGGTACACAAGACATTAGCCCTAAGGATTTCTTCCCATTTTTTGAATTGAGGCCTAAGTTCATTGAGTTCCATGCCAAATGGGTCTCGGTTGACTTCATTACCTTGGCGGGTTGTTCTTGTGTTTGAAGTTCTAGAAAGGAAAAGATGTTCTCGGATTATTTCTTTTGCAACTAGAGGAGTGTCGTATGGAGGCATACGATCAACAATAGAAACAAGGATTGATAGGGACCATTTATTCGAGTAAAGGCATGTGCCTTCACATGGAATTCCAAGGACTTCCGCAAATTGATTTAGAGGTATATTGAAGTCATTTTGGTTTACTTTGAATTGGATTGACATGAGACCATAATCATTGGTGGTGAGGACTACACTAGCATAAAACTCTAAGACAAATCTAGAGCAAATTTGTTCGTTGATGTCTAAGAGACCATCGAAGCGAATGATTGCAAGTTCTTGACGAATATTTGTTCCTTCTAGAAAGGATGGGTCAATGGTTCTACCCTCATGAACATAACGTTTTTCTAGAGCCTTAAAGATTTTCACTTAAGTCAGAGTAAATCCTTTAGTTTTGTGATGTTTGGGAAGGTATTTTAGAGTGTCTTTGTGGTCATAGAAGGTTGCGGGAGGCATGATTGATCCTAGATACAAAAATTACATACTTTAGTTGAAACTAACGAGAATTTAGATATAATGTTCTAGTGTATGCCTATATGAGGACAATGTGGAGGTGCGGTTATCTCGACTCCTTTTAATGCTTAAAAATAATTTATTTTAGCAAATTTTTTAACAAAACGAGAGATAACCCAAATGCTCCTAATTCAATGTAGCTTCAATTGAATGTACCCGAAAATACATATTAGTTATGTACTTCCTTTAGCATTCAAGAGACATTATGCAAATAATGTTTTAAACATAACGTTTTTATTTGTATGAACAATGTGAAAAATTATTTTTCCTAATAGTGAGAAGCTTTTTACAAAAAATTTGACATGGGGTTTTTAGTAAATTATGATAATGTCTTACAAGATGCAATTCATAACTAAGAGAAACATGATTAGTTATGTAATTTAACAAATGTACTTCAAGATTTATCAAAAAGATGCATAATCCCCAAGTTTTGGTTTTGTGCAAGAAATAGAAGCCCTAGACTCAGATCAGGAGTGTAAATGTAGTTAGGAAACTTACAGTGTTGATTAAAGCACAAATTGGTTGAAGGAGATGCCTAAATTTTGAGAGTGATGTGTTATGGGACGAGTTTGAGTTATTTGTATGTATTGGGTATAAGAAAGGAGTGTTTGTTTAATATATTCAAAAACTAACCCAGGAACCCACGGATGGGGCAGAACCAAATATTTGGTTCCGCCCTTGTTGTCGAAGGGTTCCTTGGGACCAGTTTTTGGTTTTTGTCATTTTTGTCGTGTTTGGTTAAGCTAAGATATTAACTACAAATTTGGTTCCATTAGTCCTAATCCAAGTGTAAGAAGATTAAATGGTTCTCGCTTAAGGGGTTTTGTTAGGATATCGGCAATGTTGTCTTCTGAGGATACTTTCTCAATTGAGATGTTTCCTTTTTGAACATTGTCGCGAAGAAAGTGATGACGGATTTCAATGTGTTTGGTTCGAGCATGTTGAACTGGATTTTTACTAAGATCGATAGCTCCTTTGTTGTCGCAAAGAATAGGGACGTCGTTAAGTTGAATTCCGTAGTCGACGAGAGCTTGCTTCATCCAAAGAGCTTGTTGACATGCTTTTCCTGCTGACATGTATTCGGCTTCGGTTGTTGAGATGGCTAGAGCCGTTTGTTTCTTTGAAAACCATGAGGTAAGACAATGCCCAACAAAAGTACAAATACCACTTGTACTTTTTCTATCGACATAGTCACCGGCATGGTCCGAGTCGGCATACACTATGGTTTCAACACCCGTTCCTTTGGGATACCATAATCCTAAGTGTGTAGTACCTTTAATGTATCTAAATATTCGTTTTACGGCTTCAAGATGAGATGTTTTAGGATCTTCTTGAAAGCAAGCACATAGACAAACACTAAACATAATGTCGGGTCTACTAGCTGTGAGATAGAGTAGACTACCAATCATTCCTCTATATTTAGTGTTATCTACGGATTCACCTTCTTCATCCTTGGTGAGTTTAGTTTCCGAGGACATAGGTGTTTTCATAGGTTTAGAGTCTTCAAGACCAAATTTCTTAAGCATAAATTTTATGTATTTAGATTGGTTAAAGAATATCCCATCTTCTAATTGTTTTATTTGAAGACCTAAGAAAAAGTTTAGTTCTCCCATCATACTCATCTCAAACTCGTCATGCATGATTTTTGAGAAATCGTCACATAACTCTTGACAAGTTGATCCGAATATGATGTCATCCACATATATTTGAACAATGATAATATGTGATCCCTTTTTCTTAGTGAAGAGAGTGTTGTCTACTAGTCCCATGGTATACTTATGTTCAACTAAGAATGTTTTAAGTCAATCATACCATGCTTTTGGTGCTTGCTTAAGTCCGTATAAAGCCTTTTTAAGTTTGTAGACATGATTTGGTTTTTTAAAATGGGCAAAGCCGGGAGGTTGTGCGATATACACTTCCTCATTTATGAAACCATTTAGAAATGCACTTTTGACATCCATTTATAAAAGTTTAAAGTCATGTGCCCATGCATATGCAAGTAATATTCTAATTGACTCGAGCCTAGCAACCGGAGCAAAAGTTTCATCGTAGTCAATGCCTTCTTGTTGATTATAACCTTGTGCTACTAGCCTAGCTTTGTTTCTAGACACTACACCATTTTCATCCATTTTATTTCGAAAGACCCATTTTGTTCCAATTATGGTTTGACTTTTTGGTTGAGGAACTAATGTCCAAACATCATTTCTAACAAATTGGTTTAATTCTTCTTGCATTGCTATGACCCAAGATTCATCTTTTATAGCCTCATTTATATTTTTGGGTTCAATGGTTGATATGAAACAAAACAAGTTACTTTGATTTTCAACTTTTGATCTTAAGGTTCTTTCATTAATTTCTCCTATGACATTATCTAATGGATGACTTTTAGATTCTTTGACATTTACAATTTCTCTATTTAATAGTTCATCTTCCTTGTCATTATTTAGATTTTCTTGGTCTTTAACAAGTTGACTTTCAACTAAGTCATCATCTACCAAAGGTGATGTCTTAGAAGGAGGTGGACTTTCGTCAAATGTTACGTTTAACGATTCCTCGACTCTTAAGGTTTCTTTGTTTAGAACAATATAAGCTTTGCTATTTTGAGAATATCCAAGGAATACACCTTCATAAGACTATGGGTCAAATTTAGTGAGATAATCCTTAGTGTTTAGAATAAAGCACTTGCTTCTAAAAACTCTAAAGTAACCTAACGTAGGCTTTTTGCCTCTATATAGTTCATATGGAGTTTTATTCAAAAATGGTCTTATTAAAACTCTATTTATAATATAGGTAGATGTGTCAACGGCGTTACACTAAAAATTTTGTGGTATGTTTTGTTCATTAAGCATTGTTCTACTCATTTCTTGGAGAGTTCGGTTTTTACGTTCTACTACACCGTTTAACTGAGGAGTACGATGAGCTGAAAATTATGTGTTATGCCATTAGCATCACAAAAAGCTCCAAATTGTGTTTCATTATCAAATTCACGACCATGATTCGTTCTAATTGTCACAATGCTACTTCCTAGTTGATTTTGAATTTTCTTACTAAGAATTTCAAATTTATCAAAAGCTTCATTTTTACTTTTCAAAAATTTTGTCCAAGTGTATCTTGAATAATCATCTACTATGACAAAAGTGTAGAAGTTGCCTCCATAACTTTGTATAGCGGATGGACCAAATAAATCCATATGCAAAAGTTCTAGACACCTAGATGTAGACACCATATTTTTAGCCTTATGGCTACTATGAACTTGTTTTCCAATTTTGCAAGCATCGCAAAAGTGTTGGTCATATTTCAACTTGGGTAAGTTCCTAACGAGTTCTTTAGATGATAGAGATTGGATGAGTCTCATATTGGCGTGGCCTAAGCGTCTATGCCAAAGAGTTGAGGTATCATCTAGAGAGGTGAGGCAAAGTTTATCTTTAGATGTTTTATCTATTTTCATAACATATACGTTATTTTTCAAAACTCCTTTAGCTATGGTTATACCGTCTTTTAATATTTTACTTCCGTTTTCACTAAAGAGGACATCATACTTTTTATGGCATAGTTGGCTAATGCTAAGCAAGTTAAATCCTATGTTATCAACATGAGCAACATCATCAATAGAGAGAGAGTCATGAGAGATAGTACCTTTTCCGAAGATTTTACTTTTTAACTTGCTACCAAAAGTAACATTACCTCCGTCATATTCTTGGTAGGTTGAGAAGAGGCTCTTGTTTCCCGTCATATGCCTTGAACAATCGCTATCTTTTATCCACTCGTCTGGTTCCAAACCGACTTTCAAGCATACCTAAGTTATAGAAAAACTCAAGCATTTGGTCCCCAATATCTCATGGGTCCATTTTGGTTAAACATCCCATTAACTTGATTCATATATGGGAATGGTGGATATGAGTTCCATGGCATGTAGTTAGGAGTTTGATAATGCCTAGGAAAGTTTTGGTTCCAACCATTTTGATAATAAGGTTGCGTGTTGTAGTTGCTTTTTGGAAAGGGACGTTTGGGAATAGTCGTCTTAGGCCTTTGTTGAGTAGTTTTAGTTCTAGACTCATTCTTAGTAAGTCCGACTCCTATAGTAATAGCTGGTTTTTGTTTATTTACAGTTGAACTAGTATTAGATTTCTTTGTGACTTTAACGAACTCTGTACGAGCCGATATGCAAGCTTTCTGTTCTGCTACAGTACCCACGGATCCTTTCTCTCCAACAGCGGAACCAAGGATTGGTTCCGTCGATCCGTGGTTTCTGAGAACGTTGAACAGTTTCTTGTACTTTTTTGGCTTGTTTCTTTAGACTGCTTAAATCTCCTAATTTCATAAAACCTAGTCCAGTTTTATCATGTGGTAATTTTTGATTTTCATTATTTCATCCACAAACTAATATTTTTATCAAATCTTTTGAATTAGAGTTTTGTTTGATAAGTGCGTCCTGTGGATTTAAGTTTCTCTAATTCAAGTCTAAGCTCTGGACATGATATACATACCGTCGTCAATAGCTTTACTCTTTTCTAATCGTTTTAGCTTTCTTTTAACTCATAAACTTCATTTCTAAAAATTCCTTTCTAGTTTTCAAAAACTTGTTTTTGTTTATGATTTTTAAGCTAAGTCATAAGTTTGTTATATTCCTTTGCAAGGTTTCATCATCAATAGAAGAATAAGATGAGTCAGAGTGTAACTCGTTGAGTCTTGAGCCACGAGAGCAACTTCGTCATTCTTAGCTCTTCGTCATCATCTTCACTCTCACTCCAAGCACCACTTACAAAAGCTCTTTGGGTCATGTTCTTGGGTGGCTTGGGACATCTCCTATTAGATGACTTGTATCTCCACATCTAAAACATTTTCTTCCCTTTTCCTTTCTGTCATCACGATCCTTCCGAAGATTTCTTGTCTTCTCGAGGTTGTCTACGAACTTTCCTCTCTCAAAACTCTAAACTCTTACTGCAATTCTCATTCCACCCGCTAGATCCTATTGATCACTTGATTCCTTGCATTTAATACAGCCATAAACTTTATCCTTTTTCATTTTCGTAAATTTAACAAGTCTAAAACCGAATACAATAGCCAGTTTTCTAACAACAAGATAACAATATTCAATAACAATTAATTAACAAAATAATCAATGAGGTTTCTTAGATTAAGAAACACAAATAAAATAGCCTAAATTTAAACGAAATGAAAAATAAATAAATCCACCTAGCATTTAATGATCAATTAAACTTACTTTCAATGAAACTGAAGATTAAGGAAAAAGCCTGAAGTAGCTAAATCTCTTAGATTTCTCCCAAAATCCCCATAACTTCTACTAATACAAAAGAATTGAAAACTATCAATATGCTTTGACAGACGCCACATATTACCTACCTACGTTTTATACCGAGACCTTCTTCCGTCCTCTTATCTCCAAATACTGGTTATCAACTGAGCGTCAACATAATGGACCCTCCCTTTAATTAGCCGACGCCTTCGACAATTAACGACCAGATTCACATGTATTTCACTGCCCAAAACACGTCCAATCTGCAACATACCCTCCATAAAGTCTACCCTCAAGTAACTTTTAGCCATTTGAGACGCCGTTTTATAAGCTCAAATCCATACTCTTTCAATTCTTAAAAGTACCTAAAGCAAAAGAATTTCAATTTGATAATATCATTTAAGGCTAATGACCTTAAACGTCTCTTTCTTAGATATCCACATGACCTAATCCTAGTTAAGTTTAGTTTGTGACAGTTCGAACCTGATTTCTAAAGTCAAGTAATTTACAACATGAATTGTATTGTTGTCTATGATAGCTTTAACGTTCCAAACATGTAATCTTGTACAAATATTCATATTATATTTAAAAATTTAGACAAGAATTCATCATTTAAGTATGTATTAATCTATAGTTAGTTTACAAACACAATTTCTATTCTCATTTTGTCTATATATATTTTCATTTGAAACTTGAGATATCAAATCAATGTTAGTAATTCACAATTTTTATAGACAAGATCATGATGTTTAACCCAAATGTTCATATTTGAAGAAAGTCAATATCAAATCAATCATTTGCTATGTACAAACATGTCACTTATGCACAGAATTCTTCATTTATATCTTGTTTTAAATTAAGTTGAATGTTCATTCTAGTTAATATCTTATATCTAAAACATTAAAATTCCTATAACAATGAATATCTAATCGATTAAATGATTTAAACATATGTTGAACCAATGACAGTTGAATTTTGTCTATATTTGCACCATTGCGACAAACATTTTGTCTCAATGATCAAGAAGACTTTTTACCACTTCACCTATTTCTAAACTTTACTTAATTGTTTGATCAAATATATTAACATTTAACCATTTCAAAAGGTTGATTCACTAATAATTATCTATAATTTATCCGATACAGTTATTCACTATTTCATAAGTTTACTAAGACATACATCAATAGTACAGAAACTATGTATCAATAACTTTTGGAATTCAACTGAACTTCTTGTTCTTAATTTCCATTATTTTTAATCAGTTTTGAACAAGTAAGCATTTACACATCCTGTATATTATAGATGATGATCATTAGAGTTTACTGATTATTGTACTCTATCATCATCACATATGTTCAAACTTCAGCACTGCTTTATAAGCCAAAACTGAACATCTATGAAAGACTTTCTACATATGTCCAACTTGTAACATATACCATTATTTGTACAAGACATGTACAAACATTCAACTCCATAACAGATTGCTAGATTTATTCCCATTTTAATAGGCCACTAGTTATGCAATGCTTTACTATACTTTTTTAATCTAGAGAGTTTCGTTTTTGACATTCATACTCATCTAATAATCAAATTATAGACATTTTGAAAATTCCTTCACATGGACAAACTTTCAATTGATTATATATATCATTTGTTACTTAATCTTGATGGCCTAAATTTTAGACTAATTTCTAAATGCATTTTTTTATTCAAGCCATCACAATATGCAAGTACTTAATATTGTTCATCTAAGCATGTTTATCTAGAAATAACGTTCAACCTTAGTTTCATATGAGACCTTAGTTTGAGTTTGAAGTATTTAGTGTCTTTTAAGGTGGACTTTTAATCAAGTTAACATAGAATAATTCTATTGCTATATGCATTAGTCAATCCTCCTTTAATGTAATTATTGGAGATACAATCTCTAATCAACTCTGATACCAAATCATTAGTATGTACTTCTTAGCATCAAAACTTATCAAAAATTAAACATCTATATATATTGTTAACAATTGAAAATATCCTTAAGTAGACTTTACAAATTGCATTTTTAGAATTATATAAGTCTTACAAATGCTATCATAACTAAAACAGATTATTATTATTAAGATCAAATTTAAATCAGTCCACCCAATTTGATCTTGATGCAAGAAACTAGAACACCATACTCATCAGTAGTTATATTTGAAGAACTTCATGTTATTTAATCAAATTTGATGATAAGCTTAAATTTTGAATAATTACTAAGTGAAAATTTATGATTATACTTAATATATTTATGAAATAAGATGTTGTTACATAAATTTCAAAAATCTAACTCCATCAACCGTAGATACGCTAAACCAAAATAATTATTAACCTTTCAAGGTTCTTAGAAAACAATATCTTACTTAATTTTAAATTATTTAGATTAATTAACTTAAATATTAAATCAAATTTGAAATTCCAAAGTCCTTATCAATGTAAAGAAGATTAAATGATAAACCTTAAGGGGATTTTTAGAATAATCAGGCAATGTTAATCTTTGAAGATACTTTACAAAAACATATGATCAGTCCTTTTTAAATTCAAAGAAGTATACGATTTCAATATTCAGGTTGACTGAGAATATGAAACTACTTTTATAAAGATGTACTCCTTGTTGTCCAAATAATAGATTCTATTATACATTTAATTCGTTATGACGATTCTTAACAAAGACTGTTTACCAAATCATTTCCTCTCAATTATTAGCATGTTTTTAAATTAAACCATTATCTTCTTAAAAAATCAAGTTTTTCAACAACCAACAATTTAAAAACAAATTCATCCAAGCTTAATTATTATCTATTAAACAACACAACACACCATATTAACTAGTAACAATTGCACAACTAATGTTAAACAATTCATACTTATAAGGATACCTAATTATTCCAAGTAGTATACACCTTTAATCTAAATATAATTTAAGCTTAACTAACACTTAATTGTTATAGACTTTTAAACAAGCAATAGACAAAAATATCTAATTAAGGGTTAAAACTTAAATTATATATCACCAATTTAAATCTTAATTTAATTTAAATCTACGATTAAATTCTTCATACTTGAAAAAATTTAGTTCCAACACATAATCTTTAAGTTTAAATTCAAACTAAATTTTCAACACAAATTTATGTTTCAAGTATTAAAATTAAAATCTACCATCTTTAATTTTTATTTCAAGCACTAAAAATAATTTATTATCACATTCATACTTAATTAATCTCTAGCAATATTTTGAATATCAATAAATCATGAATTGACCAATTATGTCATCCACTATACTATATAACATTAAAACTTAGTATTACCCTTTTTCTATGAATGAATTTTCTACTATCCCATAATTAATCATTATAACAGATTTATCAATCATACCTGTTAAATTAATCCTTAAGTACTTCTTAGTTTAAAAATCTCCATAGTCTTAAAGAATTTTAAACATATAGTATCGATTTATTTAAATTGGGATTTGATTAATAGTTTAACTGTATTAAAGAAGCATTGTTTTCAAAAAGCCGCAAAAGTTAACAATTAAACTATAAGAAAGACACTAAAAACTCAATTCACAAAATTTAATTTATAAGAAAATTATACCAACTTTAAAACACTCATTTACCAAAAATTTAATCAAGTTTTTAATCATTTAAAAATAAATTAATCATCCAGATGCAACATATAATTCTAATTTACTCAGCCTATGCAAGTGAAGCAATAAAAGTTTCATCTAGTAAATATTCTATTGTAAAACTATAAAACTACACCACTTATGTTTAAGCATAACACCATTTTGCAAAATCTTAATCGAACAAACCCAATTTTGTTTTCCATTATGTTTGACTTTATTGGTTTAGGAATAATTTCAATACATCATTTCTAAAAAATCGATTTAATTCTTTCATTATGAAACCCTAAAATTCATCTAATTAATACTCATTTAAACTTTGTAAATGGTAGATATTAACAAAAAAGTTATCTTGATAGTTTTCACATTTTGATCTTAAGTTCTTCAGACATATCTAATGGATCTTTAGTTCTTTGACATATAACAATTCTATTTAATTCAAATTAATCCTTTCAAAATTTAATTTTCTGTCTATTAACAAGTTATAAATAGTCTCCATCTACCCAAAAGTGAGATGTCTCTTAGTAAAGAGTGATATTCAAATTTTTACGTTTAAACGATTCCTCGAACTCTAAGGTTTCTTATAGTTTAGAACTAAAAATTAGCTTAGTATTCTTAATATCCAAGGAATAACCTTCATAAACTATGGTAAAATTTAGTGAGATAATCCTTATGTTTAGAATAAAGCACTTGCTTAAAATCTAAAGTAACCTAAGTAGAGCTTTTCTCATATATTTAATGGTTTATATTCAAATAAAAGGTCTTATTAAAACTCATTTAATAAAATATAGTAGTTGTCAACGCGTTAACTAAAAATTTGCAAGTAAAGAAAACTAATCACACAATTGGAACTAATAGCAATACCTGCAACACTAGCATGAGACTTGCTAGCATCACCTGTATCACTCAACAAACTCATTAACCTCTGATACTGATCACTAGTAAGAGTATGAGAGATACCCTTACTAGTATTATCCTTATTTTCAGTCACATTGTTAGCATTAGTCTGATTCATGTTTCCTTTTTTAACAAAACCAGGTGGATAACCCACCAATTCAAAGCATCTGTCAATGGTATGACCATTCATATTACAATGCTTACAAACCAAATTAGATACTCTTCCAAATCTTCTATTATTGTTATTATTGTTCTTATTAGTGTTCCAATTATTATTACCATTATTAGACCTAGCTGCAAAAGCAGCAGATCCACTCTTAACAGACTTAGTGGCAGCATGACTATTTTTATGTGACTCATCTCTAGACAAGGTAGCAAAAGCAGATTTAACATCTGGTAAAGGGTCTGATGTAAGAAGAAGACTTCTCACAGAACTGAAACTATCATCAAGTCCCATTAGAAATTGCATTAGCCTCAAAAGGTCTGAATGCTTTTTCAATTTAGGAGCAGTGTCACAAACACATGTGGGCAGATCAACAAGTGAGTCAAACTGTCTCCACAATGCATTAAACTCATGATAATATTCAGATAGACTCATACCAGACTGAGTTAAAGTATGAATTTTATGATGCAAATTATAAATCACAGAACCATCTTCTTTATTGTATGTTTCATCTAATTCATCCCAAACATCTTTAGCATTTTTAGAGAACACTTGACCCTTATAAAGATCTTGTGAAATACATCCTAAAATCCAAGACAAAACAACAGAATTACACCTATCCCACTGAGCCTGATAAAGAGCATCAGCAGGATCTCTAACACATTTACCAGTCACAAAACCAAGTTTATTTCTTGTATGCAATGCTAACTGCACAGCAGCAGCCCAGACTTTATAGTTCTCAGTTCCTTCAAGTTTGAAGGAAATCAATTGAGAACCAATGTCTTGAGGATGCAAATACAAAGGATCATATATGTCAAGTTTTAATTCACTGCTACTACCTTTCCCTTTATCATCAGACATTTTTCAGATTTTAAAGAAATCAAAACAATAGCACACAAGAGATGAATCAATCCAAAAACAAAACTCACAAAAAAACACAGAACAAGAACAAGAACAAACAGAGAAATAAAATCACACCAAAGACAAAGCTGACAAACAATCAACACAAGCAGAAACACACAAAACTCCTTATATCTCCACAACCACATATAAACCCAATAAACTCAACTCCTCAACACAACAATTTCGCTTGATCTACACTTCGTCTCATGCAATACTAGAAAACCTAAGAAAAAACCTAAAGAGGGTGTGAGAGGTGTTACAGTGCACGCAAGCTTCCAAAAGAAAACAACCTCTGGATCAAGAAGATCCACCAACAACCAATTTGCACAGCGGAAACAACACCTGAAACAAACAAAAAACAGAATTAGTAATCAAGAATTAACCAAAAAAAAAAACCAACTGATTATAAAAGATTCTAACAAAAAGAATCAATATAGCCAGTCTAACTAATTAATCAACCAACAACCTGAATTAGGGTTTGATACAGTAAACCCTAATTTGGATGACAACGATTAAAACCAAATAGCTAACTCCGAGACACAATTAGACCACAAGAACACACAACCACAGTCTAATTGTATCAAGAAACACCAGGATCAAGAAATCCCCAAAAATTAGAAAACCCTAATTTTTTTGGAAACTTCAATTAACCGTCAGATCAACAAGATCCAACACCAATAACACTGAATCCACCCTCAAAACAACCAGATCTAAACGAATAGATCAAAACCCCCAAATCTTAGAGAAACCCTAATTTTCCAAGAACGTGAAGAACTTTGATATAGAGCAACCTGGCTCTGATACCATGTAGAAATTTATAATCAAAGCTCTAAAACAACTCAGAATCTACAAGTGAACCCAGCCAACCTCCCCTTGGCTCACTTCTTTATTAACAAAATGTAACAATGATTCAAATATAATACAAGAATCTGAGAAGATTAAACAGGAAAATAAAACTAACAATGTAGGGTTTCTCTCTGGAGATGATAGAGAGAAAACACACATAAACTCGATACAAAAATAAATGAATAATGAAGAGAAGAGTAAATATATAGCTCCAGCCTAGCTTGTTACAATAAGCCCCTCCAACTCTTCAAACATTCACACCTTTAGTCCTTATAGTTTTGGGCGGGTACAACTTCAGCTTAGACTTTGAGGAAATGACCTTGAGACCCTTGTGTTTGAGCTGAAGCTTAAATCCTTTTAACAATTTCCGAATCTTTTTCCATTACCATTTCATGAACTTTGAGATTTCCAATTAGCTCGTCAAGTGACATGCTTGAAAGATCTTTAGATTCTTCAATGGCCGTCACTTTTGCTCTCCACTTCGGATGGAGTGCTCTAAGAAATTTCTTGACAAAGTTCTTAGTACAAAAAGATTCATCAAGTGCTTTAAGAGAAGTAATGATAGTATTAAACCTAGCAAATGTACTATCAAATGTCTCATCTTCAGGGATAACAAATTGTTCATATTGTTGAACAAGAAGATCAATTTTGTTATCCTTAACTTGTGAGTTTCCTTGATGAGTGATTATTAAAGATTGCCAAATTTCTTTTGCGGTTTTGAACATAAAGACTCTTTTATACTCTTTTCTAGGTAGAGCATTGTAAAGCATCATTTTTGCCTCATTATTTTTAGCAATCAACTTCTTTTGCTCATCACTATGACGAGCAAGTGAAGTATCCTCATCCCGACCACTTGTGATATCTTTTATTATAGCTTTATGATCACCTTCTATAATAATATACCATAGATCTATGTCTTTTGATTTCACATAAGTTTCAAAGCAGTTTTTCCAATATATAAAACCATTTGGTTCAAATAGTGGTGGTCTTTGCATAGATTGCCCTTCTTTGAAGTTTTCAAAATCCATGGATCGTTCCAAGTTTTAAAATACAATATATTTTAAAAATCTTGAGTAACGTAGCTCTTGATGCCAATTGTGGAAAAACTAAAAGGGGGGTTGAATAGTTTTACCGTTTTAAAATTTATTTGCTTTGAATACTTAGTGTGAATTCAACTAATGCAAATAACAAACAATAAATAATATGCAAGTAAAGAAAGAAACGATCAAACCACAACACGATTGTTTATAGTGGTTCGGTCTACAAGGACTCTTTTCCTTGACTCCACCCCTCGAGTCTCTAACTCGAGAGTTTTTCTTCACTAATCAACAAGCTCCCTTCTCGGCAGAGAAAACCTTTACAAACGTTGCTTACACTTTTTCCAGTACAAAGCTAAATACCGAGTTCTTTTACAAGGGTACAACCACTCCCGTCATACTATGTATTTTGAGGACTAAAATACTAACCGATCACTACAGAGGTTTTATGATTGTTTGGTACAAACAATGATATGTGAACAACAATTCACACAGTAACTAACTAACAAGTCTTGCAACGCTTTGTTGAAGCTTGTGATGCTTTGATCTTCTTGCTACAAAGAAGCTCAATGAAATATGAAATATGAATAGTTAGATATGAATGAAAGAATGTATGATGTTGTTTATGCTTATGAGTGATGAGAAAACATCAATGTGTGGCTTGCTATTTATAGGTCAACTACTTCAGCAAACCACGGATGGGACGGATCCAAATAAAGGGATCCGTCCGTGTACCTGTTTGGTTCCGTGGGAACCTGACAGAATATCTTCACAAATCTAACCAAGATATTTCCATATCTTTCTAAGGATTCATTGAGTAAGAATCTAAACAAGATATACATGATATCTTCCAATGATATTCAAAATCTCCTAAAGATTTCAAAATGATGCATGCCATGATGTCATAATACATTTCCATTTTTAGATTAAAATGTATATGAAAGTAAACTTGTAAAATGTATATGAAAGTGAACATGTAAGATGTATATACTAGTTAGGTGTTGTTTTGTGTTTATGAAAGACTTGTGACTATATATGTAAAAGACTTAACTATATTTATGTTTTGCTAAAAATAAAGTTTATAATTGTCATTAACAAAATATAGCAAAGATTGTAAAATATAAATAACGTTTTTTAGACGATATTTGTATGATTTAAGATCATTTGAGGACCAAACTTTTTTTACATACCAAGGGACTAATCTCCACCATTCATCTTCCCTCCATCTTTATTTGATCTAATGGATGAGATTAATCCCAACAATTTAAAAAACCCACTTTCATCATTTTTTTTCAAATATTAATATCTTTCAAACCGTTAATCGTTAAGCGAAAAAAAATATACCATTACGACGAGCATTTAATTATCTTTCAATAGATAGGCACTTTGATATATTTTCGACAAAATTTTTTTTTTCGTGGCCGAAAAAATCATATATGATATCTAATATCATATCATATATGATATTAGATATCATATATGATATGTAATATCATATATGATATGATATTAGATATCATATATGATATGTAATATCATATATGATATGATATTAGATATCATATATGATATGTAATATTATTATATATGTAATATCATATATGATATATCATATATGATTTTTTCGGCCACGAAAAAAAACGTGAAAAAAACGATTTTTTTTTTTTTGTCGAAAGTATATTAAAGTGCCCGTCTATAGAAAGATAATTAAATGCTCGTCGCGATGGTGTAATTATTTTCGCTTAACGATTAACGGTTTAAGAGATAATTAAATTATAAAAAATGGGTGAAATATTAAAATGCTTTTAATCTCAACCATTGATTTATTTTTAGATGGATGGTGGGGTCCCTTGGTATGTGAGGAATCTTTGGTTTGTAGAATAACTCGACTCTATTTGTATTAACACAAACTTATAAATGCAATTAGTGTGAATGTTGTGTGAAGGCTTTTTTTTTTTTCTTTTTTTTTCCTCCTGTCATTCGCAAGTTTTTATCACCAAAAAAAAAAAAAAAAAAAAAAGTTTACTCGTCGAAATTCTAATAACCTGATACCTGTCGCTGCAACGCCGGGCACCATGTTGACATCATCTAATAAATGAGAGTGAAACAAATATAGTTGAAGTGTTAAAAAGATGACACATAGACTTAAGAAAGTTTATGTGAGTAAATAGATAAATTTAACATGGTAAATTCATAGCATTAAAGATACTCAAACCTTATATAATTAGCAAAATACTGTAAGTTAATTTATCGACCAAGTGTATTTGACATAGGGATGAGCATGGGTCCAGAACCAGAACCAGAACCGGAACCGGAACCGGTGGATTCGAGAACCAAATTTTGTGAAAAGTAGGAACCGAGAACCGAACCAAATATAGTTTTTGGTTCCGGTTCCGGTTCCAGTTCTTTGGGTCTACCTGAATAGGAACCGCTTGAAGAAGAAAAAAAAACCTCATGTACAAATAAATTAAGCCATTAAAAACAAAAAAAAAAAATACATTTTTAAGCTCTTACAACTATTTACGTTAAAACCAATAACAATTAACAAGTAAAGCATAAACTCAAATAAACAATCATTTTATAGTTTCACTTGTTAATATTTTTAACAAAACAATAATGCATAACAATTCGGAAAACAAAATAAAATAACTTAACACTTTGTCCAACAAAATAACTAAGACCGTTTATAATTCCACAATTTGTTTCTCTTTGTCTCTTTCGGTTAGTTTCTCTAATTATTCTTCCATATCCTTGACAATCTCATCTTATTTAATAAGATCTTCAACATCATCCCAATTAATTTGTGTTCTCGACTTTCACACCCAATCTTGGGTGCAAAGCGATGAGACTCATCGACGTTTGAGGTTGTTTCTTTCACTAAAAACTG
This sequence comes from Artemisia tridentata subsp. tridentata, assembly GCA_021014915.2. NCBI lineage: Eukaryota > Viridiplantae > Streptophyta > Magnoliopsida > Asterales > Asteraceae > Artemisia > Artemisia tridentata. Next base: position 247,590,022 of record CP139506.1, on the reverse strand, counting down.
CACAAGCATGATCTCATCATAGAACCACAAAAGATAATTTATGAAATATACACTGACTTAGTTAGATGGCTAAATCATCAAATGAGATATCCTAAAATAATGATGAACATGTTATAAGCTAGTACATTGAATGCAAATAAAAATAAAATATAAAACTTACTTTGGTTGTTTTGATAATGATGATATTTGTTTATATGAGTTTTAAATATTGAATGATCTGGAAATGTTATTAGGTTTAAATTAATTATTGATTTCTATGTTTCAATGAATTAAATATTAGGGTTTATAGTGTTTGGCTTGATTTTTTTAAAAGTAGGCAAGAAGGGTTTTTTTATGCCATTGGTACGTATGATTTGAGACTTTGAGTATCAAAAAAAATATATATATTATTGGGTATTTGGTTCCGGAACCGAGAACCGGTAGAACCGAACCGAACCGACCCAAGAACCGAAAAATCTCAAACTCAAGAACCTTTGGTTCTGATTCAGTTCGGTTCTTCTTGGTTCCGGTCCGGTTCTTGGTCCAGTCCGATTCTTTGGTTCTTTTGCTCATCCCTAATTTGACATGTTATAACTTTCGCAAATAAACATGATTAAATTCCCAACATAATGCAAACAAATTCTCTTTGTGTTGCATTATCAACATATCAAAGTTGAATCCTCCATTTTGTGACGACACAAAGTTGGGAGTGGGCCAAATATACCCATTTGTTTCTTCACAGAATAGACATTTATGTCCTTTTTTACCCTTCTTTACACATACATTTTAAATTTTAATTTGTTGGTTTTGATATCTTACGTAAAGATGTAGATTCTTTAGCCAGTGCAATAATCATTTATGGCTAAATTAGAAATACACTAGGTCAAATTATCGCCCAATATCATTATCAATCAATCTGGTTTGATTTTGATCAATGGACTACCCTAATCAGTTCAAAATTTCCAACACAAATTATCAAAATACAGAAAAGGAAATTTGAGTTTATGCTTTAGTTGTTAGTTGTTATTGGTTTGAGAAGGGGCGGCCGGCGATGGGTGGTGGCCGGAGATGGGGAGAGGCAGTTTAGTGATTTGGGTTTGAAGAGGTTGGGAGGGAATGTGGGAGAGTGAAACGTGTTTTGTTATTTTGTGTCAATAAGAGGCATTAAGTTACTCATCTCAAGTCTAGACCATTAAGATGTTTTTAACTTTGATCGCGTCTGAACGAAGAAAAAAAACAAACAGTCTGACCGCCCAAAATGTCTGACCGATTAAGAGGTTTGGCTCATTCAGAGCCTGTTAAGACATTTTTTTTTAAAACAAACACCACCTTAATCTCCATGAGGTACGACTCTAGCATCCACTCAGTTGCTCTAAATGTGTCAAAACACACAACTGTCACTTTGATCGATCATGCCACAATAGATTATTACAGTAAGTTGTCCTTAGCAAAGGATTAGCTAGGGATGAGCAAAAGAACCAGAGAACCGAACCAGAATCAAGAACCGGACCTGAACAGAGAAGAATCGAACCGGATCCAGACCCGATGGTTCAAAATCTGGTTCTTGAGCTTGAGATTTTTCGGTTTTTGGGTCGGTTCACTTCGGGTATACCGGTTCTCGGTTCCAGAACTGAATACCCATTAATTCTATGTAATTTTCTTTACATTTCATGCTCAAAACATTTCATGAAATACATTTGTTTCTAAAACCATGAGCAAGTTTGTGACACTTCTTAGTTGGATCTAACAAAACCGCAACTCAATTTCAGTCTGGTTCTCTTATGCTTTTGCTCTTCCCTATTAAAGATGATGTGATTGTGAAAGATATGAAAGAACAATTGGAGAAACTAACCGGAAGAGATAACGGAAAACAGACGGTGATACCATAAACAGTTTTTGTTATTTGGTTGGACAATGTTTGAAGCTATTTTATTTTGTTTTTCAGATTGTTATGTTTCGTTTTTTGTTAAACATTTGAACAATATGAAACTATATAATGATTGTTTGTTTGAGTTTATGCTTTAGTTATTAATCGTTATTAGTTTAAACGTAAATGGTTGCAAACACTTAAAAAAATCAAATATATTTTTGCTTTTTATTGACCTAATTCATAGTGCACGAGGTTTATATTTTATTTTTTAGAAAATTGGTTCCTAGCAGGGTAGACCCAAAGAACAGGATCTAAAATCAAAACCAGAACCGGAATCGAAACCGAAAACTATATTCAGTTCTGTTCTCGGTTGCTATTTTACACAAAATTCGGTCCCCGAATCCATCGGATCCGGTTCCGGACCCGTGCTCATCCCTAGCGCTCAGTTCTCAGGTTAAAATTTGAGAGGATAGGAAAGGAAATGTAATGTTTTTTGTGTTCTTGAGTTGTTTTTAAGAGAGGAAAGTGAAGTGGTAAAGAAGATAGAAGGAAGTTTTGGTAGTGAAATCTTCCTCCCATTTTTGGGAGGAAAGGGAAATGAAAGGGAATTAGAACTCGAGAACTGAGCGTAGGATAAGCCATTTGAAGAGAAGCAACCAAAAATATACTTTAGTATGAAGTGATGAAGGGAGAAATGACTTAGAAACATTACAGTTTATCACCCTTGGCCCAACATTGCAGTCAAGTCAAACGTTATCTGAAATTATACCAGATAATCATTCTGATTTTTCAAATGGTCGAATAAACCCACAGATTTGGTAGGCCAAAGAAACCTAAGTTTGCAACATCATTAAGGAAAAACATTTTTGTTTGGTTATCCTCCAAAGAATTTTGCCCACTCGACTACGGTGTCAGAAATCAATTGGATTAAGACCTTGTCAAACATGCTTTACTACAAATTAATACCAACTATGCTAAGATGCGACAATGTGCTATAACTTGTCTTCTTTATCATAGCTACCAGCATGTAGGTTGTAAATGGGGTGTTATCGGGTCGGGTTATCGGGGTTGTCGGGTTTGTCGGGTCGGGTTGAGTCGGGTTTTAAGTTTTTAAAAAGTCACCCGTAACCCGACCCGATAAGAAATCGGGTTATAGGGTTCGGGTGTTATCGGGTCGGGTTAGGTCGGGTCGGGTAACTCGGGTTGTCGGGTTAAAACACCAATTTGTGGGTTATAACAGTGTGCTTAAATGTAGTTGTATTGAATGTATTAATATATGAAGTTATTATTAAGTAAACAATTTTATGCTTGTAGCAACAACTTATTGATTAAGTAAACAATATATTTGTGGTATTCTGAAAGATACTGGATCATGAAACACCAATATATTTCTTGAAGTTGGTGAATACCATCTGATTCAAAACTGTACAGAAGAGTGGACTTGATGTATCTGATTCAACAATAATTTATGCAATGTCAGCTGAAGGCATGTTTTTTGTGCAAATCGTTTTAAATATTCATATCCAAACGCCTGCGTATTTACCAATCATGAGTTCATGTAACGCCGTATATGAGATATTGTCAAGTAAACAAATTGTAACTGTTATGAGATATTGTCAAGTAAACAAATTGTAACTGAAACGCAGTATAAGAAATATTGTCAAGATTATGAATAAGTCGTTTCTAGTTATTCAAGCTTATGAATCAGATTGTTTTAACTAGAAACTCGTACATATGAGTTTCTTCAATGTCTATGGTAATAAAAAAGAACATGCATCCTACTTGTATTAAAAAGTAATAACTAAAAAATCAAAAAGTGATTGTCGGGTCTTATCGGGTTGACCCGATAACCCGATAGCATTATTTATTTAACCCTAACCCAACCCGATAACACTATCGGGTTATCGGGTTCGGGTCAAAACAACACGACAAGATTTTTTGACCCGATTTGACCCGACCCGATAAGCCTTATCGGGTTCGGGTCGGGTCAACCCGACCCTACTGACACCCCTAGTTGTAATGTAACTTCCAAGAGGAAAAGGAAACACAGCCAGTGTTTATATGTTTCACCATTCATTATATCTAAATTACCAAAGTATATATCATAGACTTCGTACATACCCAAGTTCATGCTTAAGTTTTGGCTCTTTGAATCACATTTGTAGCTTACAGACACCAAAATTAAACATTTAATGCTTTGTAGCATGTCTACATGCAAAACTCAAGCACCAATCTTACGATTCCTTTTTACTGGTCCAAGTGAGTTAAGTCGAGTCCTTTTTCATATTTCTTGGATCATTCACAAAACACAACGGGAAAAGGGACGAAAACAGAAAAAGATAATATACCCTTTTACCAGTTCCGTGCCTTTAATTGTTATGATATGTCAAAATTAAGGATGCACATATATTCATGGATGGAACTTAACTAGTATCTGCTTCATGACTGGTCGCTTATTCTTCAGCATTGATTCCAAAAATCCGGACCTTATGCATATGTGGGAATTTGGCAATCACTAGCACAAAAACCGCGAGTGTGTTTAAGAAGAGCATCGGATTTTGATAATCGGTTGTGTGAGATGCTATCAAGTACCTGTAGGAAGATCCAGATAACAAAAATTGTGTCAACACCAAATAAAACTATTATATATACCAGGAATACCGAGTAAAGACGAACAGGATTAGCAGGAATCTTAATGGGAGAAAAATCAATTATAAGAAGGGCCTAAGAAATACATCATATGCATCTTCTTCAAAATGTTTGTTGAGAAGATTGATACAGACCATCATAAACCCTGACACTGTCTTAACAATGAACATTAATTTTGTCAAACATCACAATCAAATGCAGATGTATTGCCGTCAATTTCAATAAATAAACTTATTTGGGAGCAGAAGTTGGCTCTAACCAACCTATAAGATGGCGATTCAAACAGGTTTAAAGTCACACAGAGACTGCTGTTAATGCTTACAACCTCCTAAATCATTTTAGTCAAAAACATACATGACTGTCGCCGTAACATTTTGTTTTAATAATAATTTATACTTTCTATATTTGTAAAGAAGTAAGTAGCTGTATGCCAATCTACAAGGCCCAGCCATTTCGACCTGTTTCTATCCAACTCCATTTTGACTTGTTACCCATCCCACCCATATTGGAGAGACAAAAATATAAAATATATATGTTAGGAAAGAGACGCTTGATTTAGTTCCCACTAGTAATTTCTTAAAGCATTGCTTGATCCCCTTGTTACACCCTCATTATGGAGGTTACCCAGTGCTCTTGTGATTGTGTAAATATGTTATCAACTATATATTTCAAAGTTATCCACAATGTTGCAAAAATCATTAGGCGCTAGTCGGTACCTTGTAGTTAGTAATCGGCCTAGGCCGGAATTAATCAGAATTACGTGGATTGGAATTTCTATGCCTCAATTTTTGAAATATTGATACGTGTCTTCTTGAGTGTGTGTGTTTTGAAAACAGAAATTTTCATTGCACAAGCAACTACCTAACTATACTAACAACTCTGGACATAAAGTCAATGCCAAGTAAAACAAAGTATAAAAACGCACATAAATTGAAGAAAAAAAGAAGTTATCTGTGTCAGGGGGGGGGGGACTAATGTAGTGAACAGGTGATGACCAACAACTGATTGTGCAGAATTAGGCGCGCCTTACAAATAATTTCCTAACCTCCACAATGAGGATGCAGGAAGCACTAATGCAATGTTATTAGTGAAATACCACCAGGAAGTAAGTCATACATAGTTTTTTCTAATAACTTATGTTTCTTTCATTTTTGTTTTCTAGGATATGTTTGCTTCCTCTATATTTAGGAGTATATTAGGATACAGTTAAAGTTCCTTAGTCCTGCTAGATCTACCATTTTAAGTTATTTGCTTTAAAATAATGATGTAATCCTCTAATACTATTACAAATGGTGTAAACTTAGATTTATGGTCAGTTCCATGAAAGTATAGGCATAGTTTTACTTCTCCTACACCATTTGTATCTATTCTTTCACATATCTCCTTTTAACTGAAACAACCCTGCATCAACTCCCAGTAATCAAGGATATGTTGGTCTTCCATTTCTCATCAAAATCTTTGTCCAAATTCGTCTAACTCACTTTTTTTTCAAAACCAGCCATACAAGTTACAACGATACTTAAAGCAGAGTAATAGAATATGCACTCTAACATGAATAAACATAACGAAATACCAAAAGAAACGGAGAAAACTTACAGCACTACAGGTACGACAGTAAGAAACTTCCTGTTGCGGGTGAGCTGCTTGCCACTATCAATTTGCTCCCACCAAGTCAACCTGTTGTAGATACCCTGGTCATCAGCAAAAGGTGTTCCCTTCTTCCAGTGAAAAAAGTGATATGTAACCTGATTATCGAAACAAAAAATCAGCTTCTATAGACCTTATCAGAATATAGACAGTTTACGGTTGCGAAAAAACCAGGCCAACGGCAACATATGCAATATTGAAAGTAAACTCGTTTGAATTCCCAATTTCCCACTAGTAGTTTGTAGGTCATATCAGAATCTAGACAGTTAATGGCTGAGTAATGTGTTTAAGGCTTTGCACGGGAGAGAATTGCAGGAGAGCTCAATTAAGCTTCAAAGACAAGCATGCTATTTTAAATAAAACCTAAGTCCGCAAACATATTTTGTTAATAGGTTAATTATAAGCAAACTAGCATTTAGGCAACAAATACACCTACCTAAAATCCAAGAAACACAAACTCCTACCGACAACAGTATGTAACCTTTAAAACATTCAAACCCGTTTTTTAACCAATATTAAGTTAAGCCACTCATTACCAAGTCCCAACTCAACATCGGTCTGCACAAGGGTATCCCCTTCCACTCTTCCGGTGCAAGTCATTATATTCTTAACATTGAAATATTTCCCTACTCCCTAGTCCCTTCCTCCCTGCTTATTAGGGGGTGTTTGTTTACGCCTATTTGTAGGGGTGTGTTTGTTTAAGCTTGTATGTGGGCTTATGAGCTTATTTGCTTTAGGCTTTTATTACATAAGCCTCAAATTTTTGGCTTATTTTGTGACTTTTGGGCTTATATAAGCTTATTATATCATAATAAACTTATATAAGCCCATACGTGTTGAAATAAGCCAGAAAATTGAGACTTATGTAATATAAGCCGAAATCAAATAAGCTCGTAAGCCCACATATAAGCTTAAACAAACACCCCCTAGGGTACGACCTTATGTGATTTCGGCTTTGTATTGTGTAAGTCCGGATTTTCCTGCTTATTTTGGGACTTATGGGCTTTATACAACTCTCAAATATAAACTAGAAAATCTGGGCTTATGAAATATAACCAGAAATCAAATAAGCTCAAATAAACATTTCCTTAGAAATACTGCTTATGCTTAAAAATAAGCAGATAAACAGCAATCCCAAGCATCCCCAAACACAGATCAATCATACTATACAGCTAAAAATAAAATGAAAAGAAAAGGTCAAAGGGAAGAAACATACAAGAGCGTGACCGAGATTAACAACAGTCCAAGCCATGCCAGGAGAACAGCCAGTAACAGAAAGAACAACAAGCCAAGCAAAGAACAAAATAAGAATATAAGTAGTCCATACGCCTGGATACATAAACCATTCCGTGTTTCGGTTTAGATCTGTTGGTTGTTCCGCTTGTACATATAACTTTGCCATTATTAAACTTTTTTATTTTTTAAAAGATTTCAAGGTGTGTGTTTGGGTGTTGATGATGATGATGATGATGATGATGGAGATTGTGACGGTGGAAATAATTAGCACGTAAAGTTGGACAGACGAAAAGTGAAATGGGTAACCAACCAAAACTACTATACTTATCCGATTATTATATCACTATTTAAAGAGCAAATTGCAGAAATGGTCCCTGTAGTTTGCTCAGATTGCATATTTAGTCCCTGGTTTTTCGAAATTGCAGGCGGCCTCCCTGTGGGGAGTTTTTGGTTCCGTTTTGGTCCCTGGCCATAGCATAAATGGTCCCTGTGTTTTGCTCAGAATTGCACGTTTAGTCCCTGGCTAAGGACCAAAACGAAACCAAAAACTCCCCACAAGGAGGCCGCCTGCAATTTCAAAAGACCAGAGACTAAACATGCAATCTGAGCAAACCACAAGGACCATTTCTGCAATTTACTCCTATTTAAATGATGGGATCACTGTTTTTATATTTATTTTTGCCAAAGCTTTTGTATTATTTTCTAACACTCGACTAATTTAATTTTTTATTGGGACTGTCATATATACAATGGTTAAAGCAATTTAAATCTAGAGTACAACATTTTAATGCACATGATTGAGTGTCATAATTAAAAAATAAAGTGTGCAAATCATTTCCCTGTATGAAAGGGTACTCATCTTATTGATGAAAAAAAATAGTTTTTTACGTTTTTGTTCTGTAGTTTTCGATTTTGACTTGTCAAACTTTAAAACTTTCATTTTACACTTTTTCTCGGCAGTTTTATCCACTTTATTAATAGGACAAGACAATTTTTTATGTTTTTTTACTCCGTATTTTTTGTGTTTTACTACTTTTAATTTATCAAACTTCATATTTTCAGTCCCTTATTATATTTCACAGTTTTATAATATAAACAAAAAAAAAAATAATAATAATAATATATATATATATATATATAATATTTATAATAATATATATATATATATATATTGAAGAATAAAATTAAAGGGGTATTACTTGCAATTTATGGGGTGCAATAACCAACCCCTATATTAAAACATGTAAGCTAAAATTTATATTTTTATAAAGGTATCGAATTAGGTAGAATTAAAGTTTGTTATTATTATCCAAGTCCAATATTCAGTTGAATAGGATCTAGTAGCGCTCACTATTGAGGCGAAAGAAAGCAGCAAAATACGACTGCTGGAAATTCTCCTGCAGAAATAAGCGTAGGCATGTAGCATGCCCTTCAACCAAGAAGAAGTGTTTTTCTTGGTGAAGCGAGGAAGCACGGTTGCATGCCTCTCCATAGCCCCTATATACTCCAGAGGCTATTAGTACTAAGGGTGCGTTTTGTTTGAGCCTATGGGAATGAAGGACTGAGTATAGGAATGATATATGTTGTTTGTTTCATGGTAATTGCTATGGTGAAATCCAAATATTGGCTATATATCAAAGGAGGCAAAGGAGCATGGTATGTTGTGTTGTAAAAATCGACCCAGGCGGCCGATTATTCGGCGCATCATCGTTGATCCATCACTAAGCGCCCGGATTTATCATAATCGACCGATTTAATCGGTTTGGTCAAATGTAACACCCCCAAAATTTGGTAGAGCGAAAGACTTAATCAAGCTTTGGGGCGCTACGTTGATTGGTACACAACACAAGCATAAGAGAACAGAATAGCATTATCCGTAATTTAAAACATTACAACCCAAAATAATTCAAGTCTACATTTATTCCAAAATCCGTAAGTAAGCCCATAATAAAACATAAAAGGATGTCCCCAAACAAGTTATCAGAGTCTTAATTGATCATTCGCCCATGCCGCTTGCCAAGCCTTCAAACACTAGCTATCCAATGCAATATCATTCATTACCTGAGAAAACATGTTAAAAAGGTCAGCTAACGCTGGTGAGTTCATAGGTTTTCCTAACTAATAATAGGGGACCAAATCAAATAATAAATTTGCTATTCTGGACTAAGTCACGCAACCAATACATCATGCTTACACATAAGTATACTAAACCGCAATAATGATTCCTATAGGTGCATAAACATCCTAGCATCCGACGGCGCCCTAATCACATACTTGTTATACGTCATGGCAAGTTGGTGCTTCCACAAATCCGGGCAAAATCCCTAGCAAGTTGGAGTACCAAAGTCCGAATATAAATCCTGGCAAGTTGGGCACCAAAGTCCAAATGGGGGAGTCAATCACAATAGATCTATCTATAACATTCGCGCTTTCCGCATGAACTAATGACTTAATAGTGGGAAATTAATGTGATACTAAACCTTAGCCAGCTAACATAGCAAATATATCAAAAGCATAAATAACATTTGGTCCAGTCAAAACGGTTTTGCATGTTCTCTCACCCCAAGTTTCAAATATAGTAATATAAATGTAAAATTGTGGCTATGAAACTCACTTCAGTCCAACAGTGCAATATCAACAATATCAAGGGTAGAGCAGCACAATAAACCAAACAATAGCACAACACAACACTATCAAGGGCAGAGCAGCATAACTAGCTAACGGTGTTACGGCACAACGGACTCGGCACGACCTAATAATATAAAGACTAGCCTCAAGATATATCCCATAAAGTAATCAAATGCGTAAAAGTTTCTAAAGGCTACTGATGCGTGGTTTTGCGACCTTACAACAGGTTTTACCTCTCGATGGATCTCAAGAGGCTTGCAATCCCCACCAGGCAGTGTACCTGATCGATGTAGTATAGTGTAGTGGCAAGTACCGGGGGATTGATCGTTCTCTAGGGGAATAGTGTCGTTAGGATTGAAAAACTACTCTAATAGGTCTAAGGGTGAGGGAAGATTCTTTTTGTATTTTTTATATTTTTATAAAAGCAAGTAAAATCTCGGGTTTGAAGGAGTGGGCGGAATTAGTTGCTAGTCAACTAACCCAAATAACTACAATTGCAAATAAAATAAAATGACTGAAAATAAAAAGGTTGTGGAACTTATATGGAGAGAAATGTGTTTACTTAGATTTCCTTACTCCCTAACTATCTTTTACCGGTTGATTAGTGTGTATTAATTGCGTGGATGACGGGTGTATTACTTAATACCAATCGTGGGGTGGCGTACGTACTTCCCCAACTCTACAAGCTCCTACTTCACTCCTATGTCGAGCCGGCTAAGAAGCTCCTAACATGGGATCACTAGAATTCGCTCATGCATTAAATACAACCATAATAACCTTAGTACGCATTGGTTCATGTTTCTTAAGACGTTCAAGCAAGTTACCGTATAGGAGGTTAGCCAGTTTTCTTAAGCCTAACATCGATAAACAATCATCCAATACAATTAATAACACACCAACAACCAATAATCAATAGTTAGGTTTCATTAGATCTAAGCAAACACAAGATAAATCTAGCCTAGCATGTTAAATAAAAGACAAGAACAAGATATAATCAAACAACACATAGACATATTGAATGATTAATTGATTACTTATCTTCAATTGAAACATGGGAGATCCAAGGGTATAAAACCCTTAAAAATGGCAGAAAAATCGTCCTAGGGTTTCTCCTCACAAAGTTGCACACTAATGACTAAAAATTATGAGAATATATATAGAAAATCAGATCTGACGGCGTCACGTTATAGAGCTGACGTCGTCACCTCGCCGCGCGGTTAGGGTTTCTTGATGGCCTTCTTGACGCCGTCCCCTTTTAATCGTCCAAAATCCTCTCTGGCGCGTCAAGGGTTGACGGCGTCACAATGGTGCTTGACGCCGTCACAGGTACTTTTCCAGCCGATTTTGAGACTTTGTCGTTTTCTTCACTTTTATGCTCCAAAAAACGTCCAAAATGCTTCCTTTTCCAGATTTCTTCTCCAAAGTACCTAAAATGACAAAAGGAACGATTTAGGGCAATATTTGATCAAATAAATACGATTTAGGGCTTAAATGACCCCCTAAAAGCGGTACACTTTTCGCTTCATCAAATACCCTTACACTTGAGATTTGCTTGTCCTCAAGCAAATGCGCTTTTATTCTAATCAAAATACAAGTTAGGGGTCATTTAATGCTAATATAAAAGTAATTACAACAAATAGTCGTTCCCCTTTAATCATAATAAGCACGGAGATTACAGACTAGCACCTCACAAGTAGTGTTTAGATACTCACATCTCTCAGGTGTCATAAAAGTATATCTCATAAATGAAAATGAATAATATTTCTGACTACCTGTCATAGCAAATAGATTACCATAGGCTTGGGAAAGGATCAAAAACCTCCTCCACTAGGCGTAAGCACCTAAGATAAACTATCAAAGAGGGCTTTTAAACGGGTTATAACGTTAGGTGTAGGGATATGATAAACACAGTTTTGTTGGATAAAGGATATTTTACTGGTGGCGAGTTAAAGATCTTGATTAATTACATGTACAATATGGCATTGCTAAGCCAAGACTAGACTCGACTTAAGCTAATGAAAGAAATAACAAAAAGATAAAATAAACATAAAATGAAACGGGATGGTAGTCCGTATGTTTTTTCTACTTTTTTTTTTTTTTTTTTTTTTTTTTTTTTTTTTTTTTTTTTTGCATACACTCTTGCCCTACCATCCGAAATAATACATCGTAGGGGGGTTATATCCCCCTTACACTTGAACTTTTATATAACTTTACAATTAACTATTCTAATGACTCGAATTAAGATAATCGAAACACTTGGAGTACTTTTTTAAAATATTTAGCACATATGGGGGTAATAATGTTGTTCTTCCCCATTACTCCATTACACTAGTACTTTACCCATGAGTCCCAATCGTCCCAAAACAATATGTACAAGGATATGACTCGACTTAGCAACCATGTAATCAATTAGATAATTAACTTGGGGTTTAAACAAATGTTGTCACAATAATGCACTAAAGATGAGTGCATACAAGGTAGGCTAAGGCGATTTGGGTGTACATTTAAGTGGGGTGTAAACAAATTCTTACTTTAAGTAAAGTGCTTAAAGTTAGAAATGAAAAGATAGGCTCTGAGGGGTGTACTAGGGGTATCGTGTACTAAAAATGAGTACAACGCAAAGGGTGTGTGAGAATTACTTGACCAATGTAGCCAACGTAATTATAACAAAAACACAGGTGTAAAACAATGGGTTAATCATAATGCCTCTTATCATGTAGTAAATCTAACTACACGAATGTAGTCTCACTTGTGGCCTTGGAATGGTCCTAACGCAAGTTCTAGAATCTAAGTGCTACCGGTACACACATCATAGCATAAATGCTTTTCCTACCAATTCTAGGGGCGAACCTCACATATTTGGGGGTGGAAAATTTTTTAGTGGTACGGTTTTGTGCTAGTCATATAACTCTTATCCGTGAGACGCTCATTAAGACCAAAGTTTCACTCCTATATGTTGTAAAAAATTTTAAATTTGGCACTAAAATTGCCTTAACAGGTATTTCTCTCAGTTTTATTACACATCTACCATTAAACAAACGAAAAATCAAGCGTAATAGCATTCTCTAAGGTATCGTACTTTACCCCCCTTACACTTAAGATGAACATTGTCCCCAATGTTCAAATAACTAGATGTAAAAGTAATAAGGTAAAAGAATGAAATCAAATACTCCCCTGATTCGCTCGGTGGATAAAGAGGTAACATGGTTAGATCTTCTTCCAAGGTAATGTTGAAGCTTCAAGATTAGAGCAGCGCCAAAAGCTAGATTCCACATACATTTCCTTGTCCAAAATAACCTGTTAAACCTGAGAAAACAAACACGAAAACCTGCATAACATCGGCGGGATAAATCTGTATAAGGATATAATGCTTGTGGAATGATTATTTTTGCAGATTCCTGGAGTTTATAAGTTAGAGATTTAATAAAGCATTTTATGATTCCGGAAGAAAAACAAAAACTTAAAAAAAAATTCCAGAAAACTGTACCTGACGCCGTCAGAAGTGATCTGACAGATTTTTCATGTTAAGTTTCCGGAAAATTTCTGGAAAAACTCAATCCTTATTTCCTGGAAATCCTGCAAAATATCATTATGACTCGATACAAGCATTTGACTCAAACAAATACTAATATGTATGTTAATTTAATATTGTTATGATTCATGTTCATTTGTTCTAATAAACCGATTTGGATTTCTCTTACACTTATCTTTTGCAAAATACCTTTATATGTAGTTAAGACGAAGTTAAAAACAAGATAAAGCATTTTCACAATTTAGTTTCGAACATGAATCAATAATAATAAAAATTAAACATACATACGGAAGCAAATAAAATCAAACAAACAAATAAATAAACACACAAAGCAAATAAAGCTTGGGTTGCCTCCCAAGAAGCGCTTGTTTTTGTTCGAGTCACGAGCCTGACTCTACCCTTATTTAACGGAAATAGGGGAGGTTTTCCCTACACTTAGGGTTAAGTGCGGGTGATAGTAGCGATACACACCAGCTCGGTAGGAGTATGCCACGTGAGGAAAGATTGGTGGATGAATTATATGCTCAAAGATGTGGGATCCAATCATCATAACCTTACTTAGTTCAATTGGGTCAATGGGTGAATTGAAGTTTTCTCCTAGAAAGGGATCATCTTCTATCAACTTCGAGAGACTCCTAGTTGGGAATCCATCTTGACCTAATAAACCCGGTTTAAACCCATAGTGTTTCTTGTGATTAATCATGAATGGGTGATGTAAGTATGAAAGGTTATGGTTCACTCCTATATTAGCTTCCTCACTACAAGGCTTAGAGTCTACTACCTTAATCTTAACATTACCCGGACTACATGGTTTGATGGGTGGATCGGGACCTTTTTCAATTCCTAAATTCACATCTAAGGATGGAAGATTAGGTAACGGTTTTGGCTGAGGCTCCGGTTCATCAAAACTAGGAACTTCCATATAACTAAAAGAAAGGTTATGACTACAAGTATTCAAACCTATATCCTCTAGTTGTGTTTGGTCCAAGGGTTCTACCTCTATTGGGGTTCCTATAGTCTCTTCTACTTCTTCTGGGTAAGTCACGGGTGGTGTGTGTGCCTCAAATGATGGTAGGACTTGTGGGGTACTTGGTGGGCTTATGTTACTTACCTCATCATTCCTTGTGTCAAGATCACCTATATCCTCATCATGGGTTTTGGTAGAATTTAAACCTAACATTTTCCCTAATATCTCAAGTGCTTCTCTAGGCATCTCAACTTCTATATCCGAATCATAAGGATCATCCTCAATATTCTGACTGCTATATTCAAATTGCCCAAAAGATTCATCATGTGTTTCTTGAGATTCATCGTCATCGATCATAAAACCTAGGTCTTTTTGATCAATGTGATCATGCTCGGCTAGATCCTCCATCGCATCAAGATCACCTAAGTGTCCACCCTGTATTATGGTAGTGCCTAACCATGACATGCAGCTAGGTGGCTCAACTCTGCCCTCATCCCCAAACAAACTTGTTTCATGATCCTTGAAATTTGTGATCAATTGACTTGTATTAATGTTTGTTGGGTTGTCTACTATATAATAATATTGGGCACAATTCTCAATAGCTTCCCATGCTTCTTCAGCACTTAATTCCCTAAGATCCCTGCCGGAAAAATAGTAAATGTCCCTTTGGGCATGTCGGTCGACACGATCGTAAAATATTTGAGTTAGGGACCAGAAATCGAAGTTATGATGAGGGGCTTTTTGGAGTAAATATTTAAAACGAGTCCATGCATCATAGAGAGGTTCATCTTTATGTTGTTTAAACATCAAGATGTCATATGGAGTGGGTGAATTACGTGGTTGGTGGTATGGTGGATTCGCGTTCTCCATAATGGTGAACGGAAGAGTCAATGGAAATTACGAACAAACACACAAAGAATAATAGATTGACTAAAGAACTCCTAGAAAATTAAAATAAAAATCTCACTAGAAAGGAATCCAGTGAGTAGACCTAATAAAATAAAAATTCAACCTAAACAATAACTATTCCCCGGCAGCGGCGCCAAAAACTTGATGCGTGGTTTTGCGACTGATGAAGCGAAAAGTGTACCGCTTTTAAGGGGTCATTTAAGCCCTAAATCGTATTTATTTGATCAAATATTGCCCTAAATCGTTCCTTTTGTCATTTTAGGTACTTTTGAGGAGAAATCTGGAAAAGGAGGCATATTGGACGTTTTTGGAGCATAAAAGTGAAGAAAACGACAAAGTCTCAAAAATCGGCTGAAAGTTACCTTTGACGGCGTCACAATTAACTCTGGACGGCGTCATGCTTTGGCAAGAAAAAGTGGACGTGAAATTTACTCATGATAGGCCAGTGAAAATAGCATGTGAATTCTGACGGCGTCACGCTTTAACTTGATCAAGGGCGTCACGGCTTAAATCATAAGGGGACGGCGTCACGTTCAAGGTTCGACGGCGTCAAGCCTTGATAAGCCAGAATGGATTTTTGAAGAGCTAAAGAGGGACGGCGTCAAGAAGGTCACCCGGGAACCCTAGAAGCGGCGAGGTGACGGCGTCACAATCCATAAGGTGACGCCGTCAGATGCAAAAGTCTATATATAGTTTTCTAATTTTTTGTCAGAAGGGAGAGCTTAGTGTGTGGAATTTTGGGAGAAAACCCTAAGACGAATTCAGCCTCTTTTTCAAGGCTTTTTGCCTTGAGATCTTCCATGTTACATTGAAGATAAGTTATCAATTAATCATTCAATATGTCTATGTGTTGTTTGATTTTATCTTATTCTTGTCTTTTGATTAACATGTTAGGCTAAATTTATCTTGTGTTTGCTTAGATCTAATGAAACCTAGCTATTGATTATTGGTTATTAGTGTGTTGTTAGTTGTATTGGATGATTGTTTATCTATGTTAGGCTTAAGAAAACTGGCTAACTTCCTATTCGGTAACTTGCTTGAACGTCTTAAGAAACATGAACCAAATGCGTACTAAAGGTTTTTATGGTTGTATTTAATGCACAAGCGAATTCTAGTGATCCCATGTTAGGAGCTTCCTAGCCGGCTCGACATAGGAGTGAAGTAGGAGCTTGTAGAGTTGGGGAAGTAAGTACGCCACCCCACGAATGGTATTAAGGAATACACCCGTCATCCACGCGACTAATACACACTAATCAACCGGTAAAAGATAGTTAGGGAGCAAGGAAATCTAAGTAAACACATTTCTCTACACATAAGTTTCTCACCACATTTTCATTTTTGTTATTTTATTTTATTTGCATCCGTAGTAATTTTGGGTTAGTTGACTAGCAACTAATTCCGCCCACTCTTTCAAAACCGAGATTTTACTTGCTTCCATAAAATATAAAAATACAAAAAGAATCTTCCTCAACCTTTAGACCTAATTAGAGTAGACCTTCACACCTAACGAACACTATTCCCTGTGGAGAACGATCAATCCCCCGTACTTACCACTACACTATACTACATCGGTCAGGTACACTGCCTGGTGGGGTTGTAAGCCTCTTGAGATCCCTCGAGAGGTAAAACCTGTTGTAAGGTTACAAAACCACGCATCAAGTTTTTGGCGCCGCTGCCGGGGAATAGTTATTGTTTAGGTTGAATTTTTATTTCTATTAGGTCTACTCACTAGATTCCTTTCTAGTGAGATTTTTATTTCCTTTTTCTAGGTTTTCTTTAGTCTATCTTATTTCTTTGTACTTTTGTTTGTGATACCTTCCACTTACCTCATGAGTAACATTGGTCATTTGATCCCTATTATTCGTGTTTTTCGCCGTGCAAATTTTCAACTACCCGTTCCCGCCCCCATAGTAGCAAACAACAACCTTTCACCCAACCACCACTTTGGTAACAATTCTGAGATGGAGGAGTCTGACCATGAGAATGACTATGTTAGTCCATTTTACTATTCAGACTCCGATGAGGATGCTGATGATGGAGAAGTAGTTAACGAGGAATGGGGAAAAGAGGAAATTGATCCCTTTAAGTATGTTGACCCTAGGACTAAGATCGAAAAGGATAGCCTCTTTAACATGCAATTTCCGTGTAAGATTGGTTATCATGATTTTTATGCTTATCTTAACTCATCTTTGCCTATGAACATTATCTCTCGCGCTAATTATAATAAAATCATGGTAGATGAGCTAGAATATCAAGGTGATAACATCGTTGCTAGGACTAAGCCACTACACGTATTCGTTGGAAGTTTTGTGTATTTGGTGGATTTTATGGTTATGGAGAACTTGGGAGAATTCATTGATAACAAATTAACCCAAGTCATTTTTAGAGAACCCTTCAAAAGGTTGACCAACCTTGACGAAAAACTTGTGGACGGGTTAATTACATTCTCGGATGGGGATGAAGATTTTGTCTATCAAATGCCTCGAGCACATCCTAGGTTTAAGAACTACCCCATTGAA
This sequence comes from Artemisia tridentata subsp. tridentata, assembly GCA_021014915.2. Classification (NCBI taxonomy): domain Eukaryota; kingdom Viridiplantae; phylum Streptophyta; class Magnoliopsida; order Asterales; family Asteraceae; genus Artemisia; species Artemisia tridentata. Next base: position 247,572,086 of record CP139506.1, on the reverse strand, counting down.
TCTTGCAATAGAATTATGCCTATCGACTTGTTAAGTGAGAATGATAAGAGGAAGGGGCTCAAATATCCACATGAGAAAAATAAAAGATACTATCATGGATGTTTGGAGCTAAATGATGAATACAAGAAAGATGAGGCAACAATTAGATGGCTCACACTCGGGTACGTGAGCATAAGCGATACTAGGTAGCGTGACTTTGAGTCTAGCTACAAGACTCGTTAATAAAGAAAAGCGCTTCTTGGGAGGCAACCCAAGCTTTATTTGCTTTGTGTGTTTATTTGTTTGTTTGTTTGTTTTTATTTGTTTCCGTATGTGTGTTTAATTTTTATTCTTATTGATTCATGTTCAAAAGTAATTTGTGAAAATGCTTTATTTTGTTTTTAACTTCGTCTTAACTACATATAAAGGTATTTTGCAAAAGTTAAGTGTAAGGGAAATCTAAATCGGTTTATTAGAACACAAATGAACATGAATCGTAATAATAATAAAATAGCATACATATTCGTATTTGTTTGAGTCAAATGCTTGTATCGAGTCATAATGATGTTTTGCAGGATTTCCAGGAAGTAAGGTAAAGGTTTTTCCAGAAATTTTCCGGAAACTTAAAATGAAAATTTTTGTCAGGTCATTTCTGACGGCGTCAGGTTTTATAACCTGACGGCGTCAGATTTAATTTTCAGAAATTTTTGAAAGTTTTGTTTTCATAAAAAGTTTTTATTAAAATCTCCAACTTATAATCTCCAGGAATCTGCAAAGTTATCATTCCACAAGCATTATATCCTTATATATAGATTTTATCCCGCCGATGTTATGCAGGTTTTCGTGTTTGTTTTCTCAGGTTTAACAGGTTATTTTGGACAAGGAAATGTTTTGAATCAAGCTTGTGGCAATGCATTAGTCATGGAGCTTCTACATTACTTTGGAGGAAGATCTAACCGTGTAATTTCATTATCCACCGAGCGAATCAGGGGAGTATTTGATTTCATTCTTTTACTTTTTCTTTTACATCTTGTTATTTGAACATTGGGGACAATGTTCATCTTAAGTGTAAGGGGGGGTAAAAGTACGATTTTAGAGAATGCCATTGCGCTTGATTTTTGTTTGTTTAATGGTAGATGTGTTATAAAACTGAGACAAATACCTGTTAGGGCAATTTTAGTGCCAAATTTAAAATTTTTTACAACATATAGGAGTGAAACTTTGATCTTAATGAGCATCTCACGGATAGGAGTTATATGACTAGCACAAAAACCGTACCACTAAAAATTTTTTCCACCCCCAAATATGTGAGGTTCGCCCCTAGAATTGGTAGGAAAAGCATTTATGCTATGATGTGTGTACCGGTAGCACTTAGATTCTAGAACTTGCGTTAGGACCATTCCGAGGCCACAAGTGAGACTACATTCGTGTAGTTAGATTTACTACATGATAAGAGGCATTAGGATTAACCCATTGTTTTACACCCGTGTTTTTGTTATAATTACTTTGACTACATTGGTCAAGTAATTCTCCCACACCCTTTGCGTTGTACTCATTCTTAGTACACGATACCCCTAGTACACCCCTCAGAGCCTATCTTTTCGTTTCGACCTTTAAGCATTTTACTTAAAGGAAGAATTTGTTACACCCCACTTAAATGTACACCCAAATCGCCTTAGCCTACCTTGTATGCACTCATTTTTAGTGCATTATTGTTACAACATTTGTTTAAACCCAAGTTAATTATCTAGTTGATTACATGGTTGCTAAGTCGAGTCATATCCTTGTACATATTGTTTTGGGACGATTGGGACTCATGGGTAAAGTACTAGTGTAATGGAGTAATGGGGAAGAACATCATTTATTACCCCCATATGTGCTAAATGTTTTAAAAGTACTCCAAGTCTTTCAATTATCTTAATTCGAGTCATTAGATTAGTATTTGTAAAGTTATGTAAAAATTCAAGTGTAAGGGGAATGCAATGCCCCTATGATGTATTATTTTGGATGGTAGGGCAAAAGTGTATGCAAAAAAAAAAAAAAAAAAAAAAAAAAAAAAAAAAAAAAAAAAAAAAAAAAAAATCGAAAAAATCAAGAAAAAAAAATGAGAAAATGAAAAATAGAAAAAACATACGGACTACCATCCCGTTTCATTTTATGTTTATTTTATGTTTTTGTTTTTGTTATTTCGTTTCTAGCTTAAGATCGAGTCTAGTCTTGGCTTAGCAACATTGTATAGTACATGTAATTGATCAAGATCTTTAACTAGCCACCAGTAAAATATCCTTTATCCAACCAAACCGTGTTTTCCTTTTCCCTACACCTAACGTTATAACCCATGAAAAAGCCCTCTTTGATAGTTTATCTTAGGTGCTTACGCCTAGTGGAGGAGGTTTTCGATCCTTTCCCAAGCCTATGGTAACCTATTTGCAATGACAGGCAGTGAGAGATATTATCCTTTTTCATTTATGAGATTTATTTTGATGACACTTGAGAGATGTGAGTATCTAAACACTACTTGTGAGGTGCTAGTTTGTAATCTCCGTGCTTATTATGATTAGAGTGGAACGATTATTTGTTGTAATTACTTTTATGTTTGCATTAAATGACCCCTAACTTGTATTTTGATTAGAATAAAAGCGCATTTGCTTGAGGACAAGCAAATCTCAAGTGTAAGGGTATTTGATGAAGCGAAAAGTGTACCGCTTTTAAGGGGTCATTTAAGCCCTAAATCGTATTTATTTGATCAAATATTGCCCTAAATCGTTTCTTTTGTCATTTTAGGTACTTTTGAGGAGAAATCTGGAAAAGGAGGCATTTTGGACGTTTTTGGAGCATAAAAGTGAAGAAAACGACAAAGTCTCAAAAATCGGCTGAAAGTTACCTTTGACGGCGTCACAATTAACTCTGGACGGCGTCATGCTTTGGCAAGAAAAAGTGGACGTGAAATTTACTCATGATAGGCCAGTGAAAATAGCATGTGAATTCTGACGGCGTCACGCTTTAACTTGATCAAGGGCGTCACGGCTTAAATCATAAGGGGACGGCGTCACGTTCAAGGTTCGACGGCGTCAAGCCTTGATAAGCCAGAATGGATTTTTGAAGAGCTAAAGAGGGACGGCGTCAAGAAGGTCACCCGGGAACCCTAGAAGCGGCGAGGTGACGGCGTCACAATCCATAAGGTGACGCCGTCAGATGCAAAAGTCTATATATAGTTTTCTAATTTTTTGTCAGAAGGGAGAGCTTAGTGTGTGAAATTTTGGGAGAAAACCCTAAGACGAATTCAGCCTCTTTTTCAAGGCTTTTTGCCTTGAGATCTTCCATGTTACATTGAAGATAAGTTATCAATTAATCATTCAATATGTCTATGTGTTGTTTGATTTTATCTTATTCTTGTCTTTTGATTAACATGTTAGGCTAAATTTATCTTGTGTTTGCTTAGATCTAATGAAACCTAGCTATTGATTATTGGTTATTAGTGTGTTGTTAGTTGTATTGGATGATTGTTTATCTATGTTAGGCTTAAGAAAACTGGCTAACTTCCTATTCGGTAACTTGCTTGAACGTCTTAAGAAACATGAACCAAATGCGTACTAAAGGTTTTTATGGTTGTATTTAATGCACAAGCGAATTCTAGTGATCCCATGTTAGGAGCTTCCTAGCCGGCTCGACATAGGAGTGAAGTAGGAGCTTGTAGAGTTGGGGAAGTAAGTACGCCACCCCACGAATGGTATTAAGGAATACACCCGTCATCCACGCGACTAATACACACTAATCAACCGGTAAAAGATAGTTAGGGAGTAAGGAAATCTAAGTAAACACATTTCTCTACACATAAGTTTCTCACCACATTTTCATTTTTGTTATTTTATTTTATTTGCATCCGTAGTAATTTTGGGTTAGTTGACTAGCAACTAATTCCGCCCACTCTTTCAAAACCGAGATTTTACTTGCTTCCATAAAATATAAAAATACAAAAAGAATCTTCCTCAACCTTTAGACCTAATTAGAGTAGACCTTCACACCTAACGAACACTATTCCCTGTGGAGAACGATCAATCCCCCGTACTTACCACTACACTATACTACATCGGTCAGGTACACTGCCTGGTGGGGTTGTAAGCCTCTTGAGATCCCTCGAGAGGTAAAACCTGTTGTAAGGTTACAAAACCACGCATCATGCGTGGTTTTGCGACCTTACAACAGGTTTTACCTCTCGAGGGATCTCAAGAGGCTTGCAATCCCCACCAGGCAGTGTACCTGATCGATGTAGTATAGTGTAGTGGCAAGTACCGGGGGATTGATCGTTCTCTAGGGGAATAGTGTCGTTAGGATTGAAAAACTACTCTAATAGGTCTAAGGGTGAGGGAAAATTCTTTTTGTATTTTTTATATTTTTATAAAAGCAAGTAAAATCTCGGGTTTGAAGGAGTGGGCGGAATTAGTTGCTAGTCAACTAACCCAAATAACTACAATTGCAAATAAAATAAAATGACTGAAAATAAAAAGGTTGTGGAACTTATATGGAGAGAAATGTGTTTACTTAGATTTCCTTACTCCCTAACTATCTTTTACCGGTTGATTAGTGTGTATTAATTGCGTGGATGACGGGTGTATTCCTTAATACCAATCGTGGGGTGGCGTACGTACTTTCCCAACTCTACAAGCTCCTACTTCACTCCTATGTCGAGCCGGCTAAGAAGCTCCTAACATGGGATCACTAGAATTCGCTCATGCATTAAATACAACCATAATAACCTTAGTACGCATTGGTTCATGTTTCTTAAGACGTTCAAGCAAGTTACCGTATAGGAGGTTAGCCAGTTTTCTTAAGCCTAACATCGATAAACAATCATCCAATACAATTAATAACACACCAACAACCAATAATCAATAGTTAGGTTTCATTAGATCTAAGCAAACACAAGATAAATCTAGCCTAGCATGTTAAATAAAAGACAAGAACAAGATATAATCAAACAACACATAGACATATTGAATGATTAATTGATTACTTATCTTCAATTGAACATGGGAGATCCAAGGGTATAAAACCCTTAAAAATGGCAGAAAAATCGTCCTAGGGTTTCTCCTCACAAAGTTGCACACTAATGACTAAAAATTATGAGAATATATATAGAAAATCAGATCTAACGGCGTCACGTTATAGAGCTGACGCCGTCACCTCGCCGCGGTTAGGGTTTCTTGATGGCCTTCTTGACGCCGTCCCCTTTTAATCGTCCAAAATCCTCTCTGGCGCGTCAAGGGTTGACGGCGTCACAATGGTGCTTGACGCCGTCACAGGTACTTTTCCAGCCGATTTTGAGACTTTGTCGTTTTCTTCACTTTTATGCTCCAAAAAACGTCCAAAATGCTTCCTTTTCCAGATTTCTTCTCCAAAGTACCTAAAATGACAAAAGGAACGATTTAGGGCAATATTTGATCAAATAAATACGATTTAGGGCTTAAATGACCCCTTAAAAGCGGTACACTTTTCGCTTCATCAGCTACCCATTTCTATCCCCAACAATCATATCCGTTACCAAGTTAATCTAGTTTTATCTTATTATTAGAGTTTGGTATCATCATCTGTGTGACGGTAGGAAGACACTGACTCAAGAGTACACACGCCAAAAGAAACAATGAATGACGGAGTCGTTACGATGAGTAAGACAAGACGTCAAAAAAAGATGACCATAAACAAATAGTAAGCACACCTAGTAGATGAACGGATTGATAGTCGTCGGTATTCTCCCATAATCCCATTAAGTATCATAAAACATACTTGTTTTATATGTCTATTTAGGTCTAGTTATCGAGTGTTATGAATATTATATTTCATTAGACATTATTTTCCATTTATTATTCGTTACGGCTCGAATACATTAAATTCATCGTGAGTCTAATGTACTATAGACGTATCGTGTCTCAATAGTTCCGAATTTCCAAGGTCTAATAGTATTCCTAGTTTACAATCATGTTTCAATCCCTGTGTTACAAAATCCCAAGTTATCCGACTACCAAACCCATCATCAAGTAAATCTTACAAAACAAAACATAACATTTTCCGATGAATTTTCCTCGAAACATTTAGTACTCTCGTGATATCCATTTTTATTCCAAATTGATCCTTTAGTTTTCTTTTGTTAATTACATATTAACTAACAAGTTTTTAATGTTTAAATTAATTTCATTAACGAGTCTATTATTGTTTTCTTACCTTTGTGTTTATGTCAAGTAATAGTAAATCACGATATATTATCCGTTTTGAGTCAAATTCTCACATTAAGCCCCTCAGGTCTAAACTTGCTTCCCGAACCCAATAATAACCCAAATACCCTCGGTCATATGGTCGAGTCAACAAATCAACATGTCCAAATAAATCATTCCATCAGTCAAGTCAAATTCAACTATACTAGTATCGTCACAATATCGGCAAACCAAGGTCACACCGAGACCATGAGGTCTCGGCTAACGCTTGACACGACCAAAACATCACAACCCTAAGTCTAAACCAAACCACAATGTCAATATCATTCTCGAACTTTACTAAACCTATGGCTCGAGTATTAAATCACCATCAAGCCTTAAATGATCCACAAGTATGCCACAAACCAAACGGACCGATTAATATTTACCTCGCCGAGACCATAAGGTCTCGGCTGTGATTAACGTAGCGAGCGAGATAACCAAAACGGACCAATCTAACTAAACCAAAACATCAAACCAAGCTAACCAAGGAGAGACCGAGACCTACAAGTGGGTTCGGTTTCCAAACCGTGACTCAAGAATGACCCATCAAAAAACCAAATAACCAAATCGAATAAATAAGCTTATGAGCTTAAGAATAAGCTCGGATCAAAGTGATACGAGGCGTACGACAGCTTGGAGCTCTCGGCACGTGTACCGAGAGAAGAACACGACACAAGAACGATGATACCATATATTTTACCTTGTTTTTAATAAGTTTTACATGTTTCTTGTTTTTTTCCAGCCTCACTAATTCACACAAGGGTGAGAATCGGTGAGGTTATCACCCTAAACCCACAGATCTACCTTCCTACTTACCAAAACTTCAAAAACAAATGGATGACGGCGGCGGTGATGGCGCGTTTGAGGGTTATATGGCGCGTACACCACAGATCGAAGACAAGGGAGGTGAAATAAGGGTGGGTTTGTCGTTGTTTTGATATTGGAGGTGGCGGTGTAGCGGTGGTGGTGATTTTCGTGTATGGTGTGACGGCGGCGGTGTTTACAAGAGAGAGAGAGAGAGAAAGTTATTTGTGAGTTAGGGTTAGGAATGAGGGTGGTGAGGGGTTTTAATAACCCTAGGGGTAGGTTTTGTCCACTCTACCAACTAAGGGGACGCGGGTGTAATTAAACGTGAGGGGTCAATGTGTATCTTTTGCCATTCTTTTGTTATTATGTTTCTCGGGTTCGTTTAGACTAGTAAAATTATCCGAGAGTCTTTCTAACTTGCGCCATAATTTTAGAATTGTTTTTCCGTTAAAAATGACTATTTATATGCCTATACTTGTTCAAAATGTCTTAAATCAAATATTTCACGCATTATTAGGTTTAGACTCGTGCCGAATCGCGTTGCATTCTAACTCAAGCTCTACGGGGCAAATTCACCTATCAACAACATTATTCCAAGATTCAAAACTCATATAATCTAAACTGTTTTCCGGGTCTCAGTTATAATATTTAATCGTAACGCAGTATATAATAAGTCCTAAAATTACCGGTTGTCACAGCCTCCCAGTCTCAGAAGAAACACGTCCCGGGTTTAAATTCAAGTTACCCGTTAAGGTTGAAAAGAAATGAGAATAGATTCACTCGATTTCACCCTCACGTTTCCACGTAAGTTCGGGGTTGTTTCAGAATTTCCAACAAGTTCTAACAACAGGAATGCGACTTGGCTTAAGTCGCTTGGTGTAACGATCCAGGATTTCAACAGGTTTCTCAACAGAACTCGACGTTCATCAAGCTGGATACAATCCATGGATTTACAGCGACAGTCTCTTCCGAAAACATTTCTCCAGATTACACACGTCAGGAATATTGTGGACTTTGTCAAGTCTCGGTGGTAGCTCGAGTCTTATGAGCTACCGGTTCGTTTCTAGCAAGAGCTTTGGAAAGGAGTAGTATAGCGAGGACTAAGCTTCCCACGTTTACTAAATGGGTCACACCTTTCCATGGTGATATCTTAAGCATAATCTAGCCTTCATTTGGAATTCAAGAGCTTCACGGTGTTCATTAGTATAGCTCCTCTGATGATTGGGAGTAATTCGCCTTTCACTTGTGATCTAAACAATTTACGCTTGAATTCAGGACTAGTGAATTGGTTGTCTCCAGTTTCGGTTCGTTAGGTAGGAAGTTGGCTCTTTCGACCATGATGTGCTTCGTGCGGTACAGCCTCAATGCTATCATGGTTACTATGGTCGTGGGAAAATTTGGCCAAAGGCAGGTGTTTCTCCCAGCCTTTTCCGAAATCGATAACTGTAACATCACGAATCACTTCTTTATCATACAAACATGGCTCGATGACACTCACAAACACTTTAAGAACAATAAGAGATATGGTGGATATTTGCTAGTCGAATGATTATATTCAAAGTATGAAGATAATACAAAGACTAGAGATGAAGCTTTTACACACACACACACTCTTTTCTAATGTAAATAATGAGGCACACCTGTGAAGAGTGAGTGTGTGTGCGTTATATGTTAAACACAGCCAACCAAGTGGGCCTTTGGTGGGCTTTAAAGAAAACTATGTAGTGGGCTTGGTTAAAACATTACACTTATACTTAAACTTATGTCTCTAATGCTACAAGCCCACCATGATTAATACATATTGTACATGACACATTAAATCTAAATGCCAAATGACCATCACTTCATATTTAACATAAAGTGATTGCTAACAATCTCCCCCTAAGGGATAGTCATTTCAATGATGCTCTCATGATTGGTCTTTAGCTTTTGACATCTTGATCTTCGTGTGTCAATGTATAATATTCTTCAATTAATGTTCCTTCATGCACTGTGATCTTCAAAGAGTCGTCTTGCCTTGATCTACATCTTCTGTCCTGATGCGTCGTCGTCGTAGATGATGATGGTGGATGGACTTTTCGTCGGTACCTGCATAAAACAGTTAGCAATAAATCGTCCAGCGGCCATCATGTCGTGAGGCAAGATCCTTAGATCTCATTAAGACTCATACAACTTGTATCCTTTTGAGTGAACACAAGTGTATTGCATAGGAAGTGTTCCTAAGAGATCTTTTGATGAATCTCATGTCTCTAGACTCAATTATGTGCGTTTTGATTTTAGTCGTCGGAGGCATGGAGCAGAGTGCCACCTTTTCAATATCAACACATCTCGAAGTGAGAGGTCGATAGATTATGCAGTGTTCTCCGTAAGAAATGAAACAAATATCTTTTGAGAGATATCTGAGTGGATAGGAGGGGTGGTGCAAATGCGTCACTGGGTCCATGACGTCTTGTCTTCAATACCAGTATCACCTTAGTGAATACCGATAGCAGATGTATTGACCCAGTTTCTGACCTAAGTTTTCATGGAGGGCTATTTCTTTTCACCCTTACAAAAACTTTTTCTTTTTCATTCTTCAACCCCTTCTTTCTCCTTTCTCATTATACTCCTTTTTTCAATCATACCTAAGGACTTCTAATTCTAAGCTATTGGAATAGTCCTTGGGTAGATCCCTCCTGTTTTGGAGGATTATTGGACATAACCTAACCATAATCACCTTATTACTCCATGATTATCCTAGATTATTTGTCACATGCCATTAAACCTTGTGAAAATCTCTCAACGTGTTTATGAGAAAACACATTTTGTTAACACATCGAGAGTTTTACATTTTTGAAACACTCCCCCTTCACATGTGCTCATGCATTTTTGAAATAAATTGCACATGTTGGGTAGAGTTCGCACATTTGAAATGATCGATTTTCAATAAACATGACCTTCGCGAGACACGCTTACATCACTAGTTACACTAGCTTGAAATTATTACCCTTCCCGGTCATATTCAATGATCATCTCTCGAATTGGTACATTCTACTCAGACAAGTCCTTTGCGAGACACGCTTGCATCACTGGTAAACCAGCTTGAAATTATTACCCGTCCAGGACATGTCTTTTCGAGAACGGACATTTAGTTTCGTCAATTCGAGGGTTCATGCTGAGTCTTTTTAAAGAACTCTTTTTGAGATTCAAACGATAAAACTTCTTTTAGATCACATTTTAATCACGTCCTCTCCCCCATATTTATAATAAACACCTAATCTCCCCCTCAAAAATAGCATGAAGTGGTATTTTTGAAAACAGTTGATTAAAATGAAACTTTTTGTGGAGAGACGGACTGATTTTAGCATGAAATTGGAACATTTTTCTTTTTCTACTCCCCCTTAATCAGAGCAAATGGTTAAACTTTTGAGTTTAAAAGCATTTAGTGGTCTTTGAGGGAGTTGTTGTGAGCACAAAATTTATAAAAAGACTTTGAAAAATCTTTGGAAACAATTTTGATTAAGAGCTCACGGGTTTTAGCTTTTCGCCATTAACATTGCGAGTTCTGATCGGAAATAATCAGAAGTCATTCAATGTAGCCTTTAGTATGAAATCTTTTCGAGTTGGAGTACTCGGGCCACGATAAAAGATTTCACAATAAAGCATGGGTTTCGTACTGAAATGTACGAAAGCCTTAATGAAGAATTTTAGAAACGACATGTTTTAGAAAAAACATAAAAAAAGAACTCTCGCTCAAGCATATGTACATGCCCGTATCATTGTTGAATGACATTTCTAAGTACGTACAGAATGTTGATTAGACGAGAGACATGTCGTGAGAAGAATATTTTTGGTTTTTGATGTTTTATATTTTTTTTATGGCTTTTTGAAATTTTCTATATTTACAGTATATATTTTAACAAGTATATATTTACAAAAATATTTACATGCGAAGCTTGTTGATATAAATCAATAAGATTCGAGAAGACTTTCTAACTCTTCGGGAGTTAGGCTTCGCATTCCAATTCGACGAACTAAGTTTTCAAACCGCTCTTTTGGGAGGGCTTTAGTAAATAGATCAGCGAGTTGGTATTCAGTCTTCACGAAAAACAATTCAACGGTACCCTCTTCAACGTGCTCTTTTATGAAGTGGTAGCAGACTCTAATATGCTTGGTCTTCGAGTGTTGCACTGGGTTGCACGAGATGGCTATGGCACTTTTTGAATCGCAATACAAAGGTATGCGGTTGAAAGAGAAACCATAATCTGTGAGATGTGTCCTCATCCATAGAACTTGGGCACAACACGCAGATAGAGACACATACTCGGCTTCTGCTGTTGATAAAGCAGTGCAGTCTTGTTTCCTTGAGGACCAGCCTACTAGTTTTTCTCCCAGAAATTGCGCTCCGCCTGATGTACTTTTCGCTGTAACTTGACAACCGGCATGGTCTGCATCTGAAAATGCTATTAGTGTTGTAACGCCCCGTACCCGTTTTGACTAAAATTTAAAACTTTTGATGCGGAAACGCTTGACTAAAACGGACTCATACTATTTCTTCATTCAATAACCAGAACTTACAATATTTAACCCTTTGAAAAATACTTGCAAGAACATATACTCGAAGACCCTTCAAAACATTTCACACAATTTTGTAACACAACCAAACGACCTTCTGTGACCAACGATACGCCGTATCCTTTTGAGGGATACGCCGTATCACAGCTGAGAGAACATGCGCCGCATCAACCTGAAATGATGCGCCGCATCACCTTAAACTCCTGATACGTCACATCTAATATACTAGATACGCCGCATCACCTTAACTTCTGATGCGTCGTATCTAATATACTAGATACGCCGCATCGACCAACTAATACAGAACATCAGCAGGAAAACCTGCATATACTCAACACACCACACAATCCACTTTAACCTCAATACAACATTATAACTTATGCCAAAACACTCATTTTACATTCAAAACCATATCAAACTATAATACACGGCAATTGACCCATTTGACTCCAAAATGGGTACAAACATGTTTAAATCCAAACGCTCCTTTAGACATTAACTACAAACACTTAAAACATACTTGACGACTCGTTAGACCCCCAAACCGTTACCCGACTTGACACACTTTATACGACTCATAAAATAGACTCTCGGGGTACAACTTTGACTCAATCTCGGTATTCTACCTAGCTCCTAATGCTTGTTATCTTCCAAATCCATTCCAAATCCTTATGCTACAATCCAAGCCTTCCATTCCGCCGCACTTAAGCCTACAAAAACATTAACAACTAAAAGAGTAAGCTTACGCTTAGTAAGTAACCCATCATAAAACATATATCATACACATACTTTCACATAAGCATCATAATCACATAAAAGCCACTAAACTACTTCATACCTCCCACATCACACACAACTTCATATTACAATTGCATCCCTTCATCACAACTATAACAAACTACATACCTTAGCTAGTCCAAGTCCATCAAGCTATCTTACTCTCAACCAAAGTCACTAGCCACCTAATTTCCAACTCATAACCATTCCAAATCCAAGTCTCCTATTCTTACACAATCATAACACATATATGATAAATACATACATAACACATGTTTTGAAGAGAGTTACTTACCTTCAATCCAAGCTAGGCTACTAACACAAATCCCACCAACAACATCTTCTAGCCATCATCATTATCATAATCATCCTAAAACACATAATCATACATAACATATAATACATAATCATTAACTATAATCATGATTAATACAACCATAACTAACCTCTAAACACCTCTAATCATCATATAATCATCTATTGATTATATGATAATCAATCCCATCATTTACTAACTTAAACCCATTATAAACTCATCACATAATCATTATTACCTCTTAATTATCTTAAAACACCATTTACCCTTTAATCCCAAATTAGGGTTTACAAACCCTAATTTCTTAATCACCAATTAAACACTAATTAAACATCATTACTTACTTGATAACCATGCTAGGAACAAGCTATAGGCATAACCCTTGAATTATCACCACTAAACCATCATCATCTCATCATCTTTCCCTCTCTTTCTCCTTTGGTTCGACACCCACAGAAAACACACTCTCTTTTACAGGAGAGTGTGGAAACTTATAGATAAATGGGGAAGTTTCTAGCTACAAGGGCAATTCTGTCAATTCTGCTTGTTTAAGGTCGATGCGCCGCATCTATCTTCATAGATACGCCGCATCCATGCTACCCCTTATATACGCCGTATCTCCTTCTCCAATACGGCGCATGGACTATAACAAGTCGGTTCTACTTTCCATTCTACCATACGCCGCATGTAACTTCCTGGATGCGCCGCATCTAGGCCTCATCAGACATCCACTTAAAAGACTCAACCACATATCCTTAGTCAAACATACTTAGGCTCGGGTCAACTTCATCTAGGGTGGGGCCTATTTGTTATTCCGGGAAACGGGTCTAACAATTCTACCCCCTTATTTAGATTTCGTCCCCGAAATCTGTCATTCTTTTCTAGCCTACACTTAGTCACATAACTCATCTCATTCCTAACACCTTAATCCCTAGTTTACTTAGTTCAACGACTTAAGTAACCTTACAACTCTGTGCATACTATAACGCATCACATGCCCTAATCCACATTACCCCCCGCTTACTTTTATACCACACAACTCTCGCTTAGATTTTACATAATACAAGACTTACTTATTATTGCCAATCATCATTCTAATCCGCCCTATTACCGCACATCATCATTTCACTCGCTTTATCCTCTACCCTCATTCTTGACTACTCGATACTTAAGAAACTCGTACTAGTTGACTTTACATGATCACAACCGGCTAATACGTTCACATTCTTTTATCTTCATTCATCATCTTTTGCACCACACCGCAAGGCCCATCCTATCATCATTACAATTTCTCCGCTCCATCAATGTTTCTCCTAAGTCTCAACTAAAAGCCATGGTCCAACTCTAATTCTCCTATCTTAGTCCTTAAAATTTCTACGAATTCTAAACTCTCGCTTTCTACTTCTCTAACCCACTCGTGCTGTGTCGGCAACACATAGCCCACTCGTTTATAATTCCTCATTTACATGGAGAGGCGTCCCAATCGATGTAAATCAAGAAATATAAACTATTGGTTATGTACTCCCGACATAACACCACTACTCCTAATTCCCAATTTAACTTTTATTATTTTCTCATTGTTTTTATTACATTATTTTTACTCTTCTTAGACTTGGATCCTTCACATTATCACATTCATCATGGGGATACTTTTATATGCCATGGACGTAGGCAACCCCTTGTCGGTGAAGGCAACACTTTTCATCCCGAAGGATCTTTAACATTCATCCCGAAGGATTCCTTAACATTCCTTTACTTGGTCATCCCGAGGGATACCACATTTAACATTCATCCCGAAAGATCATTAACATTCATCATTTTACCACTTTCACATTTTAACACCGGATCCAAGTCATAAGCACCACACACACATTATTACATTAATTTATTATAGTAATTACCGCTAATCGCCTTAGCAGTAATATGATAATTTTAGAACAACGCCTTTATCTCATACACACTCCTTACATTCTTAATCCGCTTTAGTTATTTTCACATCTTTACTTTACCTCTTGCATTCTTAGTCTTCATTAATCATTTTCACATTTTTACTTTACATTTTAGTCCACTCGACTCATTTACATATAGACTTCTCACATTTTACCAAGAAACTCATGCATTCATTATAGTGATTACAGCTAATCGCCTTAGCCGTAATATGATAATTTCAAGACAACGTCTTTATCTCACACATACTCCTTTCATTCTTTCTTACGTTTTTAATCCATCACATTTTTATTTCCATATCTTATCTCTCTTCTTTTAGTCTCACTCGCTTCCTTTACATGTAGACCTTACATAGATCGTCAATTATAACACGTTCATTTTTTTTAATGATTACAGCTAATCGCCTTAGCCGTAATATAATTATTTCATGACGCAACACCTTAGCTTCACACATATTCATCTCATTTTAGCTATTGTTACCTAGGAAGTTTCGTTCTATTTCACTATTTACTCAATCATCACGCCTTTTCTCATTTTATAACTCTACTAAGTTCGTCACCGACTTATCATGCATAAATTTATATCATTTCTTCACCTCACACATTCAACGTTACCACGTGTTCATAATCATGCTCCTAATACTTTGACTCTCTACTAACCCATCTCTAATACCTCATTAAGGATCATCACACTAAGTATAGCTACTCATAGGACCATACTTTGGTCATCACTATCATACAAGTCACACACTTTCATTTCAGTCACATTTCTTACAACTCACCACACCACTTATTACATCCATTCGCCCTCGCTAAGCTACCATAGCACGCAATCACATAATACATTTCAAAACTCAACATTCATATCCTATAACTTACAAACTATTAGCCCGACTATCTCAAACTTAAACTTAACGCGTCTACGAGTGGTTTTAGTCTAGGCAACCTAAAGGAAACCTAATTCACTTAAACCGAAGCTCTGATACCAAGTTGTAACGCCCCGTACCCGTTTTGACTAAAATTTAAAACTTTTGACGCGGAAACGCTTGACTAAAACGGACTCATACTATTTCTTCATTCAATAACCAGAACTTACAATATTTAACCCTTTGAAAAATACTTGCAAGAACATATACTCGAAGACCCTTCAAAACATTTCACACAATTTTGTAACACAACCAAACGACCTTCTGTGACCAACGATACGCCGTATCCTTTTGAGGGATACGCCGTATCACAGCTGAGAGAACATGCGCCGCATCAACCTGAAATGATGCGCCGCATCACCTTAAACTCCTTATACGTCGCATCTAATATACTAGATACGCCGCATCACCTTAACTTCTGATGCGTCGTATCTAATATACTAGATACGCCGCATCGACCAACTAATACAGAACATCAGCAGGAAAACCTGCATATACTCAACACACCACACAATCCACTTTAACCTCAATACAACATTATAACTTATGCCAAAACACTCATTTTACATTCAAAACCATATCAAACTATAATACACGGCAATTGACCCGTTTGACTCCAAAATGGGTACAAACATGTTTAAATCCAAACGCTCCTTTAGACATTAACTACAAACACTTAAAACACACTTGACGACTCGTTAGACCCCCAAACTGTTACCCGACTTGACACACTTTATACGACCCATAAAATAGACTCTCTGGGTACAACTTTGACTCGAGCTCGGTATTCTACCTAGCTCCTAATGCTTGTTATCTTCCAAATCCATTCCAAATCCTTATGCTACAATCCAAGCCTTCCATTCCGCCGCACTTAAGCCTACAAAAACATTAACAACTAAAAGAGTAAGCTTACGCTTAGTAAGTAAACCATCATAAAACATATATCATACACATACTTTCACATAAGCATCATAATCACATAAAAGCCACTAAACTACTTCATACCTCCCACATCACACACAACTTCATATTACAATTGCATCCCTTCATCACAACCAATGTTGCAAAAATCGTGAATCGGTACTGAGGCTGTCCGGGGCCGATTAGCGATTTTTTACCGATTAATCGGCCGATTTTCTTGACTCGGCCGATTAATCGGCCGATTACCTTGGAATTCTCTCCAAGTTCCAGGCCGATTACCTTGGAATCGCCGATTAATCGGCCGATTCAGCCGATTTTTGCAACACTGATCACAACTATAACAAACTACATACCTTAGCTAGTCCAAGTCCATCAAGCTATCTTACTCTCAACCAAAGTCACTAGCCACCTAATTTC
The DNA here is from genome assembly GCA_021014915.2 of Artemisia tridentata subsp. tridentata. Taxonomy (NCBI): domain Eukaryota; kingdom Viridiplantae; phylum Streptophyta; class Magnoliopsida; order Asterales; family Asteraceae; genus Artemisia; species Artemisia tridentata. The sequence goes on along the minus strand of CP139506.1, from coordinate 247,555,192 downwards.
CAACTCATAACCATTCCAAATCCAAGTCTCCTATTCTTACACAATCATAACACATATATGATAAATACATACATAACACATGTTTTGAAGAGAGTTACTTACCTTCAATCCAAGCTAGGCTACTAACACAAATCCCACCAACAACATCTTCTAGCCATCATCATCATCATAATCATCCTAAAACACATAATCATACATAACATATAATACATAATCATTAACTATAATCATGATTAATACAACCATAACTAACCTCTAAACACCTCTAATCATCATATAATCATCTATTGATTATATGATAATCAATCCCATCATTTACTAACTTAAACCCATTATAAACTCATCACATAATCATCATTACCTCTTAATTATCTTAAAACACCATTTACCCTTTAATCCCAAGTTAGGGTTTACAAACCCTAATTTCTTAATCACCAATTAAACACTAATTAAACATCATTACTTACTTGATAACCATGCTAGGAACAAGCTATAGGCTTAACCCTTGAATTATCACCACTAAACCATCATCATCTCATCATCTTTCCCTCTCTTTCTCCTTTGGTTCGACACCCACAGAAAACACACTCTCTTTTACAAGAGAGTGTGGAAACTTATAGATAAATGGGGAAGTTTCTAGCTACAAGGGCAATTCTGTCAATTTTGCTTGTTTAAGGTCGATGCGCCGCATCTATCTTCATAGATACGCCGCATCCATGCTACCCCTTATGTACGCCGTATCTCCTTCTCCAATATGGCGCATGGACTATAACAAGTCGGTTCTACTTTCCATTCTACCATACGCCGCATGTAACTTCCTGGATGCGCCGCATCTAGGCCTCATCAGACATCCACTTAAAAGACTCAACCACATATCCTTAGTCAAACATACTTAGGCTCGGGCCAACTTCATCTAGGGTGGGGCCTATTTGTATTCCGAGAAACGGGTCTAACAAGTGTAAACTCCGAATCCTTCGGATACCAAAGACCCGTGTTAATGGTTCTTCGAAGGTATCAAAAGATCCGTTTAACCTCTTGGAGGTGAAGTTCGGTAGGCCTTGCCTGAAACCGTGCAAGTAAGCAAAAAGCAAAATGAATATCTGGTCGGCTTGCAGTTAGGTACATGAGAGAACCAATCATGCTTCGATATTTCTTCGGATCCATGGGTTTCCCATATAGGTCAGCGCCAATTTTTGGTGAAGTGACCATTGGAGTACCAACAGAGTCATAATTGTCCATTCCATGTTTTTTCAAAATCTCAATTGTGTATTTAGCCTGATTAAGAAAAATACCACGTGGGGATTGATGAATTTGTAAGCCTAAAAAGAATTTTAATTCACCCATCATGGACATTTCGAATTTGCTTTTCATGAGATTTTCAAAATGTTTTGAATGTTCCGAATTAGTGGACCCAAATATGATGTCGTCCACATAAATCTGAACAATCAAAATGTCATTTTTGTATTTTCTTGTAAACAAGGTTGGATCAATTGTTCCTTTGGTGAAGTTATTTGACAACAAGAAAGATGATAACTCGTCATACCACACCTGTGGGGCTTGTTTCAAACCATAGATTGCCTTCTTTAGCTTGTAGACGTATTCCGGATGATCTTTGTCAACGAAACCGTCCAGTTGACTCACGTACACTTCTTCTTTCAGAGTTCTATTCAAGAAAGCGGTCTTGATGTCCATCTAATAAACTGTGATGTTCTTGTGAGCGACATAAGCTAAGAAAATCCTGACAGCTTCAAGCCTTGCAACTGGTGCGAATGACTCTTCAAAATCTATCCCTTCTTCTTGTCTGTATCCCTTTGCCACTAGACGAGCTTTGTTGCGAATCACAGTCATTTCTTCATCTTTTTTGTTTTTCCATAACCACTTAAGATCAATGACTAGTTTGTCAATTGGTCTTGGAACTAAATCCCAGGTGTCATGGATTTGAAATTGAAGAAGTTCTTCCTGCATCGCTTCAATCCAGGCATTATCTGCCATTGCTTCCCGAATGTTCTTAGGTTCTATGAGACTGACTGAGCAGACATAGATGCACATGTCGCAATCGGTGTGAAGTTGTTTTCTCGTCTGAATTGGTCTTGAGGGTTCACCAATAACCTGTTCAATTGGATGGTCTTTTGTCCACTGTAGTGTTGAAGGGTACCTTGGACTGAACAAATGTGTGTTAGTCAGTTCAAGTAATCTGGAAGATGATTCACCAGATTCCATTCCAAACGGGTTTTCAAAGACTTCTTCGTCTAACACAGCATTATTTTGTTCTTGCTTATCAATTCTTGGTAGAACAATTTCAATGAATGGAGTTGCTGGAGTAAATGTAGATGATGTTGATGTTGAGGGAGTTGGTGCGCCAGCTTCGAATGTTGTGGATGCATCTGGATTTGGTGGAGGTGGTGGTAGTTGTTGTTAAGTGGATGCAGCGGAATGTTGGTTAGATGCATTTTTCGAAGCGCCACCATAGTATTCATCGTACATGAACTCGAAGAAATTATCCAGTTCTTGAGTTGTGGGTTGTTCGTCATGAATTGATTGAGCTCCTTGAGGTGCGAGTCCCGAACTGATATGTCCGGAAGTCATCGGGTTAAGCGCGGGTTCTAGAGCGAGTCTCTCAGAAGCCATTTGTGAAATTTCATCAAACTTCACATTCATCGTCTCCATTATCTTTTTCGTTCTCCTGTTATACACCCTGAATGCCCTCGAGTTTTCAGAATAACCAATGAAGATTCCAATATCACCCTTAGCCTTCAACTTTCCCAGATCTTCCCTGTCATTTGTTGGATAGCATAAAGCGCCAAATACATGAAGATAAGAAATATCCGGTTTTCGGTTGTTGATTAGTTCATATGGGGTTTTATTGAATCTTGGATGGATTAGGGATCGGTTTTGAGTAAAACAAGCAGTAGAAACAGCATCAACCCATAGGAATAACGGTGCACTGGAATAGATCAGCATAGTGCGAGCAGCTTCTACAAGGGTTCGATTCCTTCTTTCAACTACCCCATTCTGCTGTGGAGTTCTAACAGCTGATGTCTGGTGAGTAATACCAGTTTCTTCAAAGAATGTTTTTAACTCCTGATTGACAAATTCCGTGCCATTATCCGTTCTTACTATCCTAACTGGAGCTTGAAGTAGAACTTGAATACGCTTCAGAAAGGTGATGATGGTGCTTGGTGCTTCATCTTTTGATCTCAAAAACTTTACCCATGTATATCTTGAATAGTCGTCAACAATTACAAGAATATACTTCTTCCCATTTATGCTTTGAACTCTCATCGGGCCACATAAGTCCATGTGCAGCAAATGCAACCTATCAACCGAACTAGGTACAGGTTTAGGTTTATATGTTGCTCTTTTGCTCTTTCCTTGCTCACATGATGGACATAGGTGTTCTTTGATGTATTTAAACTTTGGAAGACCGGAGACGATGTCGTCTTTGGCAAGCTTGTTAATCGTGTCAAAGTTAAGATGGGACAAGCGTCTATGCCACAACCAGGATTTTGTTTCGCCTGCCCTGGTCATGAGACAAATAGGAGATGAAGAGGCCATTTGGTTTATGTCAATTGCATAGAGATTGGTGCCACGATCCCCAATTAAGAGATCATTCCCCACCAAATTCCTGACAAAACAAGTGTTTCTCCTAAAAGCAACCTCTAAATCAGCATCACAAAACTGCCCGACTGAGAACAGATTATGTCCCAACCCTTCGACATAGTAAACCCGAGTGATCAAGTAATTTCCAAACCGAAGATCTCCATAACCTAGAATAGCTGCAACATGATCATTCCCAAAACGTACAGTCCCCATGAACTGCCACACAAAATTGATCAGCAGCTTCAGATTCCCGGTCATGTGCTTGGAGCAACCCGAGTCGACGATCCAAAGACAAATTTCAATGACCTGCAAAGAACAGATGATTTTGTATATGGAAACCGTTTAACATTTGGTTCCAAGGGGTTAGATGTAACAGGTGAATCACACTTAGAGATGGTTTCCTTAGATGCAGTGGGAACAGTTTCTAATGTGCCATTCTTAGGTGCAAACATTCTACCCGTTGGTTTCCATTCACAAAACTTAATGTGATCCTTAGGCAATAGGCTGCTAGTGGTGTTCCTAGCCTTTGCAATAAGTCTTCGAATGTATCTAGACTTAGCCTTAGTTACTGAAGGATTCTTTTTCTGTTCAGGCATATCATTCTTTTTCACATCATTAGAAACATTATCATCACAAGCATTTACAGACAAAGTTTTCTTTTGCATTAAACAATCAGAATCATTACATGCATTAGAAACAGGAGTCTTATCATTACAACTAGATGATACATGTTTCTTCTTGGAAAGCAGTAAATTCCTAGGGTGTTCTTCTACTTTCTTGCTTGCACTCTTAGAGACACTAGATTTTTTGTTATTGCTCCTAGACTGTCTTTTGCTCCTAGAGTTTCTTTCTATTCCTGTAGAAGGTAAGGCACACTCATTAGAATTTTTGTTGTTGTCCTTAGATGTTGTAGTAGCATTCCTAGACTCATTTGGAGTATCTTTCTTACTTTTGTCTATCGCCCTATATGTTTTAGATGTAGAGGCAGACGCAGTAGTGGGACTAATCCTATAAAGGCCAGGTGCTATAACATTTGATGTTTCGACAACAGCTTTCTCTTTTTGTTTCTCATTAGGCAAGGGGGTTAATGGTGCAATACCCGTAGTTTCCTCACCCTTCCCTTTTTGACGTTCAAGCTGAGACTTCAAAAGATCAATTTGTTCTTTTAACTGTTTGTAAGAACGCTCATATGACTGTGTGTCATACTTGCATTCTTCCTTTTTCGTATCAAGTTGTTTAAAATATGTAACATTTTGCTTTTCAATCTTAAAAAGTGCCTTTTCATATTTTGAAACAATTTCAGAAGTCTCAGCTCGAAGTCGTTCATCATCCTCAACAGAATATGTTTGGAAAATAATAGACATAATATCGGTCGATAGAGCTTCGAAGGAGAGAGAGTCATTTTGCTTTTCTAAAACTTTTATGTGTTCCAAGTATTCATTAGCTTCCTTCACTAAGGATTTGTGGTCCTTAACAAATTCTGCTGACTCTTTCAAAAGATTATGTTCCACATTTTGAACAACTGCATAGATTGCAGCAATATGTGGATTGATTTCATTTTCGAACATCTCTTTCAGGTCATTTTGAAAACTTGAAAACCATTCCATTTTTTGATTGTTTGTTTTGGATGCCACAATACTTTGAAGTGTTTCAATTCTCTATTTAAGATCAACCAAATATAGTCTAGCTGCACTTGAATCATAAGTGTTTTTAGATGCCATTTGTTCGATGTTAGGCAGATGTTTTGAAATAGTTTTTTGTCTTGTGAAAACCACTGGTTTTTGAAAAAATAGAGGTGACTCCTTTTGAACAAGATGAACCCCAGCAAGTTTGTTAACTTCATTATAGTCAATGGGTTTTTTTTCTCTGTTCAATTGTCGCATTTTCTTTCTACTCTCTTCTGACAGCTCAATCGTTTTGCTAGAATCATAACCCGAAGGAGGGTCATGGATAGCATTTATTAAATTACCATTAAAAAGCACATTCTGTTCTTTTTGAGCTTTCTTGAGATTATAAGGGTTTTCATAACCGATAACCACCTTTTTTAATGTATGTAAAATCGGGTTTGGGTCGTTTATTAACATGTTAACTGTTTGTGTAGAATGACCCATTTTTACAAGCAAATCTTCCAACTTTGCAATGGTTTCCTTTTTGTCAGTAATCTCTTTAAGAAGATCCTTTTCACGTTTTGAAAACCTTTCTTTTAACTCCTCATTTTCTTTTTCAAGATTGGAATAAGTTGATTTTTGTTTCGAAAGCTGGTTGTTTAGTTCAGAAATTTCTTTGTTAAGAGATTTGATTTGCAAATTCAAATTAACATCGAGAGTGTCAAATTTTATTTGCAAATGTTTCTCTCTTAACTCAGAATCTCTTAAGCTAACCTCAAGATCTGACTGACGTTTGTTGTGAAAATCAAAAGCTTTTGCATTTTCCTTATAACTCTCAAGCTCAGTGGTCAAGATTACATTCGCGGCCTTAACATCGCGATTAATCTTTTTGACCTTTTCAATTTCCATACTACAATTTTGCAATAATGATTCAAACATAGCACGTGTTTCCTCATCATTATCAGTATGCTGTGACTCGAATTCTTCATTAGGATCCATATCTGGAGCTACCAAATTAGTATTACTACAACTTGGTTCGTCCATATATGTATCGTAAATGAGATTAGGAGTCTCAGGATACTGTTCATTTTGAGGTGACATATCAAACATTTCATTATTGTGACATGTAGCATATGGTTGTACCTCAGAAACCGCATTTGTGTTGAAAGCAGGAGGTGCTTCTGAGTCAGTGTCGTACTTTGCCTCCTGAAGATTAGCCATAAAAATGCAGTTTGCATTGATGTCCTCTTGATCTTCAGAATTGTCCATAATAGCCATGAAGTCATTCTCTTCTGCACTCAACTGAAGCCCAGTCGTTTCCTTGTTTGCCAACATTAATGCTTTCTGCAAATACGCTGGATCCCTTTTATTCGGCTTGTCAGGACAGTTCCTAGCCATATGACCAATACCCTGACAGTTGAAGCACTTCATCACATTTCCCTGATTTCTATTCCCAGCTCCCTGAGCAACAATCCCAAACTGATTCCCAGCATTTTGTACCCTTTGATTACCAACAGCTGTACCCATCTGATTCCCTGCAAACTGACCCATCTGTTTACCAACATACTACCCAGCATTCTGATTACCCATCTGATATCTTGGAGCATATCCCTGCTGATTCCCATATCCCCCAACCATCTGTCCTTGCTGACCCATGTTGAAACTCGGCTGTGCAATCTGCTTGTTGCGAGTATTCGATGAGATTCGTTGATTATTGTTGGTGGGTGTGGAGTAGCGTCCTTGGAATGCTTTCGTTAGGTAAGCAAAAGCTTGAGTCAAAGCATCAGCTGACTCATCTTGATCATTAAGATCGGGTTCTTGGTGTTGCGGGTATTGTTGTTGTGGGATTACATGTTGTTGTTGTGGGTAGAACGGTGTTTGAGAGTTATATTGTTGTTGCATGAATTGTTGGGATGAAGATGATGATGAAGGTTGTGTATTTACTGTTGCAGGTGTAGGTGATTGGACTATGAGTGCAAGAGGATCTTGTTGTTTTGCTTGTTTCTCTTTTCTGACTTCATTCGCCTCTGCTTGGTTTTGTTTTAGGAAGTCATAGAGCTGATCATAGTTCACCTCGTGAAGGTTCTGTGTTTGGTTGACAATAGTGACATATCGTCCCCATTCTTCTGGAAGGTTGTTGATGAACTTGATGTTCTGAACAATTTGTTTATGTGCCAAATTGTGTCTGATCAACTCATTCATTAGAGTACAAAACCGTGTGTAGTAAGATTCAATATGCTCAGCTGGAGTGGATGTCAACTTCTCCCATTCAGTCAGAAGCTTGTTTTCCACGTCTTGTTTACCAATGTCTGTACCATAGCAGAGTCTTTTGACTCGTTCCCACATTGCATGAGCAATTTCACAACTGTCTACAGCATAGAATATTTCTTGTGGCAACCCAAGTTGAATTAAATGCATTGCCATGTCATCTGCTTCAATTTGCTTCTGATCTGCCAATGTGTATTCCTCTTCCGTTTGAGTCCGGAAGGTTGCTTCAATTCGAGGTGTTGCATCAGGATTCCCGGCTGTGACTTGAATCTGGCGAGGCTTGAATGGACCTTCCTCTATGGATTTGATCAAGAGTTTACCTTTTCCTAGAGGCTTGGTTTTCATGTATCTTTTCATACAACTCGTCCATGGAAGATAACCACCCTTTTCTAACATTGGAGGTCAGTTTTCTGAACCTGCGGCATGAATGTCTTGTTGTGTAGTCATCTTTAAAATATTGTGTATGATAAATTGGAGTAAGGATCGTATCAACAAAATAGAAGTTGTTGTTGTTGAATGTTGAACTTGAACTTGGTTGTTGATGTGATGCTTTGGTTTGTTGTTGATGATCGTTGAAGTTGTAACAAATTAGATAACGTTACGAAACTTGATTCAAGTATAATTAAGACAAAGTCAAAAGTTTACAGTTTCGACAAAAGGATATGTAAATTACAATTTAGATAAACACGACACTTTCTATAGAAATTTCAATTTGACCAAAATTTATACAAATTATGGCAAAATATCAATTTAGATAGAAATATATCTTATTTATATAAATTCGTAATTTATATAAAATCTAACAATCTTATACAAGAAAGTAGATAACCGTTTGTCGAAGTATTTTACACACTTATACAAGTGATAAAATACCGAGTTCACTTTTGAGTTGACGAAATTACGTTCGAATCAAATCCTTAAAAGTTATTTAACTTTGAAGACTTTTAACCACAATTGCGAGGGGCCTGAAGTGTCAAATCCGAAAGATCTCAAAGGCAGTTGAAAGTACAAGGACTGAAGTTGCCAACTCTGAAAATTGCATCAATTGCGAGACCAAGGTTGAATTGCGAGACCAATTGCGATAGAACAGCCCCAATTGCGAAAGAACAAGTACAATTGCGAAAGCTGTGGAATTGCGAGTCAATAACTGAATTGCGATACCCTAATTGCGATAAGATACTCCAATTGCGAGAGCAGCACTTCAATTGCGAAAGCAGTTGAATTGCGAGACAAGTTCTGAATTGCGAGACCCCAATTGCGATAGAAGTATCAATTGCGAGTCCCCAATTGCGAGAGCAGTGGAAATGCGAGAGGGCACCAGTAATTGCGAGACTGACTCAATTCCGAGAGCAGTAGTAATTGCGAGAAAGGTTGCAATTGCGAGAGAGCAGCCCAATTGTGAGATTTTTCAGCTTTTTGCCACTTTTGTTGACTTTTGAGTACAATGCCCACGTGAAGCCTTATCTTCAAAGATATCTCTGACCACTTTTCACCAAGTTGCTATAATTCCTGACAACTTTCACCACTTTAGCCAATAATATCAAAGATATTATATAAACACATCAACTATTTCTTTCTTAAAATACTTTCGATCTAAAAACTAAGAACACCAAAAAAGTGCAGTATTCCCCAGTTTTTTCAACAAGAAAATGAGAAAAAACTCACTTAACCAGAAGCCAAATCATGAGTATTTTAACAAACACAACCTTGCAAATGATTTTTGCTATTCGATTCCAGAAAAAAAAAACAACACTTTGTTACGTTTTTAAGAAGCAAAAAACGCAACAGTTGGTTTTCTTGTAGAAGCAAACCGAACACACAAACCTTCTACCTTGAAGATTGGCTCTTGTATACCAGTTGTAACATCACGAATCACTTCTTTATCATACAAACATGGCTCGATGACACTCACAAACAGTTTAAGAACAATAAGAGATATGGTGGATATTTGCTAGTCGAATGATTATATTCAAAGTATGAAGATAATACAAAGACTAGAGATGAAGCTTTTACACACACACACACACACACACTTTTCTAATGTAAATAATGAGGCACACCTGTGAAGAGTGAGTGTGTGTGCGTTATATGTTAAACACAGCCAACCAAGTGGGCCTTTGGTGGGCTTTAAGGAAAACAATGTAGTGGGCTTGGTTAAAACATTACACTTATACTTAAACTTATGTCTCTAATGCTACAAGCCCACCATGATTAATACATATTGTACATGACCCATTAAATCTAAATGCCAAATGACCATCACTTCATATTTAACATAAAGTGATTGCTAACAATAACGCCTTCTCGGAGCATATCTTTCAACGTCTGAATGGTTCTCTCATTCGGGCCATCTGTTTGAGGACGATATACGGTGCTCATATCGAGGTTCGTCCTCAAGGCCGTCGGGAGTGAGTTCCAAGAGTTTGGTGCGAACAATTGTCTCGATCGGAGATGATAGGTATTGGCACTCAATGCCGGGGACAATTCCTTTCGAGCATGGTCGGACAAGTTTGTCCATATCATCACTTCGGTTTGAGCTTCTAGAATTTGAGGAGTAAATGGCGAACTGATAGTCATCCCTAAGGCTCTGACTCTTAACGGTTGCATTCTCTCATTTCGACTAAATACATCGGCAACCGCGTTCGCTTTACCGGGATGGTAACGAATTAACCGGTGACATTGTCTCATGTTTAGCTCTTTTTGATCAGGGACATGTTGCAACTCTTATGGTTTGTGTATACTATACACTTCGTGCCATACAGATAGTGTCCCCAGATTCTAAGGGCAAGTACAACTGCGCCCAGTTTTAACTCATGGACGACGTAGTTTTTCTCGTATTTCTCGGGTTAACGGGAGGCGTAAGCTATTTCTTTCTCCATTCGCATCAGAAAAACTCACAATCCTTTACGCGAAACATTGCAGTCTACAACAGAACCTTCACTCCCTTTTAGTACAACTAGAATAGGTGTACTACACCGGTTCTACTTCAAAAGTCGAGATGCTTCTCCTGCGTATTATCCCCAATTATACTTCACGTTCTTTGAGCCAATCAGGTTATGACCTTGCTATCCTGGAAAACCTTTGATAAATCTCTGGTAATGTCCAGCAAGTCCTAAGAATTGACGTATCTCTGTCGGAGTTGTAGGGGTTGCCAAATCCTTAACGGGTTCAATCTTGGCGAAATCTATGTGAATACATTTCACATGACCAAGAAATCACACGGTCGAAATTCAAGATTTGTACTTAGAGAATTCGGTCTACCGCTGCTCCTTCTCAGGCAACCCTAAGGTTATTTCCAGGTGTTTTTCGTGTTCCTTTTTACTCTTCCGAGGAGTTTAGGATATTGTGGTTGGATAGAGCTCACACTTGTGGTTCATGAGTTTATGAAGGCGGCTGGGGTATTAGCTAGCTAACAGGCCTAACTAGGGATTCATAACAGTCACTACGGGGATAAATCCAGCCTTTGGGATTTTCTTTTCCCGAACAATCTCTACTAGTGGTATTCGGATCACGGATCGATCCTCAACTAGTCGCTCGAACCTTGGAGTTGATCAAAAGATTTTCAGTTCACTGTAAAGGGCATCGGTTCTTCACAGTGGTCGGCTCATCGTCATATACTAGGTCTAAGCAGTTTGAGTCTTATCAAGTGGAGGTCTAAGAGTAGCTGATACAAAATTTCCGTTGGCTCCTTTATCAAGCTAAGCCGGTGTACATTGGTTCCTACTAACAGTCGACTAGTCTCAATGATGTACCTACTTCTTAACGCGAAGGGTAGAATCTCGGAGATCTGTGTTGATTGCTACTAGCAATTGGTCGATCGAATTGGTAGCGTTCTAGTGCAGTAGGTATGACTTCGATTAGGGACCTAAGTATAACCGTCGTAGTGATTTACATAAATGCCATAAGCAGTATATGTCTCAGTCACACACGAGGTTATGGATCATCAGGTAGTTATCCAACTCAAAACTTACCTAATCTAAAATGAGGGTTCTCAGATGTCAGAAGAGGTAGGGTAACGTAAAACGCTATACGGAGGAGTCGTTCTATGATGGTAATCTAACGCAACGTATCCTTTTGGATTAGAGTATGACGCGAGATAAGGCGGGATTCATGGAACGGACAAGAGGTAGAATTGATCTGGTTGCGATCTTCAAACATAGGATGAGAAATTTTAATTCTCGGTGGAGGTTTAGGCAACCATTCCTAACATAACATGATTCCTACCTGAATTATACATAGGTGGTCAGTCTTTGTATAATTAAGGTCCAATGATGTGATGTCGGTTTAGTTACATGGAAACATTGATTTGCTCACTTGAGGGCTGAGATTAACGCAGTAGTTAGTTCACCACGAGGTAGTGACATAACATTCGGTTGGTGATAAAAGTATAATCAATCGAGAGATAATGACAAGTAATTCATTAAGTAACAGTGGAAATGAAAAGCGTAACGAGCGGAGAAAAGTACATCGGATCGATATAAGATTGCGGATACTCATGAGTCAATTAAGCTTACATCCCAAATAGCGTACACCAAAACAATTACTAGATTCTTAGGAAAATACTTAGGTTGTCTTACAACATCATAAATTAAGAAAATCTAAACTTTAGTCTTATTACATAGGACAGTCATTCTTGGCGTTTTATTTTATTTCAGGTTTCCTCCTACTCCACGGTTTCCTCCTACTCCACGGTTTCCGGGAGTCCTTAACTCTCGGCACTCATTCCTGTAATGCCCATTCTTTCCACACCCAAAGCATGTGACGTTAGCCTTCCAATCTGGCCCAGGGTGCGCTTGAACCATCGCCAGGGTCCTAGATTTACAGTCTCTAGCTATATGTCCAACTTTCGAGCAGTCGCGGCATATCACAGTACACTGACCAGTGTGATGGAGCTTGCAACGGTTGCAGAAAGGCTGTCTCCCAGTCTTAAACTTCTTCTCCCCATTCCCGATAGCATAGAATTTGGCGACTTCTTGTCACTTGTTTGAGTTATCACTACCCCTAGAGTGGTCGTCTCTTTTTCGTTTGTTGTTGCTTTCTTCCTCAGCATTCTCAAGCACTAGCGAATCCATTAGACGTTGAGCTATCGTGATGGCCTCGTGGAGATTAGTTGGGTTTGCGACGATCACATCATTCCTCGTAGACAATGGCAATCCATCGGTGTATCACTCGATCTTGAGTGCCTCAGTGCGAACCATCTCTGGGCATAGCAATGACAATTCTTGGAAACGGTGATTATAGGCTGTCATGTCCGTACCCTTCACCTTATGACTCCAAAATTCAATCTCCAGTTTCTTAACTTCGTTACGGGGACAGTAAGTCTTAATCAATAACGCCTTAAATTCTTCCCAAGTCAGGGCATTAGCTACATCACTTCCAGATGACTTGTGGTAATTGTTCCACCAAGTCAACGCTTCGTCTTTCAAAGTGAATGTAGCATACTTCACCTTTGTTTCCTCTTCACAGTTACAAACCTTAACACATATTCCATCTTCAAGGATAATGTAAGACAGCTGCATTTAGATTTAGTAGAGAGAAACGACAATAACTTCTTATCCCTCCTCAACTCATAAATATTTCTACAAAAGTGTGGTTCATATGTATCAAGTGTCTTCCCAACAAGTCCCTCCGGCCCCTATTTTCCAAGGAAGCGTATCACATGTCTCATAATAGTCCTTAATGGAAAAGAAAAGATCATCATCATCCCAATCAACACAATACCCATTCAATTTGACCGCGACGTTGATGAACTCCCATTCTCATACGGGATCCAAACTTGAGCAATAGCTAGGTCATGTGATTCACAGACGATGTGTAATGCTTGCTCAATTTCATCCATAACGCGTTTGCGACCAGGTATACTCTGTTACATGAGAGAGAAAAGTATTACTAGCAAACATCTAGCTTCTAGTACTGCTTCCAAACAACTTTTAAGAAGAAAGGAAAAAAAATTCACAAATTTGACGAAACATGAGAAATTTGAATACATTTGTACCTTGTATAACCGACAATCTTGGACACGAAACATACTAAGACCGACACTCTACAAAGAAAAGAAAATAACAAAAAAATGCTTAAATGGAATTACCACACAAGGTCCATATGTAACGAAATAATAATCCTAAGATGGACATATATACCTTAAGTGTGTTGGAGCTGGTAAAGTATTAAAAGAAAACCAGACAACGTCATACAACACTCAACAACACACAAGTTTGAGTAGAAAAGAGTTCTAGTGGCATGTCATATATGTGTGATTAAAGTTATTGCATCTCGCGTTAACTTTGTCTAATGATTACTTTTGATGTACAAAAATGTTGTCCGTTCAAGGTATAAGTGCTGTAAGCAAATGGTTAGGCATTTAAATTTATATGAAATAGTTATAGATGTAAAAGTTTACTTTACTCTCATGGACAGACTATCCCTCATCTCAGACACGTCAGTGATGAAATTGAAGATGCATTAGATATTGTTTGTGAATCACGTTACTTAACTCTTGCTCAAGTTTGGATCGCTTATGAGAATGAGAGTCATTCTTCTCTGGTGGACACTCGAAAGAAACGAACATTTGCACTCAAATTGGTTGGTTATTGTCTTGGTTCAGATGATGAAGATCTTTTGTTTTCAATTAAGGAATATTCCAATACCTGTGACACGTTTCCTTTGAAAATGGGGGAGGGGCTTGCTGGGAAGACACTTGAAACTTATGAAGCACACTTCTGCAAAGATATCAATGAGTTGAGTGATAACGGGCTATTGTCGTCACTTCCTGCCAATAATAAATGTAGCTGTATTACGATATGTTTGAGGAGCATTCATACTGGAGATAATGTTGATTATGAGTTCGAGTTCTTGTGGCCCCGAAAAAGTGACTATCTTATCTTGTTGGAGTCACTTTTATTAACACTAAATAAGTGTTTGCCAAGTTTTAATTTTGCTTCTGGCGCATATCTTGGCCATGAGTTGCATGTTCATGATGTTGATAACTCCACAGAGAGTGAAAACCGATGTTTTTATATTTTTCAAAATAACAAAGTATCAATCATTCTCAAAGCATTGGAAGGAAAAAAGACAAGTCCAATCTCATTACCTCGAGTGGATGTCAAACAACAATTCGGTAGAACCATGTAAATAGCTGCAAGGGACCGTTATGGTAATCATAATATTATATATATATATTATATATATATATATATATATATATATATATATATTATTATTATTTTTTTTTGATACTATAATGAATGTCACTCTTGCTACACACTCTCTCTTTGTAATGTTGTATGGCATATCAGAGTGGCGAGGACGGAACTTGTGCAAGAGTCGGTCAACTGAAGAGGAGTCCTCTGCCAGTAGCAGCAGCAGCGAAGAGTATCCACTGGATAACAAAGATATACTACTCATCTTTAAAGCAGAGTGTGGAGACGATCTGATCACATTCCACCTCCCAACCTCGTCAGCAACACTATCAGCTCTAAAAAAGGAAATTGATGAGGGCTTTAAGCTAAATGGAAGCTACAAACTCAGGTAC
Organism: Artemisia tridentata subsp. tridentata; assembly: GCA_021014915.2. NCBI lineage: Eukaryota > Viridiplantae > Streptophyta > Magnoliopsida > Asterales > Asteraceae > Artemisia > Artemisia tridentata. The sequence continues at coordinate 247,540,186 of CP139506.1, read as the reverse complement.
TTGGATCACGAAGAAGAATGGACCGAGGTAGTATCTAATGAAGATGTAAGGCTTAGCAATACTTTGAGACCTAAAAATAGCACTCACATTCGTTTGTGTGTCATACCAAGAATCTAGATGAAAATGGGGGACCTCTCAATGAGCATCATAAAACATTATGCAAATGTAAAAGCTTATGGTTAATATATATGATCCTTTTTCCTTTTGAGTCTTGGCTTTTAGATTTTATTTTTACAGTTGGTCTTGCTTTTTGCATTTGCTTTGTCTGTGCGGGCTAGTTTTCTCCTCTTTTGCCTTCCTCTTGGTTGTAGTTTGCTTGAGTTCGGATAGACGCCTTGGTTAGTGATGGTCACTTGAGGTCATGTCGTCCCGACTTGGGTGGGGTAGGCGGAGTAGGTAGGGTAGGCGGGTCTAGGGTGGGTAGGGGTTATGCTAGGGTAGCAGCCTCTCGTAGGATTAGGGTGGGTAGTTGGAATGTAGGTTCTTTGACCGATAAGCTCTTTGAGCTGGCGGATATGTTGGGGAGACATAAGGTGGATATTGCGTGCTTCCAGGAGACTAAATGGAAGGGTTCTAGCACGAGGGAGGGCAACGGGTACAAGCTCTGGTACTCGGGCTCTAGGACAGCGAGAAATGGAGTTGGAATTATCTTGACGACGGGTCTCAAGGATAATGTAGTGCAAGTGACCAGGAGTACCGATAGGATCATGGCAATTACTCTGGTTATTGATGGGGAGACCGTTAACGTGATCAGCGCATACGCTCCACAGGTGGGCCGGAGTGAAGCAGAGAAGAAGAGCTTCTGGGACTCGCTCAACGAGCTTGTAAGGGAGTGCCCGTCGGAGCAAAGATTGATTATAGGGGGTGACTTGAACGGCCATATAGGAGCGGGAACGGATGGTTACGCGGGGGTCCATGGAGGGTTTGGCTATGGAGTTAGGAATGACGAAGGCCGCTCGATTTTAGAGTTTGCTACGGCACACGACTTGGTAGTAGCGAACTCTTTCTTCAAGAAGAGAGATGTTCACTTGATCACCTTCCAGAGTGGGGGCCACAACTCCCAGATTGACTTTCTGCTTGTGCGAAGAAGGGATCTTAGAGCGTGTAGAGACTGCAGGGTTTTCCCGGGAGAGGCATGCTCATCCCAACACAGATTGTTAGCACTGGATGCACTGTTTGAGAGGCAAAGACATAGGAGAGTAGCGACCGGGCTGCCGAGTATCCTATGGAGGAAATTGAATAGTGAGATGGCAGAGCTGTTTAGAGGGAAAGTCTCAGAGGGACTTTCCACTAGGTCGGAGGACTTGACTGCTGGAGACGCGGACCAGATGTGGAGCACGCTTGCTGACATCATTAAAGATGCTGTGAAGGATTCCCTTGGTGTGACTAGCGGGGTTGCGAGAACCAAGCCACCTAGCAGCAGGGAATCTTGGTGGTTTAGCGAGGAAGTGCAATCCAAAGTTGCAGCGAAACAAGCTAGGTTCAGAGAGCTTCTATCGTGCCGAGAGGGACTCCTTCTTGATATTACCGCCGCAGAAGAGAGGTATAAAGTAGCTAAAAGAGAAGCAAAAAAGGCAGTAGCACAAGCGAAGGACAAAGCGTACGAAGATCTGTATAAGAAATTGGACTCCAAGGAGGGAGCTAACGATATATTCAGGATTGCTAAAGCCCGAGAGAGAAGAAGGAGGGATTTAGGTAACATAAAATATATCAAAGATGAAGGTGGTCGAACCATTGTGAACGAAGAGGATATTAGGAAAATATGGGGATAGTATTTTTCCTCTCTTTTCAACGGAGGGTATATGGAAGAAAGAGGAGAAGAAGAGAACCCTAGCCAACTACCAGAGTGCTACTATTCGAGGATTAGCCAACCTGAAGTGAAGGTGGCACTACAGAAGATGGGGAGAAACAAAGTAGTAGGGCAGGACCAAATCCCCATAGAAGCCTGGAGGTATCTGGGTGATGAGGGGGTAGGATGGTTGACTTGCCTCTTCAACAAGATCTTCTCCGGGGATAAGATGCCAGAAGAATGGAGACTCAGTGAAGTCATTCCCATCTACAAGAACAAGGGGGATGTGCAAGTGTGTAGCAACTATAGGGGCATTAAGCTTCTTAGCCACACCATGAAGCTTTGGGAGAGAATTATTGAGAGAAGGTTGAGAAGGTAGACGAGGGTGTCTGAAAACCAATTTGGTTTTATGCCAGGTAGGTCAGCAATTGAGGCTATCCACCTTATCAGAAGTCTCATGGAGAAGTATAGAGAAAGACAGAAGAACCTGCATATGGCGTTCATTGACCTCGAAAAGGCATATGATAGTGTTCCTCGAGAGTTAATTTAGAGAGCTCTAATTGATAAAGGAACCCCAAGGAGGTACGTCAGAGTCATTAAGGATATGTATGAGGGGGCTAAGACCCGGGTACGGTCCACGGTGGGGATCTCAGAGTTTTTCTCTGTGTAAAGAGGACTCCACCAAGGATCTGCCATTAGCCCTTACCTCTTCGCATTGATACCGAACGGAGTTTTCAGAGCTAAACTAGAGGTCGAGACTATTATTTCGAAGATGAGAGAAGGTAGGCTCAGGTGGTTCGGTCATGTAAGGAGGAGGCCACAATCAGCGCCTGTTAGAAGAGTCGAAGCGCTAGTAGTAGACGGGGTGAGAAGGAGGGGTAGACCCAAACTCAGATGGGAGGATAGACTTAAGCTCGACATGAAGGAGCTGCTCTTGTCCGAGGACATGACCTCAGATAGGAAGGCGTGGAGAGATAGAATTAGGATATGCGGGTAGTTCGGGCTAGGTGTGCGTGGGTCTAGGGTTTTTTTTTTTTTTTTTTTTTTTTGCCTTGCTATGGTATTTGGTTGCTTTGACTTAGCTTTAGGCCCCGTGCGTTGCCCTGCTTTGCTCTGTTTGGTTGCTTTGCCTTAGCTTTAGGCCCTGTGCGTTGCCCTACTTTGCTTTGTTTTGCCCCCTTAGGTTTGCCTGCTTTTCTTGGTGTTGTGCTCTTTGCTTATTGTGCTTTTGTTTATGCTCTATTTTTGTGTTTGCTTATCTTGCCTACTTTCTTTTGCCTACTTGTTGCCTATTATGTTAACTCGGTGGCTCTCCTGCCTTTGCTCTATCACGCGCACACATGCACTTGCCGGAGGTCTCTTTGGAAGCAGTCTCTCTACGTACCCCCGGGTTTTCCTTGGGGTAGGGGTAGGATCTGTCTACATTCTACCTCCCCCATACCCTGCCCCGGCGGGATTGGGTTTGTTGTTGTTGTTGTTGTTGTTGTTGTTGTTGTCAGTGGTACCTATCAGACCACTTGAATCAACTTATGTGTGAAGCATTTCTCTTCACATTGTCTTACCTTTAGTGCTACTCTTGTTTTTCAGTTTTAACATGTTGCTTCTCAATGAGCATCTGTTGCATTTACAAAATAGCATATCTTTGACAAACTAGCAGAAAACCTCATTTTAGTAAATCTTAGAAAATTCTCACTGAGGAAGAAGACACAAATAGTTTTAGGCCTTACAGCATCCCGATATCCACTACAAAAATTAGATAAAGGAAGTAACAAGGTTTAAGTTTACTGTATTCAATTTTCAATCTTATTATGATTACTAATCGAAATAGCAATCCATTAATTATCTAAAATCACATTACCTGTCTAACACTTTCAGAGACACATAATGCAACTAGATATGTTAAACATTATAAAGTATAACTGTCACGAACATAATAAGATATTTAGCATGTTTCAGACAACCATATCATGCACAGACAGATTATGTTCTTCGGAGTTTAACCATATTATCAGATAGATCTGCTGATAAGCCTCCTTAGCCACGTATACCATGACTGCATATAAATCCTCAGCCTACCTTATGTTCGTTTTATTATAAATTATGCTAGCTACCAGAAATCTTTTTTCGGCCCTAAAGATGCACCAATATGTTTTCTTTTTCGCATTGGTTTAATGAATAGTAAAATTCATTTAGTAAGTGCAAACCCAGTAATTGCAATTTCAAGAACAGCTATCAAGAATGGTGTGAGATGTTATAAGTACAGGCGGCCAAGGTCATGTTTTTAAAAAAGAGATGCAGCACACTTGTAAAAGGGTAATGCACATATATAAGATCCACTTACGTATCATATATTCCCTCCTATAAATGATGGAATTGCAAGAAGAAATTTTGTTCAAATAAGAGTACGTCACAGGCATAAACATATGATACAAACAGTATTCTTTCTGGTGTATAATCAACAATCAGTTTAACAAATAATATAATTATCCTAGAAAGTAAAACAGCCCACTTAAGAATTTACTAATGAAATAAAGAAACTTTCATATAGTTTAGTCATAGATAAACAACGAAATTAAACAAAGACAGAGGTATGAAAACATGTCTGTCATGCAGAGTCCTGAAAGCGACCATCTGTAGTTCTCTACCAAAAAAACAAGTACTATAACTTCAATACATACATAAACTAAAGTTTGCACACATCCACCGAAAATATTTTAATGACACCTAAAACCAACCAACTTATTACTAAAGAATAAAATATATGGATTTTGTAAGGAAGTCACGGCCATTGGCGGAGCCAGGAGTAAACTTCAGGGGTAGCAGAAAAAAAAAGTTAACCATAAGTTTTTTAACCGTACATTTAAATAATTAAAAAAACACAATAATAAAATAAGTTAAACAAATACCTAATAGATCTCAAAAATCTCCTTTTCGGTCTTTCATAGCTTGAAAACGAACCATTACATCCTCATTCGTTACTTCGTCAAATGTCTCTCCTTCAACAGCACATAACATAGCATTGTTCAAATATTCATCCCCCATTCGATTCCGCAAATCCGTTTTAATAAGCTTCATTTTAGAAAAGCATCTTTCAACAGTTGCGGTTGAAACCGGTAAAACCAATGCAAGCTTCAAAATCCGATAAAATAAAGGAAATGAGAGATTTTTTCCCGTATCCACCATTACCCGAGCTAGGTGACAAATCCCATCCAAATTCAAAAATCTATCATCTTCCTTTACCGAGTGATAAAAGAATTTAAGCTCACCCAAAATACACCCCCTATCGTTCATATTAAAATCAACCGGATACATCTCAGAAAAGGCTACTATCTTAGATATGTCAAACTTAGAAAACCCATTACAAGGATTTAAACCCGACATATTTTCTACCAATGTAGTTTATACCTCATTGAACCGGTTCCCAAATTCTTGAATTTGCATATCCAAAACCGTATTAAAAACCTCAACCTCAAAATGATGTCGATTAGTAATGACATTCTTCCGGCTCCTTGGATTACCATAACTTCCCATCATATCCAACACCGTAATACCATTTTTTTCACAAAAAGAAGTCACTTTTTTCAACATGTCATCAAACCCATTTTGTCTTAAATCATTCAATGCTAGTTTTGTTCCTTGAATCAACTTACTCGATTCCAACAAGTCTTGTCTCTTTTTTTGAAGATGTTTTGAGAGACCATTTGTGTGGCCTAAAATTTCTTCCATCAAGTGTGCATAAAAAACGAACTCAAAATTTTGAAAATAGGATAGAATACCTTTTGCACTAGTTCGTTGTTGAATGCTATCTCCTTCCTCTTTAACATAACAAAGGACGTCGACAACTTCCGGATATAATTTAAGCACACTTATGATTGTTGCATGATGAGATCCCCATCTTGTATCACCGGCTCGCCTTAGGGAACTCTCTTGGTTTAATCCTTTTCCGGTCTTAATTTCACCTGAAATAATTCCTTCTTCCACTCTCTTTCTTTTTGCCTCACGTATCATATCTTTTCGTTTGCAAGAAGCGAAACTGTATTAACAACCATGTTGAGGTATTCATAAAAATCTTTAACACCCTCATGCTTTTTTGCAACCGCCACAATCACTAACTGTAGTTGATGAGCAAAGCAATGTACATAATGGGCCGATGGATTATCTCTCAAAATCATAGCTTTTAAGCCATTAAACTCTCCTCGCATATTGCTTGCACCGTCATAACCTTGACCCCTAACCAGTTTAAAATAATAATAAACAATTAACAACATAAGCAATAGACTTTAACATAGTTGAAAGATTTAATATACAAACTTAATACTTACTTGTGATATGCTCAGCTGGTTATTTGCTAACATAGAAACAATGGCTTGTTTTAGAGTAGAAGAAGATGTATCTGTCACATGAGCAATTCCAATAAAACTCTCTTTAAGAACTCCGAGTTTGTCAACATATCTCAAAACAACAGACATTTGTTCCTTTAAAGATACGTCACTAGAATCATCCACTAACAAACCAAACACATTATCTGTAAGTTCATCACAAATCCTTTTACTTACCTCTTTCGCAAAGCAATCAATAATGTCCTTTTGTATTGGTGGAGACGTCAACTTATTATTCTTCTTTGCATTCCCCAATGTATACTTACCAATCTCCGGGTTCATCTCACTAACCAACTTTAAATTTGAAAGAAAACATCCCTTAGAACGAGAACTCTCCGATTCATCATGACCTCTAAATGGTAATCTATTCTCTAGGCAGTGTCTAGCACTAATAACAGATCCTAATAATCTGTACCGATTTGCAACCTTTTCTTGTTCACTTATCAATTTTAGCTTCACATCAATGGCTTGCTTTTGTTTCAAGAGATCCTCACATTTTTTCATCGCCTTATTATGATGACTATTAACCGACCCAACATGATCTTTTAAGGCATTTGATTTACTCCAACTACAAAAGCCTTCACTTGAAAAAACATCTCTTCCACCTTGATTGCCAACTTTTTCTTTAAATAAATAACAATATAAGCAATAGGCTTTGTCTGTTTTAACACTATACTCTAACCACGGGTATGTATCAAACCATTGTACAACAAAACGTCTCTTATCTTTACCATACATTTTGGTTGGAAATTTATGATTTCGTGGTTGAAAAGCTTTTTTAACAAGATAGTGTCTTCTTATATCATCCACTTGATTAGGATGATAACTAGCAATCGGTGGTCTATCAAAAGGGTCCGAAGGTAGATCATTCAAATCAAACCCATTTGGAATCGAACCCGAAGGAATTGACATGGGCGGAGGCACTTGTAGTTCAGGGGTAGCGGTCGCTACCCCTGAACTTTTATCCGGTAGTGGAAAAAATTTTTTTTTTTACGTTTTTCGTACTATATTTCGTGTTTCGCTACCCCTGAAACAAATTTTCGCTACCCCTAAATAAATTTGAGAAGACCCATATCATTCTTTAAAAAAACTCAAAAAAAAACTCCAAGGCTCAATCCCACTAAATGTTAAAAAGTAAAGAAAAAAAAAAAAAAAAAAAAAAAAAAAATAAAAAAAAATACAAAACCTTATAAATAACTTATGATGACACGCGGCCCATTTGTAAACACACTTTAAAAAGATAATGATAGGGTGGAGAATAAAAGGCCACATGCCCACAAGCTGTCATCAACTTATCTTTTTAAAGTGTGTTTACAAATGGGCCGCGTGTCATCATAAGTTATTTATAAGGTTTTGTATGTTTTTTTTTTTTTTTTTTTTTTTTTTTTTTTTCTTTACTTTTAAACATTTAGTGAGATTGAGCCTTGGAGTTTTTTTTTGAGTTTTTTTAAAGAATGATTTGGGTCTTCTTAAATTTATTTAGGGGTAGCGAAAATTTGTTTCAGGGGTAGCAAAACACGAAATATAGTACGAAAAACGTAAAAAAAATTTTTTTTCCACTACCGGATAAAAGTTCAGGGGTAGCGACCGCTACCCCTGAACTACAAGTGCCTCCGCCCATGGTCACGGCTCACACAACTTATGCATCAGCTACCTATAACTCATCCGAGGGGAATCTAGCCTCCATAACTCGTTCCAAATACACAGGCAGTCTAATTTAGTCTAAGAGACCAAATACACAGACCTTTTAGTCTGTATGTATTAACGTGGCGTTTGGTTTGCGAAGGAGAATGAATTTGGGTTTGTAAACCCACCTCCCTTGATGGGTTTAGAAAACGCCTAGCTTTTGAGGGGGGTTTGATACCCATTTTCAAATACCAAACTCACCAACCAAACAACTAGACTGGGAATCGAAGTCATTCCTCCATGTCCATACCCTCAACAAAATAAATCATTTTTGTATGAAAAAATATTCTTCTGACAAAACATTACCAATAAAACCAATTTTTTCACAATTTGTATAACATATTTATTTGTCAGCGTTTTTGAATGACTACGCTAAGCTATATACAAAACATACATTTTAATGATATGTTGCATCAACACTCTCAAATAATACCAAGATGAACATTACTTAGCCACATTCATGAAGCAATGATGAACAATTCTAATAAATAAAAGTAACTTTTGCTACCTTTATAACAAGCAGAACCGTCCAACGTGTAGTAGCTGATCAATTCTCAGAAAAAACATAACCATCCGAGTAATCGAGCAGAAGTAAGGACTCCATGTAGGAGCCCACGAAGAATGACCTATCTTCTCCATGAAACCCAAGATTACTCATATGTTTAGAGCAAGGTTCATAAACTTCAAGTCCAGAAAAGGGTTCACCGCGCTTTTGAGTTTCGATTACAGGTTCACCACTCATCCTAAATGCTAAAACTCTTATTATTGTTAATTCAGGTTTGTAAATATTATATAGCTTTGTAAAAGAACCATCATACTGTTAGGTTTTATGTATAAATATTAATATACGTATGTCCGGTTTCGAACCCGAGGCTCGGGATTGCACACAATAACGTGAGAGTTTCAATGATGAATAATTAAATATATCTTATATATTTATTTATTCATTTCACCAATAAAACACTTAACGTCGGTTAGTACTTAACGGGGTTTTAACTAACGACCGTTAAAGGACTAATTGTGAAAAATAGGAGAAAAGGAAACAGAATCCTTGTGGGATTCTAGAACCGGCCGAACCCTCCCCTTTAGGGTTTAGGGTCGGTTTGGTGTGGCTTGGAGGACAAGGCAAGAAAAACTATAAATACATCCCATTGTGTTTTAGTTTTTCCCTAATCTTGTTTCCCCTACAAGCCTAACTTCTCTTCCTCTCCTCTCCTAAGCATAGAACCGGTCGACACTTTTTATATCCACTAGGATATTCGACCCAAGTAAAGCTTTGCAAGTGTTTGGCTTGTTGGTGATCAAGAACCTAGCTTTTCTCATTGAAACGCTATTATTACGTGTGTACAGGAACGAGTGACAAGCTTACTTTAGCTTGTGATCTTGGATGGTGATCGATCCTAATATAATCCCAATTAGGGTTTATATTACTTGTTCTTGTTGAAGGGATTCCTTGTTCTTGCTAGGAATCACTAAGGTACGTATCTATTTATGTTTAATTAATTACATGTTCTTGTAGATCTATTCCGCTGCGTGCTTTTGATGATACTATGTGTTTATGATTTATTTATAGTTCACATATTCCAACAGTGGCATCATGAGCCTAGGTTAAGAACTTGTAATTAATTACTTAAACCTAAAAATTGAATCTTGATATAGATACATGCAATTTAATTTTAGGGTTTTGATTTAAAAACCCTAATTGGTTTAAAGTGGGTCGACACCCACATGATTATTTAGGGTTTTATGGTTGATTTGTTAATCTGATAGGAACCCTAGGATTGCATGAAATTTTTAGGGATTAATTAGTGAATACCGTATGTGATGTCACTAATTAATTAGATACGTACGTAAAATATTGACATAATAATATGTGCTACATGATTATGTGATCAATATGGTATCCATGACAAAATCTTGCATATTTTTTCATGGTGTGATTTGTATGATTTTGTATTGAATTGTTTGCTACATGATTTAAATAAATCTTAAATTGGGGAAGACCTCAATATATATTAATTAATAAGTTATGTGCAATGTGGTATCTAATTAACTAAAACTTACGCGGCCAAATTTTTTTTTTTTTGGCGTCTGTGGTCCATTGGGTACAATGAGCTCGAAAACCAATGGGAGTTTTTTTTAATTACATACATTTAATTACACATAGAATTAATAATATGATTTATTGAAAAAGGTTTGCATGTGGCTATATGATATCGTTGATGATCATATATTTGTTATTATGTGTTTATTTATTTTTTGTAATTACTTGATCTTTTGTGTTTAATATTATGATGGATTGTAAACTACAAAAGAGGGTAATTTTTCAAAATAAAAATAAATAAGACTAATAACTATGAAACCTTTGTAGTAATTTTATTTATTGCCAAGTCTTATGTGCCGACAGTGGTTCGCTTCGCACGGTAATTTGCTCCCAGGCGAGACTAGCAATAATAAATTTACTACATTAATTGTTTTAGCAAGAAAATCATATTTTTTTAGTTGATTGATTGCGACTGTATTAAGTGGTCGAAGCGGCGGACCTAAAATTGGCAAACTAAAAAGTGGGTTCTAGTTGGTTCGCATTAAATTGTGACCTTAGAGGGGCACGGTTTTAACCAGCTTCGGCGGCTGTCGTCCCTACGCCCGCCTGTGCGTCAATTTTAGACTTACCAAGTACACCACGATAAATACGAAGCATCTTAAGGCAATGTTGTAATTTGCTCAACGCCTCAATTAAAAGATTTGATGATTTGAGCTATGAATGAGTAAACGGTTTTGTTTTAGAAAACATATGATACAAAGATGAATGCATGACATCTTTGTACATATTTTTTGATTTAACACATCAAAAATTTATACCCTTAAATTTAAGTAATATGCCAACCAATTAATACGGAAACACCTAAGATGACATCTATCATTGCTAGCAGCCTCAGCTGATGTAATGATTCAAAGATGGTAGTCAAAAGGAGTAAATTGAGCACTTTCATTGCTAGCAGCCTCAGCTGATGTGATGAAACGGCGTCAATTTACACGTTTCTAAATTGGTTAACTTAATTGAGCACTTTCATCACTAGCAGCCTCAGTTGATGTGATGGGACGGCGTCAAGGCATAAAGATTTGGGGATGAAACATGTTTACATTTTGCAACCAATGTTGGCAATATAATGTAAGTCCCATGATTCTAGGAATTGCAATTGGATATTGGCAATTGAGTGTAGCTCTACCTTATTGAGTACTTTCATTGCTAGCAGCCTCAGCTGATGTGATGAAACGGCGTCAATTTGGATCCTATTTTTCAATGAAAATTAAATGGTGAAATTTTATTTTACCGTGGGTGTTTAATTTTCTTGAAAAGTTATTATCAAAAATACTAAATTGAATTTTGAAAATTCTTTGTTTGTATTTAATGCAACGTTAAAACCGTAAACATGGGATATTCTTTTAGTAGTAAATTGATCTACACCTGTAGGGGTTTTGGATAGAGTCAATTTTTGCTGAAAAGAATAAATCGAGTCCACTTTCCGTGTGAAGAGTGAGACTTAATCCTATTCCTTTTCATGAGTGAGAAAGGTATAATAGGATAATTAGAATTGTCTAAATTCTAAGAAATAACTCATGGCGAATTTATTAAGAAATTGCATGGTTAGGAGTTATTAAATTAGAAGCTAGACTAATTACCGCAAAAGTGGTAAAAGGCTAACTAGAATAGTTGATCTAGTTGTTATGCTTTAACCATTTAAAAGTGCTACATACCATGATGGGGATGGTAGACCTAACTAAGGAAGAAATTGCATACCCAACTCTTTCAAGTTAATTGCATTGATGGATATTCCATCATTGACAAAATAGAATACATTCCTTGAGTACCTTAGTAGTATTACGTAAGGAATTCATCAAGGGTGTAGGAAAGTAAAAAGCACGCTATTTGCTTTTACTGGTAATGCAACACTTACAATGTTGTCAAAGCCAGTGGGAGCATAGTGCTGAAATTACTGAATAATGAGTTCATGCAGTGATCTTAAATTCAGTGGGAGCTACAAGTCTTGGTAGTTACCCGGATTATCTCTAGCATCTCTTGAGATGATTACTTTCCAATTATAGACACTTGTGGTATTAAGGATAGTCGTGTACGTTTCCTTACTAGACGAGGTGATTCTATATCTACTTATATCTATGACACAATCATATTGATCAAATAAGCAAACTATTGACGTGTTGTCTATTCGATACGTGATGTTGTTCCATGCACAAGTGGGAGAAATCTTATTGTGTGCAAGCAACAACATAAAGGAATATGATTTATAGGATTCTCTTGACTGTAAGGTAAGAGATCAATGTTCTAAAGTGTTTTACACACATTCTAATTTATGGAACACTTGAAGTTAATATCTACTTTCATTACTAGATATTAATGACAAGGTAAATTACATACTTTCATCATTGCAGCCTCGGCTGAAATAATGAAACTGTGTTAATTTACGAGTTTCTAAAAATTAGATAATTATTAGAACAAGTGTCAATATGATAATAAGACTACTTCAAATGTAAATATTTATGTATTGTTGTAATAACATAAATAAATAAAGTAATCTTATACTACTTCATAATTTGAATGTTTATGTATTCGTGGAATGACATAAATATATGAAGTAAATAAAAGTAATAAATTAACTTGAAATACTATTGAAACCAAGTTGTGGGTTTCATAATTACTTTAGTTATGCATATTTGTATTTTATATAGAGATATAAATATGAAGTCTTTTATTATAAGACTTATAACAAAGTAAGACGTTATATTGTTATGTTTTTTTATTAAGACATATACAAGAAGTCATGGAGTTGATTAATGACTTATAACGTAGATTGGGATTATAACAGTTTATGTCTTTTTGGTAAGACATAGATATTAAGTGGCTTGGACCATAAGGCACTTATGTTATAAAGTATGCAATTGGCTTGGAAAATCTATTGTACCATTAAAGTAATTTAGTTGGTAAATAGGTGAGCCAAAATGAAATATATATTTATCTTTAAGATATTGTAAGATTGACTTACAATATTAATCCTAATGAAATACATAGTATTTATGGTATGTTCAGTTAGAAAAATCAAACTCTTGAAAAATTGTTTGATTAAAGATAATTATATCTTCTAATCTTCCTAAAAATATCAAGGTTAGAAAATTGAGTATGAATTGGATATACTCAATTTGACTCCAACCTAGAAGATTAATAAGACACCATTTAATATGGAATGTGATCAATCACATTAAGTCTTAAAATTGAAGTTCAGAATTTGTTAAACTACTTGTTGGGTAGGTTAATTAACAAATTAATGATTAGGAACTGTCAATAAGTATTTGTAAAAGTCCCAAAAGAGAACAAGTTTTGTGTTGCTCTATTTGCTAAGCATTTATAGGTAATCTATAAATTGCAAAAGGCAAGTAGGAGTTTTATCTTGATAAGATAAAATTACAAGATACGTAATCTTCTGAATACGCTAGCAAAATCATAATGAGGATTTAACATGTTAGTGTTAAATCTCAAGATGATGGAATTCTTATTCATAGATCCGTAAGGGTATCTCAAATATTTGAAGAATATGTTGAGGGTTATGAGTTACAGGATAGTGATATGCCTGTTAATAAATTGCAAATGTTATTTGGCAAATTACTCATACTATGAATAATTAGATGCAGTCCAGAAAGATAACTAGTTTGGAAACGTAGTTGATCTTAAACTCTATAGTAATACTATAGAATGAAAATGAATTTCTACAAAGGAAATGAAAATCCTAGAGATTTAAATTCTTGTGTAGAAATCACATGGACGAAATTTGTATACATATTTAATATGTGAAAAGATTATCAATCACAATTAAGCAATTAAATGTGATTGAAATTCTTTCTAAGCACATTAAATATATATAAAGATTATAATTGACATTGTTAATAGAAATCACAATTAAGCAATTAAATGTGATTAGAATTAACAATGGAATATCAAAACTCTTTCTTGTGTAAATTACTTGTGCGAGGACGATAAGTAATTGAAAGGAGTGTTTGAATTCAAATAATCTTCAATAGTATACAAAAGTGCAAATCATTTGTAAATGGATTAATGCATGCATCTAAAAGATATACTTATTTTTAGTTATTAAATCTAGTTTTGATTTATAATAAAAATAAGATATTTCTTAATATTCCTGAAAGCCAGTGGGAGTAATGTATTTATTTTCTTATTTCATATATGTTGAATAACATATGGGAAGTAACATTCCATTGACGTTAACATTAAATGTTAAGTCTTAGTTTGGAATGAAACTTCATATAGAAAATAAAACCTTGAAGTATATGTTTATTTGATCATAAACATAAGCGGTAAAAATAACTGATTCTAAAAGAACATGATATTCTATTAGAAGATCTAGATAGAAACATATCTTGAAAAAGATATGACATGAATAAATCTAAGGCTGACGAAATGATTATTCATGTACATCATGTTGCTTGTTGTATCATGCTTGGATGCAAGATGATTGACAACATTGGTATCTAATTATAAATTATTAGATAACTAAGTGTAATGGATATGGTTTAGAATTTACATCCTCAGCCTGGATTTGCTCCAAAATTCTAAATATGAACCATATGGCAAGTTATTGCTTGATTGATATAGTAGTCAAATCTTGAAGGATTTGAAGATATCAAACATTACACGATGAATGTTAAAAGTTTACGGAACTTGGAAATAGCATACTGTTGTTTGATACAATGATGCTAGTAAGATTGAGATGACACTCAATACTAGTCATGGTGGGAGCTCATCCTTATTAGGAGACCATGTATACTAGTTGAGCTCAATATGAGCATAGTTGCATTATACATAAAGAATTAGAATACTTTAACTACAAAGGTTTGGTAGTTTAATTGTCATAAATTCGTGCATGAGGATGTCACGCATTTTATGAAGTATGTGGCAATATCTAGATAGATGAATGCACACATACAAGAATTTCATTATTGAAATAAGTATTCTCAAAATTCTGATAGATCAACATTAGTTGATTTATGCCTTGTCAACAAGTATGTGGAACATGACTTGTGGCATAATTCATTAATGAAGATTGTCATGCATTGATCTAGTTAGTATTTGGATAAGGGACGTGTAAACAATTATTATTTTAATGGAATAAAGTGCGGATAGCGTTTATTCTCATTATTAATATTTGTGTCATATATTTGCATGTTTAAATCCATGAGTAAAATTATTATATTTTATTCTAAATAGTCCGTTGTCAATTAATAATATGGGAATATTATTGAACTAAGGCAAATGTGAGAATTGGTAGAATGGACTGTAGGTTGAGACACCAATGTCACATGATATTCAATATTGGATAAATTGAATATAGGACTTATCCCAACCACATGATTATACTTTATGGATCGTCGTCATCAAGTATATCATGAATATTTATCCTCAGACTTGAGATGACAGATAATTGCCGAGGATGTAGCTTATTTTCTGTAAGGTGGTCTAACGCTAACCGTAAAAGGTAGTTATAAGGGCTATTTTCAGAAATGATGCGAAGTTCGAGGGTTATGCTCGCAGTCAATAAAGGATTTGTTCCTTCAACTTTGTGTTGAAGTTTAATACTGCTTGGCCACTCGTAGGATTGACAAGATGTTTGCGTGGCCACGCCCAAAGTCTATCTGGAAGACGTTCAGATGTTTTGGTAATCTTGTTCAATTATGTATAAACGAGAAACTAATGTTAATTATGGAATGACCAAAATCCATATCCAAATTAACGCGGTATTAGTAACAAAAGGATAAGTATGATGATTAAATCATCACGTGGTTTTTCCAGGAGAACCACAACTCGGATCGAGCTGGGGGCATTGGGAAGGTTAAGCTAGACTGACCCATGTCATTACTATATTAATGTTTATCCAAGTGGGAGCTGTTAGGTTTTATGTATAAATATTAATATACGTATGTCCGGTTTCGAACCCGAGGCTCGGGATTGCACACAATAACGTGAGAGTTTCAATGATGAATAATTAAATATATTTTATATATTTATTTATTCATTTCACCAATAAAACACTTAACGTCGGTTAGTACTTAACAGGGTTTTAACTAACGACCGTTAAAGGACTAATTGTGAAAAATAGGAGAAAAGGAAACAGAATCCTTGTGGGATTCTAGAACCGGCCGAACCCTCCCCTTTAGGGTTTAGGGTCGGTTTGGTGTGGCTTGGAGGACAAGGCAAGAAAAACTATAAATACATCCCATTGTGTTTTAGTTTTTCCCTAATCTTGTTTCCCCTACAAGCCTAACTTCTCCTCCTCTCCTCTCCTAAGCATAGAACCGGTCGACACTTTTTATATCCACTAGGATATTCGACCCAAGTAAAGCTTTGCAAGTGTTTGGCTTGTTGGTGATCAAGAACCTAGCTTTTCTCATTGAAACGCTATTATTACGTGTGTACAGGAACGAGTGACAAGCTTACTTTAGCTTGTGATCTTGGATGGTGATCGATCCTAATATAATCCCAATTAGGGTTTATATTACTTGTTCTTGTTGAAGGGATTCCTTGTTCTTGCTAGGAATCACTAAGGTACGTATCTATTTATGTTTAATTAATTACATGTTCTTGTAGATCTATTCCGCTGCGTGCTTTTGATGATACTATGTGTTTATGATTTATTTATAGTTCACATATTCCAACACATACTCCATCTTCCATACACTATAAACTGGTTTACTGACCTCCTCATCCTCTCTATGGTATCTATACACAACAAGAGAATCCCTTAGCTTAGATATGCCAAAACCAAAGCTCAATGAGTTTTTTAAGCTAACTGGAATGTCAACAACCCTAAATCTTTTGGCTCAAATCAAATTTTTAAAGAATGAAAAGGGATGGGATGGGAAGAGTAAAGTAAGGAATGGCAATGTGAAGAAAGCAGTTATTTTTATTTGTGTTCTTGAGTTTTTATTTTAAGTTAGAAGGAAAGGAAAGAAAGTTACCCAAATTACCAATATACCCTCAAAACATAATTTACTCACATGGATCAAATGCAGCACATAAAGTATGACAACACAAAAAAAATAAGTCAATTTAACTCTAGGTTGGACCACCCAACAACAAACGGCAACAGTATGTAAAAGTTGTTGGGTACCACATATTAATATTTGAGATAATGATCCACTATAAGCTACCAATTAAATTAGTCAATTACCAGTACGCATATGGACCGTTGTTAAAAAGAGAAGATATGATATTTGAATTCGGTTGCTCAAAAAGAAAAGTTATTTGAATTCGGGATATTTTAAAACAAAATGAATGCCGGTGCTACACTGCTAATAAGGATATATGTGTAATTTTACACAAGCCCATAGAGTTAATAACCCCTTCCCCTCCTAATCCTCCCAAAATTGGACGGAATGGATATACACTAAAAAAGCCTATACCTTCCCTCCCTCCCACCTTCCCCTCCCCTCCTCTTCCTTCTTAAAAAAACTTAAGAACACCCATATTTTTTATTTCCCTTCTCATCCCCTTCCATTCCTTTAAAAAAAAAACTCGAGAACAACCCTAAATCTTTTGGCTACCAAATCAAAAGACATGATCATATAATTACGAGTATCTTTTAAATCCACTGCGAGGCAATAAATAAACTTACCTATCACAACATCTCCATGCCGCATAAGTCTAATAGTTTGACAAGGCAAATTTTCAGAAACAGTCTTCCAAACCCCCGAACTCAACGTAAAAATTTCAACTTGCCAAGGTTTGTCAACCATATAATACGAAATCTTCACAATAGTAGGATCGTTAGTGATGGGACAAACGCCGAAACAAAAAGTACTATATTTATCAGGTGCATAAGGGACAGGAATACCAACTGATCTTCTAATTGAAGGGTTCCAGATAACAGCAATCATATCCCCACCCAATAAGCACAACAAACCATTAGAATTCCCAACAACTGATGATTTATAAAGTTCAATACTAGGAGCGAATAAGGGTAATTGTTTTGGGGTCAAAGCATCAAAAATATTATCATCATCTGCTAAACAAATGAACTTTCGCTCCTCATAATAATTTATTTTCTCGGTGTACCTTATAATTAAACGATGTGGGTCAGTGTTTCGGGCACCGTAACCTGCGATAAACTCGGAGCTGTCGATGAAAGACTTCCATGGTTTCGAAACGGATCGGAATCGAATCAATGAAGTGACATCAGGGGCTCTTTTTAAGATTCCCATTTGGATTTCAAAAGGGATGAAGTCAGACATTTTTTTAGGGTTTATGTCTGAGAATTGTTTGAGGGTTTGGAAACTTTTTCTATAACAGGATGTTTGGGAATTATTTGAGCCACAATATATAGAGGTTACATGAGAGGATACCTAGAAAAACTGAACCCATAAACGGGCTTGGGTTTATTTATCATCTAATAGAAACTTATGAAACACACTTCTGCAAAGATATTAATGAGTTGAATGATAACGGGCTATTGTCGTCACTTCGTGCCAATAGTAAATGGAGCTGTCTTACGATATGCTTGAGGAGCATACACACCGGAGATGATGTTGATTATGGTTTAAGTTCTTGTGGTCCCAAAACCGTGACTATCTTATCTTGTTGGTGTCACTGTTATTAACACTAAAAAAGTTTTTGCCAAGTTTTAATTTTGCTTCTGGTGCACAACTTGTCATGAGTTGCGTATTCAAGATTTTGAGAACTGCACAGAGAGTGAAAACCGATGTTTTCATATTTTTTCAAATTAACAAAGTATCACTTATTCTCAAAGCATTGGGAGAAAGAAAGATAAGTCCAATCTCATTACCTCGAGTGGATATCAAACAACAATTTGGTAGAACCATGAAAAAAGCTGCAAGGGACCGTTATGGTAATCACAATATGATTTATTTACATATTAATAAGTGTTTAAAAGGGAATAGGGAAATTGAGTATTTTATTGATACCATAATGAATGTCATATCAGAGTGGCGAGGACGGAACTTTACAAACAGGAAGGTAAGTGACTTGTGCAAGAGTCAGTCAACTGAAGAGGAGTCCTCTGCCAGTAGCAGCAACACTGCAGCAGCGAAGCCTATCCACCAGATAATAAAGATGCACTACTCATCTTTAAAGCAGATTGTCGAGACGATCTGATCATGTTCCACCTCCCAACCTTGTCAGCTATATTATCAGCTGTAAAAAAGGAAATCGATGAGGGGTTTAAGCTGAATGGAAGCTACAAACTCAGGTATAGTACTAGCTAGGATCACGAAGAAAAATGGACCAAAATAGTATCTGATGAAGATGTAAGGCTTAACATTATTTTGAGACCTAAAAATATCACTCACATTCGGTTGTTTGTCATACAAAGAATCTAGATAAAAATGGGGGACCTCTCACATTAATGAAATTAAAACATTATGCAAATGTGAAAGCTTATGATTAATATATATGGTCTCAGTGGTACCTATCAGACCACTTGAATCAAGTTATGTGTGAAGCTCACAATTGCATTTTCTTAATGTAATTGGCTGTTTCAGAGAATGCTTGGTATAATGAAAGATGGAAAATCTATTTTTATTGTTATAAAACGTAAACATATATTGTTATTGTTTTCATTTATGCACTTTTTCAAGAGCCTCAATGAATGGACAGATTTAAGAGATGATGTGATTTGTCCATGTTAAAATACTTTTGTAACCAATGACTGAAGCTCTATTTGTCATTTTTAATCTTGTTTTACAAAGATTAATGCACGCACACCAAATTCAATGTTGTTGGCATTTCATAGTTGCTAGGACCAAACTTTGCGAAGAGCACTTGACTTGTGCAAGAATCAAACTGAGTCAACTGAAGAGGAGGCATCTGCCAGTAGCAGCAACAATGAAACCAATAGTAAGATATTTTGTCTCACCATAAATAGCAGAGTATGGAAACAATCACATTCCGCATCCCAACTTCATCAGTAACACTAGCAGCTGTGACGAAGGAAATTCATGAGGTGTTTGTATGCCAGACAGTTTTGGGTAGCGAAAAAAACTGATGAACGCGTAAGGCAAGGCATCACTTACAGACCTCCTGAGGGGGTATCATATTCGATTGTGTGTCATACGATGAATTTTGATTTGATTGGGACCCTTTCACATCATTTATATCAAATCGTTATATAAATTTTAAAGCTAAATAGGTTGATATGATCCCAATGACAACCTATTTGATTACTTGAATCAAGTTAATATTGCCGCAATTGCATTTCTTTTATGTACTTGTTGGCCATGACATCCTTAATTAGTATTTTTCTTCACATTGTCTTACCCTTAGTAATACTCTTGTTTTTCAATTTTAACATGTGGTTCTCCTGCTGAACAAATGAACAGCTGTTGCATTTACAAAATAGCGCATCTCTGAAATTTTGCAAAAAGCCTCATTTTAGTAAATCTTAGAATCTCAAGAGGAAAAACACACAAATGATTTTAGGCCTTACAGCATCCCGATATGGGTAAGAATCTTAATTTGAACTGAAAAATCTGTGTATTATTTCTCAAACCCATCTATATTTGGTTGTTTGTAACATGAGCATGAGGGTGATCCATGTTCAATGACTTTTACTTCCCTCCCGTTTAATGTTTTTAACGTATGGATGTTGGCTGCGACAAAAAGATTTGTACTCCCTCCCATTTAACAAAACATTAAACATCTATCGTTCACAATGATTTCCTTTTTGTCTATCAAAACTAGTTTAAAACCCGTGTAATACACGGGTAGTTTAAATTATTTTGTTTTATTATTGCTGTGGCAAGTGGAAGAACAACAAAAGTGATGATCATGTATTTTCATATAAAATGGATCAAATTACAAACACAATATGAAAGTTTGAGAATTATGCACCAAGAAAGAGAGGCATTTAGTCGTGAAACATTTCAACTAAGAATCACTAATAGTTACCAACTCGGTGTGCTTTGAATTAAAATGCAAATGGACTAAACTTTGAACATGAAAGTTTGTGGCAGTGGTGAAATAATCGCAATAATGACCTTGCAACACACAAAAAATAACTTGATCTCTATTTCTTCTTCGGAAGTTTCCATAGAACTTTAGGACCATCAAGTTATTTTGCCTTTCAATTCGGATGGAGTGTTTTTGTAATTATATAAATTCCGTCTCTTTTTTTTTTTACCACGATGCTTGAATGATATGATACACTGGTTTTTCTCAATTTATTTAATTTAAGTTCAAGTTAAAAATGATGTTACATGATAAATTTTGCATTTGGAAGATGACAATATATGGATCAAAACTAAACCATAAAAGTAACCGAAGTAAAGATTTACTTTGATGAGTTGTGCAACTTCAATTATTTATTTATTTATTACTATTTCTAATCTTAAAATGTAAATGAAATTAAAAAAATTCATTAATGTGAATACTCGTCTAGTTCATTTGTGAAAAGCTAACTGAGACTGGTGAAGTACAATATTAGATAATCTTCCGACTTTGGCTGTTTACAACTCTTGTTCATTAAGATTGTACAATTAAAAAATAACATAATCGAATAAGCACCAGAGGTTTTTATTTAAAAAAAAAAAAAAAAAAAAAAAAAAAAAAAAAAAAAAAAAGTTTAAATTCTAAGTTATGCTTGGTATAATTACTCTCGGAACGTATACACCGCTCAACATAAGCTAATAGTATATTTCTCTTGCGTGAATGATAACCATGTTCAAATGACACCAACATATCAAGCGTTTTTCGTTTAATTTTGGTCATCAGTCCACAAGTTACGATATAAGTAAGCATGCACCATCATACATTTTTGAAAAACCATATGCTCTCGGCCTTGTAGCGCATAAAACAAATGAACCATTAAGAAACATAATACATTAAGCAACATCATAACCAAATTAGGAGCTAACAAACCAATACATCAAGCCAGATTACCACATTCACAAATATTGCAGGAAAATATACCTGCAAGTGGAAGGCCTCAAAATGCTACATACTAACCGGTTGAAATATTTACATATCAACATCTTTAAACATGCTACATACCAGGGAAGGCCTCAAAACAATTGTAAGCATTTAGCACATAAAACACATGCTATCTCGTTGTGAGGTACCAAGCCACCCTAAAAAACTCATTCTTGCCTTCTGCATAAAAATAATGGCAGCACAAATTACTATCAGTACACTTTGACATGTACACAGAACGATCAATACCATATTGACATCATAAGAGAAGCACAAATTACTATCAAGTGCAGGATAATGACATAGATTAAAATTTCTTGAGCCAATATTAAGACTACAAATAGACCAATATAACCCATTGTCCTTTTGATCATATTCTGAAAGAAATGAAACTTTAATACTAAAGAAAAAAGTTTAATTCATGAGCTTTAGGAAAGAAACAAAAAATACGCTAGTAAACGAAAACCAAAAGTTTAAGGCATGCTTGTATAAAATGTGCCTCGAATATATCACAAATAAAACGTCTCACTTGTTTGCACGTGTGATGATGTTGTATTAAGTGGCTACATGATAATCACTTGTTTGTGTACTAAATGCCTATATGTGCAATCTGATATTTGTTGCCAACAGAATCAACCATATCAATATGCTAATAATCCATTTAAAAAAAAACATTCTCAAACAGCTGATTTATGCCTTTTGTTGATACATGCATGGTTCTAATAATCAATCTAAAATACTCGCATAGTATCAAGTATCAACAGCTGATTTATCGTATTTGTAACATGAATGGCATATCCATGCAACCATTACTAAGATTTTTTTTTTTTTATCAGGGATCATAAATACTTAAATAGCTAAATAGTAGAAGTGATGAAATCAAACTTCTCAAGTCATGTACCAGAATTAAAGCAAGTACAATTGTACAAACTCAAGCTTAAAAGGATTAATGCGAACAGGAGCTGTTCAATTTCCTATTAAAAAAAAAGAGTGAAACTGCGTACACTCATCATATTTTGCCACTTTCAATAATATGACATATGCTATGAGAAAATATAATCACCAAAGTTACAGATTTATATAACTTTGGTGTGGAACCTTGACCTGTATCTACAGAGCGATATGAATAGAATACAATTAACCAAGAACTTATAGAGAATTAATGGCTAAATTGTGAACTAATAACAAACTGGTAACAGAATAGGAATTATGGTTGTAACAGAATTGGTGGTTAAGGAGTGAGATAGAAAATGAGTGAGAGGAGAGGAGAAGAGAGATTAAAAGAGAAGAAATGTATTATTCATTCATTACCCAAATGGGAATTACAATCAGACATATAAAGGGAAATGTTGGCGGGAAAACTGTAAGCCAACAGGAAGTGGAAATGTACACGTGTACCTCACATGACCAGCTAGGCTAGCCATGTGCACCTCACGTGTCACTAACTGTTAACAACTGATTCCTGCATCTAGCTCACGTACATCAATCCATTCCCCTTAAAAAGATGCTTGACCTCAAGCATCAGGGTCAAAACTTGGGTGTTTAGCTTGAACCTCAGTAGCCACTTCCCAAGTTGCATCATCACTTGTCCCATTTGACCATTGAATTAGCCAATACACCACAGCTCTATTCCCTACTTTAGCAATCTTCCTGTCCAAAACCTTAACTGGTGATGGAGCAATTAACCCATCTGCTGAACAATGTGGTAATGGAACTGTATCTATGACTTGACCTTTGAAAGCTTTAAGTTGTGAGACATGAAATACATTGTGAATGGTTGCATTATCAGGCAAAGACAACTCATAGGCAACTACTCCACACCTCTTTTTCACTTGAAATGGCCCATAATACTTTGGTGACAGTTTGTTCTGCTTATGTAGCCTCAATGTAACTTGCCGATGTGGCTGTAGTTTAAGCAAAACCCAATCTCCAATAGCAAACTCCCTTTCAGACCTCCCCTTATCAGCATGTGTTTTCATCCTCTGTTGAGCCCTTTCCAAATGAAACTGGAGCAAAGAGATAGCAGATTCTCTTGCCCTAAGTGATCTGTCCACAGCTTCAACCTTAGAATCACCAGACATATAAGACACATGAGTAGGAGGGCTTTGTCCATACACCACCTCAAAGGGAGTTGTGTTGATGGCTGTATGGTAGTTGGTATTATACCAAAATTCTGCTAAAGCTAGCCAATTCACCCAATTCTTAGGTTGTTCACTGGTCATACATCTTAGATAACATCCCAAACATCTATTGACCACCTCTGTCTGTCCATCTGTTTGTGGATGGTAGGCTGTAGAAAGCTGTAAAGTGACACCTAATCTTTTGAATAGCTCCTTCCAAAAGTTACTGATAAAGATCTTATCTCTGTCACTTGTGATGGTCTTTGGTAGCCCATGCAGTTTGTAGATTGTATCTAGGAAAACTTGGGCAATTTGAGCAGCCTTGAAAGGATGTGATAGAGGAATGAAATGCCCATACTTACTCAATCTCCCAACAATCACCAAGATAACTGTTTTGCCTTGGGAGGAAGGAAGACCTTCAATGAAATCCATGGATATATCAGTCCAAATCTTTGTGGGAATTGGAATTGGTTGTAACAGGCCAGGGTATGGAGCAAGGTCAGGTTTGTGGCATTGGCAAATTGAGCAAATCCTAACATGCTCCTTAACTGATTTCTTCATTCCTTTCCAATAGAACATTGACTTGAGTCTTTTATAAGTGGCTTCTACTCCTGAGTGACCACCCATAGGTTCATCATGATAGTACTTAAGTAACTCTTGTCTCAGAATTTGATCACAACCTATCACCAATTTACCATTCCTCCTTAACTGTCCATTCTCCCACACAAACTTAGAGTTAACAGCAGTACCATTTTGGAGCTTACTAATAATTTGTTGAACACTTGGGTCAGTCATCCAACTGGCTTGAATCCTTTGCAACAAATCATTTGAAATATCAGAAATCAACGTGGTGTTTAATGATGGAGTAGGTGACCTGGACAAGGCATCAGCTACCACATTCTCACTTCCCTTTTTGTATAGAATCTCATAATCATACCCCAATAGCTTTGGTAACCACTTGATTTGGAAGGGAGTAGTTAACCTCTGCTCCATCAAATACTTAAGACTGAAATGATCAGTCTTGATCTTAAAATGCATATAAAGCAAGTAGCCTCTCCATTTCTCCAATGCATACACCACAGCCCATAATTCCTTTTCATAAGTAGACAAACCCTTGTGTTTAGGTGCTAGAGATCTACTTAAGAAGGCAATTGGATGTCCATTTTGTTGCAGAACTGCACCAATCCCTTCATCTGAGGCATCAGTCTCCACTATAAACTCTGCATCAAAGTTTGGAAGAGCCAAAACTGGAGCACTAATCATTGCCAATTTCAACTTGTCAAATGCTTCTTGTGCTGTTGCATTCCACCCAAATGAGTTTTTCTTAAGCAATTCACTCAAAGGTTTGCTTATTGCAGCATAGTTTTTTTACAAATCTTCTATAATAGCCTGTGAGACCAAGGAAACCTCTCAACTTCTTAATGTTCACAGGTATAGGCCAATCTTGTACTGCTTTGATCTTAGAAGGTTCAGTAGAAACCCCTATTCCAGATATAACATGTCCCAAGTACTCTACTTGAGTTGTCCCAAATACACACTTACTTGCTTTAGCAAACAATTCATTTGACTGCATAGTACTTAAGACCATATCCAAATGCTGCACATGTTCTTCCATAATCTTACTGAACACCAAAATATCATCAAAAAATACCAACACAAAGTTTCTAAGGTAAGCTGCAAATACCTCATTCATAAGGGCTTGAAAAGATGAAGGAGCATTGGTCAAACCAAAGGGCATACAAGGAATTCATAATGGCCTTGGTGTGTTCTAAAAGCTTGTTTTGTGTATATCTTCCTCACACATTCTGATTTGATGATAACCTGACCTCAAGTCCAGTTTAGTAAACACCTTTGCTCCAAACAACTCATCTATAAGCTCTTCAATAATAGGGATTGGAAACTTGTCCTTCACAGTTTGCTTATTCAATTCCCTATAATCAACACACATTCTCCATGATCCATCTTTTTTCTTGACCATTACAATGGGTGATGAGAATGGACTGTGACTACTCCTAATGACCCCACTTTCAAGCAATTCCTTTACCATCTCCTCAATAGCATCCTTCTGAGTAGGAGGGTGCCTATAGGGCCTAATGTTTATGGGAGAGGTGTTATCCTTCAAGGGTATTCTATGATCATGTGCCCTGTTTGGAGGCAAACCTTTTGGAACAGCAAACACACTTTCATACTTTTTCAACAACAACTTTATTTCAGGATCCACACTTTCAACATTGGAACTTCTGAGCTCAGCTTGTAATCCATTAGTTGGATATACACACACAGCCATAGTATACAAACCAGCATGTCCACCATTCACTTCTTTGCTCATCTTCTTCCCATCCATCCATTTGACCATTGGTTGGGAAGTGCCATTAAGGACTATTCTTTTGCCCTTGTGCATAAACTGCATTTTTAACTTCAAAAAATTGCACAAAACATCTCCCAATGTTGACAGCCATTGCATTCCTAAAACCATCTCACACCCACCCAAAGGTAGTAACATGACATCTGTTTGAAAAGTTTCACCCTGCATCTGCCACATAAAACCCTTGCACTCTTGTCTGCTAGTAAGACTGTTACTTCCAGGTATTGAAACTTGTAAAGGGTAGGTTTGTTTCAATTGACAGCCCATTTGTTTAGCAGTGTTAGTGTCCAAAAAATTGTGTGTACTTCCAGTATCAACCAAAATGTTAAGAGGTTGGCCATTTAATTGCCCAGTGACCCTCATGGTGTGATAAGTGTTGATTCCAGATAAGGCATTAAGTGAAATTTGGGGTTGTACATGCATTTCAAGCTCATTTGGACACTCCTGGTGTTCT
The DNA here is from genome assembly GCA_021014915.2 of Artemisia tridentata subsp. tridentata. Taxonomy (NCBI): domain Eukaryota; kingdom Viridiplantae; phylum Streptophyta; class Magnoliopsida; order Asterales; family Asteraceae; genus Artemisia; species Artemisia tridentata. The sequence goes on along the minus strand of CP139506.1, from coordinate 247,513,385 downwards.
TCTTGCACATCTGCAACCTCATTATTCATATGTCCAAACATTCCTTCATCACATTGCAATTCTACCTCATCTTCTAAATTCATCATGTCATCCCTATCCACCACAATTTCTAGGGAAAACAATTGTCCATTACACTTATGGCCAGGCACATATTTACTATCACATTAAAAACATTGGTTCTTTGCCCTTTTTTCTTCCATTTCTTTCTGAGTCAACCTATAATGCCTATTTCCCACATTTTTTACTAATGGTGCATTAATACCAAACGCATTAGCAGGCTTTTGTGGCACATACACATTCTTATTGGCATAATGACTATTGTTAGGCACATATTTTGTAACAGATGGTGTAGGTTGGGAATACCTTGGTTTGAGAGCAGCATTGGTGGCTTCTTGCAACTTAGCCATAGCAAACACCTCTGACAAAGTGCTCAGTTTAAACATCCTCAATTCCAAACTAATTTCCTTCTTTAATCCACCAATGAATAGACTCACAGCATATGATTCAGACAAATCAACCCTATTCAAGAGCACTTCAAACAATTCTTGATACTGTTGCACTGAACCATCTTGTCTCAAATTCTTTAAGTCCACCATTGGGTCCTCATAAATTGCTCCAAACCTTTGTAACACCTCTGATTCATACAACTCCCAAGAAGTACCATCACCATGTTTCCTGATGTATTGTTCATGCCAATTCAAGGCCTTATCATAAAGATGCATTGAAGCAATTTCCACTTTCATCTCATCCAAAACTCCCTCAATCTTGAAGAATTTCTTACACCTAAACAACCACCCTTTCACATCCTCTCCATTGAATCTTGGAAACTCAATCTTTGCCATTCTTCCATATTGTGTTCCTCTGTTATGGCTTGTTCCTTCACCAGCCATCAAATTTTGCAAATCAACATTCAGAGTCTGATTTTGTGTCAACAAATCTCTCACAGTTGCTTGTAAAGCCTCCACAGCTGCTGGTAATGTTTCAGCAGTCACTGGTGGTAGTTGTAACACTCCCGTCCTTGTACTAACCACCATTGTGGCTAATTTGTGTTTGTTATATCTTCTGGATTGTTCAGTTAGCACTTTCCCCTTCTATTGAGTAACAACTTGTGTTCACCAATGTATTGGTATTACTATTGCTCATCAACACATGGAATAGTAACTACCAGACCTGCTCTTGATTACTCAACCCAATTGCTTCTGATCAGCTTGTTCAAAACTAGAGGATTTAAGCAGCCAATGCGCTAGTCTTGTGACCGTACAATTGGTTGACACTAATCAGATGTAAAAGAGCAGGCGAAATTAGTGGTGACTAATTTCTTGCCGGAAATCTTGTTTTTGGTCGGAATTTGACCGGAAGAGATGACCGGAAATTCAAGAATGCCAGTATAACATTCTTGAAGATAATATGGTGCCAGAAAAAGGGCTCTGGATACCACTTGATATGAATAGAATACAATTAACCAAGAACTTATAGAGAATTAATGGCTAAATTGTGAACTAATAACAAACTGGTAACAGAATAGGAATTATGGTTGTAACAGAATTGGTGGTTAAGGAGTGAGATAGAAAATGAGTGAGAGGAGAGGAGAAGAGAGATTAAAAGAGAAGAAATGTATTATTCATTCATTACCCAAATGGGAATTACAATCAGACATATAAAGGGAAATGTTGGCGGGAAAACTGTTAGCCAACAGGAAGTGGAAATGTACACATGTACCTCACATGACCAGCTAGGCTAGCCATGTGCACCTCACGTGTCACTAACTGTTAACAACTGATTCCTGCATCTAGCTCACATCACTGTAGCTACAGAGCGACAGTTGAACTTTGCTTAACCATCACCCCACTTTACTGATCACATGTTGGAAATACAATGTTTATAATGTTTTACAAATTCTTATTCTTTTATAGTTACTGATCTTCCAAAGGGCCTAAAAGCATATTACATCATCATCATTCAAGATCTATGACTCCGCGTCAGATTACACCTTCTGAACGAATCGGTAACCTATCTGTTATAGCTCGAGATCACACTTTATCACACAATATATGTTGCTCGTTAGGCACAAGAGAGAATGATGGGACAATGGTGTATATTTTGGATCGTATAATATAGAGAGAATGAGAGTGATAAGTTTAAGTTTACTTCTATTATTGCACACACTCTTTACACACACTGAACCACCACACAAATTAGGTGTTTTGTGGTTTAAATATTACAAGAGATAATACCCTTGTGGGCTTTGGCTCATGGATCAATTTACATTAAGTCTTACATAATATATGAGCCAAAAGCCCACCTTTCTTGATTAGAAAGCCTTAATCTACAAAGTTCTAAGCATTGTGAATGACCATCACTTTAATCTATAAAATTAAAGCTAACAATCTCCCCCTAAGGGATGGTCATTCAAAAGATGCACCACGTGATTAGGTCTTTAGACTTCAGGGTCTTGAACTTTGTGATTCTTTGTTCCTTCATGCATTGTGATCTTCAAAGTATCATCATTTGATTGTTCTAAGCCTTGATCAACATCTTCATGTATTCACAGCGTCGTTTCTTCCAATGTAGATGTTGAGACATATGATGATTGATGGACTTTCCTCAGTACCTGCATAAAACAGTTAGCAATAATTCGTCCAGCGCTTACAGGTTCAGATCTCATTAAGACTCATACAACTTGTATCCTTTTTGATGAACACAAGTGAATTGCATAGGAAGTGTTCCTAGAGATCTTTTGATGAATCTCATGTCTCTAGACTCAATTATGTGCGTTTTGGTTTTAGTCGTCGGAGGCATGGAGCAGTGTGCCACCTTTTCAATATCAACACATCTTGGAGTGAGAGGTCGATAGATTATGCACTGTTCTCCGTGAGAAATGAAACAAATATCTTTTAAGAGATATCTGAGTGGCTGGGAGGGGTTGTGCAACGCTTCACTGGGTCCATGATGTCTTGTCTTCAATATCAGTATCACCTTAGTGATAACTGATAGCAGATGTATTGACCCGGTTTCTGCCCTAAGTTTTCATGGAGGGCTATTTCTTTTCACCCTTTCATTAAACTTTTCTTTTTCATTCTTCAACCCCTTCTTTCTCCTTTCTCATTTTGCTCCTTTTTTCAATCTTACCTAAGGACTTCTAATTCTAATCTATTGGAATTGTCCTTGGGTAGATCCCTCCGGCTCTGGCGGATCATTGGACATTACCTAACCATAATCACCTTATTACTCCATGATTATCCTAGATTTGTTGATCACATGCCATAAAACCATTTGTGAAAATCTCTCAAAGTGTTCATGAACAAACACATTTTAGATAGCACTTCGAGAGTTTTGCATTTTCTGAAATACTCCCCCTTCACATGTGCTCATGCATTTTAAGATAAAATTGCACATGTTGGGTAGAGTTTGCACATTTTGAAATGATCGATTTTCGATGAACATGACCTTCGCGAGACACGCTTACATCACTAGTTAGACTAGCTTGAAATTATTACCCGTCCTGGTCATATTCAATGATCATCTCTCGAATTGGTACATTCTACTCAGACAAGTCCTTTGCGAGACACGTTTACATTACTGGATAACCAGCTTGAAATTATTACCCGTCCAGGACATGTCTTTTCGATAACGGACATTTAAATTCGTCAATTCGAGGGTTAATCTGAGTCTTTTTGGAGAGCTCTTTATGTGATTCAAACCATGATCACATTTTAATCACATTTCTCCCCCTCAAAAATAGCATTTCGATGGTATTTTTGATACCGTTTGATTAAAATCATTGTTTTTAGAAAGCTAATAGGGAGAAATGGATTTGCATGAACTTTTTGGAACAAATTTGTTTATGGAATACTCCCCCTCAAAACTTGCATTGGTTTTGACATTTTTGTAAACTTTGGAGCAAGTGGGGAGTAACGATCTGAAAAATCTTAAGCAAAATTTTTGAAAAGATTTGAAAAACCTTTTGAAGAAATTTGAGTAAAATTTTGCTTAAGATTAAGAAGTTTGGTTTGATAAACTTTGCATGAAAACTTCTTATCGTTTAGGATTGTTGCAATAAAGTGTACAACAAGGTCCTTTCTTTGAAAAACGGGTTATGCACTGTTATGTGTACATAAGCCAAAACGTTGAAGCCCGGGTTGTAAGCTGAAATACTTACAAGCCATTTAGATTTTTAGGATAAGTGCTTGAAATGTTTTGAAGAAGCACTTTCCTTTCTTTGAAGCTCGGGTCCGAAACTGATTGTGTTCCGAAGCCATTGGGTTAAGCGCGGGTTCTGAAGTGAGTCTCTCAGAAGCCATTGAGTGACCAGATTAGACAACAACCTTTGGAACCCATTTGAGCACTGCACCAATGGGTTTAGCATGTTTTGCAATCCATTTGTAAGTTGTGTCTATCTGATTCAAGGAAGTTGAATTCCAACGAGGACTGAAGACCGGTGTTTTATTTTGAAATAACACTCGTGGAATCAACGGTGATTTAAAATCCTTTTTCAAAGCAGAGTCATTTTTGTGTTGTAGCGGAAGCATTTCAGAGTTTGGAGGACTTTGCTTTGGTTTCCACACTTTCTTTACCCGTGTAAAGCGAGAGTGTGGAGTTTGAAATCTTGGAGTCTCTTCATGAGAAATGTTTAACCTTGAAAGCTTTTGAGGAGTGAGCGTTTCAGAAAATCTTGGTTTTTTCAAAAACTTCCTTCCTTTTTGCAAAGAATAGGCTGTAAACTGGGAAACCTTTTTCGAAAATGGTTTTGAAGATTCACCCGTGTAAACCTTCTTTGAAACACTCACTTTAGGTGTTGAAAGATTTGAAATTGAAGCTTTTCCTTTTGATTGGTTAAGAGACTCAAACTTCACTCTTAAAGCATTGTATGAAGTTCTCAAATCACTGTATTCTTTTTGAAGATGATCTTGAGATGCCAATTTAGATTCCAAAGAGGCAATTTGTTTCAAAAATTGCTCTTTTTCAGCTTTTGAATCATCCATTTTACGTGCCAATTTTCGTTCGAACACAATATTTTCTTTTTCAAGTCTTTCAAAATATGTTTCGAATTTGTTTGTTTTGTTGAAAAGATCAGTTTTGGCATCCTCAAGATCATTTGTTCGTTGAGCTAAAAGCGTTTCAAGCTCAAGTACTTTTGTTTGAAGCACATGATTTGCATTTTCCGTTTCAAAATCTGAAGGATTAGAATCAAACAAGGGATTTGGAAAGGAAACTTTTGTGATTTGAGGCTTCAATATTTCAGACTCTTTTTGTTTCGTGTTTGATTTTTGATTATGAACACGTGAACGTTTGATTGAATCAAACAGGTTTTTGTAAGTCTGTTTCAAATGCTCATTTTCCTTTTGTAATGATGCCACAGCATGTTCCAATTCAATATTTTTTGTATCAAGTTCGTCCAAATCAAACTTGATTTTGGCATCATCACAATTTTCTTCAAAAATATGTTCCTTTTCTTTGAGCACTGTTGTCAAAGGGTTTTTAGAAGAAGCAATTCTTTTTGACAATTCTTCTTTGACTTCAGTTACTTCTTTTGAAAGTTCAGTGATTTTCTTTTTGAGACAAAGATTTTCAGATTTTAAAGAAGATGTTTGTTCAAAATCCACATTCTCATACGCATGGCTGACAGACACCGACTTGAGTGACTCGATTTGATTTGTGAAAAAGGCTTTTTGAATATCAAATGTTAGGCATTTTTCATCAAATTCATCTTCAAGGGAATGTATGTACTTTAGATCTTCCCTCATTTCAAGGACAAGATATCTTTCAAAGTATTCAAAACTTAAATTGATATTTTTCACATGAGGTTCAATCTCTTCTTTGAAAATCTTTTGAACTTCCCTTCTAAAGTATATGTCTGATGCAAGAAGATTATTTCGATCACTATGGGTGTTTTGTTGTTTTAACCGAATGACCTCTAACGTAAGCTCAATGTGCTTTTTAAGATTACAAAATTGTTTTCTTGCTTTATTTTGCCATAAATTAGCATCATAAGTAGCAAGTTGAGCTTCTTTGAAAAATCTTTTCACATGTGTGTCTTTTCTTTTCAACGGTTCTTTTGGTATATCGGTCAATTGTGTACAACCATACACAAAGCCTTGGTACGAGAATGGGCTTTTTGTTCGTTTGACATTTAAGCGTTTTTCTTCTTCAGATTTTTCTTCTTCTTCTGAATTGAACAGAACGTCCATTTTGTTTAGAAAACATGGTTGTTCATTTTGCAAGTTGTTTTCAAAACCAAGTCCGGATTTTCCTTTATGAGCGTTCTTATCTTTTGGAAGCATCATTTGAAGAGTTTGAGCACTTTGTTCTGTTGTTCGAAGTTTTACTTCAAGATTGTTTGCTTGTTTCAAAAGCTGTTTATTCTCATTCTCAAGTTTTGAGTTAACAATCTTAATATTTGAAGTGGTTTCCTGAAGCGCTGAGTATTTAACTTTTAATTCAATGTTCTCGTTTAAAAGCGCTTGGATCTTGATCCGTCGCGAACGCACTATTAAATAAATGCAGACAGCGGATACACGTGAATAAATACAAATTACCCCTTTGTGAAAAAGGATACTTGCAAAAACTTACGTTCGTGTGTAGTGTGAAGACAGGTAAGTAATTACCCGAATCGTTTCCCAACGAGGTGTGAATGGGCAAACTGTGAAAAGCTAGGATTAGAGTGACTGATGTGATTAGATATTTTTGATTTTGCTTTTTTAATAATTCTAAATAACAAATGATAAACAAATATGCACAAAATAAACGCGAATAAATTAAACTGAAAACGCGTAACAGGAAATCTAAAACGGGACAAAAACTGAAATATATGAAATTTAAAACCTAAAAATATAAAATGACTTAAAACTTATTTAAAAACTTAAATTATATTTTTAACACTTTTTATTTAATTATTATTATTTATTTATTTATTTAATTACTTATTAAACTATTTAAATTTATAAAAAATACTAAATGAACAAAGAAAATTCTAAAACTTTTTCTATAAATATTATTAAGTAAATAGAAGCTAAGAAAATTATAAAAATGAAACTTGCTTAACTAAAATTTAAAAAGATAAATTCTATTAAATAGAAGCTATCACTATTTTTCTATTTTTGTTTTCTTAAGGTCTAAAAATGTTATTATATTTTTCTTGGATTCTATTTAATAAAATAAAATTATGAAAATTAAAATTATATTTTTCTGATTATTATTCTATTTATTATGATTTAATTATTAATAGAAACTAATTAAAAAGATTAAAAATATTAAATGACTTAGGAAAAATCTGAAAAATTCAGGATAAGTCTAAATTAATATTTAAAAGCTATGAAAAATAAAAGCAGAAGTTATCTAAGCCCAATAAGCAGATTTGGGCAGATAAGCAGTATGCAAATAAGCTAAAAATAAGCTAAAAAGCACAAAACTCTACCAAAAGCTTAGGAAAAGTACAAACAACATATATAAGCTTAAAACAACTTAAAAACACAAATAAGCACAAGTGGATAAGCTGATAAGAAGGTAAGCAGTAACAAAGCTTCAGCAGAAACAGCAGAAAAATGGCTAATTTGCAAGGCAATTTAAGCAGTTCAAATAAGCTCTGAGATGCAAACTAATGGGGGAAAAAGTGAGCTAGTACTACTGGCTATTCAGAAAACCAAAAAGCAAGGCCTGAGCTTATGTGGATAAGCCAGAAATCAGGTGAGATCAGCAGCAACAGCAACTCAGTGTATACTGAGTTGTTGTGTACAGAGTTGTACAGAGTAGTGCAGAGTAGCACAAGCCAAAGGGCTTCAATCCAATTCTTTTGGCTACTCTAATTGGTTCACAAAGGACTCAGAGAAGCAAAGAAAAAGGGTCAAAAGAGCTTATAGCTGCTTATGGCTTATTTGGCCTTTTTAGCTTCTAAAAAATCCACAGATGGGTCAAAAGTACACAACCTATCAAATGAACTTATAATAACTTAAAAACAGCTTGTATTGACTCAAATAAGCTTAACCAAAGTTGGACTTGAGGTCAATGTACAGTACTTAGCTTGTTTGACCTGTTTGACTGAGTTAAACCAAACAGCCCTTTATAGGGTGTCTGTTGTGGATTTTCAAAGAAAACAGATAATTCAACTTATGATTGCTGATTTTTATTGATTAAATAACTTATATAAACTATAATAAGCAACTTTTAGAACAGAATTAAGTGATAAATTAAGCTATACTATGTTTTGCTATTTTTGGACTTTTTTAGTGTTTTTAGTGAAAATAAAGACAAAAGCTATAAAAACTGATTTAACTAATGAAATACACTTAAGAACTATAAATAAGCAAGAACTTATAGAAATAAGCTGATAATAAGCTATTCAACAGTAATGATCAAAATAATGCAAACTAATGAAATAGCTTACAACTGAATTGGACTGTGAATCAAAGAACAAGGACCAGAAACCACTCCTAGCTTGTTGTCAACAAGCTAGAAACCAGAAAAGCCATCCAGATTAGCTTCTACTCCCAGAACTGCTTATTTTGAGCTTTTGTTGACTTTCTTTGACTTTTTCTTCTTTCTTGAATTAGATCAGAATTAAACTAACATAAGCTCACAGTAAGCTATAATTAGCTTATATAAGCTTATGTAAACAGATAATAAACTTTTCCAATTAACATTTAACTTAATACGAATTACAGTAGAACTTGAAATTGTAAAGTAACTGAAAATTAATGCAAGATGTATTAAAATGAGATCAAAATGACTGTAAATTGCTTATATTGATTACTGGAAATGAAAATTACAATAAAGAAATGACTGGTAATTAAAGACGATTAAATAAAAATTAACTACTACTTTATTTCCTATTACATTGTTCTATATATACAAAGATAAAGTGGGATTGCCTTAGCCGACATCCTTGAACTCTTCTGCACCCTTGGATTGCTTCAAATCAATCTCAGCTGTTCAAATGAAAATTGGCGCCAAAATAGAGATAGTGGATTCGAGCAGGTTTTAGCATTTAATGCATTTTGTGGAGGTGGAGAAGAAGCTTTAAATGCTTCTTGTTTTGTTAGGTAAGTGGGATAGGAGGGGGGTGGTATTGCAGGAAACTATGGGTGATGGTGGTTTTGGCGGCAAGTTGGGGAAGAAGACGGGTCAAACTTTTGTTTGACCCTGATATTAAAATAAGGGGTGTGGGCCGGGTTATAGGATTTAGGTATTGGGCTTGGATTTGGGTTTATTATTTAGTGTATGGGTTGGGTTATTTAATATAAGGGTTGGGTTGGGTTAAATTAAACAAGGGTCCGGTTTGGTTTGTAGTTTAATCACAAGGACCACTTTTGTATTTTCTGAATTGTTGAAGGGTGTGAGTTGACAATTTTCCAAAGTTATCACAAGGACCTATTTTACCAATTATAAATATCACAAGGGTTTTATTTGATAAATTACAATTTTTAAAACCCGAGGACTAGATTTGCCAATTTTGAAACTTGAGGGGTAAAAGTTGTCATTTTTAGAAAACTTTCATCCAGGGATTAAAAGTGAATATGTTTGATATCCCAAGGACTAAAGTTGACTTTTCTTTCATTTTAAACCTTCAGGGACTAAATCTGCCAATTTGTGAAACTTCAGGGACTGAAAGTGACAATTATGCAAACTTTGTTCGTTTTTCACTTGTTTTCAATCTTTTTGTTCCTGAGTCATATAAAAACACATTTTATGATATTTTCAGTATTTTGAAGCATATCTGCATGTTTTTAAATGTTTTTGCAGATAAAATGTGACAGAAATAATGAGTATTTAGACACTCATCAGATCTTACTGTTGGCGGGGCCCATATTTGCATCCAGTTTTTGAATGGAACGTTTTTCACGTGAAAGAGCTTCGCTACACTCAACTTCAAGTTCTTTATTTCGTTTTAAGATTGGTGTGAGAACTTCTTCATTTAATTTCCGAGCTTGAGATTTAAGGTTTGAGATTTCAATGTCTTTGCTTTTTGTTATTTTTTCAAAATCTTTTTCCATTACTTTAAATCCCTCAAGCTCTTTGGACAATAAGACGTTGGTTTGCTTGGCTTTGCGATTGTCCTCTTTGCACTTTTCAAGTTCATGTTTGAAATTATCGATTAAAGAAGCAAATAAGGCATGATCTTGATCATGAGAAGATCCATCCTGGGCAGGCTCACCTCCATTAGGATACATATCTGGAGTTGTAGGAGTGATATTACTATCAAACCGATTCACCACATATGTGTCACTGATGGACTCAGGATGCGCAGGATGTGTCTTGTCATGAGCAAACACATTTTCAAATACAACAACATTATCATTATTGTTTGAATGTTGTACCGTAGCGGGTATCCTGTTGTCAGGTGCATGTCTGATGTGATCTTCCTTAGTATCCCAAACAGCTTCAATCCTGGGTGTACCATCAGCATCCGAATCATTCCTTGGAGTGCTGCTTTCAACATGCTGTTCTGAAGATGTGTCTATTTCCGTGAAAACCGAGTTAGCATCAGATGTTGTACCCGCATTGACCGTGTGTTCCTCTTTGTTTGCCTCTTTCTCATTTCCCATTTCCCATTATTTCCTTTAATAGCATTTCTCTTTCAATTTGATCCCTTTCCCGTTTCTCCTTTTCAATCTCATTAAGCTCAACTTCTTCTTCAGCAAGTATCTTTTCGAGTTCACTCATGGTCTCGATGCATTGGGTTTGGAAGGTTTTGAAGTCTAGCCAAAATCTTTGTGAAAATGCATTGAGAAACTCTGATTGAGTCAATATCCAAGATTGCAGTATAACCTGAAGTTGATGTTTGATCACTTCAAGAGCTTCCTTGCAGTTGTGCGTATAAAGTTCTTCTTCATTCAGTAGCTGTTCATACTGATTCAGGCTTTGTTTGAGTGGATTTTGGAATTGATGAAATTGAACTCTGATGTAGTATTCAAACGCCTGATCGAACCTTGAATCATACCCAGTTGTATTGATGACTTTTTCAATCTGAGTCTTGAACTCTTTGAACGCTTTCCTTGATTCTCTCTCTTTCATTTTCATTTCCTTTTCAATTTAGCTCCAATATGTGATAAAGTTGATTCAGGATCGTTGCAACGAAATAGGAGTTGAGGTTGTTGAAGGTTAAGTTTGGTTGTTGTTGTGAAGTCTTGTTGTGTTGTTGGTGATCGTTGAAGTTGCAGTTTGTATAAACGAAACAAATTTAAATAAAGTTACAAAATTTGATTAGAGTATAATTAAGACAAAGTCAAAAGTTTACACGTTCAACAAAAGTTATGTAAATTATAATTTAGATAAAATGATAATTTCTATAGAAATTTTAATTTGACCAAAATTTATATAAATTATGGCTAAATGTCAATTTAGATAGAAATATATCTAATTTATATAAATTGGTAATTTATATAAAATCTAACACTCTTTTACAAAAGGGTAGATATCCGTTTGTCGAAGTATTTTACACTCTTATACAAGGGTGAAGATACCGAGTACTTTTGAGTTGACGAAATTACGTTCGAATCAAATCCTTAAAAGTTATTTAACTTTGAAGATGTTTCACAGAAGTACGAGGGCCAAAACTGCCAATTCTGAAACTTCTCTAAGGCTGCTGGAAAGGACAGGGACTGAAAATGCCAATTCTAAAAACTAGGCTTTTGTCCGATATCGCAATTGTCCCTTTGTCCGATATCGGAATTGCGACAGATCTCGGACAGCTCTGAATTGCGATGTCGGATGAAAGGCGAATTGCAATAAAATCTGGCAGATAACCAATTCCGATAAAATTATCAGGATTCAATTTGCGATAGACACCAAGATTGAATTGTGATAGAATTTCTTCAGCTCAATTGCGATAAAAAAAATAGAATTCCGATAAAAACACTGAAGAGCTTAATTTCGATAATCTGACTTTTTCACCCACTTTTTTGTCCTTTTCTTTACTTGCCTATGCTTTCTTACACCATGTAAGACTTTTTTATACCTACTCACCAACTTCCACTAACTATTACCAACTTCTACCAATCAAATCTTTCACTTATCAATCCAAAAGTAAATCTTATACAAGATTTTTAATTAATGTCGATCAAAGAACTATGAACAAACCAAAAATTGGATCTTCCAACCCACGATTTGAATGATAAACTAGTGTACCTTCATGACCAAGTCGATTGAACACAAGAACAAACACAACTTTTCTTGATTTTTGTATGGATCAAAAAAATGTAAAACACAAATTGTAACTTTTCTAAAGAAAGAACAATAACAATGGGTGTTTTATTTTCTAGGATCAAACAAAAATACCCCTTTTTTTTCTATGTTGCGTACAGTAGCCACAAGAAACTCAAATAGCCTTGTTTCACTTTAAACACAAGTAGCCACTTTTTTTGCAACTCACAAGCGCAACTTAGCTATATTTTTTAGCAAGAACCGAACAAAAATAACTCCTACCTCGAAGATGGCTGTTGATACCACTTGTTATAGCTCGAGAACACTCTTTATCACACAATATATGTTGCTCGTTAGGCACAAGAGAGAATGATGGGACAATGGTGTATATTTTGGATCATATAATATAGAGAGAATGAGAGTGATAAGTTTAAGTTTACTTCTATTATTGCACACACTCTTTATACACACTGAACCACCACACAAATGAGGTGTTGTGTGGTTTAAATATTACAAGAGATAATACCCTTGTGGGCTTTGTGTGGGCTTTGGCTCATGGATCAATTTACATTAAGTCTTACATAATATATGAGCCAAAAGCCCACCTTTCTTGATTAGAAAGCCTTAATCTACAAAGTTCTAAGCATTGTGAATGACCATCACTTTAATCTATAAAATTAAAGCTAACAATCTCCCCCTAAGGGATGGTCATTCAAAAGATGCACCACGTGATTAGGTCTTTAGACTTCAGGGTCTTGAACTTTGTGATTCTTTGTTCCTTCATGCATTGTGATCTTCAAAGTATCATCATTTGATTGTTCTAAGCCTTGATCAACATCTTCATGTATTCACAACGTCGTTTCTTCCAATGTAGATGTTGAGACATATGATGATTGATGGACTTTCCTCAGTACCTGCATAAAACAGTTAGCAATAATTCGTCCAGCGCTTACAGGTTCAGATCTCATTAAGACTCATACAACTTGTATCCTTTTTGATGAACACAAGTGAATTGCATAGGAAGTGTTCCTAGGAGATCTTTTGATGAATCTCATGTCTCTAGACTCAATTATGTGCGTTTTGGTTTTAGTCGTCGGAGGCATGGAGCAGTGTGCCACCTTTTCAATATCAACACATCTTGGAGTGAGAGGTCGATAGATTATGCATTGTTCTCCGTGAGAAATGAAACAAATATCTTTTAAGAGATATCTGAGTGGCTGGGAGGGGTTGTGCAACGCTTCACTGGGTCCATGACGTCTTGTCTTCAATATCAGTATCACCTTAGTGATAACTGATAGCAGATGTATTGACCCAGTTTCTGCCCTAAGTTTTCATGGAGGGCTATTTCTTTTCACCCTTTCATTAAACTTTTCTTTTTCATTCTTCAACCCCTTCTTTCTCCTTTCTCATTTTGCTCCTTTTTTCAATCTTACCTAAGGACTTCTAATTCTAATCTATTGGAATTGTCCTTGGGTAGATCCCTCCGGCTCTGGCGGATCATTGGACATTACCTAACCATAATCACCTTATTACTCCATGATTATCCTAGATTTGTTGATCACATGCCATAAAACCATTTGTGAAAATCTCTCAAAGTGTTCATGAACAAACACATTTTATATAGCACTTCGAGAGTTTTGCATTTTCTGAAATACTCCCCCTTCACATGTGCTCATGCATTTTAAGATAAAATTGCACATGTTGGGTAGAGTTTGCACATTTTGAAATGATCGATTTTCGATGAACATGACCTTCGCGAGACACGCTTACATCACTAGTTAGACTAGCTTGAAATTATTACCCGTCCTGGTCATATTCAATGATCATATCTCGAATTGGTACATTCTACTCAGACAAGTCCTTTGCGAGACACATTTACATTACTGGATAACCAGCTTGAAATTATTACCCGTCCAGGACATGTCTTTTCGATAACGGACATTTAAATTCGTCAATTCGAGGGTTAATCTGAGTCTTTTTGGAGAGCTCTTTATGAGATTTAAACCATGATCACATTTTAATCACATTTTAATCAAACCATTACAATCTGATACCAATTGTAATGACCAAGAATCGTGTTCTGGTGGACGAGGTTGATCAAAATAAGGGCGATCCATGTTTGTTTTAGAGAGATAAAGTTGAGAGAAGGTGGAGAGTTGAAACAAAGACATTATTGATATAAAAATAATGTTTCACAGCCACACCCCTCAAGTGGAGACTTGAGGGGTATTTATATGACTTACAAGACAACTATTCGAATATAACATAATAAGTCCCTGCGTTATATGCATACTAGTTGTCTACTCCAATTCACGTAAATATCGCTCAGCTTCATTTCTAACAATCTCCCTCCAGCTGGAGATATACGTGAATTGGTTACAATGATTCCTAACAAGTACATAACAATGATGAATACAATGCTGAAGTAGAGCAGTTTCCTCTTAAGGATGTCTTCACATCTCTTGATCTTCTCGTATCTTTCTCAGCTTGCTTGAATTACTTGCAGGATCACTGAAATGATCTAATTGGGTTATTTCTCCCTCCCAATTAGTAAGCCCTTTTCTTTTACATGCTCCCTCCCAAATAAACAACCCGTTTGATATAGCACTGATGCTTATAGAAGAAGTTTCTCTGAAATTTTGCCCAGATTGTCTTCAGTCTCTTGTACAGCGGAAAATGGATAATAGACTGATAATCTGTAACTTCTTCACAGGTTTGTTTGGGGAGCATCATATCGACATTTTCAGCTCACTTAGAATGCTTCCAGTTCTTCAATAAACAGCCCCGATGTACACATTTCTCCCTCCAGGATGATGACGATCTTTCGGACTCATCCTACATATGTGTACATAGACATATCAACTAGAAGCAACATACAAATCAATACCCCATGAGTGGATGTCGATAACTATTCTCTCTACAATTCTCTTCAGATCAACCTCTTATAAAAAACAACGACTTTTTGTAGTGACTACTGATGGAGAAAACCCACTATGACGAACTTGAGACTGAAGTAGAATAACCCAAACTTGTGACTTAAACTTGCACTGTTGTATGACTAAGAACCTATACTGAGCACTACAATGTAACTCCTTAAAGCATAGGCCATTTCATATACCCATCCAACCTTCCTTAACTGTATATGAACCTCTCTTGAATTATCCACATCTTTGTGTGACACTGAGTACTACAACGTATCTCCTTTAAGTGATAGTTAACTAGGTCTTCGTCCATCCACCCCTTGACCTATGAAAACTAGATAAATCAAGACTTAATCATTGAATGCTCTATGAGCTGTTTAAGATCGAGCAAGGATCTCGAAGAATCATGCATCCAACCAACCCCGATATCTTCAAGATACTAAGTACACGCACCCGAGATATCCCACTTCAACTTCAAATAAGTAATAATGAATCATCATCCTTGTAGTCACGGTTGATAACAATCAATTTTGTAGCCATTGTCATTTGATTGTGAATCTTGATCAGGATCTTTTCGGCTATACGTGGTGATGTTGAAGGTGCAGTCCGATAATTTCATTTGTGATTTTGGTGTGAAAAATGTCATAAAATGACATTCTATTGATGCTGGAAAAATTTGAGTTTAAGAAATTTTACGCCAAAAATTCCCCGAAAATTTAGAATTTTGGCCAAAAAATTTGAATTTTGGACCAAAATTTTCACACTTGTACCAGAATTTGAATCTCGCGTAAAAATTGACCGTTAAGTCTCTCCTCCGAATTAAATTTTACTCAACTGCGATAAGGTAGTTCTGTCCGATATCTGAATTGGGATAAAGATCTCGGACACAATTGCGATAAGGTTCTCGGATGACATTTGCGATATCGGATAAGAGCTGATTTGCGATAAAAGTGACAAATGGGCAATTGCGATAAATTTGTCGAAATTGAATTTCGATAAATTTGTCGAAAATGAATTTCGATAATTTTTTCGAAAATGAATTTCGATAAAGTCCAACTATTCCAATTTCGACAGAATTGTCAAAGTTGAATTTCGATAACTATCGCAATCTTATACAAGATTGCGATAATATTTGCCAATTGCGATAGATCAACTGCTTCTTTGAATTTCGATAATTGGCAGTTTAACCACTCTTGTCCTTTTGTGACTTTTTCTCTTGCCCACTGGTTTGCCCATACTTGTAAGAGCTGACAACTTGCACCAACTCTTTCAATAATTCTTGACCAATAATTGCACACAAAGAACAATTAAAAAATCCAAGAAACAAATCTCACACAATCTTGAATGATTTTTTTCAATCTAAACTCTTAGAACAACAAAAAATCCAAACTTAAAGCACCAGATTCGACTGGAAAACTGTGAGATTTTCGCAAAACCACGCTTCAAATCACGAACAAACACAACCTTAAACCTTTATTTGTGTGTACGATTCCAAGATAAACACAAGAAGTCACGTTTTTGTGAGATCAAAAATGCAACAGTTGGGTACTTATGAACATAAATCGAACACAAACTAGATAAAACACACCATATATCACATTTTGTACCTCACAAACATCACGTTAGCCAAGAATCTCCCAGGTTCGCTCTAATACCAATTGTAATGACCAAGAATCGTGTTCTGGTGGACGAGGTTGATCAAAATAGGGGCGATCCATGTTAGTTTTAGAGAGATAAAGTAGAGAGAAGGTGGAGAGTTGAAACAAAGATATTATTGATATGAAAATAATGTTTCACAGCCACACCCCTCAAGTGGAGACTTGAGGGGTATTTATATGACTTACAAGACAACTATTCGAATATTACATAATAAGTCCCTGCGTTATACGCATACTAGTTGTCTACACCAATTCACGTAAATATCGCTCAGCTTCATTTCTACTCCAATTCACGATTCTTGGTCTTTACACACACTGAACCACCACACAAATGAGGTGTTGTGTGGTTTAAATATTACAAGAGATAATACCCTTGTGGGCTTTGTGTGGGCTTTGGCTCATGGATCAATTTACATTAAGTCTTACATAATATATGAGCCAAAAGCCCACCTTTCTTGATTAGAAAGCCTTAATCTACAAAGTTCTAAGCATTGTGAATGACCATCACTTTAATCTATAAAATTAAAGCTAACACTATCCAATGTTGGAGAAGCTATCCTAATTAAGAACGACATACCTTAACCTTGAGTCCCGAAGAAAGTTATTCCAAATATCAGTTTGATGTCACATGAGTAATACACAAATTAGAGAGGAGATAGGCTAATTTTATTCAAACATGTATCAAAAGACCCAGTCATGTCAAGAGTTTCTAGATATATGCCAAAACCGTTTTAGTATATCTTAGAATATACATTAAGAACTTTATTTTCGTCAAGCAGTTAAGCTTCCTCTTCCATTTCTCCTAATTCACACCCCACTGAATCAATAAAACTTATTACAATATCAACCTAAAAGATGTCGTGGTTGCAAAATGATATATTGCTATCTAAATTGCAAAACACAAGAACTTTTATTTAGGCATTTTATCAAAAACTTGGCTAGCATATCACTTTTAAAAACAATATGAACAATAATGTTTTATAAGCACCAAACTATGTGATATTTCTGAACAACTAAAATCAACAACTAATACCATGTAATGATCGAGATACTTGACCTCCAAAATAGCAACACGAAAGAGAAAATTTAGGGTTTTTGATGTAAAGTGGAGGAGCTTGATAAAATTTGGTGAATAGATAAAAACTATCTAATTAAAGATACTTACATGAATTTTATCATTATCATGATCTATTTTCTTCAAAGATGCATCATCTCTGTCGCCACTACTACTCATGCGATTAAAGCTAATAGACAACAGTCCCATGAGATTGAAAGAAGTGAAAAGATTTGTAAAGAAGAGATAAACCCACAAACTATACACCTGCCATGTAATCAATGTCTATAGGCAAGACATAGCACCAAGTTGTTCTCATTACTAACCTGGAAGAAGGAAATACTCATCACGTTAATATAACTATTGTATCTTCATCTTTAAAATCAAATGATGTTCCAATTACTCTTTCTATTAACTTAATGTACTGCAAATGACCCCAATATAACATAGCAGGCAAAACAACGACAAAATCACAAAGCAACAAAACAGAAACGACAACTTGAATAGATGAATGATCAAGTGCAAAGCAACAGGACCGAAAACATTTAATTTGGAGAACTATTTCAAGAATATAAATTGTTTATAAAAAGGTTGAAACACTGATTGAGAGACGTAGTTACTTGAAAGGAAGCCAACTGAAAATAAACTTGAACACGGGTGATTAGTTATCAACAAAAAGTTCATTATTACCTGCATCATTCACTCTTTTCATGTAAGATTCTTAAGACTTCCCTAAAATTGCTACTCCATAGTAAAATAGTGGATTAAAAGAAGTGACTACTTCCATTTTCCAATATCTTTGTACCAGAATATTTCTCTAAAAGTATAAGCACATAAATTTTACCCTTTTGAGGGAGCCTTAGATTAATAAGGTATGGCTTACTTTCGATCATAATGTTTTCATGTGCAACTTCATATAGAGTAAAAATAAAAATTTATGATTGTGGGCTTGTGGCCGATGGTCATCAAATTGTCCAACATCCAACAAACCCCAAGTTTTTGCATTTTTAAACATCCTTTAGTCAATAAAAAAAGGGTCTAGACCACTTGGTGGTCATCAAATTCAGAAGCAAAGTTGCAAGAAACGAATTACCTTGAACAAAAGATGATCATTTGTATCCACATAATGTTATCAACATGATTGGGTACACAACGCCATCATTTGAGCTTACACATTTATATGGACCACTGTAGTTTACTACTGTATTTAATAATACACGTTAATAAAATACCCCTAAGGGCACTCCCAACAATAACTCAACTTTAACCTTTAACACACTGCCACGTCAGCTTTAACACACTCACCTTTAACTCGGCTTTAACACACCCAACAATAACTCGACTTTAACACACCTTTTAGGGGGTGAAAGTGAAGGGTTTTTTTTTTTTTTTTTTTTTTACAAGAAATACCCTTAACGCAGCGTTAAGGGTTTAACTCAACACCTTAACGTTGCGTTAACGCAGCACCCTCCCAACAACTAACGCCACTTTAACGCATGAATTCAAAGCTTTAACGCACGCACCATTAACGCTCCCGTTGGGAGTGCCATAAGATATTTCATTAAACACCTCTGACGCACTCCCCAGATCATAGAATTTACCACACTGCAACAACAATGAAGAACTCAAGTTAGCAAGTTTTAAATAAAATGGAGAATATTTTACCTTTAGCAATTATGATCTGTATCAATTACCTCATCAAATCATCTCGATGAACAACACAGAGTTCGATAATCTCGTGGTTTCATCCAGAATTAAACATTTTCTTAAGGCATTAGAAGAAGAGAAGATGGAGAAAGTCATACATTGAAAATTTTGAAATTGTATCGAATCTTATAAAGGTCTGAAATTATTCTTCCTATAAATATCCTGCCAATGTATCGGATGAAACAGAATAAGACTTTCAGAATCAATAAATTTAGGGAAGAGAGAGATTTTGAATTTGATTTTTTTTTAGTCTGTATGCAGTTTGGCGTGTTTTTTATTTTTCAAGTTCCAAGATCACCATACACACGAAGAGGCTTCTCATATACAACGCACTTTTGATTAAACATCAATATCCATACATCAAAAATCATCATGAATAGATCCTTTTGAATTCCGGATCAAGCTTTTATATTTCCAATTTCGTCCAGATATTGAACGAACAAAATTAGGGTTTGCAAACAACACGATGAGATCACTGCCGGTGGAATGATATTGAGCGAACAAGATTAAGGTTTGCCAACAGTTCCTCTTTTGAATTCGTATTTCTTGGATAAGGTCCTATTTTGATTTTATGTTTATTATTCATTAATTTTCACTTTATGATTTAGTTTTAATCGTTTTCTCTTTTTAGTTATCATATAGCGTATAAAGCGCCCCATTTTTATTTTGAAATAGGTTATGATAATGCAGGAAAGTTTGATTTGATGTACCCAATTTCAAGTTATGTTAACATCTCTTTTTTTAGAGAGAAATAACCATATTTTGAATATCTCCAGCAAAGGACGGTAACCCTATAAGGAATGAGCTTATTGATGCCAAGACAAAAGAACCAAAAGATACATTAGAGGTGGATATTACCATGCTTAACTCAAAGTTATTTTGTCACATTTTATGTCTTAGCAGCTACTACCTATTTTATTGCATCTTAGCTTTGTGCTTTGCTATTTGCTACAGGTAGATGTTGCTCTCATTGCAACATGAAAGGCTCCATTTACACAAGGGCTCGGTTTGGAAAATGTAAGTGAACCTATATTAATACATTACTATTTTTTTGACTAAGCAAAAAAAAAAAAAAAGGCTTTTTAACTTATACATCTGTGTAGTTCTACTTTCTTTTTTATACCATTTTCGTAGATTCCTTTGGAATACTAAACAAGTATTTCCTAATCAAGTATTTTATGTATATATGCAGGAGAGCTTGCAAGGAAAGCATACAATTGAAGAGAAACTTAGGTACAGAAGCCACGGAACTTTTAAACTATATTTTAGCACTTGAGCTAATTTCTTATTGATATTTCCCAAGTTACTTTCTTTTTCGTGACTTCATTGTACCCTTTTTTGTGGTTTTAGTTCACTACACAAAGTTCAGTTATCAAAATCACAAACATCCTATAATATGCTAAAGTAATAATCCAAACAGCCGAGTTATTTTTCTAAAGACCGACCAAAATATCGGTCTCTATAACCTCTCTTTAAAACGAGTGTTGGCCTTTATATTTCGGACCTCCCTGAATAATAAATACTATTTAGTTATGTAATCATCCGCTATAAAGCACTGTACTTGGTTACTTATGTGTATTGTTTCTGTTTCAGCACAATACCAGATTCTCGGGGGAATCAAAAGGACAGAATCACATGGCGGTGAGGCTCAACATATAGAGAGTGAATCCATAGATCAAGGATGTATAGACTTGTGAGGGTCAACTTATTGCAGAACCTGTGGCTATGAACAGGGCTCACGCTATTGCTGGACGTCACATTCCTGGTGCATTCACCTAAAAATTTTAGCAAACTAAACTCCAACAACACATGTATAGAGACTATAGTATGTAATTTAATAACTTCTGCTAAAAGTATTTACTCAACCTTGATAATTAATTTCACCAACTGAAAGGCTTGCAGGGGAGAAGCAATTGCTGGTGTTTGGTATCACCGTATCAGGTACGGTTTCTCAGTTCATTTGCTTATCAGTTATGATGTAAATAGTGAAATGCAATAATTAGATCATGAGAAAGCTCATTTGCATATGTTTGGAGGTTTTTATAAAACCATCGGATCAAAGAAAACCGAAGGTTGTAGATGAATTTGAAGTAATTTGAACCCTTATAACCTTATTATGTACTTATCTCTTTTGCCCATTATGTGTTTATTACATGAAACGAACTCTTACAAAGCTTCGGTTCTCGAGGAACGATCTTACTGCAACACATGAGGAGAACTTTATTGTGATTATTCTAACTTCTACTTGAATTCCTTAAATCCAAAGGTCGAAACATTCTAATAGTGGAGTTGATGCAGGTTGTTGTAGCTCTTGATTTAAGTCGCACACAAAAAATTGGGAGGATGATCAAAGCTCATTTTATGCATTCCAGGTATACATTAAAAGTCACTATTTCTATTATACTTAAGTGCTGGGTCAAAAATTTGACCCAAGTACCCTGACAAGATTTGAACATAAAATAGCTCAACTCACTGATAAAATAGTGGGTTACTCACTGATAAAGAAATCAGTGAGTGTTGTAAAAAGCCCGTTGTTGAAGAAACACTTTACTTACTGATACGGTGTCAGTGAGTAAAGTATACGAGCTACAAACAACACCAGTATCACTGAGAATTGACAAATGTCTCAGTGACCCTGAAGATACTATCTCTACAAGCAGACTGATAAATATGGGCGCGAACTTCTACAAGAAAAGATAAAAGTCAGACAAAGACAAAAGAGGAAGAAGAAGAGGGACCACTTGGTGGATGACAACTCACACCAAGTGGATGACAACTCACAACAAGTGGATGTCTACTCATACCTACCCCACATGTCTTGTCTAGTCACCTGTGTATATATTGTCTGTGTTGTAATAGATTTAGTATGCTTTCCTAAACAACAAAAGAATACACAAAGTGTATTAGTTGATAGGATCATCCTCTCATTGAATCATCAAGCATGGCTTGGATCAATGAGAGTTTATTTGTCACCCAAAGGGGATACCATACCGAAAGTATCCCCTTTAAGAAGTTGAGGATGTTATCATGTAATCTAATAGGTTTTGAGTAATCTTGTAACAATTTATTTACTATCAATGAATATGTTCTTGTATTACTCAATTTCATGGACCAACAAGTGGTACCAGAGCCTAAGGTTCATTCTTATGAGCCAGATCCATGTATAACTGCTGATAACATTCTTCAAAAATTAATAAATGTGATCTTCAAAAACTGCTACTGAGATAGCAATTTTTGAGGGGGAGAAACACATTTATTTTGGTGACTGACAAACACCGATTCCCTCCCTGAACCCCACAAAACACACACACCACACAAATCTTATCCACACACAAAACCCAACACACCTGATACCACACAAAAAGCTTATCCACACAATAAGATTAAACCAAAAATATCCATCACACAAAAAACCAGACACTACTTTATCAAAAACAAAACCCATTATCTCATAATAACACAATCGATCTATCAATCATAAAAAAAAAAAAAAAAAAAGACTACATCTCATAAACCCAGATCCCAACTCACCACTCAAAATCAACTTCAACTCACGAAAAAAAAAACCAATCGATCTTACAAAATGTAAATCGATAATCGATCTTTACATCACCTAATCATCAATTTCACTCACAAAAACCTTATCCAACCACTACCCACACACTCCGATCTAAAACAATTTAAAACCCAAATCCAATAACCAAAAAAAAATCACTTCTCTTTGCCAGAAACCAAATCCTACGGTGTTTTTTATTAGGGTTGAAAAGAAGATTTTTTTTGTTGTGTTTATTCAGTTTTAATTGAAACTGAGATGGGGGTTAGATCGAATGTATAGGTTGGAATTAATAGTGTTTGTGAAGAAGGAAAAAGAGCCTTGATTAATGGTGAGAAGGTAAAAGAGATTTGATGTTGTGGTTTTAGTGAAATGGAGACGCGGTGAGCTGCTAAAAAATAAGAGCAGCTGAGATGGGTTTCATTTTGGATAATATGGGATTATTGTTGTTAAGGGATGGGTGAGATGAAGAAATGGGTTTGAATCGAATTTGTGGTTTATTGTTGGTAAAAGATGTGCAGATGATGACTGATGAGCTTAGCTCGAGTGTCAATCAGGATATGAATATGGGTCTGAAAAAAAAGGGTGTCTCTGAATAATCAGGGATATGGTTGAAAAATGAAAAGGTGGCCTGATATAATAATATCAGCCGAAAAGTTGGGAGTTGTGTGAATCGGGGTAGAATCAGGAACCCTGAAAAACAATCAGGGACTGAGAATCAAAAAAACCAGGAGTTGATAGTCACTGATAATAGTGACAAAATCTGTTTAGTGTTGGTTCTCAGGCTGAGGGATGTTATTTTTACTCAGGGAGTGGTACGAAAAGGTTGAGACGCTCAGTAGGACTGATGATCAGGTGGTAAGATGAGAAAAAAATTTCTCATCAAGGACTGAAATTAGCTTCAGTAGGCTTTGAAGTTGAGAGAAATGAGGGGGACTGAAGTGGTATTATCAGGTCACTGAACCTCAACCCAAGTCCCTGAACTCAGTGACTAAAACCCAGGTCACTGAACCTCAACCCAAGTCCCTAAAAAATTCAGGGTGTTTGTATGAATTTTTTGGGCTAAGCCTGAAAAATAAAGTGAAGGGAGACTAATATGGCTGCATAGGCTGTTCATATTGTCAATCAGGGAATGTTATCAGAAGGTGGGAAGGTTAGGTAGTCAGTTTGTGTTGTAGGGAGTGAAAGGATCAGGGATGAGTATAACTCAGGCATAGTTTGGGCTGCTATCAGGGAGTAACAAAAGGAGAGGTGGACACTGATGCATCAGTGGATAAAACACAACCTGAACCTTTGGTAAATTGAACCAGGTCCCTGAACCCGTGACTAAATCCCAAGTCACTGAACTCCCAAACTGAACCCAAGTTTCCTGAACCTTCAGGAACTAAACCCAAGTCCTTGAACCCCTGAACCTTCAGGAACTAAACGCAAGTCTCCTGAACCCCTGAACCTTCAGGAACTAAACCCAAGTTTCCTAAACCCCTGAACCTGAACCTTAGGAACTAAACCCAAGTCCCTGAACCCTTGAACCTGAACCTCGGGAAATAAACCCAAGTCCCTGAACTCTTGAACCATCAGGAACTAAACCCAAGTCCCTGAACAAGCAGGTTTGATCCCAGGCTATTTGTATATTCAAATAGGGGGAGATTGTTGGGTCAAAAATTTGACCCAAGTACCCTAACAAGATTTGAACATAAAATAGCTCAACTCACTGATAAAATAGTGGGTTACTCACTGATAAAGAAATCAGTGAGTGTTGTAAAAAGCCCGTTGTTGAAGAAACACTTTACTTACTGATACGGTGTCAGTGAGTAAAGTATACAGCTACAAACAACACCAGTATCACTGAGAATTGACAAATGTCTCAGTGACCCTGAAGATACTATCTCTACAAGCAGACTGATAAATATGGGCGCGAACTTCTACAAGAAAAGATAGAAGTCAGACAAGGATAAAAGAGGAAGAAGAAGAAGGACCACTTGGTGGATGACAACTCACACCAAGTGGATGACAACTCACAACAAGTGGATGTCTACTCATACCTACCCACATGTCTTGTCTAGTTACCTGTGTATATATTGTCTGTGTTGTAATAGATTTAGACCACACGTCTATGCTTTCCTAAACAAACAAAAGAATACACAAAGTGTATTAGTTGATAGGATCATCCTCTCATTGAATCATCAAGCATAGCTTGGATCAATGAGAGTTTGTTTGTCACCCAAAGGGGATACCATACCGAAAGTATCCCCTTTAAGAAGTTGAGGATGTTATCATGTAATCTAATAGGTTTTGAGTAATCTTGTAACAATTTATTTACTATCAATGAATATGTTCTTGTATTACTCAATTTCATGGACCAACATTAAGCTTATGTAAAATAATTTATTCTTGCACTATGGACCCGAAAATGATAAATAATCTACATTTTTGTGATCGCGGTTCATTGTTGTCTCAGTCAAAGAAGGATTGTTCAACAATGCCAATATCCTTTTTCAGACAAAATTTGTGGATGGTATTTCCACAGTTTAGAGAACATTTACTTAAAGCAACTTCATCACTACTGTATTAATGTTCAAAGTTGGACAAACTTAAGTGGCATTAAGTTTTGACTTTTGATAATAGCTTCTTTGACCACTACATACATGATATTTTGATTTACAAAAGGAGCCTTATAGTAAAATAGTTCCAACATTACTTGGTTAGGCCCCCTAGAAAAGTTAGGAGATAATGCCAATTTTCGCCAATTCCTAATACTGGTGGACATCCTAAGAAAGGCAAAATGTTGGATTCTTATTGATTTGTTTTTGAGGTTATTATTTGGTATTAGTTTAGTGTTGTCATTACTACTGTTAGGGTCGATGGTCACACATGCAAACAAATACACAAATAGTCATTTGCAGGAAACAAAAGCTATGGATACAATGTCTTTGCTTGAATTATATTAACCTAATAAACAGTATTTTAGTAGAGGTCGTTTATAATGTCTTTTGCTGTATATTTGTAGTTCTTGTTAGGATCTCTGGGAAATAAGAGTTTCTCAGTGATGGGAGGATTGTTGGGATATGAGAAATAAGGAATTTCTCATTGCTGCCGATAGTGAAGCTGGTTCCTGCCGATAGTGTTGCATTGCTGCTGCGGTTGGTTCCTGCCGATAGTATTGTTTTGTTTATGCCGATAGGGTTGATTGCTGCGGATAGTTATTGTTTGTTATCCGTAGGTTTAGAAAGTTTGTTAGATTTATTTTTAGAAGAGATTGTTGTTTATCTCTTCACACGTTTTCTTGTAAGACGGGTTAGGGTTAGGGTTTCTTATCATTATAAAAGAAACATCCCGTCCATATGTTTAAGGTACTTTTTGACGAACAAAATATTCAATAACTCAATTCTTAGTTCATAGTCTGATCCATAGAGGATCATTGTCCTTTATAGCTTTCTTCTTTATTATACTTGTTGTTTAGTTTCCGCATAAACACTTGTATTCCATACAGAGGTTCTCATTTAACCAAGCTCAATCTAGCTCGAAGTACTCGATCCTACAAGTGGTATCAGAGCCTGGTAAGGATCTCTGATAAAGAAGAAAAAGTTCGATTTCATATCTCTCAACCCTCTTTCAATGGAAGACGAAATCCCTCAAAACAATGTCATTAACCCTGAAGAACACCAACCCAAACCTGAAACCTCACAAGTCCAAACACAAATCGTCACCACCATGTCCACCAACAATGCTAAATTCCCATATCTGAAGAAAGATGAGTATGAAGTCTGGGCTATGAGAATGGAATATTGGATCACGAACACTGATTACAATCTGTGGAATGTGATTCTTAAGGGAAATAGTAAGAAGAATACTGGAAGGGATAAGGATGGCAATATCTATCATGAGCCACTTGTTACTGAGAAGAACACCTTGCACTTCAAAGGGAAACCAAGGCGAGAACCCTTCTACTTCAGGCTATTCCAGAGGATCATATGAGTGATTTTCATCACTTGGATGATGCTAGAAAGATCTGGCATGCTGTAAAAGCCAGATTTGGTGGGAATGATGAATCTAGAAAGATGAGAAAGTCTATGCTCAAACAAGAGTTTCAGGAATTTAAGATTTCTGAGGCTGAGGGAATTCACAAAGGATATGACAGATTCCACAAGATCTTGAGTCAACTCAACCAGTTGAAAGCTAGGTCGGACGATGAAGATTGCAACACTAAGTTTCTGAGGGCTTTACCACCATCCTGGTCTCAGGTTTCCATAACACTCAAGGCCAAAGGAGGACTGGATTATATGAGCTTTGATGATCTTACAACAAGCTGAAAACCCTTGAAATTGATATCAAAGGGTATTCCACCTATACACCTCATACTCCAACCCATACTGCTTTTGTTAGTAACTCTGGTCCTAACAAAACATCATATGGAAACAGTCCAACACCATCAATATCATCAATCTCCTACTCACCTGTCACACCAAAAGCTCAGACTAGATCTGATAATCTTGTAGTGGATGTGCTTCATTCATTTATTGCTGAGAGTACACCACAACAGAAGATTGTGTATGAAGATTTCAATCAGGTTGATGAATTGGATCTAGAAGAGATGGACTTAAGATGGCAAGTGGCTATGATATCGTTGAAATTGGATAGGTTTGAAAAGAAGGCAGGAAGAAGGGTCAACTTTGATGGACAGGAACCTGCCAGGTTTGACAGAAGGAAGGTGAGGTGCTATAAATGTTCTCAAACAGGACATTTTGCCAGGGAATGTACAGATAAGAAGGTAGATGACAAAGTATGATATTCTGCTTTCAAAATTCAAGAGCTGGACTCAGAGGACCCCAAGGCTTTGGTATCTGTGGATTCGATGGTGGACTGGGAGCATCATGAGAAGACGATTGCAAGTGGAGCAGATAAGGTCTATGGGATGATAGCTGGATATGGTGAGAAGAAACAAGTGGCTGGTCAGTTTGGAATGATGGGTCATCCATCTCAGGTACAAAACTGTCCATTTGGTTGTGAATCTATATATGCTAAATTGAAACAGGAATTTGATGATATAGAAAGTGAAAATAAGGATAACTTTATTCAACTTAAGGCTCATAAAAAGGGTGTTAAAACATTAGAACAACAAAAGGTCTGGTATCAACAACAACAGTCTGCTTATGAAGTAAAAATAAAGGTGTTAGAAAGAGATTTAAAAAATGCCACTAATGAGTTTAAACATTCTGAAAGGGAAAAAGCTAAGGTAGTGTTAGAAAATCAAGAGTTACAGTCTAAACTAGATGATTCCTTAGCTAAATTTGACAAATGGAAAACCTCATCCAAAAACCTTCACAAGCTTATTGATAGTTCTATGTCTACAAAAACTAAAAGAGGTTTAGGGTTCGGTGACCTGATAGGGCCAAATCAATATTATGACCCTAATGAGTATAGTGTTTTTAACCCAGAACCTGTAGATTATAGAAAACCTGTAAAGTATGTGAAGGAGGGAGGAATGAATGATGTTCCTCCACCCATAACTGGAACATTTAAACCTGCTAATCCTTTTGATGACTTTGATGATTCACAAATGATCTATGGCAAACAGGCAAAGGATTTGCCTAATCTTGATTGTGACTCTAATGAATTTGTCTCTTGTTCTTACAGTGACAAATCTTCAGAAATCAAGACTAATGACTATGCCACATGTGGATCAAGTGACAAGTCAGCTTCAATAAAGTCAGAAGATCTCTCCTCAGAAGTAGCTACTGATGAATCTCACTCAAAGACAGCTGCATTTGAAGATATTTCTTTTGATAGTGTTAAAAAAAATAATGTTTCTAGTTGTGGTTCTGTTTCAAATGTTTCTAGTTGTGGTTCTGTTTCAAACAATTATGGTTGTGGTTTTAATTCTGTTAAGGATAATTTTGTTTCATGGGTTGGTTTGAATTATTCTGTTTGCAATGAGAAAGTTATTGTTAAGAAAAAGTCCCCTAGAAAGAAATCTTGCTTTGTGTGTCGTAGTTATGATCATCTTATTAAAGACTGTGACTATTATGAAAAACAGATGGGATTATATGCTTGTAAAAATAGGTCTGTATGGAAAAATGTCAATGATATTCCCCCTTATATTCCTCAAGCAGCAAGGAGAACTTTAGTTGCCACTAGCAAGCCAGTTTCTGCTGGTAAGCCTGTTGCTGCTGAAAAGTTCATTCCTGCCGATCAGTCTGTTGCTGCTGATTATTCAGTTCCTGCCGGTAGGATCAATCCTGCTGGTTGGAGAAGCAATATGGCTAGACCTTTCAGCAGACCTACTAGTACTTACTTTCAAAATGATATGAGACTTGTTTGTTTTGACACCATGCACAAGGGAGGGGCAAGATGGAAAACTGCTGTTAAGTCCTCAGCAGGTTGTTCTTGGAAAATCAATAACCAACATATGAAAATGGGGTCCAAGATCAATGGTGGATCTCATCAATCTCCAGGGTTTAATTCTTATTGATCTACTAGGCAGGCTCAAGTCAGCAATGGCTTGAGTCTCTCTTGTATCTAATGTTGTATATGTACTCTTTTTCTCAGGATTTTCCTTTTAGAAGCAAAGATGTTGGAATTGTTGACAGTGGATGTTCCAGGAGTATGACAGGGAATTTGGAAAGATTGCATGACTTTGTACCTTTGAATGGAGGTACTGTGACATTTGGAGGAGGAGATGGAATAATTTCTGGGAAGGGAACTATCAAAACTGCCAAGCTGGACTTTGAAGATGTGCTTTATGTGAAGGAACTCCAAGACTTCAATTTGTTCTCTGTCTCTCAAATCTGTGACAAGAAGAACAGTGTTCTCTTCACTGAGAATGATTGCCTTGTGCTGTCCAAAGACTTCAAGTTGCCTGATGAAAGTCAGGTTGAACTTAAAGTTCCTAGGACTTACAATCTTTATAGCTTCAATCTTAGTGATGTTCAGCTTGAGGGTTCACTTGCTTGTCTGGTTGCAAAAGCTTCTGTGGATGAATCTAATAAATGGCACAGAAGAATGGCCCTTGTGAATTTCAAGACCATTAACAAGCTGGCTAAGAATGGTTTGGTTAAAGGGCTTCCTTTGAACATTTTCTCTAATGAGCACAATTGTGTTGCCTGCAATAAAGGAAAGCAGCACAAAGCTTCATACAAGGCTATAACTGCTGTGAGCAACATCTCTGTGCCTTTGCAGCTTCTTCATATGGATCTTTTTGGTCCTACTTCTATCAGAAGTATTGACCATAAGAACTACTGCCTGGTGGTTACAGATGATTTTAGCAGGTTTTCTTGGACTTTCTTTTTGGGTACTAAAGATGAAACTTATCCAGTTCTTAGGGATTTTATTGCCTTAATAGAAAATCAGCTAAGTAAAAAGGTTAAGTCTATAAGGTGTGATAA
This sequence comes from Artemisia tridentata subsp. tridentata, assembly GCA_021014915.2. Taxonomy (NCBI): domain Eukaryota; kingdom Viridiplantae; phylum Streptophyta; class Magnoliopsida; order Asterales; family Asteraceae; genus Artemisia; species Artemisia tridentata. Next base: position 247,482,975 of record CP139506.1, on the reverse strand, counting down.
TGGCACAGAGTTTAAGAATTCTAATCTTATTGAACTCTGTGGGAGTAAGGGGATAAAAAGGGACTATAGTAATGCTAGAACTCCACAACAAAATGGGGTTGCAGAAAGGAAAAATAGGACCCTGATAGAAGCAGCTAGGACTATGTTAGCTGAATCTAAGATGCCCACTATGTTTTGGACTGAAGCAGTATGCACTGCTTGTTATGTGTTGAATAGGGTATCTATTACTAGTCCTCATAATAAAACACCTTATGAACTTTTGTCTGGGAAGGTTCCAAACATTAGTTACCTTAAGCCTTTTGGATGTCATGTCACTATTTTGAACACCAGTGATTACCTAAGAAAGTTTGATGGGAAGGCTGATGAAGGATTTATTATTGGATATTCTGCTCATAGTAAAGCCTATAGGGTTTATAATCTGTCTTCTAAGAGAATAGAAGAGACTCTCAACTTAAGATATCTTGAAGATAAACCTAATTTGCAGGGTGCTGGTCCAGAGTGGTACTTTGATCTGGATTATCTAACTGACACCTTAGGTTATAATAAATTTAAATCAAATCTATCTGTTGGTACAAATGTTTCTCAAACTAACAATGCAGGTACCTCGGATGATGATTCTGATGCAGAGAGTGATGAACGACCTATAGTTGTTCCTTCTTTTCCTTCTAACAACATTTCAGGTTCAAAGCTCAAAGATTCTTCTGCTATGGCTGGAGGTGATTCTAGTTTTGCAGAAGATCTTGCTAGGATTCAAAGACAAGAGTTTAATGCCAAGAGAGCTGCTGAGATGTTTGGTTCTGGGTTTTCTAAAGAGAAAGAGGAGATTTTGAGAAAGGCTGAAGTGAAGTTAGAAGGAAACTGAATTCGACTAGTGGTATTTCTGTTCCTGCTGATGCCGTTCCTGCTGGTAGTGGATTTGTTCCTGCCGATCCTTCTAATGTTTCTGCTGATGTCTCTATTCCTGCTGATGTTCATGTGTCTTCTCCATCTGTTGACACTTTGGGTATTGATAACTCCCCTGAAAGATTTCCAATCCCTTCTGATCTTGGAAATTCAGTCTCTTCAAAAGATAAGCTGGAAGATCCTCATCATCAATCTAGAACAGGCATTTTCACTTCTTCCTCATATGATGATGACTTCAACCCCTCAATTACTAATCAGGCATCCTCCATTGATGTCAATCCCATTGTTACCAAGAGGATCAATATTGTTCATCCTCAGTCTTTGATTCTTGGAGATCTTAATTCCCCTGTTCAGACAAGAAGTAAATTGCATCAACCTAAGTTTGGAGAATCTGCTTTTCTCAGTTATATACAGGATCAGTTGAGGAGCAATCATACTGATTACTTACATTGTCTGTATGCTTGTTTCTTATCTCAAGTTGAACCAACTAGTATAGCTCAAGCTCTTGCTAATGAAGATTGGGTTGAGGCTATGCAAGAGGAAATGCAGCAGTTCCAGAATCAGAAAGTATGGATGTTGGTTCCTTTGCCTGCTGGAAAGCATGCTATTGGAACTAAATGGATTCTAAAGAATAAAAGGGATGCTAGGGGAATTGTGGTTCGAAATAAAGCTAGGTTGGTAGCTCAGGGTCATAGACAAGAGGAGGGGATTGATTATGATGAGGTGTTTGCACCAGTGGCAAGAGTTGAAGCTATCCGATTGTTCTTGGCTTTTGCTTCCTTTATAGGGTTTGTAGTATATCAGATGGATGTGAAGAGTGCATTTTTGTATGGAAGGATTGAGGAAGAAGTTTATGTGACTCAACCACAGGGATTTGTAGATCCTCAGAATCCTGATTTGGTTTACAAAGTGGTTAAAGCACTTTATGGTCTTCATCAAGCACCAAGGGCTTGGTATGCAAGGCTATCAGCCTTTTTGCTAAAACATGGATACAGAAGAGGGGCTATTGATAAAACTCTTTTTATCAGAAAGAACTTCAAAGATATCATTCTGGTACAAGTTTATGTAGATGATATCATCTTTGGTTCCACTAATGAAGCCTGGTGCAGGGAGTTTGAAGAATTGATGAAGAGTGAATTTGAGATGAGTGCTATGGGAGAAATGACTTTCTTCTTGGGTCTTCAGGTTAAGCAGAAACCAGATGGGATCTTTATTTGTCAGGAGAAGTATGTTTATGACATGCTTAAAAAGTTTGATATGGAGAATGTGAAGATTGCTGCAACTCCTTTTGAACCTCCAAAGCCTAAGTCCAATAATGAACCTGATGCTGCTGTTAATGTTCATCTATATAGGTCCATGATTGGTTCACTCATGTATTTGACAGCTTCAAGACCTGATATCATGTTTGCTGTTGGTGCATGTGCTAGACATCAGGTTACACCATTGACTTCTAACCTTAATGCAGTCAAGAGAATCTTTAAGTATTTGAAAGGACAGCCCAAAATGGGACTTTGGTATCCCAAAGACTCTCCTTTTGTGTTGGAAGCCTATAGTGACAGTGATTATGCTGGGGCTAACTTTGATAGGAAGTCTACTACTGGAGGTTGTCAGTTTCTGGGTCAGAGGTTGGTTTCTTGGCAGTGCAAGAAGCAGACTATAGTGGCTACATCTTCTACTGAGGCAGAGTATGTTGCTGCTGCTAGTTGTTGTGGACAGGTTCTTTGGATGCAAAATCAGCTGTTGGATTATGGGTTCAACTTCATGAACACTAAGATCTTTATTGATAATCAAAGTACTATGTGTATTGTTAAGAATCCTGTTTATCATCAAAGGACAAAGCATATTGAGATTCGACACCATTTCATAAGAGATGCTTATGAGAAGCATCTTATTCAGGTGGTCAAGATTCACACAGATGATAATGTGGCTGATTTGCTAACCAAGGCTTTTGATGGACCAAGGTTTAAACATTTGGTGGTCCATATTGGGATGGTAAATCCCTAGCTGCTGAGCTTAAGGGGAGGATTGCAGATTAAGGGGAGGTTGAAGCTTAAGGGGAGGATGCTTCTTGTTGTTGTTGTATATTTTTCTATCTTTCTTTCTTTTGGTTTCTTTTCTTATTTTCTTTCTTTTCTTTTGGTGTGTTTCTGATTTCTTTTTCTTAGTTAAAAAAAAAAAAAAAAAAAAAAAAAAAAAAAAAAAAAAAAAATCTTTTATATTTTGTGTGCTAATAAGATGGTTTTGAGCAACACCTTGCAGGTACATTGTTGGTGTTTACACCTACACAATAAATGATGCTCAACTCACCATGTCTGATAGACAAGAAAGAGTTGACTCACCATGAGGGTACGGCTCTGGTGTGATAATCAAATCCGTTGATAGCTGTAATAGCTTGCTCAAAGCTATAGGGTACTTCAACTCACCCATGGTTTATTCCTGAGAGTTGAAAATGGTTCTCAATTCACCATGGATGTAACCCTTTATGGGATCCAAAGAATTGGCTAGTCCACAAAAGTATGGTTTGTGGTAAAGACAATTGGTATCCATATTTGGTATTCAATTCACCAAGGTTCAGTTGAAACCAAAGAATTGACTAGTCCTGAGCAAACGGCTATAGGTAAAGACAAGTCAAATCCGTTTATAGTTGCTGATTTGCTAATAAATCATATGGTTATCAGTGTACCATGGTCTAACAAACCTAAACATTGGCTACTCCAGTAGTGATGGCTATTGGTAAAGAGACATCAAATCCATTAATTTTCAATGATTCACCTCTCACAGGAGTTAACACACCTGGATGTGATGAGAATAGTCTGAAACTTAAGTGATTTGATGTACATATTGTCATAGTGGCAGCCAAGTTCCAGTGAATGTCATGGTGACCAGTATACATGTTTTGAAGAAGATTTCATATTCCTGCTGAACTATTGAAGTTGCTACTGGATGCTATAGAGGTTGGAATCTGGCATATTATGGATGTTGCAGCTGGTTACTACTTATTGCTACTGCTAAGTCGCAGTCCTCAAGCCTGAGAAGTTAAAGCTCTATCACATTGGAATCTTGCAGGTTAACCTAGTCAACCTCAAGATTAGGGGAGGATTGTTAGGATCTCTGGGAAATAAGAGTTTCTCAGTGATGGGAGGATTGTTGGGATATGAGAAATAAGGAATTTCTCATTGCTGCCGATAGTGAAGCTGGTTCCTGCCGATAGTGTTGCATTGCTGCTGCGGTTGGTTCCTGCCGATAGTATTGTTTTGTTTATGCCGATAGGGTTGATTGCTGCGGATAGTTATTGTTTGTTATCCGTAGGTTTAGAAAGTTTGTTAGATTTATTTTTAGAAGAGATTGTTGTTTATCTCTTCACACATTTTCTTGTAAGACGGGTTAGGGTTAGGGTTTCTTATCATTATAAAAGAAACATCCCGTCCATATGTTTAAGGTACTTTTTGATGAACACAATATTCAATAACTCAATTCTTAGTTCATAGTCTGATCCATAGAGGATCATTGTCCTTTATAGCTTTCTTCTTTATTATACTTGTTGTTTAGTTTCCGCATAAACACTTGTATTCCATACAGAGGTTCTCGTTTAACCAAGCTCAATCTAGCTCGAAGTACTCGATCCTACAGTGCTGTATATGAATAGTACATATTAATTTCATGATTACCAACTTATTACTTATATTCCTTTTAAATGTCTTATGCTCTATGATGTTCTAATATTTGATCATGAATATGTAATTTGTTTCTATAGGTTGTCTCTGGATTTGAGCAATTTCGCTTTTGGGGAATTCAGCAACCAATGTACCACTTCCAATTCTGCTTATGTTTATGATTTGGCTTCTACTTCTGGTCTGCAAGATAAGGTATACTCTCCTTTCCCCCTTGCCTCCCTCAGGCCCCTATTAACAAGTGCAAACTATAATTGCAGATTTACATGCTTCAGGAAGAAAACAAGAGTTTGCTTCAAAAGGTAATGGCTCTAAACTTGGTTCAATATCTCTGAAATTAGTATACAATTGGGTTAATTCAACTCTTGTGTGCATTAGATAATTAAGCTATCTAAGGTTGGAATATTGCTTGGTATGTGATGCAATTAAAACGTTATGTATATCATATATTCTTCCATTGAAAGTAGACTTTTTCTGGAATTTTTAGTAGGTGTGGCATAATAATTGTATGCTCGAATAGTTCAAAATTTTAAAAAAAAATGCTGAAAACAAGTATGTTATCTCTCTTAAGGTTTCATATACTGTTACCAAGTGGTTCAATGTCAAAATACTAAAAGTCACTTCATTGTTTGGTGAACAGAGTAATATATGATTTGTATGTTCTCCTATGGTTTCATTCCAGCTTCGAATTGCGGAGGAAAGATATGAAGCTGAAGTAAGGTCTAGGCAGCTCGAGAAACAGGTGCAATCTCACTTATAAAAGAAAAGCCTTCACGTTATTTCAGTTAGATATATGCAAAATAAATTATTTTTATATTTTATATTTTCACACTTTCAAGCCTTGCTAATGATGTTTAGATATAATGACACAACATCAAATTGACATCTTGCATTTAGTAGACGAGCATACTAAAATGGTCATACGTACATTGAACAAATTAAACTCAGTGGGCTAACAATGATAGTCATTACACTGTGAAGACGAACATACTAAAATGGTCATAGGTGTTTGGGTGTTGCAACATGTCTAGCATCAATCTACTCTATATGCATGAGTAACATGTTATGTTACATGGTCAATGGTTTGTTTGCTTATATATGAAGTACCATGTGGATTTTGGTTGTTGTATGGCTAATAGTTGCTGGTCTAAGTCTATCCCAATCATGTTCTGTATCATGAATTACTTTCTAATTTCTCATGCATTTTTTTGCCACTCGCTTGCGTCTGTGGAAAACTAAAGAATGACAACACTTTGGGTTTCATATGTGCCTTTTTATTGTAGATGGGAATATATTGGTGAGGGTCAATTAAGCACATAATGGTTTATGTCAATTAAGTTGTGAAGCTAAGTAGTGTGTTTGCTCATGTAGGTTCAAGAATGCTATTTGCTTTATGCTAAGAAGGAAGCGAATGAATTGAAGGTTCCAACTTATGATCATTAAAGTAAGGTAGTCACTACAGGCCCGAGTTGCCGAGGAACGAGCTAAATATATCCGTTCAAGAAGTCTGACAATAAACTGGCTACTAAAGTGGAATGTGAATGTAAGTGGGAGCTTTAAAAGTTAGTTGGATAGTTGCTAGATGAATTGTATTTAATTTGATTTGTTGAAAATTGACAATGTATATAAAAGATTTGAAGCTTACCGTAGGAAATGTCTTTGGAAGTTTTAAATATTGCATCTAAAACAACAAACATAAGTACATCCATGGTTTCATAATGGGTGATGATATATACACATAGGCTTTTACTTTGCACACATAAATTAATGAGTAAGGACAAACAATACCCCATGTAATTTTATGTGTGCAAAGTAAAATCATATGTGTAGATATCAATTCCCTTTCATAATTATATTCATGCTTTTACCATTATGCTTTTACCATAAGACATGTCAATGAAATACAAAAGCATTGTCATTTGTTTTTACAAATCATCAATTATTATGCCTAATAAGATATAAGAATAATAAGGCAGCTTTCCATGCACCTTTATTCATTATACGAATTTGATTGACATTTAGCTCAAGTTGATCATGTAAATACATTAAAGTTAGACCATGTCTTCCTTTATAAATTAGATACCATATGAAACTAGCCCGTTCATCGGATGGGTCTTGAAGCTAATATAATTGTATGCGAAACATTGTTTAAAAGGCAAGCCTATGCAATGTAGCTTATTTTGTTCTTATACTTTTCATTATTCTTTTTACATATAATACATGATTACTTTATTTTTGTTTCTAATTATTTTTTTAAACATATTTCCGTTATTCATTTTTTATTTACGTTCATATGATTTTGTCAAACAATATTATGAAACTATCTATATTCATTTATATAATCAGATTTCGAATACTATTTTTTTTTTTTTAATAATTTTAAACAGATAAGTACTTGTGCTACAAAGGTACCTGGCATAAGATTAAGAAGAACCATAATGGCGATTGTAATAGCATGATGTCTTACGTCAAAAGACTGATGAAATATTACAACAACTACGTGCAGCAGGACACAAGATAACAGATGATTATATGGTTGACCACAACGTCACTGACGATGAAGAATAAGTTTTTCTTATGTTTCTTGATGCTGAAATTTTAGTTATCACAATGTTTTGCGTACTTTCGAAGTAGTTTTTACGTTAATGTTTGTAATAAAATGGTTGTTGCAATTTTTGCAAGCCATGGTTATCATAACTATTTTCGTATCAATGTAAGTTATTTTTAACACAACATTATGTTTCTTACTTTATTTTTTTAAAATTTTTTATAATAATGCATGTTACATTAACATAAGAAAATCATCTATCAACATTAACGCATCATTTTGTAACATCAAATCGAAAGTAAAATGTTTTTATTGTATAACATTATTAACAACTTAATTGAAAACGCAGTATATTATACTCTACAAATTAATGGATGCAATATAACCAATAACTTTTTTTTCTCATATTCAACTTAACTGACAAAATGATTACCAAGAAGTTGATTTGCAATTTACAATCTTAATCTCATATCAAACCATTGAAATTTTTATTTTTATTATTCAAGCAAAATTCTTAAAACTAGCCGCCCATCGGGCGGGCCTTGAAGCTAGTTACGTATGTTTCAACTTTCAAAGCATAAAAGATTGAGACGTGCAATTTTAGAACTTAACCAGACAATTTAACAGTAAAGTGTTTAAAGCTTGTTATTGGGTCTAGGGGTTTTCAACTTTCCCACCAAATATTCAACAAATAATAAAACGAGTATGGCGGCCCGCGCGCTGCGGCGGGTTTTTTAGCGTAATTTTTTTAATATGTTTTTCGTTATATTTGCATAAATGGATAATATAAATTCTGATCTTTATTAGTAATTTGTTGTTTTTTGTATCTAATTTGGGTAAAATCATGAGTTAGTTAATGAATTTGGTTTATTCATGGTTTTGTCACTGGGTGAAAATCAATTGGTTAAAAGAGGTGAAAGAGGTGAATATCAATTGTTTGCATAAGGTGGTCAAATAAATATGCTAAAGCATCCTTGAATGGTAACACATTAAGCAGCAGAATATGCCACATTCATGCCAATTAATGTTGTAACAGAGTTCAGTATATCTATAGTTGGCTTTCATTATTAAAGTACATGCTCAGGTTAGCACCATCCTATGACACCAAAGTCACAAAAAGGGTGACCGCTAAAATGATTTTAAAATAAAGTAGATTCAGCAGATGATAGCAGTAAAAGTTATCAACTTCTTTAAACATTAGCATTACATTATTACAAAACGTGTGCCACAATTGTAGGTGTAACACAATCAAATTTGTTAATACAGCTAACATTGTTCAAAAGCTAGTGCCTTTTGTACATTTGTGGCACAATTAGTACTACCGGCAGTTATCATTCACGTCTACTACATAACACATAGGAAAATATTTACATGCATTGATAGGATGCCATTACTTGTTTTTTTTACTTGTACAAAAGACAGGTGCCGTTGTTCCTTTTCTATTCTTGCTTTCCTTTTTTGTTGCTTGTTTCTGATTTTTCTTGTGGGTTAACTTCAAACGACAGTTCTCTTTTTGCTGTCTTTGTTTGTGCTTTGGTGATTTTAGTTTCCTTTGCTGCAATTTTCACATGATGTTCTGTTGGTGGTGTAGAAAGCTGAGAACTCGGGAACTTTATATCATCTGGTACTTCAGATGTTACAATGTTAGTTGCGTATGCTTGACTTGTTTCATCGTCAGGAGATAGTATAACCAAAGGTTTTGGGTCTAACACTTTGTCTAAAATGAAGGTTGCACGACCGAGCTCGCTTTCCTTTGTAAAGTGGAATTGGAAGATGTGTTGTGTGCCAATGAGTGAGATCAAATTTGGTGGCAGTTGGTATGGGTTTTTGTCTTCAAGTTGCTCCACAATTTGGTTGCATTCAGTGGTGAGGTTGTCAGATTCAGGACTGAAACATGTTAATGTTATGGCTCCTGTTCCGTCATCAATTGTTGCTCTAAAACAGTAGCTGTAATTGATATGAATGATTGTTGTTAGACTATTATTATTAAGCAAAAGAGTATGCAGCAGTTTTATTGTTGCTTACCTTTAATTTGGAATAGGCTGTGCTCCGTGGTCGATTCATCTTGGTATCGGGACCTCTTCAATAATTTTTTGAGTACATTCACTACACTTCTTGTAGTACCATGGCTGATTGGGATTGATTGAAGAGATAGTGGCTTCATTGGTAAACCGGGCATACTGGGTTCATTTTTTTTTGTTAACACACTGTGCACAAAGTAATACGAAAATAAAAAAGTTTATTGCTTACTCTGTGGTGTTTTGGGTCTATCTCCAACAAGGTTTTGAGCGAGTAGCGATTCCATTTTTTTCTTCTTCTGTGTCATCAAATTTTTGGTGCTGAATTGGGAGAACAGGCGGTAGGCCAAGCAGATTTGCATACATGTGATAGTAAATGTTTTTAAGGATATGTTTGTAATTTTGTATTTATTGTGCTACAAATATTTGTTTTCAACTTACACGCTGCATATTTCTTGTGCCTCTGCGATATTTGGGTTCAGAAAGTAACGTGTTGCAGATGTTGCTGAAAGTTGTAATTCTGCACAGATTTGGGACAATTTTTATTTTTTTATATTTGTGATTAATAGATTTGGCACAAAAAAATTTAGTATGAGATTTACCGTTGTGTCTACGTGTCACTCTACATGAGCTGATTGCAATAATAACTGGTTGCTCAAGGCTTTCATATTTATGCTCTTCAAATTTAGTTGCCATTTCATTCCATATTGTGAAATTTATTGGCAGACCACTGTTTAAAAAGTATGTATTAGATAAAGGGGTGTGCTTTTTTATAGAAGGTATAAACTTATAGTTTAAACTTACTCGAGGTTCTGCACTTCAATTACTCTCCATTTGGTGTTGCTTCCTGTTGCAGTACCTTTTGTGCGAGTATCGTTTACTCGTATGATGGTTCCAATATAATCTTTAGGCAATATTATTAAACATTAGTTATTTGAAGCTTGCAAAAGTGTAATATACAAAAGGAAGGTACCTGTGAGTATAGCATCATTGTTATCAGCTCTAGGTTCGAGTTCACTGTATCCGGCAAAGTTGAAGTAGTACTCTGGAAAGTTTCGTTGGCAATGATGCTAATGTCAGTCACATGCCCAAAGATAAGTGATGTTTTATGTGGTACAGCACGTTGCCATTTTCTTGCTGGCTCACAGCTGAAAGCCGAAATTCTATAGGCAAAATTTTCTTGAAGCCTTCTGTTGAAAAAGTCGATGTCTTTAGCAGCCATGTTGGCTTGTATAGCATTACCCTAGAAGATAAATGAGTTGTTTATTACCCAAGTGCATTAACTTTCTTTTATCAACTAATATTAAAACATTGTTGAATATTACCCAAGCGCATTAACTTTATTTTATCAACTAATATTAAAACATTGTTGAACAAAACTGGTATTCATACCTCATGATCTACCAAGATACAACATAAACCTGTTGGATTAGGTTTGTTTGGATTTCTGGCTATCCACTTTTTGTAGACTTTAACTTCAATCATTTTGTTACAGTCGGTTGGATTTAGGTCGGCAATGTTAATTGGTTCGGACTGTTGCATTATCATTTTACCTGTGTTTTTTGACATTGGGTTGGGGTTTGTTGGTGATGCCATGTTGTTTAATGTTCACGTTCTAGGTACCTGTGACAAAAATAAAAAGGAACTCACAATTAGCGTTAAGTAATACTAAAAAGTCAAGGCAATGCATTCTGTTTTTTAACAATGATATGTAAAACTATAAGTACAAAGTTTCAGATAATTCTATATACTAACAATTTGGATAGTAAGGCATATAAGGTGTTATATGTGACAACAATTGTTAAATGAACCTGGATGCCTTTAATTTTTGACAAAAAATCTTTATAGACTATGTTTTTTGTAGTATTTGGGGGTTGATTTGTTTGTTGGTTAATGAGAATCTTCAATCCTTATGGCGATGTTGCTCTTGACAATGCGACGTACAACTGTCCATGCCCAAAAACAGGTTCAGGAAGATAAATTCCTATTTTTTTTAGCGATTGGCCTTGGCTTTTATTGATGGTCATGGCGTAGCAAACTTTTATGGGAAACTGCTTTCGCTTGAAATGGAAGGGCATTTTTTCGTCTTTATGGATTAACACAACTCGGGGAAGGAAGAATTTTTCTGTAATTCGAGTGCCGGTAATAATCTGAGCTTCAATAACTTTGTTCAAAAGTTTTGTAACGATCATTCTTGTACCATTGCATAAACCACCAATTAAGTTAAGGTTTCTGAGAAGGATGATTGGTGTTCCAATTTTAACTTGCAGTTTGTGTGGTGGAAATCCAGAAAATCTGATGCTATTCAGGTATTCCGTAGGATATAAGAGTTCAGTCTCTCCACCATCATTTTCTTTAGGTATGGCATCGTCTGAACTATTGTAAGACTTTAGTTCACCCTCAAGCATTTGTAACACTTGTGTGTTTATGAGATCAGCTATCTCATTTTTGGGACACACAATTGCTTTGTCATGTAAAGATTTTGCAGTAGGTCTCTGTAAGGTTTCGTTGTCATATATGAATTGTATCAGTTGTAATCTTGCATCTTCAGTTTGACGGATACAAAATTCATCTGGAATTTGAACCCAAGAAGAACAATCAGGTTCAGCTTCATCTGGTATTCCAATTTTTCCGTCTCCAACGTCAAGGAGCCATTGTGAAAAATTGCTGAGTTGCAGTCTTTCGTGTTCCAGCATATTCTATTTTCTGAGTCTCATGTTTTCATGAAGTGAAAATACTTTGAAGCTTCTCCATAGATATGATTCAGCGATGGAAGAGGAGATGATTTCATTTTTTGTAGCATTTTTCTTTACAGGAAGTGTTTGCCGAAAGTCACCACCCAACATAACTGTCTTTCCTCCAAATAAAGTGGTTGGAGCATCAAGAATGTCTCTAAGAGTATGGTCCAATGTTTCAAAGCACCTACGATCATTCATTGGTGCTTCATCCCATATTATGAGGTCGGTTTCTTTTAGTAAACTGGCTATATGAGTTCCTTTTTTTATATTGCACATTGACTCGTTAGTTAAATCTAATGGTAGCTTGAATATGGAATGTGTCGTACGTCCTTCTGGTAAAAGTAATGAGGCAATACCTGAAGATGCAACTGCTAATATGATCTTGGCTTCTGAACGCGGAGTGCATATTATCGTTTTCCAAAGAAATGTCTTCCCTGTACCTCCATGGCCATAGACGAAGACCAACTCTTGTTTGTTGTTTGCTGATGCATTCACAATGAGGTCAAATATAATCTTCTGATCTTTGTTGAGCTTTGAAATGAGTAATTCTTTTTCTTTTTTCAACATTTCACGGTCATAGTTTCTTTCTTCCATTAAAAGTCTGTTGTTTAATGCATTCAAAAGGTCTTTGGGTGGCAAAGGAAGGGCAAATTCTGGTAGCGATCTAGAGTATCCGTTTAAAAGGCCTTCAACTTCACATAAAACGCAAGCCTCCAATTCTGCATCATTTTTTTGAATTGTCGGAATCCCAAGTGTTTTTGACAGTATATTGGGAACATCTTCTGACATCTGTTTCCAAAAATCTTTCCATATAGAAACTGGGTTAGAAACATTGCAAAAGATCAGAATTTGCACAAACAATGCTCTTAGTTGTGACGCATTTGCATAAAAAGCAGCCTCCTCTAAAGCATTTTTCCATTCTTTGTCATCACCGAGCAGGCCCATTGCTTCACATGCAGCTCGATTTGTTGGATAGACCTTTTTGTCAACTGTTCGTATGTCCCTAAAAGATTGGCAGCCTGTTTGATGACATAAGAGTATCCTTTGATAGTATAAGTCACCACAGCTGGGATGTATGTATGTTAGCCTACCAATTGATGAGTTGGTTGACCGTTTTCGCCATTGCCAGTATTTGTCACCGTTATACCAGACAAATTCAGAAGGAAAATTCAAGTATGTAAGATGTCGTCCATCAGTCCACTTGGAGTTATAATCTAGCCATTCAGTAAGTGTTGTCTTCTTGTTGCAAGGATTTGCAATAATTGACTCTAAGCTCTGTTTAGCTCGAAAAGCAACTCGTTGCATGCCTTCTAAGTGTACAGCTAGTATTTGGACTGCAGGTACCCTACTGTGTATATCAAATTGCAGAATCGTCCAGCAAGCTTCATGCAGGCTGTTAGCTTTAATTTTAGATAAAAGTGATGGTCATTCAATGAAGTTAGAACTTTGTGTTAAGTGGGCTTGTATTAGTCTTAGTGTTATATGTAAATGTTCAACCCATTGGACAAAAGCCCACTAGCCCACATCAAAAACCTTTAGGGCAAAAAGGGTGTGCTATATAAAGTACCTTATCCTCATTTGTGAGGTGTGGTTCACAGTGTGTATGTGTGTGTTTAATATATGAAGCTTTAACTTCCATCTATCTCTTAAACTATATACAATCCATATACACTTGTCCCATCTCATCTCTTGTGTTTAAACGCCCCATAAAGTGTGATAAAGAGTGATTATCGACTACAACAAGTGGTATCATGAGCTAACCGGGTGGCCATTCGTGGTGTTTTTGAGGTAAAATATGTGATTCGTGGTGTGTTTTTATTTTTTGTGTTCGTTCTCTCTTGTTCCTATAACACTCACTGCTGCGTTTTTTGATCTTCAAAAACATGGTTGTTTTGTGTTTATATTGGAATCGTACACACAAAATCCACGAATGGATCCTAATGGAGGGAAGCCTGCCCAGGATGGATCTTCTCATGATCAAGATCATGCCTTATTTGCTTCTTTAATCCATAATTTCAAACATGAACTTGAAAAGTGCAAAGAGGACAATAGCAAAGCTAAGCAAACAAACGTCTTATTGTCCAAAGAACTTGAAAAATTAACAAAAAGCAAAGACATTGAAATCTCAAACCTTAAATCTCAAGGTCAGAAATTTGTGGATGAAAATTTAGGCCCCGCCAACAGAAAGGTCCAAGAGCTTTTAAATGAGAACGTTGAATTAAAAATGAGATACTCAATGCTTCAAGAAACCACGTCAAATATTAAGAGTGTTAATACAAAACTTGAGAATGAAAATCAAGAGGTTTTAAAACGTGCAAACAATCTTGAAGAAAAACTTCGAAAAACAGACCAAAGTGTTCAAACTCTTCAAATGATGATTCCTAAAGCTGAGAAAGTCCATAAGGGAAAATCAGGAATTGGTTTTGAAAATACAGATCAGGTTGAACATAAATTTTTGCCGACTGATGCTCTGTTCATGTCAGAAGAAGATGAAAATTTGGAAAAGGAAAAAACGCTTAAAAGTCAAACAAAGAAAAAGTCCACTCTCGTACCAAGGCTTTGTGTATGGTTGTATACAATTGTCAGAAATACCAAAACCACCTTTCAAAAGAAAAGAAACAAATGTGAAAAGATTTTTCAAAGAAGTTCAACTTGCTACTTATGATGCTAAGTTATGGCAAAATAAAGCAAGGAAACAATTTTGTAATCTTAAAAATCACATTGATCACACGTTAAAGGTCATTTGGTCGAAACAACAATACACCAAGAGTGACTACAATCGTCTCATGTTATCAGACTCTTGGCTAAAAAGGGAAGTCTGTAAGTTACTAAAAGATGAGATTGAACCTCTTGTGAAAAATATCAATTTATGTTTTGAATACTTTGAAAAATTTCTTGTCACTGAAATGAGACAAGATTTAAAGTACATCCATTCTCTTGAAGATGAATTTGATGTAAAATGCTTAAATCTTGATATCCAAAAAGAATTTTTCACAAATCAAATTAAGTCACTTAAGTCGGTATCTGTCTGCCATGAGCATGAGAATGTGGATTTTTTGAAATCTGAAAATCTTTGTTTCAAAAGGAAAATCACTGAACTTTCAAAAGAAGTAGATGAAGTCAAAGAAGAATTGTCAAAAAGAATGCTTCTTCTAAAAACTCTTTGACATCAGTGCTTAAAGAAAAGGAAAAGATTTTTGAAGAAAATTGTGATGATGCCAATGTCAAGTTTGATTTGGATGAAATTGATACAAAAAATATTGAATTGGAACATGCTATGGCATCATTACAAAAAGAAAATGAGCATTTGAAACAGACTTACAAAAACCTGTTTGATTAAATCAAACGTTCACGTGTTCTGAATCAAAAATCAAACACGAAACAAAAGGAGTCTGAAGTATTGAAGCCTCAAGTTACAAAATTTTCCTATCCAAATCCTCTATTTGATTCTAATTCTTCAGATTTTGAAATGGAAAACGCAAACCATGTGCTTCAAACAAAAGTCCTTGAGCTTGAAACTCTTTTAGCTCAAAGAACAAGCGATCTTGAGGATGTCAAAACTGATCTTTTCAACAAAACAAACTGTGGAAAGGTTTTGTTTTGTTAAGATATTTATGTATGAATGTGTTTAGCATGCGGAATCTACTACAACACACTTAAAAGAACACAAGGTGGTGAGTTATGTAAACGTGAGTATGCAATGAACAAGGAACACAACTTTGGTTAACACAAAACGATTCAATATTATTGATGAAATAATACGGATGATCTAAATATCACCGGGATTACAAAGTAATCTTGAATCTAAGATTGTAAAAGGATTTGTGAGTTGAGTAACTAAGTTACTTGAGAGATAGTTCGGTTTTTGGTTAATAGTTGGAAAAGATGCATGCATGAAGTGTGACTAAGGTATCCTTTTATAAGATAAGGACACCTTATTACAAGTTGTTCAAGTGGATGAATATAATACTATACTTTGACTATTTTAGCGCCTACAATTAAATACAACTACCAATGTACAACTCTGCAATATTCTTCTGTACACCACAGAAGACTAAACTACTTCTACATAACGTATAACAATGTACAAAGACTAATAATTCAACTAAATATCTATTACAAAATATCTAATCGACTTGACATAAGCTTGGCAGGCTCTTCATCAACTAGCAGTACCTTCTACCCAGAAGGTACTGGTAGAACATCTTCATACTCTTCAAAATCAACTAGCAGGCTCTTTGACATCTTTAGCAGGCTCTTTGACTTGAACATTTTATTCCCAACAATCCTCCCCTAAACTTGTTATTTCCATTAAAATACACAAGTTTCTGATGAATAAAATACATACCTTGAGGATTTGAGGGAACTCTTCCAAAAACCTTCACTCTCTGTTCTTCCTTTTTCTTTCACATTGCTCAAATATGCTCCTCGGCAAACTTTGAACAATTTCTGATTTCTCATCATCTTTGTCACATCTTAATCTCTTAGAGATCATAGTTTTAAGCACTTCATAACTAAGTGGATACTCTTTCTCAGCCAACATGAAGAGTTCAATCCCACTTGATGTGTAAAGATGATGAATACTGCTAAGGCTTAGAAATTCCCATGTTGTTGAATGATCATAATAGGGAAATTTCCAATGAACATCTTTGGGATCAGGATCAAACATCCTATTGAATTCTACCCATAATTCCTGTTCCTTAGCATCAGTACTAGAATTTGTGTCTAGCCTAATCTGCACTAGATTCCACAATTCTTCCAAGTCTGCTCTGTCAGATGCTCTAACTAGATTTTCAAAATTCTTAAAGCTAGCAGATTGACCCCCAACCCTTATTATTTTCCATGATTTTCCTAATCTATCATGATTTACTTCCCAGTCAATAATAGGGCGTCTACAGCTAATTGGATCAGCATGAATGATAGTTGGCAAAGTAATTAACATCTTACTTACTTGCTGAGAATCCAATTTTGCTACTTCTTTCTTCTGAGCATCCTTCTTCTTCATTGAGGGCTTTGCATCAGATGGAACTTTGTAGTAAAGACTTTTGTAGGCTTGAAGATACAAGTAGTAGATTTCATCATTAGATTTCTTCTTCAGTTGATAATCAGTCCAATTTGCTTGACCTTTTAGAAATCTCTTCATGAAAGTCACTTGATCTTTCCATGATTTGCCCACCTTAAAACCTCTTTTCTCACTTTCTTTCATCTTTTCAAAAATGTCAGCCAGAGCTGCTTCTTTATACTTCTTGTTGATAAAAGATTCAAGTGCTGCTGTCTTCTCATCAGAATTGAGATTCTTGTCATTTACTATCATTGAAGCTTGGCCTTTCACAATCGGATCATTAGAAATAATCCATTGCATTTGTGCATCAAAGGTTTCTTGAGCAATTTGAGTATCAAGAAGAGTCTGAGCAGCATCTTCAGCATCTTTCTGCTCTTTCATTACTGCAAGCATTCTTGAAGCTTCAAGAGCTTTTAGTTCTTCTTCATGAACCCTTTTGGCCTCCTCTTCACCTAAAGCCATCTGAATTTGTTGTGTTCTTTTCAACTTCTTGGACTTAGGCTCATCTTCAATCATAATGCTTTTGTCCTTATCCTTTGGAGTTGGTTCTTGTGATGGAGCAGAAGATTGCTCATCAGCAGCAAAAATCCTCCCTTGAACAAATAAATTTCCTTGAGGCTCTAAACCCCTCTTTCTCTTGTACACTTTCTCAGCAGACCCTTTGTACCCCATAGCCAATAGCCTCTCTATCCTAGCAGGCTCTTGATGCGTGGGTTTTGCAACCTTACAACAGGTTTTACCTCTCGAGGGATCTCAAGAGGCTTACAACCCCACCAGGCAGTGTACCTGACCGATGTAGTATAGTGTAGTGGTAAGTACGGGGGATTGATGGTTCTCCACAGGGAATAGTGTTCGTTAGGTGTGAAAGACTACTCTAATTAGGTCTAAGGGTTGAGGAAGATTCTTTTTATGTTTTTATATTTTTATGAAAGCAAGTAAAATCTCGGTTTTGAAAGAGTGGGCGGAATTAGTTGCTAGTCAACTAACCCAAATTACTACAAATGCAAATAAAATAAAATAACTGAAAATAAAATGTTGGTGAGAAACTTATGTGTAGAGAAATGTGTTTACTTAGATTTCCTTACTCCCTAACCATCTTTTACCGGTTGATTAGTGTGTATTAGTCGCGTGGATGACGGGTGTATTCCTTAATACCATTCGTGGGGTGGCGTACTTACTTCCCCAACTCTACAAGCTCCTACTTCACTCCTATGTCGAGCCGGCTAGGAAGCTCCTAACATGGGATCACTAGAATTCGCTTGTGCATTAAATACAACCATAAAAACCTTTAGTACGCATTTGGTTCATATTTCTTAAGACGTTCAAGCAAGTTACCGAATAGGAAGTTAGCCAGTTTTCTTAAGCCTAACATAGATAAACAATCATCCAATACAACTAACAACACACTAATAACCAATAATCAATAGCTAGGTTTCATTAGATCTAAGCAAACACAAGATAAATTTAGCCTAACATGTTAATCAAAAGACAAGAATAAGATAAAATCAAACAACACATAGACATATTGAATGATTAATTGATAACTTATCTTCAATGTAACATGGAAGATCTCAAGGCAAAAAGCCTTGAAAAAGAGGCTGAATTCGTCTTAGGGTTTTCTCCCAAAATTCCACACACTAAGCTCTCTCTTAATGACAAAAAATTAGAAAACTATATATAGACTTTTGCATCTGACGGCGTCACCTTATGCATTGTGACGCCGTCACCTCGCCGCTTTTAGGGTTCCCGGGTGACCATCTTGACGCCGTCCCTCTTTAATTCTCCAAAATCCGTTCTGGCCTATCAAGGCTTGACGCCCTCACCTCTTGAACGTGACGCCGTCCCCTTATGAATTAAGCCGTGACGCCCTTGATTTAGTTAAAGCGTGACGCCGTCAGAATTCACATGCTAACTCACTGGCCCGTCATGAGTAAATTTCACATCCCACTTTTCTTGCCAAGGCATGACGCCGTCAAGAGATGATTCTGACGCCGTCAAAGGTAAATTTCAGCCGATTTTGAGACTTTGTCGTATTCTTCACTTTAATGCTCCAAAAACGTCCAAAATGCCTCCTTTTCCAGATTTCTCCTCAAAAGTACCTAAAATGACAAAAGGAACGATTTAGGGCGATATTTGATCAAATAAATACGATTTCGGGCTTAAATGACCCCTTAAAAGCGGTACACTTTTCGCTTCATCAAATACCCTTACACTTGAGATTTGCTTGTCCTCAAGCAAATGCGCTTTTATTCTAATCAAAATACAAGTTAGGGGTCATTTAATGCTAACATAAAAGTAATTACAACAAATAATCGTTCCACTTCAATCATAATAAGCACGGAGATTACATACTAGCACCTCACAAGTAGTGTTTAGATACTCACATCTCTCAAGTGTCATCAAAATAAATCTCATAAATGAAAACGGAAAATATCTCTCACTACCTGTCATAGCAAATAGATTACCATAGGCTTGGGAAAGGATCGAAAACCTCCTCCACTAGGCGTAAGCACCAAAGATAAACTATCAAAGAGGGCTTTTAAATGGGTTGTAATGTTAGGTGTAGGGAAAAGGAAAACACGGTTTGGTTGGATAAAGGATATTTTACTGGTGGCGAGTTAAAAATCTTGGTCAATTACATGTACTATACAATGTTGCTAAGCCAAGACTAGACTCGATCTTAAGCTAGAAACGAAATAACAAAATAACAAAAACATAAAACAAACATAAAATAAAACGGGATGGTAGTCCGTATGTTTTTTCTATTTTTCATTTTCTCATTTTTTTGTATTTTTCTTGATTTTTCGATTTTTTTTTTTTTTTTTTTTTTTTTTTTTTTTTTTTTTTTTTGCATACACTTTTGCCCTACCATCCAAAATAATACATCATAGGGGCATTGCATTCCCCTTACACTTGAATTTTTACATAACTTTACAAATAACTATTCTAATGACTCGAATTAAGATAATTGAAAAACTTGGAGTACTTTTAAAACATTTAGCACATATGGGGGTAATAAATGATGTTCTTCCCCATTACTCCATTACACTAGTACTTTACCCATGAGTCCCAATCGTCCCAAAACAATATGTACAAGGATATGACTCGACTTAGCAACCATGTAATCAACTAGATAATTAACTTGGGTTTAAACAAATGTTGTAACAATAATGCACTAAAGATGAGTGCATACAAGGTAGGCTAAGGCGATTTGGGTGTACATTTAAGTGGGGTGTAACAAATTCTTCCTTTAAGTAAAATGCTTAAAGGTCGAAATGAAAAGATAGGCTCTGAGGGGTGTACTAGGGGTATCGTGTACTAAAAATGAGTACAACGCAAAGGGTGTGGGAGAATTACTTGACCAATGTAGCCAAAGTAATTATAACAAAAACACAGGTGTAAAACAATGGGTTAATCCTAATGCCTCTTATCATGTAGTAAATCTAACTACACGAATGTAGTCTCACTTGTGGCCTTGGAATGGTCCTAACGCAAGTTCTAGAATCTAAGTGCTACCGGTACACACATCATAGCATAAATGCTTTTCCTACCAATTCTAGGGGCGAACCTCACATATTTGGGGGTGGAAAATTTTTTAGTGGTACGGTTTTTGTGCTAGTCATATAACTCCTATCCGTGAGACGCTCATTAAGATCAAAGTTTCACTCCTATATGTTGTAAAAAATTTTAAATTTGGCACTAAAATTGCCCTAACAAGTATTTATCTCAGTTTTATTACACATCTACCATCAAACAAACAAAAATCAAGCGTAATTGTATTCTCTAAAATCGTACTTTTACCCTCCCCTTACACTTAAGATGAACATTGTCCCCAATGTTCAAAATAAAAAGATATAAAAGAAAAAAGTAAAAGAATGAAATCAAATACTCCCCTGATTCGCTCGTTGGATAGTGAAATTACACGGTTAAATCTTCTTCCAAAGAGAATGTTGAAGCTCCATGACTAATGCATCGCCATAAGCTTGATTCCATAAACATCTCCTTGTCCAAAATAACCTGTTAAGCCTGAGAAAACAAACACGAAAACCTGCATAACATCGGCGGGATAAAATCTATATATAAGGATATAATGCTTGTGGAATGATAATTTTTGCAGATTCCTGGAGATTATAAGTTGGAGATTTTAATAAAAACTTTTTATGAAAACAAAACTTTCAAAAATTTCTGGAAATTAAATCTGACGCCGTCAGGTTATAACCCCTGACGCCGTCAGAAATGACCTGACAAAAATTTTCATTTTTAGTTTCCGGAAAATTTCTGGAAAAACCTTTACCTTACTTCCTGGAAATCCTGCAAAACATCACTATGACTCGATACAAGCATTTGACTTAAACAATTACAAATATGTATGTTAATTTATTATTATTATGATTCATGTTAATTTGTGTTCTAATAAACCGATTTAGATTTCCCTTACACTTATCTTTTGCAAAATACCTCTATATGTAGTTAAGACGAAGTTAAAAACAAAATAAAGCATTTTCACAATTTTCTTTTTAACATGAATCAATAATGATAAAAATTAAACACACATACGGAAGCAAATAAAAACAAACAAACAAGCAAATAGACACACAAAGCAAATAAATAAAATAAAGCTTGGGTTGCCTCCCAAGAAGCGCTTTTCTTTATTAACGAGTCTTGTAGCTAGACTCAAAGTCACGTACATTACGTGATTCCATCATTCATAATGACGTATCCCTGATAGATATGATCCTTGTTATCAGGGTGGTGGTGTCTCAATCGCTCGACATTCGCAGTTACTTCACCTCCTCCTTTGCTGGTCAAGCTTACTATCCCATCTTGGTGTAAACTTTTAATTATGAATGGTCCGTACCACCAGGGACTTAGTTCATTGGTAGGTGTTTCTGTTTCTGAATGCCTTAGGAGCACTGAGTCTCCTTTTGTAAATTCAACGGGGTTATTGGGTTGCTCATCAGCTTCAACATAATCGTTATATCCATCCTTACATTCTCTAATCTCATTTTCCATATAACTCTTAATCCTTACCTCCCATGCAAGAATTTTCTCTCGAACATTACCGCGGGCTATATTAGTGTTAGCCTCCATCCTCTTCTGCAGAGCAACATCTCGTATATGTCGTGGGATCGTTGGGAAGTTTACTGTTTTCTTCCCCTTCTTCAATTGGATGGT
The DNA here is from genome assembly GCA_021014915.2 of Artemisia tridentata subsp. tridentata. Lineage (NCBI taxonomy): Eukaryota > Viridiplantae > Streptophyta > Magnoliopsida > Asterales > Asteraceae > Artemisia > Artemisia tridentata. The sequence continues at coordinate 247,460,860 of CP139506.1, read as the reverse complement.
GCTATTTTCGTAATTGATTTGCGCTCTAGTGGTAGCGAGAAAGGGTGCCCCAAGGATTATTGGCATATTCATATCTTTTCTCTCAATGATCATGAAGTCGACCGGATACAGGAATCCGGCAACGTTGACCAACACATCTTCTGCAATTCCTAACGGATACTCATAAGAATGCTTTGCAAAGGAGAGTTTAGTACGGGTGATGGATGGCAACTCATCGGTTAACTGAACATAAACGGATAAAGGCATCAAATTTACGTCGGAACCTTGGTCAGCTATCGCATCCAAATACTTGTGTTTTCCAATGCTGCATGGTATTTCGAAGACCCCGTAGAATTTCTGCTTTTCCACTAACTTCTGTCCTATGAGGCATTCATACAATTGCCCACCGGGTAATGTGTCAGATTTATCATCCGGTTCCACCTTCTTGGACTTCTTGTTGGGTAGATGAGTACGTCGATAGTTTCTCACCCAATCGTTTATGGTCTCCTTGTTTATTTCGTGCTTCAAGTAATGCTTCACTTGTTGTGACACCGGCGGTTCAACCAATTGGCGCTCCTCAGAGGGCGCCTCCTCTCCCTTGTCGGAATCGCATTTGTAAGCATTGGTGTTTCCATTATTAAGTGGGATGAGGTCAATTTTGTTAACTTCCATAGTTATGGATTTCCCTCTTCCATCATTTCCGCCCTCTTGGACGACGGAGGTGGCCTTGACAAATTTAGTGTTAGGAACATCAACGTCATTCCTCACCAACACTTTTTCAGGGGCTTTTGTATTTGTGTATTCTTTCAAAAGATTCATCATCTCCGCCATCTTCTCTTCCATTTCCTCCTTTTGTTTGTAGACGGCTTCCTCAAATTTTGCCAACCGTTCGGAGTGTTTTGACATGTACTCTCTCATTCGAGCTTCGAATGTTGGACTAAGTTCCTGAGGTGGTGAGTTGGGTGGAGCGTGCTTATGGAAGGGTTTAGTAGTTTCCCTACGGGGTGATTCGGACAATGGTATTTGCCTAACGCTTGAGACTGAGTTAATTGTTGCTTTTTGTGGACTTAAGGGTCTCTTTTGCTTTTCCATAAGATATGCAACCCTTTTCTCAAGTTCACTAACGCTTTCCTCAGTGATTTGATTGGCTGTATCGGGCGATGAATATGTCTTGACTGCCGAGCGCACGTCGTGGGAGACTTGCCACAATTCATCATCGTCGGATGCAAGCTCATCAATGATCTCCCATGATTCCTCGGCGCTTTTGTCGCGCAATCTGCCCCCGGCGGCTCGATCGATGGCACGTTTGGTGTGGTAATCAACATGGTCATAGAAGATTTGGATTTGAAGCCATAGATTTATGCCATGGTGAGGGACTTTTTGAAGTAAGTCCTTGAATCGAATCCATGCCCCGTAGAGGGTTTCGCCTCGACGTTGTTCAAACATCAAGATATCCTTCCTTAGCTTGGTAGTTCTCCCTGGTGGGAAAAACTGAGCAAGGAAACGAGTGGTGAGATCATCCCAAGAGGTGATGGATCCTGCGGGTTGACGTTCTAGCCACTGACTAGCTTGGTCCCGCAAAGAGAATTGGAAGAGACGCAATCGGGTCGTCTCTCGAGTGGCAACATCAAGGTCTATAGAATCAACGATTTTAAGAAAGTCCTTGAGATGTTGATTAGGATCTTCAGAACGAAGTCCATGGAATGCGCATCCGCTTTGCACCAACCGGATGGTGTCGGATCGCAAGGGTGTGATATTGGCTCCTTGAGTGAGCTCAATGGTGTTTCGATAGCCATGGTGGCTAGGACGGGAATACTCTCCTAAAGTACGGGCTCTAGGAGGTGGTTGTGGTTGTTGTGGTGGTGGGTTGTGGGGGTTAAGGATATTACCATCTTCCATGATGTCGGATGGTATGGTTACGAACAAAGACACGAAGAAAATAGATAGACTAAAGAAAACCTAGAAAAATAAAATAAAAAATCTCACTAGAAAGGAATCTAGTGAATAGACCTAATAGAAATAAAAATTCAACCTAAACAATAACTATTCCCCGGCAGCGGCGCCAAAAACTTGATTCGTGGGTTTTGCAACCTTACAACAGGTTTTACCTCTCGAGGGATCTCAAGAGGCTTACAACCCCACCAGGCAGTGTACCTGACCGATGTAGTATAGTGTAGTGGTAAGTACGGGGGATTGATCGTTCTCCACAGGGAATAGTGTTCGTTAGGTGTGAAAGACTACTCTAATTAGGTCTAAGGGTTGAGGAAGATTCTTTTTATGTTTTTATATTTTTATGAAAGCAAGTAAAATCTCGGTTTTGAAAGAGTGGGCGGAATTAGTTGCTAGTCAACTAACCCAAATTACTACAAATGCAAATAAAATAAAATAACTGAAAATAAAATGTTGGTGAGAAACTTATGTGTAGAGAAATGTGTTTACTTAGATTTCCTTACTCCCTAACCATCTTTTACCGGTTGATTAGTGTGTATTAGTCGCGTGGATGACGGGTGTATTCCTTAATACCATTCGTGGGGTGGCGTACTTACTTCCCCAACTCTACAAGCTCCTACTTCACTCCTATGTCGAGCCGGCTAGGAAGCTCCTAACATGGGATCACTAGAATTCGCTTGTGCATTAAATACAACCATAAAAACCTTTAGTACGCATTTGGTTCATATTTCTTAAGACGTTCAAGCAAGTTACCGAATAGGAAGTTAGCCAGTTTTCTTAAGCCTAACATAGATAAACAATCATCCAATACAACTAACAACACACTAATAACCAATAATCAATAGCTAGGTTTCATTAGATCTAAGCAAACACAAGATAAATTTAGCCTAACATGTTAATCAAAAGACAAGAATAAGATAAAATCAAACAACACATAGACATATTGAATGATTAATTGATAACTTATCTTCAATGTAACATGGAAGATCTCAAGGCAAAAAGCCTTGAAAAAGAGGCTGAATTCGTCTTAGGGTTTTCTCCCAAAATTCCACACACTAAGCTCTCTCTTAATGACAAAAAATTAGAAAACTATATATAGACTTTTGCATCTGACGGCGTCACCTTATGCATTGTGACGCCGTCACCTCGCCGCTTTTAGGGTTCCCGGGTGACCATCTTGACGCCGTCCCTCTTTAATTCTCCAAAATCCGTTCTGGCCTATCAAGGCTTGACGCCCTCACCTCTTGAACGTGACGCCGTCCCCTTATGAATTAAGCCGTGACGCCCTTGATTTAGTTAAAGCGTGACGCCGTCAGAATTCACATGCTAACTCACTGGCCCGTCATGAGTAAATTTCACATCCCACTTTTCTTGCCAAGGCATGACGCCGTCAAGAGATGATTCTGACGCCGTCAAAGGTAAATTTCAGCCGATTTTGAGACTTTGTCGTATTCTTCACTTTAATGCTCCAAAAACGTCCAAAATGCCTCCTTTTCCAGATTTCTCCTCAAAAGTACCTAAAATGACAAAAGGAACGATTTAGGGCGATATTTGATCAAATAAATACGATTTCGGGCTTAAATGACCCCTTAAAAGCGGTACACTTTTCGCTTCATCAGCTCTTGTTCTGGCCTAGCAGGCTCTTGCCCTGCACCAGCAGGCTCTTCATCATAAACTTGAGTTCTTTCATGGAATTCAAATTGAGCCTCCTCTTCATCTTCAGAAGTATCCATCCTCCCCTTTTTGGAAGAGTGACCTATCCTATCAGCATCTGACTTTGAAGAACTAGATAAAACAACCTTTGCAGATCTTTTACCCTTTAGCTTCTTCACTTCACCCTCCAACTTCTTTACCCTCTTGACTAATTTGATGTTGATCTCAGAAAATTTCTTACTTTGACTTTTAAGAGCATCTTCTAAGAACTTCACCTTCTGTTTTAGTTCTTGCATTGTCTGAGGTGATTGGGTTTGTGATACATGATGTGATGATGTTGGTGGTGTTGCTGATGGTACTGGAGATGGTATTGGTGATGTTTGATGTGTTGGTGAGATGTAACCAGTTGAAGAACTAGATGATGGTGATTCAGCTGATGGTGTTGGTTCTTCTTGATGTTGTGGTAACATTTCATCAAATAGTGGTATATCTTCCCCTCTAAAACCAATTCTCATGTTTGAAAATACTTTGTGAGAAAGTTTTGGTGTTTCATAAATTGAGTCTGTGAGAAGTAACAAATGTTTTAATTTTGCAATGATGCATCCAATAAATCTTGGATACATCAAAAACTTTGTTTCACTTTTCACATTTTTAATCAATCCTTCAAAAATATGTTTGGAAAAATTGTATTTTCTGTTTGTAGCCAAGCAGATGAGAGCAGAAGCCATGTTTCCACTAAATTGCTCCCAAGAGGTTTTCTTCTGGCTTAAACAATGAAGGATTGTGTGAATCAAAAATCTCCATTGTGGAGTAAGATGCTTTTTCAGAAACGTGAGTTTGTTAGACTCAGCATGATACCCCATTCTTTCTAAATTTTCAAAAATCTCAGTATCTGGCAACTGACTAATACCATCAGAATCATCCAAATGAAGATGTCTTCTTATGGATGACTCAGTAAGAGTCAAAAGTTTGCCATCCACTTTGGCCTTAATCCTTTGTTCCCCATTTTCAGAAGTTTTAATTTTAGCAGTTTGCCAAAATTGTAAAATTTGAGATTCATAAATAGTGGGATTGACTAGTAAAGCAAACCTGATATAGGAGTTATTTAAAAAGTCCACTACTTGATGAAATGAGGCATTATCCTCTGACTTCTCCAAAAATGCTAATTGATTGTTACGTTGGAAAAAGTTTAGAACAGCTGTGGAATCCATAATGAAAATTTTGAATATGTTGGTGGGATTTGTTGGTAGTACTGGTAGAAGATGAAAGGTATGTGTGAATTATGATAAGGACTGATGAAAGAAGATATGAGAGAATTACTTTTAACCGACAATAAAAAAGATTATTAAAAGTAAATGTAAAGGCGGTTAAAAAGATCTTTTATATGTGAAATATAATATAATATAATCATCAGTAATTTGCATAACTACCCCAACGGCTAATTTTAACTACCAGGCCCAACGGCTAAAACTTTTTCTGACAGGCTCAACGGCTATCTAGCAGTACCATTTTACTCTAGCAGTACCAATTTTTGAGCTACCAGTACCTTTGAAAGTTTTATAAAAATCCCTTATAGTTTTTAGCAAACTACCAGCTATCAACGGATTTGAGTTGTCTTTACCAAAAGCCGTTTGCTTAAGGACTAGCTAACTATTTACAATTAAGTATGGTTAGTTAACAACCATATAGTTTTTGGTAAACTATCAACCATCAACGGATTTGAGTTGTCTTTACCAAAAGCCGTTTGCTTATGGACTAGCTAGCTCTTAAGTTTGTAAAAACTTGGTGAGCTGAATACCAAAAGCCTTATTGGCCTAAAGATGGTGCAATTTCCTTGGATGAGGAAATTTTTAAAAAGGCAATGATGCTGTGTATCTTGGATGATTGGTTCAACAAGTGAAATCATCTAATAGCATGCCTTTGAGTTGAAACTTTTCTTAGTTTGATCTAGATAGAACTTTCTCCTTTAGAAATGCTTCATCCCTTCTAGATATGTGATCTAACTTTCTCTTTTTCAACTCTGCATCATCTTGTATGCTCTTGTCTTTTTGTTTCATAAAGTGGTTTCTCTTCCATTCTGGGCTATCATATCCTCCCCTGAGATTGTTATCTCCCCTGAAATTAATATAACTTTTGTTGCCCCTTTTTGTTTGGAAGCACTCTTGTTTTGTTATCAACCTGAAATGTGTTAGTTGCAAACCAAAAGAACAAAGTGCAAAGCACTTGATCTAAAGCATTTTAAACATTTAAGTATCAATATGAACAAAACATAGCAAATTATATACTAGCAGGACCAATTATGAATTGACAGTACCTATTGACTAACTAGCAGTACCATGTTTAAAATACAATACCAGTTGAATTTTATATACAAAAACACATATTATTCAAAGATTTATCATTCCAATACCTCCTACAAGATATTTGAATCTACCTAAATCAAAAGCTTTGGTGAGAAGGTCTGCATAATTCTTTTCAGAATCAATTTTAACAACTTGAATTAACCTTTTCTCATTGCAATCCCTTATGAAATGGTGTCTGATTTCAATGTGTTTTGTTTTTGAGTGTTGAACTGGGTTTTTGATGATACATATAGTACTGCTATTGTCAATATAAATAATGGTGTTAAGAAAATTGCACCCATAGTCAAGCATTTGATTTTGGATCCAAAGAACTTGCCCACAACAACTTGCACCAGCAACATATTCTGCTTCAGTTGTAGAGTTGGCCACCATTGTTTGTTTCTTGCATTGCCAAGAGATGAGTCTGCAACCAAGAAATTGACATCCACCAGTTGTGGATTTTCTGTCTAGAGTTGCACCAGCATAGTCACTATCCGAATAGGCCATCAATTCAAAAGATGATTCCCTTGGATACCAAAGACCCAACCTAGGTTGACCCTTGAGATATCTAAAGATTCTTTTGACTTCTGTAAGATGAGAGATTTTGGGATGTATTTGAAACCTTGCACATACACATAATGAGAACATAATATCTGGTCTTGATGATGTAAGGTACATCAAAGACCCAATCATTGACCTATAATTGTGCAAATCCATATCTACTCCTTCAGCATCCTTGAGTAGCCCTTTGTCTGGATCCATTGGTGTATTTGCAACCTTAGAATCAGCAAAATTAAATTTCCTTAGGATCTCTGCTACATACTTATCTTGGCTGATAAATATGCCTTCTTTGGATTGTTTCACTTGGAGACCCAAAAAGAAAGTAAGTTCCCCCATGGAACTCATTTCAAACTTATTATGCATAAGTTTTTCAAATTCTACACACAAGTCTTGGTTTGTTGATCCAAAGATAATGTCATCAACATAAATCTGCACTAGCAAGATGTCTTTCTTTGTTCTTTTGATGAACAAAGTTGGATCAATCCTGCCTCTTTGGAATCCACTTTCTAGTAGAAAACAAGCCAATGTTTCATACCATGCCCTAGGAGCTTGGTGTAGTCCATAAAGAGCCTTGGTAACTTTATAAACTTTGTCTGGATACTCTGCATCAATGAAGCCTGGAGGTTGAGATACATATATTGGTTCTTCAATTTCACCATATAAAAATGCACTCTTAACATCCATTTGATAGACAGTGAAGCCTATGAATGAAGCATAGGCTAAGAAAAGCCTAATTGCTTCAAGTCTTGCAACTGGAGCAAACACTTCTTCATAATCTACCCCTTCTTCTTGAGTATATCCTTGAGCTACCAATCTTGCTTTATTTCTGATCACTATACCCCTTTCATCTTTCTTGTTTCTGAAAACCCATTTGGTTCCAATTGCCCTATGACCTTTGGGCAAATCAACCAATATCCAAACCTTCTGAATCTTGAATTGGAGAAGCTCTTCTTGCATTGCTTTCCACCCAACTTGCATCATCTAAAGCTTTGTTTATGTTTTTGGGTTCAGCCTGAGATAGAAAACATGAAAACAGACATATATTGGAAATATCATGATTCTTTTCTTCATAAATAGAGGAGATAAACCCTTCTTCATCTGAAGATAAGACTTGAGATAAACCAACTTGAGATCTTGTTCTAACACCAGAATTTATGCTACCAATCACATCATCAGTTGAGTGATCTTTGAGAATTCTAGTGTTGGGTGTTTTAGGAACTTCATAGGTAGATGGAAGATTGCTAATCCCCCCTTCTTCTGGTAAAGAATCATCTATTTGAACATTCAATGGCTCAGCAGTATCAATACTTGAACTAGCAGGACCATCTGGTGAACTAGCAGTACCATTGTCATTAGCACCACTTTCTTGATTCTCTTGATTCTGAGTTCCTAGATCATCTTCATTGCCTTCATTTGTTGTGTTTGAAGGTCCTTCTTGACTTGAAGATAGATCCATATTTTTCCAAATTGGCATCCAGATGTAATCTTGATCTTTAGGAGTTTCAACATTGTCTTCAAAACCTGCATCATCATTAGTATTTGTACCTGAAACAGGCACATAATTCATAGATTCTGAAAGCCTATCAATATCAAACATCCAATCTGGTCCAATTCCTTTCACATTTGTTAGTTTCTCTTGAAACTCTATGTGAAGATTCTCTTCCACTAGCCTAGTGCAAGTGTTAAACACTCTATAGGCCTTACTCTGCAAGGAATACCCTATCAAATAGCCAACATCTGCTTTTCCATCAAACTTGCCTAAATGATCTTTGGTATTGAGAATAGTGACATGACAACCAAAAGGTCTCATAAAACTTAAAGATGGTGTTCTACCAAAGAAAAGTTCATAAGGTGTCTTTCTATGTGGCTTTGTCACAAGAACCCTGTTTTGTACATAACAAGCAGTACCAACTGCTTCAGCCCAAAATGAAATAGGCAACTTAGAGTCTACTAACATAGTTCTAGCAGTCTCTATAAGTGTTCTATTCTTTCTTTCTGCTACTCCATTTTGCTGTGGGGTTCTAGCTACACTAAATTCCCTTTTTATCCCTTTTTCCTTGCAAAAGTCATCCATAACTCTATTCTTGAATTCTGTCCCATTGTCACATCTGATGATTTTGACTTTCTTATCAGATTGGTTTTCTACCTCAGTGATATATGATTTAAGAATCTCACTAGTTTCATGTTTAGATCTTAAAAAGAAAACCCATGAAAATCTGCTATAATCATCAGTAACAACTAGACAATATCTTTTACCATTCAAGCTGCACACATTAGTAGGACCAAAGAGATCCATATGAAGCATATGTAAAGCCTGAGAAATAGAGTTTTGGGTCTTGGGCTTACAAGAAGCTCTATGTTGTTTGCCTTTTAGACAGTCAACACAGGATTGGTCGTTTTGGAAAATCTTTTTGGGTAAACCTCTTACCAAATCATATTTTGCAATAGTGTTGATTGTTTTAAAGTTTACATGACCAAGCCTTCTATGCCAAAGCATAGATTCATCCAATGAGGCTTTTGCTACCAAACAAGTTAGACTCTCCTTAGGATCAATGTTCTTTAAATTGACACTGTACATATTGTTCCTTTTTGGGATTTTAAGAAGGATCTGACTCTCATCAGGCATTTTAAAATCAGAAGAAAGAACCATACATTCATTGTCAGTAAATAGAACATTGTTCTTTTTGTCACACATTTGTGAGACACTAAGAAGATTAAACTGAAGTTCTTTCACAAAATACACATTTTCAAAATCTAGTTTACTGGTTTTGATAGTACCTTTACCAGTGATCTTTCCTTTTATTCCTCCCCCAAAGGTAACATATCCTCCATCAAATGTTTTGAAGTCTGAGAGGAATGACATGTTGCCTGTCATGTGCCTTGAACATCCACTATCAACATATCCTTGATCTCCAATATCAGATGAATGTTCCTGCACATGAATAAACATATTAGTTTCCTTGGGGTACCCAAGCCATGACAGACTTGGGTTTGCCTCTTGCATCAATGAAATCAAACCTTTTCAGGGTTGTTGATGCACCTTTTGATTGGATTGGTTTCCAAATCCAACATGCTGAGGACTTAACATCACTTTCCCTTTTGATCCATTTTGTGGTCTTTGGTCTATTTGTACCAATTTTGGCAATACCAATTTTGGCAGTACCATTTGGTCTAGCAGGACCTTTTGGTCTAGCAGGACCTTTGGTTTTTGGTTTCCAAATTTGTGTTTTAACCACAGATTTCTTTTGAATAGGACTATTCTCAACTTTTGGTACACATTTGAAAGTGTTTCTTGTACCCTTATCAGTTGGTTTTGTAATAACAGGCTTATTTTGTCTAACAGTATCTTTAACTTTTGTGGTGTTAGACTTGACAAAACTTTTTCTGGGGTGAGTAACATTTGTATTAGACTTTGTTTTACTCCCAGAGACCCATTTATTACAATAAGCATGAAGATGATTAAAGCTACCACAATAATAACAAGCCTTATTGTACATGACAAAGTCATCACCTAGTTGTTGTGACTTAAGGTTGTTCCAATTTCTTTGGCTTCCCCTAGGTTTGTTATTACATTTTTCACAACTTTCAACTGCTTTTAAAACAGTTTATGCTTAGCCTTAATTTCTACTCTCTTAGGACTTTTTGGTCCTTCTTTGTTTCCTTTGATAGAAACAGTCTCATCTTTCATCATCATCAGATACCCAATCTTCAATAATTAGAATATCTGGTTTCTTATCAGTGAGCACCTTGGAGAGTGAGGCATTCTTAGCACTCTCAGAAGGTTCACTCTTCTCTACAGATTTAGCCAATGGTTTGTTAATGATTTCATGTAGACCTGACTCAGCTAGATCTGATCCTGGGGGACAAGGAATTCCTCTATAAGGAGGTGGACATGTATTGTATCCTATCCCTGATTTTATTCTTTTATTCATCTGATTCTCAACTATGCTTCTAGTACATTCAGAAGCAATTTCCAATTTGGTAACAGTCAGTTGAATATTATCTCTAGCCAATGTCACTTTAGTACACTCATTTCTTAACATTTCTATTTCTGAATCTTTCAAAAATATTTGTCTATTAAGAGCAGCTTTAGCATCAGAAAAGGTAAGTTCATTTTCTCTATAGTGAATGATTTGTTTTTCTAGTTTGGCCATACCACACTTATAGTTGACTAAGGTTTGATTGGTTTTGCTATGTTCTAATGTCAGAGTATCATAAGATTTTCTTATAACTTCTAACTCTTTAAGAAATTCACAATTATTAGAACATTTGATAGTTTGTACCTCAGGAGTGGAGAATGCCATCAAAGCCAATTCATCAGAAGTTGACTCATCTTCACCCATGAAACTCCAATCAAAACCCATGCCATCAATAGCAACCATTGCTTTTGGCTCAGCAACTTCAACAACCTTACTCTTGCTTTCAAAGCTTCCTTTCTTCTCAAAGCTTCCTTTATTCCTGTTTCAAACCCTCTACCCTTGTCATCCTGCTTCTTAGGTCTTCTACACTCTCTAGAGTAGTGACCCTTCATGTGGCAGTTATAACACTCCACTTTTGACTTATCATAGCCAGCAGGCTCATTTCCATTTATCATTATCTTCTTGCCAGTCCTCATCAGCAACTTCTTGGCTCTAATGCTCAAAAGTGAAAGTTGCCACTTTATGTCCATCTCTTCAAGATCATTAAGATGAATCTCTTGAAGATCTTCAAATGTTAATATGGACCCATTGTGTTGAGATGTGAGAAAAGCACACCCAATTGTTTCATCTAAAATGGTTTTGGTACTACTAGAAGTACTAGCAGTACCAAAGGTTGTGTTGGCAATACCTTCTTCTCTGCCACCTTTTTCTTCATTATCAACCTTTGAGATGCTTGGTGATGAAACAAATGCCATATTTCCTGAGCTTGACCCAGTAGTTTTCTTTACTTCATGATCTACTATTTTGAAATTGTTGTAGAGATCATTAAGACTCATCTGATCAATATCTGGCTTGTTCTTCCAGACAATGACATGCATAGACCATTCTGAAGGTAAACTCCTAAGAAATTTAGAGTTTAGGTCTTCTTGAGTTATCATCACTTCATGGATGGCTAACTGACTTGAAAGCTTCTGAAGTCTATTGAACATACTTCCAAAGACTCATTGGTTGTGGCTGTGAAGTTCTCAAATTGCTGTTTTGAGAAGTGTTTTCTGTGTTTTCTTGGTAGCATCATTACCACCAAATCTAGCCACAATAGCTTCAAAAAGGGTTTTGGCATCTTTGTATTTGTTAAAGATCAAAAGCTGATCATTTGGAATAGTCATCAGTAACATACTCCTTGCTTTTAGATCATTTCGCTTCTGAATTCTTTCATCTGCATTTGTTGGTTGGTCTTGTATTTGTGTTACAAGAGCATCATTTACAGTTGTAGTGGTGATTGAGGGTTTAAATGAGTTGCCTCCTTCAATAATCTCCCAAAGTGCATAGTCCTGCACTTGAAAGTATTGTTCTACCCTTAGTCGCCACATTTCAAACTCATTTTGCTTAAGTAATGGAAGTTTAGCTGCAACATTTGTTTGAATATGTTCAACATCCATTGTTCTTTTAAATTAGTAAATATCAAGCCTAGCTCTGATACCACTTGTGGAAAGGTTTTATTTTGTTAAGATATTTATGTATGAATGTGTTTAGCATGCGGAATCTACTACAACACACTTAAAAGAACACAAGGTGGTGAGTTTATGTAAACGTGAGTATGCAATGAACAAGGAACACAACTTTGGTTAACACAAAACGATTCAATATTATTGATGAAATAATACGGATGATCTAAATATCACCGGGATTACAAAGTAATCTTGAATCTAAGATTGTAAAAGGATTTGTGAGTTGAGTAACTAAGTTACTTGAGAGATAGTTCGGTTTTGGTTAATAGTTGGAAAAGATGCATGCATGAAGTGTGACTAAGGTATCCTTTTATAAGATAAGGACACCTTATTACAAGTTGTTCAAGTGGTTGAATATAATACTATACTTTGACTATTTTAGCGCCTACAATTAAATACAACTACCAATGTACAACTCTGCAATATTCTTCTGTACACCACAGAAGACTAAACTACTTCTACATAACGTATAACAATGTACAAAGACTAATAATTCAACTAAATATCTATTACAAAATATCTAATCGACTTGACATAAGCTTGGCAGGCTCTTCATCAACTAGCAGTACCTTCTACCCAGAAGGTACTGTTAGTACATCTTCATACTCTTCAAAATCAACTAGCAGGCTCTTTGACATCTTTAGCAGGCTCTTTGACTTGAACATTTTATTCCCAACACAAACAAATTCGAAACATATTTTGAAAGGCTTGAAAAAGAAAATATTGTTTTCGAACGGAAATTGGCACGTAAAATAGATGATTCAAAAGCTGAAAAAGATCATTTTTTGAAACAAATTGCCTCTTTGGAATCTAAATTGGCATCTCAAGATCATCTTTCTCTTCAAAAAGAATACAGTGATTTGCGAACATCATACAATGCCTTAAAAACAAAGTTTGATGATCTTAACCGTTCAAAAGGAAAATCTCCTGTTTCAAATATTTCAACCCCAAAAGTGAGTGTTTCAAAGAAGGTTTACACGGGTGAATCTTCAAAACCATTTTCGAAAAAGGTTTCCCAGTTTACAGCCTATTCTTTGCAAAAAGGAAGGAAGTTTTCGAAGAAACCAAGATTTTCTGAAACGCTCACTCCTCAAAAGCTTTCAAGGTCAAATCATTCTCATGAAGAGAATACAGTTTTTCAAACTCCACAATCTCGCTTTACACGGGTAAGGCAAGTGTGGAAACCAAAGCAAAGTCCTTCAAACTCTGAAATGCTTCCGCTACAAACCAAGAATGACTCTGCTTTGAAAAAGGATTTTAAATCACCGTTGATTCCGCGAGTGTTATTTCCAAATGAAAAACCGGTTTTCAGTCCTCGTTGGAATTCAACCTCTTTGAATCAGATTGACACAACTTACAAATGGATTGCAAAACATGCTAAACCCGTTGGTGCAGTGCTCAAATGGGTTCCAAAAGTTGTTGTCTAATCTGGTCAAAATGGCTTTCGTGCATTTCAGTACGGAACCCGCGCTTAATTTAATGGCTTTCGTATACTTCAGTACGAAACCCGAGCTTAACTTAATGGCTTCTGAACACATCAGTTCAGGACCCGATCTTCAAAGAAAGGAAAGTGCTTCTTCAAAAAATTTCGAGCACTTATCCTAAAAATCTCAATGGCTTGTAAGTATTTCAGCTTACAACCCGAGCTTCAACGTTTTGGCTTATGTACACATAACAGTGCATAACCCGTTTTTTAAAGAAAGGACCCTGTTGTACACTTTATTGCAACAATCCTAAATGATAAGAAGTTTTCATGCAAAGATTATCAAACCAAACTTCTTAATCTTAAGCAAAATTTTACTCAAAAAATTTCTCAAAAGGTTTTTCAAATCTTTTCAAAAATTTTGCTTAAGATTTTCAAATCGTTACTCCCCACTTGCTCCAAAGATTTCAAAAATGTCAAAACCAATGCAAGTTTTGAGGGGGAGTATTCCAAAAAGAAATTTGTTCCAAAAAGTTCATGCAATATCGTTTCTCCCTATTAGCTTTCCAAAAACAATGATTTTAATCAAACGGTATCAAAAATACCATCGAAATGCTATTTTTTAGGGGGAGAAATGGGATTAAAATGTGATCATGGTTCGAATCTCAAAGGAGCTCATCAGAAAGACTCAGTTTAACCCTCAAATTGACGAAAACTAAATGTCAGTAATCGAAAAGACTTGTCCGGGACGGGTAATAATTTCAAGCTGGTTTACCAGTGATGTAAGCGTGTCTCGCAAAGGACTTGTCTAAGTAGAATGTACCAATTCGAGAGATGATCATTGAATATGACCGGGACGGGTAATAATTTCAAGCTAGTCTAACTAGTGATGTAAGCGTGTCTCGCGAAGGTCATGTTCATTGAAAATTGATCATTTCAAATGTGCGAACTCTACCCATCATGTGCAATTTATTTCAAAATGCATGAGCACATGTGAAGGGGGAGTATTTCAAAAAATGCAAAACTCTTGAAGTATTAACCAAAATGTGTTTTATAACATAAACGCTTTAAGAGATTTTCACAAAATGGTTTTATGGCAAGTGATCAACAAATCTAGGATAATCATGGAGTAATAAGGTGATTATGGTTAGGTAATGTCTAATGATCCGCCAGAACCGGAGGGATCTACCCAAGGACAATTCCAATAGTCTAGAATTATAAGTCCTTAGGTAAGATTGAAAAAAGGAGCAAATGAGAAAGGAGAATGAAGGGGTTGAAGAATGAAAAAGAAAAGTTTAATGAAAGGGTGAAAAGAAATAGCCCTCCATGAAAACTTAGGAAAGAAACCGGGTCAATACATATGCTATCGGTACTCACTAAGGTGATACTGATATTGAAGACAAGATGTCATGGACCCAGTGACGCGGTGCACAAACCCCCCCAGCCACTCAGATATCTCTTAAAAGATATTTGTTTCATTTCTCACGGAGATCAATGCATAATCTATCGACCTCTCACTCCGAGATGTGTTGATATTGAAAAGGTGGCACTCTACTCCACGCCTCCGACATCTAAAACCAAAACGCACATAATTGAGTCTAGAGCCATGAGATTCATCAAAGATCTCTTAGGAACACTTCCAATAAAATACACTTGTGTTCACCAAAAAGAACATAAGTTGTAAGTGTCATAATGAGATCTGAACCTGAAAGAGCTGGACGAATTATTGCTAACTGTTTTATGCAGGTACTGAAGAAAGTCCATCGATCATCGTATGTCTCAACATCTACATTGGAAGAAACGACGCTGTAAATACATGAAGATGTTGATCAAGGAAAAGAACAATCAAAAGACGATATGATGAAGATCACAATGCATGAAGGAACAAAGAAACACAAAGTTCAAGACCCAGAAGTCTAAAGATCTAATCACGTAGTGCATCTTTTGAATGACCATCCCTTAGGGGGAGATTGTTAGCTTTAATTTTAGATAAAAGTGATGGTCATTCAATGAAGTTAGAACTTTGTGTTAAGTGGGCTTGTATTAGTCTTAGTGTTATATGTAAATGTTCAACCCATTGGACAAATGCCCACTAGCCCATATCAAAAGCCTTTAGGGCAAAAAGGGTGTGCTATATAAAGCACCTTATCCTCATTTGTGAGGTGTGGTTCATAGTGTGTATGTGTGTGTTTAATATATGAAGCTTTAACTTCCATCTATCTCTCTAAACTATATACGATCCATATACACTTGTCCCATCTCATCTCTTGTGTTTAAACGCCCCATAAAGTGTGATAAATAGTGATTATCGACTACAACATGGGCCAATGTATCTTGCCTCAAGAAAGTTTCTGATTTCATCAATCTCTATGCTTGACCGGTCAATAGTAGAAGGTGACTCACCGATTGGTCTTGTTATGTTGGCAACTACACGATCAGTTCCTTTCGAAATATACTTGAAAAGGTACTTGATGAGCATTGTCCAACCATAGTATTCGACATTGATGTGTGCATAATATCGCATACATAGCAGCCGATTGTAGGGAACAACATATGCATTATCAATCTTCACATTATGCTTTTGGATGCTCACACCTGTAGCTCTTCTTCGATACTGGACATATCCGTCTTTGTCAGTGTATGTGGCATCACAATATTGCTTCGGAAAATTGCGGTTTCACTTATCACTACCTTGCATACATGGAGCATTTGTATTTGCCCTGCCACATGGCCCATGTATCATGAACTCTGAAACGATTATGTGGCCTTCAGGATCTTGTGTTTCATCTGGTATTTCTGCTGAAATGTATGCATCAATTTCTTGGTCATTGCGTATTTTGGTTGACTCTGAGATCCATAACAATGTATGGCAATGCGGAAGGCCACGTTTTTGGAATTCAATTGTATATAAAACTGGAACATGAAGAATTAAACAATGTTATTTGTTTTTTTTAATTAAATAAGTATGTTGTAATAACCTTTGTAATGAGGAAATTGTAATTTGAAGTTTCAAATAACAGGTCCCTAACTCTTAAGATAGTCATAAATTGTATCAACAACAAATAAAATACAACATAAGTAATTTCATAAAGCTGGTACCTGCTGTAACATGACCGAATGGTCTGTTGTTTTGAAGGAACTTTATGTAGTCCTGAACCTTCCTTTCAAAGACACGTACTATGACATCTGCCCTATCTGCAGCAGTTAATTGAGGGAATTCTTGTAAATATTCTTGAATTTCTGGCCATTTCGCGTTGCATGTGAAAGTGATGAAAAACGACGAGTTTCCATGTACACGACAAATGGCGAGCGCATCTAGGTAATGGCTATACATGTAGCGTGGGCCGCCTGTAAAAGATGCTGGAAGTATAATTCGTGTGCCAACATCATTTCTGTCACGGTCTCCGCGCATGATTGCATCATATAGGCCAGAAAGATATTCATTTCTAATATCATTCAGGTGCTCCCGAATATAGTCCATTCTGCTCTGCTCAATGGAACAATAAGCTGTAACTAAATATTGCTGGAACAGACGGCCAGCTCTTGGCAATAAATTGTAACGATTCACGCGTTCATGAATATGGTATGCATAATACATTTTCATTGACACCTTCTTCTCCTTGCGTGAAGACCTACCAGGTTCGTCATTTAATGGGATGTTTATATGATAACCCTCTTCACCATAAACAAATAGAAGCGGAAACTGAAGAGACATGTAACAGCTGTGTAACTTGTTAACTCTCTGAGCAGTTCTTGAATGTTCTTCAATAATGACGTCGAAATCACTTTTCGCATCTTCAGATTCTTCAAACACAATTGCGCCTACTGATTCAGCAGTTGGTAGTTCATACCTTCGTGTTCGCGCAACATTGTACAGCTTCACTTTAAATTTTGGTATACTGGCATCCATATATTTGTCCCTTGCTGTCTGAAATAACTGCACCAGCGCATTATTATTATCCAAAACGTCAATCAATCCTTCTACTATTTCTCTTTTCAACCCACTTGCTTCTTCACCGCCAAAGTGAAACATACGGTTTTCGACCTCGTTGTCTGTGTCATATATATATAGCCGTAGAAAACATGGACGTTCTTCTTCTTCTGGACAAAGAGACCCAATATTGTGACATATCTGGCCTGAAATTCTGAAGACATACGGTCCTGAGCCTTTATTAATTGAATCATCTACTTTGGCGCCAAAGGATGTCATACTGGACATCTGGCTATATGCTCTAATGTTCTCCATGAAGTGCTTGTCTTCATATAGTTGCTTTATGTATTCGGGATAATCCTGTTGTTGTTCCAGCACAACACGGCCGCCTAAGCAGCATTTATGGTATGCAGGATGTCCACTTGTAAAATACCTTGCCAATTTTTCTTCCAGCCAAAATTTGGCACCACGGTGTTCGCAAACCTGATTGCACCTTCCTAGGTGAACATATTCTAAAGATGGACCTGTGTTGTCAAAGAAAGTGTAAGGGCAAAAAAGAGTGACATTCTGGATTGTGGAAAAAAGGGTATACATTATGAAAATTTGTTTTTTTGCTAACCTTGTGATTTACTCTGTCCG
This sequence comes from Artemisia tridentata subsp. tridentata, assembly GCA_021014915.2. Lineage (NCBI taxonomy): Eukaryota > Viridiplantae > Streptophyta > Magnoliopsida > Asterales > Asteraceae > Artemisia > Artemisia tridentata. The sequence goes on along the minus strand of CP139506.1, from coordinate 247,442,735 downwards.
GATTTTTTTATTTTATTAGAATTTGTATTCTGAGAACTTGGGCATTCTTGTATGTCTGAAATACATAGGTGCAACAATTATTTAGCATAATATAAATTCCACACAGTAATGAGTGTGATGGTAACAAATATACATTTTACTTACTCTGAGTAGGTCGCCGTTTACGTTTGTTTTGGCTGGACTGCACACCAGATGTATTAACCGACTTTTGTGATTTACCTGGAAAAAAAAATTGTTATGGCATCCTTAGGTTCTAAATACTGTTAAAATAGTTAGGTGTATTATAATGTATACGCACATGCATTTTGATTATTTTGTCTTGATATATTGTCTATTCTTGAAGAGCCTGCATAGTTTACTGATGCACTATTTGTACTGTCTCCTTTAGAATTGTCATTAGATTTTGATAAATTCAGAACCTTTGCTGCAACAGAAAAGTACATAATAATATTAAGACACTTTAACGTAACACATAATGCTATTCTGTCTTCGGAGTAGGATACTTACGTATACACTTGTAATCTTTATTAGTTACACCTTTATGAAATTCACACATGTTAGCATTTCCATTGTATGCCTCAGTGTTTATGGTAACATAATCATCAGTAATATTGTTTAGTTTCTGCCTCTTGCTGCTACTGAATACGTTTGCAGGAGGCGTATCTGGAGGTGTATCTGTTCATGGTATTCATATAATAGCAATAACAATATAAGTAAGTATTATTGAAGCTTCTAAAATATATTTGAAGACAAAATTGTTGGCAAAGAACGGTGTGTTAGTGCAAGCAGTCTCGTTTGTTTTGATTGATGACAAACATGTAACTTGATACATAACGTAAAATGTACAAGTTACTTGTTATCTTATTTTGTCTCAACAAAACATTCAACACATCTCGAGTCCTCGTATGGTACAACACAGGTTCGTACATGTTTTTTATGTGGCATTATGATCAAACCCTTAACAAACCATTTAGAATGTTTAAAATACGGCTAGGTCATTAAGTATTTTAAAAGGCTAACCATTCTACTTAGAACCTCATTTCACATTTTGCATATACAAGTACTTTTACTTGTTTTCTAAGATTAATAGGATAAGTACACTTTAGGTGTCAAACTAACATGACACATATTGGTAAACATATATTAATTAAGCTAGTATATACATAGGACATACATTTATACATTTACATGTTTATGTTTTTATTCTTAAAATAGAAATATATACATGACATCATGGCATACATCATTTAGAGATCTTTAGATATCTTTGAAGATTTGAAATATATCTTGGAAAGATCTTAAAGCAAAGGATTAGATTGTGCAAGATCTTGGTTAGATATGGAAAGATATTTGGAGATTTTTTGTCAGACACCCGCGGAACCAAATGGCATAAAGGACGGAACCCTCTATTTGGTTCCGCCAAATCCGCGGGTTAAAATTCTAGTTGGCTATAAAAAGCAGCCCATTGTTTACCCATTAACTAATCACTTGAACATACATTCTCTCTAGCTTTTTGCATATAATTAGATTAATAGATAACCATGTAGAAACACACACTAATCACCCTTTTCATAATGATCATAATGTTACTAACTTTCATTATGTTGTAAGCATACACTCGTAATGATCTTGTGAAGCAAGCTCAGAGATCGTGAGTCATCATCCATCACTAGCATAGCATACTTCCTGATCACCAAGAAGGTTAGGAGATCTTGAAGTCATCATCCACCAAAGCATTCCAACATATGAAGATTCAAGGGCACTTGACATCCTCAATGATTGAAGACTTCTAATTCAAAGAAGTTCATGTAGATTCCACATACATATATGAAGATCCATCACAACAAGTTTAGGGAGCTTGTGATCTTCATCCATTGAAGGCTTCCGATCAATGGAAGTTCATATAGATTAGGCATTTATATCCAGTGGACATTTATGTCATCGATCATTGTTGTAACCATCATTGCATCACAATCTATTCATACTAGATTAGGTGGTTTATGTGTTTGTGCCATAAAACACAAGGTTTCTATGTTGGGCCATAAAACATAGCGGGAGTGATTATACCCTTGTAAAAGAACTAGTGGGAGTGGTTGTACCCTTGTAAAAGAACTCGACATCTAGCTTAGTGTCGGAAAAGGTGTAAGCGACGTTAGGTTGGTTCTACCTCGAACTAGAACCCGGTATTTAGCTTTGTACCGGAAAAAGTGTAAGAGACGATTGTAAGGTTTTCTCCGCCGAGAAGGGAGCTTGTTGATCTAGTGAAGTAACTCTCGAGTTGGGTACTCGGGGAGTGGAGTAGGGCGGAGAGGAGCTCAGTGACCGAACCAATATAAATCATCGTGTTCGGTTTGCGCTTTCTTTTACTTATTGCTTTACTTTAAGTTTGCATTATATGATTGCTTGTGTTGTGATTAGTTAGTAATACTTGTGTGACAACTTGTTTAGTATATACTAGTCATAAACTATACTTAACATCTTTCATATTACAACAAGCTTAAACGGACATTTGATACAACAAGTTTTAAGTTTTTAAAACGGGAACGTATTCACCCCCCCCCCCCTCTACGTTTGTACAATTGGTATTAGAGCCTCGTGACTCTTATTTTCAAAACAAATGGTTTTTAAAATGGAGTACGATCCATGTATCAAATTACCATTGAAGCGGAATATAATATGAAAAATGTTTCGCTAAGTATACTTAGAAATTTTGTTGTTAAATGTTACTTTGTATACAAGCTTGAAGATGTTTTTGGAAAATCAAAAGAAAAGATTTCTCAAAAGAATTAAGTGTCAAATTGTGTGCTTAAAGCAAATTTACGAAAAATACGGTTTTGAAAGGAGTGTTTGGAAAAACTATTAATTTAGTTGAAAAATCACCTACATAAATGTTTGGATAAGTCACATTAGTAGAAATAAAGTTAACTAAGTATATTGTAAGTTTACTATCTAATCTAGTAAGTCCCACACACTTTCTCTATGTCAAAATACTAGTTTTGTTGAATCTGGTACAGAGACCCGCGGAACCTTTCTCTTCAAAGGACGGAACCCTTAAAATGGTTCCTTGAAATCCATCTGTATAGTATGCAGTTTTTGTCCAACTTAAAAAATTCATAACTAATTAACCGTAAGTCCGTAGGAGTCGCGCAACCTATCATTTTAAGGGGAATTAAGTCTACTTTCATTTAAAAATAATCTCATAGCCTAAATCTAAATTGAAGTAGGTAAAACAAATCAAATACTACAACCTGTTCAAATTATTAAGTTTCATTTTGACATAGTAACTTAAACTTTTGAGTCGGGAAATGTAAGTTGGTATCCTTTGAACATTGATATGATTTCTTTTGAAACCGAATAATTTGGTGATATTCATATATGTAAAAGAAACTAATCAAGCTTGATGTACATTGTCATGTTTAAACACAAAATGACAAAAAGTATCTTTCCTTTTATGCTATGCTATGTGACTACTTGTTCTAGCTATTTGCATACATGTTGTTTGCTTGATTAATGTTGTGATTACACTTGTTTTTTTGTAATGCATAAGTGTCAATCTTGCCATGATATTCATTTGCTTGTTTTTCAATTTCCTGTTTATGCACAATTGGACTTTTGCTAGATTTTGTGCAATAAGTTGAAATTTTGTTTTAGATAGCTTTTCTTGCAATTGTTATGCATAATTGACTTGGGAATGAGAACTAGGTAAAACTAGCTAAGTGTCTTGTAAATTGTTGTTTTGCACATGATCTCTCCAAATGGTTCAAGCGTTGAATTGAGTCACTGCCTTAATTTATTATCTAATAGTATTCTTGTAAAAGGTGTTTGGTATATTTGCTTCTACAATGACGTTTAATGTATGTGTCTTGTCATAGGATATAAACTTATCTTTGAATGATCATGTGAACTAACCGTGTCATGCAGGACAATAACACTTTGATGTTATCAAGTATCCGTATTTAAGCCACTGTTTGGCTTAACTTCCATATATGGTAAGATTCAAAATCCTCGGTTTGATTTATATGCTAACATGTGTTAGAATCTATGTTTTTTATTTTAATCTATCATAACTAAGTAGTTACATATGTTTTAGGATAATTTTCGGGAATTGAACGGGTTTCGGGTATTTTAGCATACTCTCTGTTAAGAAATTCCATCTGGCGGAAATGACGGAACCAAAATCTGGGTTCCGTCTGTTGAAACTTTTGGTGCCGCCAAAATACATCCCACGGATTTCGAGGAGCCAAAAACAGGGATCCGTATTTGTTTTCGATTGGCTCCGCAGACCAACAGTCATATTTTTTAAATTTTTGTTTAAATCTCGCACTCTAGATCACTCACCTTTATCACTAGTATTCCTTTCACTGATATTCACTCAGATTAGAATCATGACATCTCACTTGTACCAATAGGAGAATCATCTCTAATCTACTTTCAAATTTCGTGAAAATACTCCAAGATACCTTTCTCCATAAAGGAAGGAATTCGGAAATTGGTTCCTTGCAATCCGTGGACCACTGAGTATTAGTGATCATTACAAACATTCACTGCATCCTCCTGTCCTTCACTCATTCATTAGCTTGATTTGTAAATCGACAACATTCCAACCAATCCAGACTCACTGTTGGCAAAAATATCATAGATCACAAGTCCAACTTATGATTGTAGATACTATCTTGTATTCACGTATGTTTCCTCACTTGGTTAATATGTCATCCTTCAAAACGATTTACATCGAGTCATAACTCACACTTAGGTTATAGATGTAATTATCTAGTCTTGCTATCCTTTTCTCAAAGTAGGATTGATAACTTAAGTATTTCATCTAAAATATTCAAGTAAAATTTGACTTACGAATGTAGTCATTAAAAGTCATATCCAAAAGAGTCAACACCCAAGTATTTTAACAACATATGTTAAAACACTTATCCTATAACCTAAGTACACTTGTACTTTCACCATGATCCCATCACATTCACTTCTGTGATATGTCTCAGGCCTTAAGCTTTAAATCACCCACTAGTTATACCAACCAATGGATCATAAGAATTAGTCTCCATCCTTGTTGTCTTCAACATCCATAGTACAACAAATCCCTACAATACTATAATCCATATCATTGAGTGCATTGCTCAAAAAGCCCTTTGTCCAAACATTCAAATGCATTGAACAAAATCAATCATACTTTACCACCTGTAGGATTAGAACATTCACCATCAAATGAGCATGATGCTCACATTCATCGTTTATCAATTTCCACTAGGTTCAAGTAGTACCACTTTCACAAGTAATCAAAGTATTAGTAATACTTTCTCACCAAGCTTCTGCATAAGTCTCATTAAACCTTAAATCAACATTGTAACAACTTATGTTAGTACCACTTTCACAAGTAATCAAAGTATTAGTAATACTTTCTCACCAAGCTTCTGCATAAGTCTCATTAAACCTTAAATCAACATTGTAACAACTTATGTTATAATGCAATCTCAAAGCCAATCTCATGACAATGACTCTTGAGGAGTATACATAAGAAACTCGAGTGAGTTCCTCTTGTCATCATCTAGTTATTATAATCTAGAGATCAAGTTCATTTAGGATAGGTCTATCCAAACACTTAGGCTTAATATCTTAATTTAGGAAAACATGATGTTTCAGAAAACATTTGCCTAAGAAATCATGCGTTTAGTTTTCATCTTGATAAAAGGATAATGTATATCATATGAATCATTCTTGCAACATGAACGGTTGTGTTACAAGAGATTTAATCTCACCTCATTGGCTAAATGATCTTAAACAAACATTTGCAAGTTCTATGAAGTAGCACATCTCCCTCAAGCATGATAACATTATCCCATGAGATAATCTTATTTGTTGAAAGATACTTTATGTATCTATTTCCCTTTAAGCGTACATCATAACCAAACCTTGGTCAAACCTTGTGCATATCCACATCTCTGGAGCATACACAAGATCTATTAAAGTTGGTAACTTTACTTAGATTCTTGTTCCAAAGAACTTTCTTGAGAATGTTCTCAATTCAACATATTCCATTATCACACACAAACACATCTCTTGATCTTAGATGATCAAATCACTTGCATAACACATACTTAAACTCAACATAAAAGATGTCACCCTTTAGATCATTCAACCTTAGATTCCAAACACAAGATTAAAATCTGTTGACACATATTTGTCAAAATTCCGTGTATAACATGACATCTTCATCACCTTAGTTTTAATAGAAATAGTTTAGTCTCATTAAGTCATGTATTGGTGAATTATCATCTTTATATACTTCAATAGACAAAAATAGGAATTCCTATCTTTCAGACATGAAAATGACTACTGGAGAATCCATTACACTAGAAACTCAATTTAACCTAACGGTTAAATTGCTTCCAGCAGAGAAGTTGGGTATGTGGAATCAGCCGTAAAAATGGTCGTGTTTAGCCTAAATTGGGCACCGCTAGTAATAGTCTCATACTCATTCTCCAACTTGAAAAATCACTATTCCTATACTTGCCTAAAGTAAATAATAAAAGATGATATTTTATCTTATCTTAGGAATATTAATCAACCAAGTAGTAGATGTGATTTTTCTTAGTAAAATCACTTGCATTAGATATAAATGTGTTGAGTATATATGATTAAGCATCTTGACGTTATCATGATAATTATTTGATTGATAATCAAATGTGATAAACATTTAGAAGTCACTAATGGGTAAGTTGGCTTAAGTAACAAAGCCTAACTTCAAAACAATTTCACAATGCAGTATCTCAAACAATGTCATGCTCTCTTGTAATATGATTATTTGTCTTGATGCTATGTGGTAGCTTTTTGTCTAGTAGTTGAATATTTGTTTTTGTTTATATAAGATGTTATGATTCCTATCATAATCACATCTTTTGTCATTATCATGTTTTGTGGTATAGGTTGATAACAAATTAGTTGTTATCTCACTGTGTTATGCCTACTTTGCATGATTATAATCCCTTTATTGCTACGTAAATTAAGTAATATGTCTATGGGAACCTTTCACTTGCATATAGTTTTTTAAACTAATAGGATTAAATTTCAGAGGCTTGGAATTTGTGTTTGCATATTTTCAATCGACCTCTTTCCAAATAGCATTATTGCTTCCGCTTTCCTAACAACATCTCCATCATCTTTTAGTTATAACAATACACCTACAATGAGAAAACCACATGCCTCGTCATGCGATCATCTCGCATTGATAGAGAAGAGCTACGTGACTTCAAGGATGAAGTTCTTTGTAAGCTAACCAACATCCACAAAAACATTACTAAGCTCATCGCTTTCATTAACCTGCAACATCCTAAACACTTTACCTTCATTCTTCATTTGATGCATTACAGATTATGTTGAATGTCCACCAATTAAGGGGGAGAGAAATTCATTCACATAATTGTCTTTTCGCATTAAAAAGCATGTACTCATGTTTCTTATACCAACATGTAGGTTCACACCATTCAGTTAAAATCAGTTCACAAAACCACAAGTTTTTCAAACCCTCTTAGCTCAACATCACAGTTTTGCACCAATACCTCGTCAAGTGAAAAACACATCATGTGTTTGACAAACCTCTTAAACGAGAAGCATTAAGGTCGTGTTTGCTTTTTCAGAGGGTCTGAATCTAAATCTGAACCGCACATCTGAATCTGAATCTGAGGCGTAAATGTCTGAATCTGAACGCATCTGAACGGAAAAAAAACTCATGTTTGAACGGGAAAAAAATAAATTTGGTTATTTTGTGTCAACAAGAGGCATTCAGACGCGTTAAGACACCCCTCTCAAGTCTTGACCATTAAGATCTAACTGCATCTGAACGTGTCTGAACGGAAAAAAAAACAAACGGTCTGAATGACAAAATGTCTGACCGATTCAGATGTGAAGCCCGTTAAGAGGCGTTAAGAGGGAAAAAAAAACAAACACGCTCTAAGTCTCCTTAGACTTTGACTAGGATTAGTGAACCCAAATTAGTAGTTATAAGTAAATAGACCTTAGCTTGAACCTACGTTTGATCAAAAATGACAAAACATGACCAAATCAATTCTGGTCCCACGGTAAGACAAACACGATAAGACGGACGGAACCAAAAATTTGGTTCCGCCCAATCCGCGGGTAACTGGTTCAGTTTTTAACCATTTAAACCAAACAACCCTCTCGTAACCAACGAGTCTAGGATTTTCACCTGAATCTCACAACTTCATTATCTAAGAACACCATCATAGGATTTCATCCTTTTCATTCTTGATACATATCAAGCACGTCATTGTCAGTGCAAACGATATATCAATCGTCATTCTCAACGCGTTGGTCTAACCAACACTCTCGCATCTTATGATGTCATTTTCATCCTCATATAGATATCTAGTATTTCAAATTGTTGCATATGGAATTTCTATTCCTAAGTGATCATTGTCTTCACTTTCTCTTAAATTCATTCGAGCATATATTATGGCAAGTTACATCATCTTGGCTTCAATACTCTTATAGATGATAATGTCATAACCTCATCTCGTCTTCAATACTCTTATAGCATTTGCTGTACATTAGAGTTTCTGAATTCAATGCATTCCATTACCTATTTCACTAATCATCACCACCATGGATTAGCGAAAAACCTACCTGCATCAACCTTTAGTCATCTATTGAGTTATTACTACTAGTAAACCAACACCAACACTAGCACCACTCACTTTAACTACACTTCATATCCTCCTCATAGGCATTATTTTGTAGGATTTTATCATATTATATCCTTGTGATTGTAATTCTTATTAGAAGATTACACACTTTATAACATGGTTTACTAGATAATCATAGTTCTCTATCTAGAGTTGCTTGTGATTACATCATTAATAGATTGCATCTTATATATACATCTTATTTTTTGAGATGAAATATATTGCACTAATCCTTTCATTGTAGGTTCATCATTATATACGCTCAATCGTATATAGCTTACTCATCTAAGGATGAAGTTAGCATAGATTATTTTTCCTCTTTTATTTTAAGTGCTTCTTGACATCCTCGAATCAGGAGGAATATATGTCAAGCACTCATATTGCATCAACTTACACATTGGTCGTATATGACAATTCTGTCTTAAGAAATTGCTTCTAGTGTACTAATTTTTGTTTTATAGGTTCATCTTGACGCCCTATAGCAAGGGGGAGCTTCCGTCAAGCATGTATAGAATGCAGTATATACACGCATTGGTGTATATCACATACAAGTCCAAGGAAAAATATTGTTTTATACTAACCTTTATTTTGTAGCATTCTTCTTCCTTGCATCATATACGTTGGTACCATAGCAATGGAAGTATTGATCGAGGGAAAGCATATCATGTACTAATCTTTTGTTTTGTAGGATTCTTCATCCTTGCATCATATGCGTTGGTACCCTAGCAACGGGGAGTATTGATCAAGGGGGAGCTACAGTCAAGGGGGAGCATGAACGCATTCATAATTATTCTCATTCTTCAACACATCTTTGTGTTTCGACAAAAAGAAGGAGATAGTCCAACATAGCTTACCCTCGTGTATAATTGGCTTTATGCATTTCATTCATCATGCATTTTTCATATTTTTTTTTGTTGCACAACACTAACCTTGTTGTAGGTTAAGAGTCTTAATTTTATCCATGGATCCGCTAACAACCTAGGGGACGCAACAACCATAGGAGATTGGAGTAGTCAATTTAACTTCACTAGGGATGATGCCAGCTCGCCATTTCGGGGAGAAATGAAGTTAACTCCAAGGACACACCCTTTTTGTTTCGAAAAAAGGGGGAGAAAGGTGTAAACGGAGAAGGTAATGTAAAAGGTAGTATGGACACAAGTAACTTTTTTACATTTTACTTTCTATCACGTTTACATATTTTGTCATCATCAAAAAGGGGGAAATTGTTAGTGCAAGCAGTCTTGTTTGTTTTGATTGATGACAAACATGTAACTTTATACATAACGTAAAATGTACAAGTTACTTGTTATCTTATTTTGTCTCAACAACACATTCAACACCTCTCGAGTCCTCGTATGGTACAACACATGTTCGTACATGTTTGTTATGTGGCATTATGATCAAACCATTAACGAACCATTTAGAATGATTAAAATACGGCTAGGTCATTAAGTATTTTAAAAGGCTAACCATTCTACTTAGAACCTCATGTCACATTTTGCATATACAATTACTTTTACTTGTACATCATGTTTCCTAAGATTAATAGGATAAGTACACTTTAGGTGTCAAACTAACATGATACATATTGGTAAACATATATTAGTTAAGCTAGTATATACATAGGACATACATTTATACATTTACATGTTTATGTTTTTATTCTTAAAATAGAAATATATACATGACATCATGGCATACATCATTTAGAGATCTTTAGATATCTTTGAAGATTTGAAATATATCTTGGAAAGATCTTGAAGCAAAGGATTAGATTGTGCAAGATCTTGGTTAGATATGGAAAGTATTTGGAGATTTTTTGTCAGACACCCGCGGAACCAAATGGCATAAAGGACGGAACCCTCTATTTGGTTCCGCCAAATCCGCGGGTTAAAATTCTAGTTGGCTATAAATAGCAGCCCATTGTTTACCCATTAACTTATCACTTGAACACACATTCTCTCTAGCTTCTTGCATACACTTAGATCAATAGATAACCATATAGAAACACACATTAATCACCCTTTTCATAATGATCATAATGTTACTAACTTTCATTATGTTGTAAGCATACACTCGTAATGATCATGTGAAGCAAGCTCAGAGATCGTGAGTCATCATCCATCACTAGCATAGCATACTTCCTGATCCACCAAGAAGGTTAGGAGATCTTGAAGTCATCATCCACCAAAGCATTCCAACATATGAAGATTCAAGGGCACTTGACATCCTCAATGATTGAAGACTTCTAATTCAAAGAAGTTCATGTAGATTTCACATACATATATGAAGATCCATCACAACAAGTTTAGGGAGCTTGTGATCTTCATCCATTGAAGGCTTCCGATCAATGGAAGTTCATATAGATTAGGCATTTATATCCAGTGGACATTTATGCCATGGATCATTGTTGTAACCATCATTGCATCACAATCTATTCATACTAGATTAGTTGGTTTATGTGTTTGTGCCATAAAACACAAGGTTTCTATGTTGGGCCATAAAACATAGCGGGAGTGGTTGTACCCTTGTAAAAGAACTAGCGGAAGTGGTTGTACCCTTGTAAAAGAACTCGACATCTAGCTTAGTGTCGGAAAAGGTGTAAGCGACGTTAGGTTGGTTCTACCTCGAACTAGAACCCGGTATTTAGCTTTGTACCGAAAAAAGTGTAAGAGACGATTGTAAGGTTTTCTCCGCCGAGAAGGGAGCTTGTTGATCTAGTGAAGTAACTCTCGAGTTGGGTACTCGGGGAGTGGAGTAGGGCGGAGAGGAGCTCCGTGACCGAACCACTATAAATCATCGTGTTCGGTTTGCGCTTTCTTTTACTTATTGCTTTACTTTATGTTTGCATTATATGATTGCTTGTGTTGTGATTAGTTGGTAATACTTGTGTGACAACTTGTTTAGTATATACTAGTCGTAAACTATACTTAACACCTTTCATATTACAACAAGCTTAAACGGACATTTGATACAACAAGTTTTAAGTTTTTAAAATGGGAACGTATTCACCCCCCCCCCCTCTACGTTTTCACACGGTGCTTACATAAGCGGTTGCTGTCTACATTATGAGCAAAACCACGTCCTGAATCTCAGCAGCCGATATTGGGCTGCTGTTAGAAGTAGCCTCACTTGGCGTTTCTGCGGCATTCGGTTGTCTGAATAATAAACCTTTGTCTTTCCGCTTTGTTCTGGTGATCTCTTGTTCATTAATTTTGGGGATAGAGGCAGTTCCATTGTGTACTTGATCGTTTGTGGTAACACAATTGTCGGTAAAATTATTTAGTTTTGGCCTCTTGTTGCTGGTAAATATGTTTTCAGTAGGTGTATCTGTGCATGATAAAACATGGGTAACCATACAGTTTGTATCATACGAATATCAAAATAAGTAAGGATAATTGAAGTTTTTAACATACATTTGGATACAAAACTGTTGGAAGACAACGGTACTTACAGAAGCGATTGGCGTCTTCTTTATTACCAACACCATGTCCCTGAATGTCAGCATTCGATGCCGAGCTGCTGTTAGAGGTGTCTTCAGCTGGCTTGTGTGCGCCGTTTGGTTGTCTGAATAATAAACCTCTGTCTTTCCGCTTTGTTCTTGGTATCCCATGTTTGTTATTTTCCGGTATATAGGTGTAATCATTTGCCACATTGACATCCTTTAATGATTTAAAGGCTATACCCTTGTTTTTTACATATGGATCAGGAGGCTTTTGTAGTTGCGTGCCGTGAAAAGGTGTGTGCAACACATTTTTTTGGGCATAATTTTGCGCAGTTGTATCAGTTAATCTACTACTATCATTATATGAATGTCTCTGTTCGGCAATATCACAAATGTCTAATTCTTTTGGGCAATGGTCTAGTATATATATATATATATATATATATATATATATATATATATATATATATATATATATATATATATATATATATATATATATATTTATTCTCATAGTTGATCAAACAAAAGTGGGTATGAAATAAAGTAAAGGCTACTAACTTTTTGGGCGTACACATCATACAGATATGAAATTTAGTTAGTTCCATTTTACAATATCAAATAATAAATTGCAGATATAATGAATGAAACTTATGCATAAAAAGTGTAAGTAAACAAAGAAAGGGATCATATAGGAGCATTTAAGGCTTAAGTATATGTATAACAACCAAATAATTGGGGCATATCTACATATCAGGACATCATATGTTAACATTTAAAGCTCTAAACTATATATCCACCTACACATCATTGTGTGTTGGCTTTAATATATGCATCTGCCAATCCGAACCATAATTAATAGGGAAAAGAATGCATAGCAAGAGTAATTGATCAGCGAACTTTTTCTTTAAATTGGGGGCACCAATTTTCTGTGTAGGTTTGGTAGAATCTTCTAGGTCGCCTAATGGTTCTTGTTAAAATAAGAGTACCTAAAAAAGGGGGAAACAGAAGGAAAATGGGCCAGAGGCGGTTGTAATTTATCCTCCCTACTGTAGCTTTATGCCCAATACGACGTCGTTTGTTCTGGCACTGTACAAATAACTTTAGCCAACTATAGCAACGGGAGAAAGGCAACTGTAGCAACGTTGTTATTTCACCCCCTAAACGATGTCGTTTTCTACACGCTTTAATAATATTTATAACTAGTTTACCCAAACAAAACATGCTAATCAACAAGTTGATTTTAAACGGGTTTTTAAGCAAGAACTCTCAAATGTCTTAATCAAATCTTAAACATTTCATCCAAAACAGAGTCTACATATCCTCCAAGAAATCAAACTCAGTATTTATGATAATACACGGTACACAAAAGAAAAGAGCCCCGTTAGCCTTGATTACCCTGCAGCCAAACATCCATCCTTGATTTCCCTGCAGCCAAATATCCATCTCCAAAATTAAATATCTGAACTGCAAAGGTTTAGGTTTACCATTCAATTTCCAATCTCATTATGATTAACAATAAAAATAGCAATCGGTTATGTAAAATTACATTACCTATCCAACTCTTGCACATACACAGAATGCACCTAGATATGTACTTGTGATTAAACATTATAGAGCAAGTGTAACATAATTAACTAGCTCATAACCCGTGTTTAACACGGGCAGTATTAAGTAAAAGTTAAATGATAAAGATGAAATATAAATTGCCAATATTTTAATAGAGTACATTACGTGAAATTTGCACAAACAAATTGACATTTGAGATACAAATTACATACACCAGCCTTCTGATAAAGAAAATATCATATTGACACCATCAACAACCTCCATGAGCACACCCAAGCCCTTCATAATGAGTCCTTGTTACATATTCTCCAACCTTATTTGAAAGATCAGCAACGTTAAGAACGAACAAAATATTAATTGGTCAAGAATGATTGTCATTGTCATAAAGCAACTACAATCCATAACCATAAACACATCTAAAAGCCATTACCAACAACACTACCTCACATCCATAACCATAAACTACATTGATGCCATTTCATGCTCCAACCACGTCCTGTAGTCCTATATCTGTGTCAACCTAATAAAATATTAAAATATTACAGTGCGGATCATGACCAACAAAAACCATAGATAGAAATCTTGTCAAAGTCATTAGCAAACCTAACTTTCATGAACATCTTAGCTTAACAAACTGTGGTATATCTTACCCAAAACATTTGCGAAAGGCACTCGCAAACTGAAAATAAGTTGTTACAGTATTCTCAAATAAAACAACATTTATCTCTATCTACAAAAGTTATAATTGCACTTTAATAGAATGTACAAATAGATAGATAAGCTTGGAATGCAGTTATCTCATTCTAATAACTTATTATAACTTGTCCTCATTTGCATCATCATTTTATCGACCCGTGTCTGATTATAATTCAGAACCATACTAATATCTTCGACCACTAAAAGTTTATTCGTCCAATTCGAATATATCTACGAAATGAACGTGCTGCAAATCACCACCCGTACCCGTACAAAGATATAAAAGTAGAAGCTTATTCCTAGAGCTAAACTAAGACAACTAACACGAGAAGAAATGCTTAAACAGCTCTTGAAACCTGGTTATAACACAAAGCAGCTCCTTGTTTATATCTCACAAATATAATTCACCACAATTTCCAATTATCCTAATCAAAATACGCAGAATCAATAGGTTTCCTTCAAAAGCAAACATTTCAACTATGCAAATAGCAGCGTTGGAAAATAGCATGACCATTAATACAGACAAAATGTGCACAAATAATTTAGAAATAGATTGTACTCCAAATGAAACGGTTTAAAACAGTTTGACTTGCTAAAGTGAATCGGGTCAAAACAATACACATAAAACATGTCAAAATACTATAATTTGTTAAACAGAAATTTATTAAGCTTGCTAAAGATCATAAGTTCGCATATTGCCACATTCCCATATTCCCATTCTTTGAACTTTTACACGATAACTCAACAATTTTTCATCAAATTATTTAAAGCCCTCAGTAGCATCTACTTACACACAAACCTATGTGTAACAAAATCACAACACTCCAGCCACAATTCCCTCATAAAAAGGAATTTGTTACAAATTTTATTTAAAGACATTCATACACATTATAAGTTTAAAAGTTGAATAAGAAAAAATGCCCTTAATTATGTATTGCATTCTATACATGTTCAACTTTTCAAACTTATTTATATAAAAAGAAAATGGAGATTACATCACAGGTCTCAAGCTCCATTGCTGTTAAATTGACTTTTACACGGAATAAAAAAATGAAAAAAGGAAACATATAACTTAATAACACAACCTAAGCAAAGAAAGGAATTAGCAACAGATAAAAAAATACAGCAACCAAGCAACCAAACATCAACTAATACACGCTTTCAAGGATAGTAGGCATGTAAGTTATCGTAACTTTGTAAGAAACCTTATTACGGGCTGGTTATACTCTCTTCATGGTTTCGAACTTTCGAAAGGAAAGTAGAGGCACTAACGGTTAGCTCTTTTAAATTTAAGCCAAATCGACAACATCATTTTAAATTCAGCACCAGCATCCTCATTACTGAACCCCAATTCAGTTCAGGTTCACAGCTGGAAAATGATGAAGCTTGCAAATGCTCTATTGTTGTGGGTAATAATAGCCAATGAAATGGGAAATTTAGTAGATTAAATGATGACAATGGAGTTAAAGTTAAATGTCAACCAAGAACTCAAGCATAACGAAACCAAAAAGGTGAATGGATTCATGAAGGACCATATTTTTACATAACTTTATTTTATATCTTTAACATAAAGTTACATAGTAGCTCAAGATCTCAGGAAAAAAATCTAGGATGACTCACAATTTAGCATCAAATTCTTGTCACAGTCAAACTTTCCCATAGACTCATCTACCAAATCCCAGTCACTTGGATCACAAATTCAAACAATATAGCACTGATGAAATAAAGAAAAATAACCCATTGTTTTAACTATTAAACACAAGTCATCACATAAATAGGAAAACGTGTGTACCTTTCACATTAGTAGATGACAACAACAGTAAGGGTTGTAAAACGAACTCATATTCCATTGTAGCCTGCAACTCAAACAAAAAGAAGAAAGAGGAAACAACATTAGCGAATGACGCCCATAAATCATACAACAAAAAGAAGATTAATCACAAACGGAAAACTGAAAAGAAACTTGTAAGCAACAAATGAAAACAATTATAAACCATACTCATCAGATCTATCAAGTACCAAAGGAACACTAAAAGGTAATATGATCTAATATTCTAATTATAAAACTGCAAATGAATGGCACATAGACAAATGAAGATGAAAATATAAGTAGCTAGCTGAGTAATGTTGAAGAAAAGAGGGCTTTTTCAAAATTTGAATTCTTGATTAATGTGACATAGGTATCAGTAAAGGTTGGGTATCCTAGAAAGTGACATCTTTTAAAATATGTGAATCATAAAAACACTATAAACACATAACCATCACAAGTATGCGCAGCGGATAGATCTACAATAACATATAATTAATTAACATAAAAACTAAATAGATGCGTACCTTTTCGATTCCTAGCAAGAACAAGGAATCGTGTGATCACCAAGAACAATATAAACCCTAATTGGGTTTGAGGATGGATCGACAAGGGTAAGTAACACTTCCAAGATCACAAGCTAAAGTAAGCTTGTACTCCGTTCCTGTACACACGTATTACTAGCATCTCAAAGTGAAAAGCTAGGTTCATGTATCACAAATAAAACATCACAACAACTAGGGTTTGATGTTCTAAACAATACATGATCGAATCCCAAACGATACATGACAGTACGTCAACAAGAAAAGAGTAAATATAAATATTCATGCACTGACACATGCATACTAAATACACGTATTTAATTACACATTCACATGCATGATCTTATTACTCCTTTTCTTCTTGCACGTGCTTGACTATCATTGGGTAGAAGGAAAGGAACCGATTCATATAATCGGTTAGGGATATTATTTTTGTGTCAACCGATTAAGTCAATCGGTTTAGGGATAATAGTTGTCATCCGATTCCCAAAACAAGTGGCAAGCTTTTATAGCAATACAACTTGTCCTCCAAGTTTTATTTTACACCTCCTCATGTTTCATAAATCGACACTTAACTCCTTCTATTTTTCTTGTTCGATCATATAAATATTTGTGATTTAATAATTAATCATAAATAATTATATTAATTATTAATACATTGAGACTCATACGTAATGTGTGCAATTCCTAAGTCTCGGGTTCGAAACCGGACATACAAATATTAATAAATAATCCATAAACTCTAACAGCTCCCACTTGGATATTCATTAATATAGTAATGACATGGGTCAGCCTAGCTTTACCTTCCCAATGCCCCCAGCTCGATCCGAGTTGTGGTTCTCCTGGAAAAAACCACGTGATGAAATTAATCATCATACTTATCCTTTTGTTTCTAATACCGCGTTAATATGGATATGGATCTAGATCATTCCATAATTAACTATTCTGTTTCTCGTTGTTATCAATTGATCAAGATTACCAAATCATCTGAACGTCTTCCAGATAGACTTTGGGTATGGCCATACAAACATCTTGTCAACCCTACGAGGGGCCCAGCAGTATTATACTTCAAAACAAATTTGAAGGAACAAATCCTTTATTGACTACGAGCGTGACCCTCGAACTTTGCACCACCTCCAAAAATAGCCCTTATAACTACCTTTTACGGACAGCGTTAGACTATCTTACAGAAAATGAGCTACATCCTCGGCAGTCACCTGGTATCTCAAGTCTGAGGATAAATATTCATGATATACTTGATGACGACGATCCATAAAGTATAATCATGTGGTTGGGATAAGTCCTATATTCAATTTATCCAATATTGAATATCATGTGACATTGGTGTCTCAACCTTACAGTACATTCTACCAATCCTCACATTTGTCTTAGTTCAATAATATTCCCATATTACTGATCGACAACGGACTATTTAGAATAACATAAGTTATTCATCGGATTTAAACATGCAAATATAGGATACAATATTATAAATGATAATAAACGTTATCCGCACTTTATTTCAGTAAAATAATATTGCTTCAATATCCCTTATCCAAATACTAACTAGATTAATGCATGATAATTCTCATTAAAGAATTATGCCACAAGTCATGTTCCACATACTTGTTGACAAGGCATAAATCAACTAATGTTGATCTATCGGAATTTTGAGAATACTTATTTCAATAATGAAATACTTGTATGTGTGCATTCATCTATCTAGATATTGCCACATACTTCATAAAATGCGTGACATCCTCATGCACGAATTTATGACAATTAAACTACCAAACCTTGTAGTTAAAGTATTCTAATTCTTTATGTATAATGCAACTATGCTCATTATGAGCATAACTAGTACACATGGTTTCCTAATAAGGATGAGCTCCCACCATGACTAGTATTGAGTGTCATCTCAATCTTACTAGCATCATTGTATCAATCAACAATATGCTTTTTTTTTAAAAAGTTCCGTAAACTTTTAACATTCATCGTGTAATGTTTGATATCTTCAAATCCTTCAAGATTTGACCACAATATCAATCAAGCAATAACTTGCCATATGGTTCGTATTTAGAATTTTGGAGCAAATCCAGGCTGAGGATGTAAATTCTAAACCATATCCATTACACTTAGCTATCTAATAATTTCCAATTAGATACTAATGTTGTCAATCATCTTGCATCCAAGCATGATACAACAAGCAACATGATGTACATGAAAAATCCTTGTGTCAAACTTAGATTTTGTTCATGTCATATCTTTTCAAAGATATGTTTCTATCTAGATCTTCTAATAGAATATCATGTTCTTTTAGAATCAGTTATTTTACCGCTTATGTTTATAATCAAATAAACATATTGTTCAAGGTTTTATTTTCTATATTAAGTTTCATTCCAAACTAAAACTTAACATATAAATGTTAATGAAATGTTACTTCCTATATGTTATACAACATATATGAAATAAGAAAATAAACACATCACTCCCACTAGCTTTCAGGAATATTAAGAAATATCTTAATTTTAATTATAAATCAAACTAGATTTAATAACTAAAATTAAGTATATCTTCTAGATGCATGCATTAATCCATTTTCAAATGATTTGCATTTTGTATACTACTAAAGATTATTTGAATTCAAATACTCCTTTCAATTACTTTTCGTCCTCGCTCAAGTAATTAATAAAGAAAGAGTTTTGACATTCCATTATTAATTTCATATAAATGAAACTAACAATGACAATCATAATCTTTATATATTTAATGTGCTTAGAAAGAATTTCAATCACATTTAATTGCTTATTTGTGATTGATAATCTTTTCACATATTAAATATGTATACAAATTTGTCCATTCTGATTTCTACACAAGAATTTAAATCTCTAGGATTTCCATTTCCTTTGCAGAAATTCATTTCCATTCTATAGTGTAACTATAGAGTTCAAGATTAACTACGTTTCCAAACTAGTTATCTTTTTGGACTACATCTAATTATTCATAGTATGAGTAATTTGCCAAATAACATTTGTAATTTATTAACAGGCATATCACGATCCTGTAACTCATAACCCTCAACATATTCTACAAATATTTGAGATACCCTTACGGATCTATGAATAAGAATTCCATCATCTTGAGATTTAACACTAACATGTTAAATCCTCATTATGATTTTGCTAATGTATTTAGAAGATTATGTATCTTGTAATTTTTATCTTTTGAAGATAAAACTCCCACTCGCCTTTTGCAATTTATAGATTACCTATAAATGCTTAGCAAATAGAGCAACACAAACTTGTTCTCTTTTGGGACTTTACATATACAAATTGACAGTTTCTAACCTTAATTTGTTAATAACCTACCCAACAAGTAGTTTAACAAATTCTGAACTTCAATTTTAAGACTTAATGTGATTCGTCACATTCCATATTAAATGGTGTCTTATTAATCTTCTAGGTTGGAGTCTAATTGAGTATATCCAATTCATACTCAATTTTCTAACCTTTATATCTTTAAGGAAGAATATAGGATATAGTTATCTCAAATCAAACAATGTATCAAGAGTTTGATTTTTCCTAATTGAACATACCATAAACACTATGTATTCCATTAGGATTAATATTGTAAGTTTTTCTTACAATATGTTAGATAAATATATTTCAGTTTTGGTTACCTATTTACCAACTAAATCACTTTAATGGTACAATAGATTTTCAAGCCAATTGCATACTTTATAACATAAGTGCCTTATTGCCCAAGCCACTTAATTTCTATGTCTTACCAAAAAGACATAAACCGTTATAATCCCGATATACGTTATAAGTCATTAATCAACTCAATGACTTCTTGTATATGTCTTAATTAAAAAAACATAACAAGATAACGTCTTACTTTGTTATAAGTCTTATAGCAATAAAAGACTTCATATTTATATCTTTATACTAAAATATAAATATGCATAACTAAAGTAATTATGAACACCTCATAATGGTTTCAATCGTTATTTCAAGTTAATTTATTACTTCATATATTTATGTCATTCCAAGAATACATAAACATCTAGATATGAAGTAGTATAAGATTACTTCATTTATTTATGTCATTACAACAATACATAAATATTCACATTTGAAGTAGTCTTATTATCATAATGACACTTGTTCTAATAATTATCTAATTTTTAGAAACTTGTAAATTAACATAGTTTCATTATTTCAGCCGAGGCTGCAATGATGAAAGTATGTAATTTACATTGTCATTAATATCTAGTAATGAAAGTAGATATTAACTCCAAGTGTTCTATAAATTAGAATGTGTAAAAAACACATTAGAACATCAATCTCTTACCTTGCAGTCAAGATAACCCTTTAAATCATATTCCTTTATGTTGTTGCTTGCACACAATAAGATTTCTCCCACTTGTGCATGGAACAACATTACGTATCAGATAAACAACACGTCAATAGTTTGCTTATTTGATCAATATGATTGTGTCATAGATATAAGTAGATATAGAATCACCTCGTCTAGTAAGGAAACGTACACGACTATCCTTAATACCACAAGTGTCTATAATTGGAAAGTAATCATCTCAAGAGATTCTAGAGATGATCTTGGTTGCTATCAAGACTTGTAGCTCCCACTGAATTTAAGATCACTGCATGAACTCATTATCCAGTAATTTCAGCACTATGCTCCCACTGAATTTGACAACATTATAAATGTTCCATAACCAGTAAAAGCAAGTAGTGTGCTGCTTACTTTCCTACATCTTTGATGAATCCCTTACGTAACAGCTAATAAGGTACTTCAAAAAATGTATTCTACTTGTGAATGATGGAATAACCATCAATCCAATTAACTTGAAAGAATTGGGTATGCAATTTCTTCCTTAGTTAGGTCTATCATCCCCTTCATGGTATGTAGCACCTTTAAATGGTTAAAGCATAACAACTAGATCAAACATTCTAGTTTGCCTTTTACCAATCTTTGCGGTAATTAGTCTAGTTTCTAATTTAATAACTCCTAACCATGCAATTTCTTAAGAAATTCGCCATGAGTTATTTCTTAGAATTTAGACAATTCTAATTTTTCTATTATACCTTTCTCACTCATGAAAAAGGAATAGGATTAAATCTTACTCTTCACACGGAAAGTAGACTCGGTTTATTCTTTTCAGTAAAAATTGACTCTATCCAAAACCCCTATGGGTGTAGACCAATTTACTACTAAAAGAATATCTCATGTTTACGGTTTTAACGTTGCATTAAATACATTAAAAGAATTTTCAAAATTCAATTTAGTATTTTTGATAATAACTTTTCAAGAAAATTAAACACCCATGGTAAATAAAATTTCACCATTTAATTTTCATTGAAAATTAGGATCCAAATTGACGTCGTTTCATCACATCAGCTTTGGCTGCTAGCAATGAAAGTACTCAATAAGGTAGAGCTGCACTCAATTGCCAATATACAATTGCAATTCCTAGAATCATGGGACTTACATTATATTGCCAACATCAGTTGCAAAATGTAAACATATTTTATCCCCAAATCTTTATGCCTTGGCGCCGTTCCATTACATCAGCTTTGGCTGCTAGTAATGAAAGTGCCCAATTAAGTTTAACCAACTTAAGAAACAGTAAATTGACGTCGGTTTATTGCATTCAGCTTTGGCTGCTAGCAATAAAGTACTCAATTTACCCTTAGATGACCACCCTTTGAACATCAACATTCAGCTTTGGCTGCTAGTGATGTAGGATGAAACCTTAGGTGTTTCTTTTTGTAGTTGGGTGGCATATTACTTAAATTTATCAGGGTAATAAATTTTGATGTGTTAAATCAAAAAAATATGTACAAAGATGTCATGCATTCATCTTTGTATCATATATGTTTTCAAAAACAAAACCGTTTACTCATTCGTAGCTCAAACCATCAAAGTTTTTAATTGAGGCACTGAAAAACTTACAGCTTTGCCTTAAGATGCTTCGTATTTATCGTGGTGTACTTGGTAAGTCTAAAATTGACGCACAGGCGGGCGTAGGGACGACAGCCGCCGAAGCTGGTTAAAACCGTGCCCCTCTAAGGTCACAATTTAATGCGAACCAACCTAGAACCCACTTTTTAGTTTGCCAATTTTAGGTCCACCGCTTCGACCACTTAGTTAAGTCGCAATCAATCAACTAAAAAGCATATGATTTTCTTGCTAAAACAATTTTATGTGGTAAATTTATTATTGCTAGTCTCGCCTGGGAGCAAATTACCGTGCGAAGCGAACCACTGTCGGCACATAAGACTTTGCAATAAAAGGATTTACCACAAAGGTTTCATAGTTATTAGTCTTATTTATTTTTATTATGAAAATTACCCTCTTATGTGTTGCAATCCATCATAATATATAAACACAAAAGATCAAGTAATTACAAAAAAAAAAAAAAAAAAAAAAAAAAACACATAATAACAAATATATGATCATCCACGATATCATATAGCCACATGCAAACCTTTTTCAATAAATCCTAATATTAATTCTATGTGAAATTTTAAATGTATGTAACTAACAAAACTCCCATTGGTTTTCGAGCTCATTGTGCCCAATGGTCCACAGACACCAAATAACTTGGCCGCGTAAGTTTTGGTTAGTTAGATACCACATTGCACATAACTTATTAATTAATATATATTGAGGTCTTCCCCAATTTAAGATTTATTTAAATCATGTAGCAAATAATTCAATACAAAATCAAACAAACCATTCCATGACAAAATATGCAAGATTTTGTCATGGATCCCATATTGCACATATAATCATGTTAACACATATTATCAGTGTCAATATATCCTGTACGCAATCTAATTAATTAATTAACGACGTCACATAAGGTACTCATTAATTAATCCCTAAAAATTGCATGCAATCCTAGGGTTTTCTACAAAAACTAAAAACCCTAAATTTTAATTATAGGGTGTCGACCCTAATTAGGGTTTTCAACAAAAAACAAACCCTAGATCATTAATTGCATGTATCTAATTAAAGATTCAATTTTTAAGGTTTTATGTAATCAATTACATGTTAAAAACCCGGCTCATGATGCCACTGTTGGAATATGTGAATCATAAAAACACTATAAACACATAACCATCACAAGTATGCGCAGCGGATAGATCTACAATAACATATAATTAATTAACATAAAAACTAAATAGATGCGTACCTTTTCGATTCCTAGCAAGAACAAGGAATCGTGTGATCACCAAGAACAATATAAACCCTAATTGGGTTTTAGGATGGATCGACAAGGGTAAGTAACACTTCCAAGATCACAAGCTAAAGTAAGCTTGTACTCCGTTCCTGTACACACGTATTACTAGCATCTCAAAGTGAAAAGCTAGGTTCATGTATCACAAATAAAACATCACAACAACTAAGGTTTGATGTTCTAAACAATACATGATCGAATCCCAAACGATACATGACATACGTCAACAAGAAAAGAGTAAATATAAATATTCATGCACTGACACATGCATACTAAATACACATATTTAATTACACATTCGCATGCATGATCTTATTACTCCTTTTCTTCTTGTACGTGTTTGATTATCATTGGGTAGAAGGAAAGGAACTGATTCTTATAATCGGTTAGGGATATTATTTTTGTGTCAACCGATTAAGTCAATCGGTATAGGGATAATCGTAGTCATCCGATTCCCAAAACAAGAGGCAAGCTTTTATAGCAATAAAACTTGTCCTCCAAGTTTTATTTTACACCTCCTCATGTTTCATAAATCGACACTTAACCCCTTCTATTTTTCTTGTTCGATCATATAAATATTTGTGATTTAATAATTAATCATAAATAATTATATTAATTATTAATACATTGAGACTCATACGTAATGTGTGCAATCCCAAAGTCTCGGGTTCGAAAACCGGACATACAAATATTAATAAATAATCCATAAACTCTAACAGAAAGTAACATCTTTTAAAATATAAAAATCTAACACTATTGCAAAAAAGAAAAAGAAAAAAATACATTTATTACATCACCAATTAAATTAGATATTCTAATTGAGTGTCTAATTGGCTGACACCTAAGCAAAAGTTCAAATTCATGACGTCAGCCAAATCTGCTCTTTAATAGATAGTATAGATTGAGCATGTTTCAGACAACCATATCATGCAGACAGATTATGCTCTTCAAGTTCAACCATGTTCTCAGATAGATCTGTGACATGCCTCCTTAGCCACATATACCATGACTGCATATAAATCCTCAGCCCGCCTTATGTTCGTTTTATTATAAATTATGCTACCAGAAATCTCATTTTCGGCCCTTAAGATGCACCAATATATTTACTTTTTCATATTCGTACAATGAATACGAAAAACCATTTACAGTAGTAAGTACAAACCCAGTAATTGCTATTTCAAGAACAGCTATCAAGAATGGTGCGAGATGTTATAAGTACACAGTGGCAAGGTTATGTTTTTAAAAAAGAGATGCAGCACACTTGTAAAAGGGTAATGCACATATATAAGATCCACTTACATATTATATATTCCCTCCTATTAATGATGGAATTGCAAGAAGAAACTTTGTTCAAATAAGAGTACGTCACAGGCATAAACATATGATACAAACAGTATTCTTTCTGGTGTATAATCAACAATCAGTTTAACAAATAATATAATTATCCTAGAAAGTAAAATAGCCCACGTAAGAATTTACTAATGAAATAAAGAAACTTTCATATAGGTTAGTCATAGATAAACAACGAAATTAAACAAAGACAGGGGTATGAAAACATGTCATGCAGAGTCCTGAAATCAACCATCTGTAGTTCTCTAGCAAAAAAACAAGTAATATAACTTCATATACATACATAAACTAAAGTTTGCACACATCCACCGAAAATATTTTAATGACACCTAAAACCAACCAACTTATTACTAAAGAACAAAATATATGGATTTTGTAAGGAAGTCACGGCTCACACAACTTATGCATCAGCTACCTATAACTCATCCGAGGGGAATCTAGCCTCCATAACTCGTTCCAAATACACAGGCAGTCTAATTTAGTCTAAGAGACCAAATACATAGAACTTTTAGTTTGCATGCATTAATGTGGCGTTTGGTTTGCGAAGGGGAATGACTATGGATATGAGAATGAGTTTGTAAACCCACCACCCTTTATAGGTTTAAAAAACACCTAGCTTTTGAGGGGGGTTTGATACCCATTTTCAAATACCAAACTCACCAACCAAACAACTAGACTGGGAATCGAAGTCATTCCTCCATGTCCATACCCTCAACAAAATAAATCATTTTTGTATGAAAAAATATTCTTCTGACAAAACATTACCAATAGACCTCAAGCCATTAAAACCAATTTTTTCGCAATTTGTATAACATATTTATTTGTGAGTGTTTTTGAATGACTGCGCTAAGCTATATACAAAACATACATTTTGATGATATGTTGCATCAACGCTCTCAAATAATACCAAGATGAATATTACTTATCCACATTAACAATTATAATAAATAAAAGTAACTTTTGCTACCTTTATATCAAGCAGAACCGTCCAACGTGTAGCAGCTGATCAATTCTCAGGAAAAACATAACCATCCAAGTAATCGAGCAGAAGTAATGACTCCATGTAGGAGCCCACGAAGAATGACCTACGTTCTCCATGAATCCCAAGATTACTGATATGTTTCGAGCAAGGTTTATAAACTTCAAGTCTAGAAAAGGGTTCACCGCGCTTATGAGTTTCGATAACAGGTTCACCACTCATCCTAAATGCTAATACTCTTCTTATTGTTGAATCATGTGTGTAAATATTATATAGCTTTGTAAAAGAACCATCATACTCCATCTTCCATACACCACGAACTGGTTTACCGACCTCCCCATCCTCTCTATGGGATCCATACACAACAAGAGAATCCCTTAGCTTAGATATGTCAAAACCAAAGTTCAATTGGTTTGTTAAGCTAACCGGAATGCCAACAACCCTAAATGTTTTGGCTACCAAATCAAAAGACATGATCATATAGGTACCATCCTCTTCCTCGTCAAAATCCACCGCGAGGCAATAAATAAATTTACCTATCACAACATCTCCATGCCGCATAAGTCTAATAGTTGGACAAGGCAAATTTTCAGAAACGGTCTCCCAAACCCCCGAACTCAACGTAAAAACTTCAACTTGCCAAGGTTGGTTAACCATATAACTCTCATCATCATCATCATCATTATAATAATACAAAATCCTCACAATAGTAGGATCATTAGTGACGGGACAAACGCCGAAACAGAATTTACTAATTTTATTAGGCACATAAGGGAGAGGAATACCAACTGATCTTCTAATCGAAGGGTTCCAAATAACAACCATATTTTTCCCATAATCACGACGATACAAACACAATAAACCATTAGAGGTCCCAACAACAAATGATTTATAAAGGTCAATACTAGGAGGAGCAAATAAGGGTAATTGTTTTCGGGTCAAAGCATCAAAAATATTATTATCATCTACTAAACAAATTAACTTTTGCACCTCATGAAATACTATTCTCTCGTCTTACCTTATGATTAAACGATGTGGGTCAGTGTTTCGGGCACCGTAACCAGCGATAAACTCAGGGCTGTCGATGAAAGACTTCCATAGTTTCGAAACGGATCGGAATCTGTTATATGCCAATATGGAAGAGTCACGTGCTATGTACGTGACTAGTTTAAACAAACCCAAACGCGCCCAACCAACAATAACTACCCTTTCCGCCCAAAATCATTTGTATAAATACTTTCACTTCTCACAATTGTAACTAAGCTTTGATGAATGATTTCTTTTATCTCTTCTGTAACAAACTCAATTCTTGAATAACAAAACCCTTTTGATAATACTCGATTCACATTCAGTTTTGTGTTTCTTGTTTATCATATTGTTCTTATTGGAATTCATATTCCTATAAGTACTCGATCAAACTTTCCTATATTTATTTAGTAGTGGACAATTAAATTGAGACATCTAAAAAAGAAAATGTGGACTATTAATTTGGGACGGAGAGAGTAATAAACAAGAGTTTTGTACCACCTTATAATGCAGCAATTGCAATTAATTGTCTGATGTGTCTTTGTTGTGATTGGTCCAAAAAAAAGGAAGATACAACACACTAGGGCTGAGCAAAACCGACCGAAACCGAAAAGTCCCGAAAAACCGACCGATCCCGAGTAGGCCCGATACCGAAATGATAATATTGGGTCGGCACTCGATTTGAAAAATTAGTGTATGTCGGTTTCGGGTCGGTTCGGGCCGGGAACCGAATTAATCCCGAATTTGCCCGCCAAACCCGAAAATTTATTAGGTTTTCTAAAATAACCCGCCCCTCTTCTCAGTTCTCACTTTCTCAAATTCTCAGTCAGTCCATCACTCCATCTTCTCATCTTATCATCTGCTGAAGAACCTTTTAATCTTTTCCTCTCCATTCTTCAATCAGTCACTCACTCACTTAGAGAACACACCGAATACTCTCATCTTCTCAAGAACACACCCAACATATGGATTGCCGAATACCCGAATCAATGGCATCTTCTGTACCTACGCCTACAAATGAATCTGTGAATCATGAGACCACTGCAATGGAAGTAAGTGTTGTATCTATTTTAATTATACTTGTATTTGTTTTAATTATAGTTGTTCAACTTTTAATTATAGCACTTGGAAATTAGAATCTGTAAACATAACTTAACCGATTAGTTTAATACTTTAATTACTTTGCTTTTTTGATTTAGTTAGTTTTGGTAAGACATTTAGTTAAGTTTGGTAGAGTGATTTTTGTTTTAATGTGCAGTATCATTTAAATATTTAATCATTATCATGTTCTGATAATTAGATAATATGATTTTTGTTTTAATGTGCAATATCATGTCCTATGATTTTATAGATATGTGTTACTAATTTTATGTTTTAATTTAATGCGTTTGCTTAGGATCAGACCATAGACGTTGAGACGATTGAATGTGATGCTAATAAACGCAAAAGGAAAGCCCCACCGAAACCAAGGAAAACTACTTCTGAGTGTTGGAAGTACTTTGAGCAAAAGTTTGAACCTGATGAAGATGGGGTGTTGATTAAGATGGCCTACTGGGCTTGTTAATCGGGCTTTGGCCCACTATCCCGATAACCGACCGTTTAAACCGATTAATACCGAACCGACCCGACTAAAATTCAGTTCGGTATCGGTATGGAATTATAGTGCTTCTCGGTTTCGGGATTTTTCGGGACGGGTCGGGTCGGGTCGGTTTCCGGCCCGATGCTCAGCCCTACAACACACATTGCATACACATAATTTTTAATACTTTACTTTTTCAAAAACACACACCAAGAATTTTTAATACTTTACTTTTTCAAAAACACACACCAAGTCAAAGCTTCTTCAATACTCTTTCAATTACAGAGAATCGGTTACATCTATCATTAATTTTCTCACAATCGCTACTCATTATCAATGAATCAAACACGGCAGTTTCAACTCCACCATTAATTGCGAGACATTCAAAAATCATCCCAAAATAAGTTACGATTTTTGAATTTAAATCCTATATTTGGCTATGTTTTATTTCAATTCATTTGTGTGTTGCTAAACCCTAGAAAAAAATTAGGGGAAATCACATTCGTGAATTAATTTTTATAATATGTGTGTTCTGCGGATTCAATTTATACACAATCATTCTAGTTGTGCTTGGATTAAATTTATAACAGGTTATGAAGAGGAAGGATGGTTTGTGGGTGGTCATTGGTCGATGCCGACAAACTCAAACAACAGGTATCTTGTGAACCTATTCTTTGTATATCTGATGACAATTGTATGTCAACGAGATGATTGTAATTGTTGTAATATGTTTTTTTTTTTTTCTTATGTAGGAATTGTGCTCACGTGGAATTCAATCTTGATGATAGGTATATGTTTTTCTCTTGCGATACTTTTCCTGTTCCCACCATATGTTCGATAAAATGTCTATGAACCAATTTGCTGCTTTTTATCATTGATTTTGTTTTCTTCAATAGAGTAACTATATATATTTGTTGCTAACTCTAATATCAATGTAACTTTATTACTCAAAGGTAGGTAATTAAAACAAACTTAAATTGATCTTTGCGGAATTTGTTTGTGAACCTGTGGAAACTGCTATTTTTAACCAACCAGTTTTGTTGTTATAGAGACCTTCCTTTGTTCCCCTTTTTTTGAACTAATATATAACGGATTGGTTGGGATATGTAGTTTGTGTAATGAAAAATTAGTCGGTTTGTAGTTGACTTGAGTTAGTTCTTTATATAGAGATAGATACTCGATCTTAAAACTATAGTTATGAATCTTTGTTATAGTATATCATTACCCACTTGAATTATCTTTACAACTATTTATGTGATACAAACTTGATAGTAAATTCTCTCTTTTTCCAAGTTAGTATGTCTAGAATTAAGTACTTTGCATTGCGTATTTTGATTCGCTTTCAAGTTACTACTTAGTGCCATATTAAGTGTCCACTTTTCAAATTCACAAAGTTTTAGGAAAGTGGGGCCAACTACACTATCCACCAATCAAATATCACTATTACCCACTAAGTCTCTTCTCATTGGTTGAAAATATTCCTGGACACTTAATTTGGACATCCCAAGATTCCATTATGGACACTTAATATGGGACGGAGGGAGTTTGATTCGCTTTCAAGTTAGTATTTATTGAGCTACTATGTACCTAGCTTTTTTGTGACGGATTTTGGGCCTTGACTCGACATAACCAAATATTATTTTGTCATAATGTTACTCTTAATGATCTGTATTCAAGTAAAATATAGCTCATACTAAAATTAAGATGATTTTGTAGCGGCTTGAAATATTTTTGTGATTTTTACCAATCTTTTGTACTATTATGTTGTATTACTTGGTTACAAATTGTTCTTTTTCGTACGACAAGAGTATAAGTAGCATTTCACTATTCTTTTATAATGTCCGAAAGCTTGAATAAGTTTGAAATTCAAATTTTGTTTCTCCTCCATTGCATCTTTTCCATCTCTCTCTTATAAGTCTAAATTGTTTTTATTTTTCTCTCATCACACTTTAATTGGTTGAGATTTATAAGCAAAAAGATTTACAAGTTATATTTATTATGCAAAATAAGGTAATTTATTTTGGTTCAAATTGATGTTCACTTCCTTTCTTTTAAAGGTTACTGGAGATAAGCCATATTGAAGATAGAATTTCAAGATATATTTAGTTGGAAGTTGTTCATCATTCCCAAAATTTTCTATGCTATTTATTTTTAATTCTTGTGTACATTTGCTTTCTGGTTCTACTTTACAGTATGTTGAATGCAGCTATGACATAAATCAAACCCCCGAGTAATGTTCAAACTGTAATGATATAAAATGCTTTGAAATTTGTTGTTGCACACCACCTAAGTTAGTTTGTAGGACAATATGTTCGTGTGATTGTGCAAATGTTTAGTTTAAAAAGCCTATCCAGTGTTTGATCAAATGTATCATTGAAACTTATAACTTTAAAACGACTTATATACCAAGTATCTTAATTTCCAAAACTAACTTTTAAATAAATAATAGTCTTTTATTGTAAGTCCTATTATGCTATATCTCACACAAGAGTATGGACTCATGTAGAATTCTGTGTAATTGTTTTTGATAAGAAACTGCTTCATGTTATACTACATCATCTATGATAATATATTATCTGACCCACTTGTGTCTATTTTATTTAGACATAAGTGTTTATTGATATTGAGAAAGGTAAAAGTATATATGAAGAAGAAAGTTGAAGCAATTAGCATCATGGAGTAAAAAGCATTAGTACAGTTGAGGAATTAACTTGGATTATGCTTATAACTTAGCAAATAGACTAAATAACTACAGTTTATTGATACTAGAAACTACAGTTAAAGCTCTCTGATTTTTTTATGCTACTAGTATTAAGCAAAAAAATTTTGTCAATCAAGATACGGTCATACATCATTTTGCTTCAATCTTGGGGTGACATTTGTCCTTATAATGGCGTGGACAACCTGCAAATTGCAATGGATGAGGGAAACGACATAGGTATCAACGAGGGATAAAAAAGATGACAAGTTTTATAGATGATACATTTGTTGCTTGACATGGTTATTGTATTTCTGTTCTATATTTATATGTATCCATTATTGAAAAGGCATATGTTTTACTATATTTAAAGTTAACAGGTTGAAGTTGCTTATTTGGCTCTCCAAATGATACAATTGGATTGATATTAAGGTATGTTTATTCAACTCTAAACTTAGAACAAAATTTAGACCAAAATTTGTTATAAGTATTAGACACTAAGTAGCCATTTTATATCTATACCAAGAACAATATCATTTCATTAGCATGGGGTTTTTATTGCCCTTGCATTGCAACGGGATTTAAACAGTTTTGTATGATAATAATTGGTTTGAAAACTCATAGTAGGAGATTTTATGAATTGATCAAATATTTTTCAAGAATTTAATAAAGGCGATCTGTTGTGTTTTAGGTGCCATTATTTTAAAGATCTTATTGTACCAAACACTCCTTAAATCTTGTGACTGCTTATGCATGATAGTATCTGCTTAGATTCTTGATCTAATCCTCAATTCCAACTTTCTTGAATGTGTAAATCTTAGGCTACACGTAATTAGTAGTGTTAAACTTAGTACAATAGAGCATCCATGTAGGTTTAGGTAATTGGATATCTTGGTGCAGTTCAATATGAACATTATGTATTTACATTATCTTTATGAAGTTTTAATGTTTGGTATTATATTTTAAATTAACATAGTCTGTGTATAAAACATTTGCAAAAATTAGTGACTTAGTTTACCTAATTAAATTCTTGTGTATGCTATCACCATAGTGTTTGCCTGTTTGGCTGTTGTTGCTGTTTGCGTGTCATGAGATGCGATCCTTTACAAAGTGTGCAAATTTAAAAAGGCTAGAAAGCCACTCACAATGTGACAAGTGTCCCCCACCCACTCCCTCATTTTTTTTTTATTAAATTCGGTTAGGGGGTATTTTGGTCATTTTTACCCGTTTTTTATATTCCACCCCAAATTTCAAACGCAAATAACTTTTAAACGACAAACTTTTACGAAAAACCGATTTCACCATAATTTTTAAAATTTAATCCTCTTTAATTTGGTATAAATCTTGTTAAATATTTCAAACTTTTTTTTACATGTCAAATGGTTCTTGATTTTCTTTATTTTTTTGGCATTTTCGGCCCTATTTTTTACCCTCATAAATGTCGAATCGTGAAAAACTTAAAACACAAAAGTTTTAGATTTTGGTTCACTCTTTACCCAGAAATTTGAATCACTCAAATCCGATATGATATGAGTGAGATATCGCACGTTAAAGATGACGTTTTAGTCATATTTGTTGCACACAAGGTGTTTGATGAAATGTCTAGCTTAGATTTTTAGTGTTAAAATTGAGCTAACTGCACTAATTTTTGTCCCACAACGCATCATTAATCATTTTATTAATGTAAGATTCAAAAAGTGATGTTTTTTAATAGTTAATGTTTTTAACTATTAAAACTGATGAACCAAACTGATGAACTGATGAACCAAACCAAACTGTTTAAAAAAAAGCATAAAACGTCATCTTTAACGTGCGATATCTCACTCATATCATATCGGATTTGAGTTCAAATTTCTGGGTAAAGATTGAATCAAAATCTAAAACTTTTGTGTTTTAAGTATTTTATGATTCGGCAATTTTTAAGGTAAAAATTAGGGTCGAAAATAGCAAAAACATCAAGAAAATCATGACCCAATGAATATGTCAAAAAAAAGTTTCGAAATTATTAAAAAGATTTATACCAAATTAAAGAGAATCAAAATTTAAAAATTATGGTAAAATCGGTTTTTTCTAAAAGTTTGTCGTTTAAGAGATATGTGCGTTTGAAATTTGAGGTGGAAAAGAAAAAATGGGTCAAAAGACCATATTACCCCTGGGCGGATTTTATGTATAATTTAGAGTGGAGGACACGTGTCACACTGTGAATGTTTTTTACACTTTTTAATTTTACCCACTTTGCAACAGATCCCATACCTGCGTGTCATTGCTGGTTTTTTTCCTGGTCAACCTCTTCCTCTTCTTCTTTTTCTCTTTTTGTGACCTTTTCAAGCTGTTGTTTACCGCGTCGTTGCTACTGTTTGGCTCCTGTAAAAGGAGTAGTTCTTTTAGGCTACTGTTTAAGATGGTAGGCATGATATTTTATATCTTTAGTGATCCCTAATCAACTAAAACATTCATTCACAGGTCATGGATAAGAGTCAAAAGACTGTCTCATCCTGGTACGGACTTGGCATAATTGGTGTTATGCTATGTAGGTGTGTATTGCAACCATGTTGCTGTAGGGTGCTTATGTTTGTTTTAGGTGATGTTGGATTTCATGTCTTGAAAGCCATGTCAGTTATCTTTGTTATGGATTGGTGGTGGCTATAAATTTTCATGTATTCTATTTTGAAATTGGTTGAAGGCCCTTTGGTTTAGTTCTTTTGAGTTTCCGTTGCCTTTGTAAATTATAGTAATGTTTGTACATATCAATAAAATTTGCATCTTCTAAAAAAATGATGATTATTGTGCTAAGAGTAACTAATCTTGATTTGATCATTTGTGTTTAAAATAATAATAATTAACACATTAATCCATCATGATATTAAGGACAAAAGCTAGTTCCCGATATATGTCTTTGTTTTATTTCGTTCACATCTTGTGCCATGTAAGTTGATTCATCATAAACCGTGGTCCATTTTAACCTTTTATTTTATACCCTATTATTTATAGTTCAATGACAATAGTAAACCCCGTATGATTGGATTTTCATATACAATATCCTATTTTTTTCCCGATATCTTTCTTAACAATAGTCAAATAAATAATCAAATAGTAGTAAATTATTAGAGCCTCAGTTTACAGATAATACGTTACATAACTGCAAAATAATGTTGACGGGTTCACATGTTATTGTATTCATAAAAATTTACATATAAATGTATGTGATGTTAAGGGGATCATTGCAAGGTTCTTAAGTTAACCGCTAACATAAGGTTGACTGTTGGCTCACGATCAGAAGATGTAAGTGAAACCCGTGAATTTGCTTAATGGATATCAAAAGTCGGAGTCGGAATGCTTGGAGAAGCAAACAATGTAGAGGTTGACATAGATATACCCGAAGAGATTCAAATCGATGAGGCTGATGATCCGGTAACATCTATCATTGATTTTACTTATCCAAATATTTTGAGTCACATGAATGATCCAACAAACTTCAAAGAAAAGGCCATACTTGCTCCCACAAATGAGGTCGTGGACACCATAGGTGATCACGGAATGGACATTGGCTTATCACTTCATTAACACTCACTACATACATTTGCTTTTCAAGACAATCAAAATTGGAGACGTTGATGCGTGGACGTTTATTATATTAATAGTTACAAAAACAATTGTTTGTAGGATCGTTGACTTATTACTTATTATTACTTAAAAAAATAATGGAACATGTGTACGTTCATTGTTGTTTATTACTTTATCTACATACTCAACTTCTTAATGAATAATTTCTTAGAAAACCCCGTGAATCCACGGGTCTATAAGCTAGTACTATATATATGAGCCAGAAAAGTTGCGTCAAGAAAAAGTAAGGAAATATCAAACGGGAGTTGATATGCAAACCACAAATATGCATATCTGGTATTGTATCAAGTGCATTGCTAATGTGATTTTGTGATGTGCACATCATTTATTGTGGTATGCATATCACTTTTCATATCAAACTAAAACTTCACATGTATGGGTCAACGATAAAAGCAAAACTTTGATCTGAAGCTCGACTTTAATAAGAGTTCTAGTTAACTAAGTTTGCCTAATTAAATAACTCGAGTAAGGTTTTCAACTCGTGTTAACCTTACTAAAATAAGCTTATCCTGGTGCAAGCCCGTTGGGTCACTTATGTTTGGGTATTTTGACACCGTAATTAGCAAGCTAGAGTCGTTACCTCAAAGCAAGACTATTAAGATCGAGATCCTACCTAGGATCGTTTTCGTCTTTGCAAGATCGGGATCTTAAGATCTTACTATAGTGTCATTTTCTTAACAGGCATTATAAAATTTTGCAAATCTACATATTATATATTCTATATCATATATCATGAAAATGTATGTCAAAATTATGATTATGAAGTGTTTAATACAATTAGCCTATTGTTTTTCATATTCTACAAAACTTAATACACAAATTTGTAGTTTTTTAGCTTGTGGTTCAAGAGAAGTAAGATTGGATCGATAGAGATTTTAAGATCATATGGTTAAGATCGGGATCCTATTAAGATCCTACATAGGATCAGGATTGTTTTTGCTTTGAAGTATCGTAACCGTAAGATCCTAAGATCAAGATCGGGATCTTAACAACTATGCTTCAAAGTGCTTATTTTAGGGAAATGATAATGACGACCCTAGCTATAGATAAATATCATGCATAAAATGAGATGCATTGAATAATAACCATTCTCCTCCTGAATTTAACTTCTTTCATCGATATAATTGTTTGAGTTAATTACATAAATTGTCCTGTGGTTTACACACTTTTACATGTACATTCCGTCCTAAAACACCAAAAATTACACCGCCCATCCGTGTACTTGACACTTTGTAACAGAACGATCATTTGACCGTTAGTTCGTTAGTTAAGCAACATTAAGTAGTCATGTGCAGATCATGTGAAGGGCATTTTTGTCATTTTACACATTATCACTCTTCCGTCTTACTATACGGACTACCGGATTACTCAACGGATTTATCATGGTACCAACTGACTCTCAGGTCCATAATATCTGAACAGTTTTAATATCAATAAAGTGTAACTGAACAATTCTCAAACTATACCTATTTTCATATCTGAACAATTCTAATATCAATAAAGCAAATTTGAACTTTCTAAGCATTAAGCACGATAACTAAACTTGTAAAAACGCATTTTTACACGATACTATGCGTGTATCTTAATTTGAGAAAAATCTAATGAAAAGTACATAATGATTTCCGACACGCTTTCTTCACTTGCTAAAGTGGCTCCTGAGATGACACCAAAACTATCGAACTCGTAAATCTAGCAAAACTCTTAACGATCCCGCAATCTTGTTTTCTCCTTATGAAACCGCTTAAGGTCGTTTATTCTTTCTTAGGTATTAGTGTGTTTATTTTCTGAATAGAAGTGAGCGTTGTGATATCTATCATTTTATCAACAAGTTGGGCAGATCGTAACAACCTCCCAAATACCGCGTCTACTTCTCTCAAATTTTGAAGTATAAATCATCTAACCACCCCTCTTTATTTAACCATGACCACTACTTTAGCATGGCTTAATTAGTAAATATTATCATAAACTTGCAAAGTGAAACATACAATTAATGTTACACTAGCGGCTGCATTTGAGATATTATTGCTTTGATCCCTAGGATGTAAGATCTTCCGATCAAACTCTACAAACCCATTAGTCTAATCGGTTGTTGATGGAAAATGATTAAAGAAAATCTTTACTAATACGCTTCCACAAGTGATTCACTTGATTATAAGTGAGGTTCAAAGGCTTTTATTGAAGGTTTGTATGTAGCTCATGTATAGTGAATGAAATAATTTCTTGAGCCATAAAAAGAAAAATAACGTTTTTTCATCTTGAAAGTGATCGAACTTTAGAAAAGCCTTAGTTGGAACTTCTTAGACAATACCATAAAACAAATAAGTTTTAACAAGAAATGGAGAAATTGAATTTACAAATTCGACCTATGCTTTGATTAAAGTAATGTTAGCATTACATTACCCTTAACATGACACATTTTAGATAAACTTATTCAAAATGCAATCTACTTAAATCCTTAAATAAATAAAATAATCAAATTATCACATTTAATTATTAGTTTTGTTTGGTTAAAGTAAGTTGTTTAAATATTTACTTGTATGCTACGCATTGAAAGTTGTACAACTCGTTTAACCCCAACATTCACTCAGCAAATTACGTAACAACGCGTGTCATTTTTTCTAACAAACTTTTTAAAACAAACTCTCCCCGCTTTGTTTATGAGATTCAACTTTTAGTAACCGTTTTCTCTCTCAAGAATCACTTCTCACTTCATATCATCGTCCTCACAAAATATCTAACTTTCAGGTTCGGCTTCGTTTAATCGCTTCACGTTTAGCTATATTTTGTGTTTCGGTTTGTATATTCGCGTTATTTTGTGTTTCGTTCGTGATATTTTGTGTTTCGGTTTCTATATTCGCGATGCAACGCATGCAACGTATGAATGCTAACTGAATTGGATAACTTTTATGTTTAATCGTTCATTTATGGCTATGTTTCGATTATATATAAAGTTTGAACGAACTTGATAACAATTTTGTTTAATTGCATGTTTCGAGGTTTAATTCCTATATGTGTACGTGTTACATTATCGTTCTTAGGTTTTTGCTATAATTTCCGTACGCAGATTATGATTTTTGAATGGAATTAATAAGATCTTTGTTTACGCGTTGATTTGTAGCTACGTTGCATATTAGCGTTATTTTATGTTGATTTAGCTTTTATTATCAAGTGTATTGAATTATTGATATGCTTTAATGCATACAGATTATTAGGTTCAGTGAATGAAATTTTATGTTGAATGAAGTTTGTATAAATTTGATAGCATTTTTGTTCATTCGTTCATTTGTATATACGTTTCGAGGTTTAAATCACGTATTTTCATTATATTATTAGGTTCAGTGAATGAAGTTATTGAACTTTCTGTTAGGTTATTGTTATAATGTTCACATAATATGATCAATACTGATTGAATTTGACACCAATAAAGTGTTTTTTCTTTCAGTGTTTGTATTAATAGTCCTGCATTGCCATTCTGGAGAATTTGATTTCATGAATTTTTTTCAACCAAATAAAAATGTGTTTTGCATGTTGTATTATAGTACATTGAAAAAAAAAATGAGGAGCATCGTCGGAGCTGTGAAAAGGAATGTAATGACTTCCGCTAGATCATTGAGGTAGTATAATGTTTTAATACTCTTTTTGGACATAATGTCTTAACAAATGACTAAACTGATTCAATGATTTTAACTTCTAACGCCTAACAGCAATTATCCAGTGAAGAACTGTGGGGATTATTTGATAAGACATGCCACCTCTGAGGAGTACCGGGTAAATACATATTATTTTTATTTAGGTATTGTATCAATAACTAGTGTAATGTTTGCGACGGTGGATATACAGTGTAGTTATGATCTGGTCCGATTATTTGGTTGTGCAGTCTGCAATATTAAGGTTTCTGTGTTTGGGTCAGCAGTGTTTTATCTGGTCTACAGTTTTGTTATCAATGTGCTTGGGTCTGCAGTTTCATTAGCTGGGTCTGCAGTTTGTTTTCCACATCAGATTCCTAGTTGGTCCTTTTTGGTGTGGTTCTTTCATACCAGTGGGCCAAGGATTGTCTTTTTGAGATTCTTGTATGTCATTTTGATATACATATTGAGTGTGGTATTGGTCTTTTAGTGATTAAGTTAGTAATGTTGGTAGTTAGTATAGAGTTTTGATGTATGTCTTTGTTTTTCTTAGGGTTCACTTGATATAGTGGATGCCTTGGTTTGTAATTGGTGGTGTTATGCTTATATATATATATATATATATATATTGCCTTTCAAAAAAAATTTAAAAAAATAACTAGTGTAATATTTCTGAAGTCAATGTATTGTTTTTTGTTCAACAGAGTATAGTAGAGCTTAAGGCTGAACATCTATGGGAAAAACCAATTCGGGAGCCCAGTTTTATTCAAGTTGTAAGTATGCAAATCATAAACAACAAGATCGTATTGTATTTTTAAATTTTATTTAGCTTGATGTTGAATTTTGCGTAGGACCATGCGGACTTGGAGGAGCTGAGCAAAGAAGACAACTTTCATTGCATTGTTGCTGTAAGTCGATCTTGTTTTCTCTTTTAAAGTTCAATCCTAATCCACTAGCCGAAACTGTTTGAAATATGAATAATGAAGTAGGATCAAAACATAACTGAAATACAAGGCGACAAGCACATAATTCATAGCATCTTATGTTTTTATTATGTAGTTTTACTTATGTTCCAGCTACGAAGTCATCTCCTATCTTTTTTTTTTTTTTTGGTAAAGTGTTTATACCCGGTGAATATTTAAAAAATAATGATGTTCGTACAAGGGAGAATGGACATGAACCACTAACAAACAATATGCTTGGAACAGATTCACAAGCACAACAGCCCAACTGATTAACCAGAGAACTATTAAAAAACAAATAAAGCAACAACCAAAACAATTCTCTAGTTCCAACAAGAATCAGCTTCCATTGTGATCTTCTTTTGCTAGCTTCCAGGTCTTCCTCATCTTGTCAACTCTAAAGTTTTTCTTAAAATGAATAGATGCAAGCTTTAAACGAACCGTGTCAGCTATAATCTTAGTAGTGTGCTCGGTATTCCTTTCTCCATTCCCATGAATATGATTGTTCCTCTCTTACCACATGAAATAAGCTGTGGCAGCCACAAGTAAACGACCCACTATAGATGTCACATTATTACGTTTGGAAGTAGGGAGTAACCAGTCCAAGATATCAGCCCATATAGGTGAAATATTAGGAAAATCAGCAACCTTAAGCACGCGATACCAAACAGCAGCTGAAAAAGAGCATTCGAAA
Source organism: Artemisia tridentata subsp. tridentata (assembly GCA_021014915.2). Taxonomy (NCBI): domain Eukaryota; kingdom Viridiplantae; phylum Streptophyta; class Magnoliopsida; order Asterales; family Asteraceae; genus Artemisia; species Artemisia tridentata. The sequence continues at coordinate 247,402,160 of CP139506.1, read as the reverse complement.
AACAAATGTTCATGCGAGTCTTTTTGAGTTTTTATTTCGGGGTGCGGTTCAACCCCCTTATATTCCATGATGCTATATTATACATTGGAAACCGTCTTTAAGTGAGTGCTGGGACCCTTTTTAGTCGTACGATTCCCATTCACAGCCCATACTGTTTCATCATACACATTTTCCACATCATCTCCATCCGAGTCTTCATTAACTTCTACTACACTTCCTGTTACCACTCCCACTGTATCACCATCAGTACATCTTTCACCACTAGTACCTTCATCAGACAACTTAGAAAACGGGTTTGATATTTCTAGAGGATCATTACTACGTTGTTTAGAAGTACCTACTCCAGCTTGTTTTGCAACAGGCCTATAAATAAAGTTAGTCTTTGGTTTAAATGCGACATTTCTATCATTCTGTTTCTTACCTTTGTTACGACTCTTCACATTTTGAAAACCATCAGCTTGTACCTCCCCACTTTTCTTAGGCAACTCTTTAACAGTAAGTGGACATTGATCATTTGAGTGCCCAAAAACTTGGCAAGTAGAACATTGAGGCGGCTTCCATTCGTATTCAGTCGTAACAGTTTCACATGTATATCCCTCGCCTTCTAAATTTGGCACAGCCACGATCACCGACTCCTTGAGCTCACTTTCTGCATGGACTTCAATCATAGCTCGCGCGTAGCTACTCCTCCCCCATGAGTCATTGCACATAGTACTAGAGTACAAATCTAGCATCAATGGATTTCCAATCTTTGTTGCAATAATACTTAGACCATCCGCCGTAAATGCTGCCATGGGCACGTCATGCATCTTCACCCAAACCGGAATACTCTTATGATTATCCTTAGTAAACCTATCCGTTGGTGACCATTTGTTTAGAATAATAGGCACGGTACGTATCATCCACAGACCATTCTCGAGCACATCTTCTACCCCTTTTTAAGGTGCAAACTTAAAAAAGAATAACCCTTTTGCATTCATCATGACTTTTTGAATACCATATTTGCCCCAAGCATTGTACACATAATTTTCAACAACAGGCAATGCGATTCTTTTACCTATAAAGAAACCATAAATCGTGTTAGTCTATTGTTCACCTCCATGACGGATGAGATGGGTATCAAAGCTTAATAATCACCTTCATTTGATTTCGATGTTTCTAATTTTTCTGAAATTCACCTTAGTTATTTCTGTTTCAGAAGTAACGACATTAGCAAATGATGGTTTAGTTACATTGGTTTCTTTCCTCGTCGACTCGTGTACCATACGCAACATATCTTCCATGTTCTTGTCCACATTCGAACCCTCTGTGTTATTTGGAGTACTCTCCACATTCACATTATTAGGTAGAGACACATCCACATTTGCATCAGTCACGCCAACAGAACCAGTATGTCATCTTGAGTATTCTGGTTCCTCGCTAATTCTTTGGTCGCCAACAACATTCATACGTTTACTATGCCTAGTCTTCCTGCTTGTTTTACCAGTCTCACCCCCACCCATATTATCATACGTTTTGCCACTCCTTCCCATAACCCTAACTTCCAATTCTTCTAATCACACCCACAAACAACACTTCATTCATTGAGGACTTTTATCAAACAGGTTGTGTGCACCAACAAAAGTCACTGATTCAAAGGTGTTACAAAGATGATCAAACTGAGGAATTAAAAGGGGTTTGATTAAAAAAAACATGTGTATGAAGGTGTGATTTGATTTTGGGATATGGAAGAAGAAGGTTCTTTAAGGAAGAAGGTGTATGATTAGGTGGTCCTTGTTAGTCATCTCCTATCTTCTTTTTGTTTAACATAGCATTGCTAAACAAGTAGTAGAGGTAATCTTGTCACATATTAGTTGACTAATAATCAATTTATTTAGACCTGATTTTACTTTATGGGTTGTTATCATCAGGTAAGCAACAAGGCTGAACCTACAATTAAGGATTCAATCTATGGAGCACTCACTCTCAAGGTTGAAATAAACGTACCACAAGAGTGCACCTTCATAATTAACGACGATAAGGTATCTCAGAATTCTGGAGTTAATCAATTGGTTTTGTTCTATCCTAAATTTTTTTTCTGAATGATAATATCTTTCATTATAAAAGTGGATGTCGGATGAAAAGAAAGACGCGTATGTTTGTGATCTGGTGGTAACACCGCGTCTGCAACGACGTCAAATTGGAACAAACTTGTTGCTATATGCAAAGGAGATTGCTGTGATGAGGAATATGGACAGGCTTATGGCGTATACACATAAGGAACATGTGGTCAATGAGTGGATTTTTAATGTAACTTGAAACAAGTCAGGTTAATGAGTGGGTTTGATTTTTAATGTAACTTGAAACAAGTCAGGTTGGGTTTGATTTTTAATGTAACTTGTTTCAAGTTACATTAAAAATCCACTCATTGTTTGCATACCTGACTTGTTCCTTATGTGTATACGCCATAAGCCTGTCCATATTCCTCATCACAGCAATATCCTTTGCATATAGCAACAAGTTTGTTCCAATTTGACGTCGTTGCAGACGCGGTGTTACCACCAGATCACAAACATACGCGTCTTTCTCTTCATCCGACATCCACTTTTATAATGAAAGATATTATCATTCAGAAAAAAAAAATTAGGATAGAACAAAACCAATTGATTAACTCCAGAATTCTGAGATACCTTATCGTCGTTAATTATGAAGGTGCACTCTTGTGGTACGTTTATTTCAACCTTGAGAGTGAGTGCTCCATAGATTGAATCCTTAATTGTAGGTTCAGCCTTGTTGCTTACCTGATGATAACAACCCATAAAGTAAAATCAGGTCTAAATAAATTGATTATTAGTCAACTAATATGTGACAAGATTACCTCTACTACTTGTTTAGCAATGCTATGTTAAACAAAAAGAAGATAGGAGATGACTAACAAGGACCACCTAATCATACACCTTCTTCCTTAAAGAACCTTCTTCTTCCATATCCCAAAATCAAATCACACCTTCATACACATGTTTTTTTTAATCAAACCCCTTTTAATTCCTCAGTTTGATCATCTTTGTAACACCTTTGAATCAGTGACTTTTGTTGGTGCACACAACCTGTTTGATAAAAGTCCTCAATGAGTGGATTTTTAATGAAGAGGGGGCATCGAGCAATGAGTGGATTTTTAATGTAACTTGAAACAAGGTCGGGTTTGATTTAAGCCAACAAAAATGTTATTTTTTTATGCCTTTAGCACTTATATCTTAAATCCGGGTGACAAGGTGAGATGGTTTATAGAATATTTGTTATAATTTCAACTAGCTTTTCCTAAAATCGGGTTGTATATTACAAGTCAAACACAAATACTTGAAAAAATTGTATTAAAACACTTGGTATTTCATACAGAGTTAGGAAACCTATCATAATAATCATATTTTATATAAAAAAAAATAAAAATTAAAGGTCCTAGATTGACAATCAATGTGAAAATTCTAATCTCCTAAACATTAAATTTACTTGGGGCGCGTTTGGTTTGTAGTAGGGAATCACTATTGGTATGAGATTGATAGTTTAGTGGAATGTGTATGGATATCATTACTTGAAAACATATGTTTGGTTTGATTTTGGTTATTTGGCTATGGTAATGGTAATTGGGAAAAATAATTCATCACAAATGCATCACCGCTAAACAAAACAGCATACAATACACAAGCGGTAGGACTCGAACTCCATCCCACCCATATCCAATCAAACTCTTCCTACAAACAACACACAAAAAAAACCATCAATTCATCACAAACACCATAATTCACAATCCCTAATTACCAAATTACCATAAACACAAAAAAAAAACCAATCCAATAATTACCAAAACAAATAAACACAGATCTAATGATAAAATTATCCAAGATCTAATGAAACTGAGGACAGCATAATCTACCTACCTAGTTGTTGACCGCATATTAGTCCAAGGAAACTTGGATGCTGCAGCGGTGCTGCCACTTCCCCGGCGGTCTGCTGGTACATGCCGGAGGACCCTGCCACCATATCCGGTTGGCTTCTTAACCCCACTTCCATCAAGCCAATGTGTCTTGGTTGTTGTTTCATCACCAGATTCTTCCACAATGGTGGACTTGGATTGCTTGCTCATGTTGTTTTTGTCTTGTTGAATTCCACAATCATTAAAATGTTGTTTTTGTCTTGTTTCATCACCAGATTCTTCCACATTATTGTAGTGATATTTGAGAGAAAATAGGAGGAGAGAGAGAAAGAAAAAAGAAATAATATGAAAGGAGTCAATTTGATGTGGAATGGGTCTATGGGAATACTTGAACATATCTGTCATTCATAGTGATAGGTGTGGTTAAACAAACACATCTAATCACTTTCATAGTGATAGCCTCATTCCCATAAAGGATACCAAACATACCTTAAAACATTATGAATTTTTCTAACATGTGCCCTAAGGGCACATGATAAGGACACAAAAAAACAAAAAAAAAAGTACAAAAAATACATGTGGGCCTAAATACTTTTTTATACTTTTTGTACCTTTTTTTTTGTTCTTTTATGTCCTTATCATGCGCCCTTAGGGCACATGTTAGAAAGCCCCAAACATTATACTTGTCGTAACGTTATAAACATTTATCATTACTAGGCAATGAAGACAAAGACATGTATTATCAAGTACTGTACTGCTCAAAAAAAAAGTATTGTATATATTTTTTTTACTACATTATATATATATATTAAAACCCAAAATTTTGGGCCCCCACAATACTCTCACAAAACACTGTTTCATCTCGAAAATGAACAGTAACATGAACAGTGTTTACTGTTCATACTACAGTACCTTTTTTTTTTTTTTTTTTTTAATAATTTCGAAAAAAAAAAAATTGAAAAAATATTTTCAAAAAAAAAAAAATCTAAATTAAAAAAACTTTAAAATTAATTTTTGTAAAAAAAATAATTTAAAAAATAAAAATACAAAATAATTGTGAACCTACAAAACCAACAAAAAAACCACTATCTGAACAACCCGCTGCAATAATATATATATATATATTTTTTTAAATCCCGCAGCATCGCGCGGGTATCCCCGCTCGTAAATAATATTAATAATTAATACTTTAATGGACTTGTCAGATACCCACTCACCCATCCCCACCCCATGAACCTTTTCCAATTCCCAGCTTCTTCTTCTTCTCAATTTATTCCAATGAAGAAAACCACCACAAAACAATTTTGGCAACGAAGTGGTTTCTTATTTTTAATCTCACTAAGTGCTGAGGGCACTCGAATGATTTACCTGAGGGCACCGGATTTTTTTCGACCAAATTAACCTTTTTTTTCCTATGTATTTGTGTAACGCCCCCCACTACTTAGTACGTAGCTCCGCCCCTGGATGGGGTTACATTTACCCAAAGTGGAAAAGGAGAAGACTACTCGTTGAACTTGGTGATGGTAAATGTCATGTGAAAACGTTTGTGTAAAACCTGATATACACAATGTACTTTTGAGAGGTAGATTAGATACTTAACCAAAATGGATTGGTACATAGATGACATGTAGTAATTCATAGACCATAGTAGTACTGTTTTTGTTTTTTCAGTTATGTTAGTAAATCAAGAAACCATACTTTTAATAATAACCATCATGGTGGTTCACTGGTTTATAATACTCCCTCCGTCTCAAAATTATTGTCACCAGACAAAAAACACATTCTTTTAGAAAAATGTCACTATCACTACTTTATTTCTCTTACTTTTTTGCCAAATAACAAGTTTACCCTTAACCAATTAATTAACACTTCTTTAAAGTTTGCAATATTAATTTTAACCAAGGGTAATATAGTAACTTTACCAAACTCCACTACCTATTCACTTTCTATTTATGGTATGTGACAATAATTTTGGGACAGACGAAAAAGGAAAATGTGACAATAAAATTGAGACGGAGGGAGTAACTCTTTCCATGTAGTTAAATAATAGAGTAAACTACAAAATACATCCCTCTGGTTTGGTCAATTTCACACCATACATCCCTCCCAAAAAAATTGCGCAATGCACATCCCTCCGTTAGTAAAAGTTAAACACAATACATCCAAGAGGACGAACGGTGCAAAAATTATCTCGTTAAGTTGGACACGTGGCAGTTAACTCTTCTTTAGGAAGGGTATTTTAGTCTCTTTATCATAAACACAAATACAAAACACAAACACAAATCAAACACCTACCAATATCTTATCCACCACATACAAAAAATAGATCTGGAAATCCATAGTCCAAATCCAGAAACCACAAACACAAACACAAACACAAATCCAAATCCACAAATCCAAAAACATCATGAGTATCCAATTTAACGCCTCACTTCTTTTTCAAAATCACAAACACAAATCATTTTCCAAATCCAAACCACAAAAACATCATTTTCCAAATCCAGAAACACAAATCCACAAATCGAATATCACAAACACAAACACATATCTCACGCCTCACTTCTTTCTTCCACAGCAATATATCAATTCATTTTCTCAATTCCAATTTTATGGTTCAAATTTTCTTGTAAAAATTCAATCAATCCAACCTTTTTCAACATCAAATCTTCAAATCACGTCAAATCAAGAATTAAAAATTAAATGTCAATTAGTGGCAATTCATCATCGTACTATTGCTACAGATGCAATCAATTCATAACCGAAATAACAAACTCAGTTTGCCCCAATTGAACGGCGTGGGCAACAATTGGTTTTAAAAAGTATGTATTTTGATCTTTGTGTTTTCTTTATAAAAGATGATGATGATGTTAATGTTGGTGTTTGTAAGTCTTTTTTTTTTTTTTTTTTTTGGAATTTTTTTTAAAAGATGAAGATGGTTGGTGGTTTTGGTTTTGAAAGATATGAGATTCGAAAGATATGAGTTGGTGAAGTGTTTATTTGTGAAGTGGATGATAAGAGTTGGTGGAAATGAGATGGGTGTTTATGATTGTGTCTGTTGTTTGATTAAAGAAGTAGGATTTCATGAGGCTCTATTAAGGGAACTTCATCAGTACAAAAGTCAACTACTTGGGCTGTTTCTTCAATCCTATTGCTTTCTTCATTATCTTCATGCTCATCTTTGGTTACCTCACTGATTGTACTTGATTGATTAGATATTGTCTCATTCACTAATTCACTTATATAATTATTTTGGTGTTTCATATGTTCATTAAGTGGCGTATTTTTGTTGTGTGATGGTTCATGGACTTGTGGCTCTACCGATGGCAATGGTGATGATTGGCTATTCGTGAGCGGGGTAGGAGGAGGAAATGGCTTGTGATTGAAGAAAATGAGATGGATTTTTTCTAATATGATTCTTGATTGAAGAAAATGATATGAGTTTGAGTTTATGATTTTGTGTTTATAGATCTGGTGATTTTGTGTTTATTAATTGTGTTTGTTGTTTGATTAAAGAAGAGTGAGTAGGTGTGAAAAATGACTAAAATACCCTTGCTTAAAAAGAGTTAACTGCCACGTGTCCAACTTAACGAGACAATCTTTGCACCGTTCGTCCTTATGGATGTATTGTGTTTGACTTTTACTAACGGAGGGATGTGTATGGCGCAAATTTTTTGGGAGGGATGTATCGTGTCAAATTGACTAAATCACAGGGATGTATTTTGTAGTTTACTCTAAATTATATAACATAAACATAGTTGTAAGAGGCCTAGGTATCACACAACACGGTAACACCAAAAAAGTATCGCTACATCAGCTTTAACATCAAAAAATCACCTCATATCTTAACACCACCTTTTGGGACCCGGTTTTTTTTCTTTTCCAATTACTTAAACAAGATATATTTTCATTTATTAAATAAAAATACAAATTATATAAAACAAAAAATATAATTAAGAAAAATAAACAAAAAAAAAATTACAACATAATAATTTTTATAAAAAAAAGAAGTTGAACTTATTTAAAAAAGTGATACTCTTTCACTAGCCCAATGTCAAATAGCCTAAACACACACAAAGTCCAATTAAATAAAAAAAAAAAAAAAAAAAGTGTCGTCTTTTTCATGCTGCAAACACACACAAAACATTATTTCTTCCATTTTAATAACCAAAAAAAAAAAAAAGATGCAAACCTACGTTACATCACACGTTTTCGCAGCAACTTAGGACGAAACAGCGTTGGGCATTGGAGGTGGCCGGTATGATAACGCGCCTCAACACAAAGCCACGTTGGCATAACGCAGAGGCCGGCATTATCATACCTAGCGCTCTAAAGTACCAAAGTCATGTTTTTCAAAAAGCCACATTTGATTTTGTTTGGTATTGATGATATTATACTTGACTTAATGACTTGCAAGCTAATTTTGGTACTTATTGATCTAATCAAATAATTATGAAAACTTTTTTAAGTTTTTGAACGGTATCTTTTATATAATAAAACAAAACCTCAAGTGGGAACTTTCGTATTACAAAAAAATCAATTATTTCCTTATTAGTTAATAAATGAATTATTATTATTAAATTTCTTAAAAGATTTTTAATGAAAAAAGCTTAATTAGTTCCTAATTTGGCAAAACAAATTATAAATTCGTTTTTATATGCTCATATGTTTTTATATAATAAAACATGTACTTGATAGCTATTTCATAATAGTTTCGGGTTAAAAACACAAAAAAAAAAAAAAAAAAAAAAAAAAAAAAAAAAAAAGCTTATCTAAACTCCCCAATTTGCCTTCCAACACTATACTCTTCCAACTTCTTAATCGATCGTCTGTTCCAGATAACTCAATTCAACAATTATGGCACAAATTTTCTTTTCAATTATTAAAATTTATTTCTTTACTGTGAACAGCCTAATATTTTGGATCGAATCAACATAAAACATTTTTTTCAATTAATTAGTTTTGTTAATCTGCTAATTCGACTTACTTTTTGTTTATTTTCCTTGCTACTTGATAAACTCGAATTCAAATTGTTGGGTTTTTACTCAGAATAGTAGATATTGGTAAAGGAACATTATAAGACGATTAATAGGTATGCATTTGTTTATAAATTATCTGTTTTTTGTTTGAATTATTGGTCATATCGGTACATGTTAGTTCAAAAGTGTGCTCTATTAGTGCTTTCTGGGTTCATTCTTTAAACAAAAGAATATAGGATAGCGTACCTACTAATCATAATAGGATAGCAATTAAGATAATTGATATTGGTCATAATAGGGTAGCAGTTAAGATTATTGAATGTCATTGCATTTGGATTCATGTTGTTGATATTGTTCGCCACCTAAGTAAAAGTTACTTTTGGTACCAATACTAAAGATTACAGCAATGTACGTGTGCATCAAGATCTTGGCATGTGTGGAACAATAGCTATAGTTAGTATAGTATAGACATCTTTTTCCGTTAGGTCCACAACAACCCAATTTCAATAATTTTGTGTCAAAAATCTGCACGCTAAATTAGCACTTATTAATGATATAAAAATTAAAAAAAAAAAAACGGTATAATTTGTTTTCTATCCAGGTATACGTGAAGCATGATGTTTATGTTGTGTATCCATAATGATTGTGATGCATGGTGTCTATGCATTTCATATATGTCCTGATCATCAGTAAAAAAAGCATTGAAGAAAGATGTGTTTAGTATAGTCTTGCAACAGTCTCATGGTCCTAAGTTTCAGTTTTAGTCATCCATCCTTGAGTTATGTCACGAACTCTTTCAAAAAAAAATTGGTAAGGAAATTTCTAATTTGCAATATATCTAAAGATATAGAATTTGAAACTACACACATGACAACTCACTTTGGAAATAACACCGAGAACACATACGACAAGCACGGTTTGGCTAACATGGGGTGTTCGGTTGGCTGAAGGACGAGAACACATACGAGAAACATGGGTTGGCTGCAATTTTTTTTTTTTTTAGCTTATAATTGGAACAAATGGGTTGTTTGGCCATTATCCTTTGATGGAACAATGCAAACACGGAAGATTCAAGCATCTGCGAGCAAATGGGTTGTTTACCAATAAAGGTTCTATGAGCTCATGACCAATGTTGCAAAAATCGTGAATCGGTAGTCGGGCGGTCGACCACCCTGCAGCGATTAATCGGTGATTAATCGGTCAAGGCGGGATTAATCGGTGATTAATTGGATTGGCATTTCCTGCAAGTTTTGGGTATTTCTGGAGACCAAACTAAATATCTTAACTGATTCCAAGCCTATTATGTTTCCAAACCTCAATAAAAGGCTCCAATTCTGATTATGAGGCCTATTGTGCGTTATAAGTGAAATAAACGATCCCCAAAATAAGTAGAATGCCTAAATTATTAATTTTTTAAAAGTTGACCGATTAGTCCGATTTTTGATCGATTCGGCCGATTTTTGACTGATTAGTGGCCGATTTTTGTCTAGGCCGATTTTTTCCACCGACTTTCAAAAATCAACAAGGTATAAGGCCGATTACCGATTAATCGGCTGCCTAGGCCGATTTTTGCAACATTACTCATGACTGAAACAAAGGGGTTGTTTTGAAATTATCGTTTGATGGAACAATCTGACACTTTCATGGCTCTTTTGTTGTCCTATAAAGAGACGGTGCATCTTTTTTGTCGGCCTTAAATTCAATCAATTGGCGCATTTAGTAATTTTTTTAAACTTTTATAAGAGGGGAGGGAGTGGCAATCGGGCAAGGCTCGGTGAAGATCGGCGATGGTCGGCAACACCGCCGCCACCACTCGGCAAAAATCGGCAAGGGAGAAATTCGGTATGTTTTGCCGAAGGAAAATGTGTACCATGTTTGCTTGATTCAAGGAGAAACGGTCAAATATTTGAAAATACAACCGTTGCATATTCAATGTAAAAAAAAATAAAAATAATAAAAAAAAAAAAAAAAAAAAATCCCTTATTTTTTTACCTATATATACATACCATTTTATACCATTTCACATACAATTTTCTTCCCCAAAACTCTAAACACCCTTTTATCAAAAAATGTCTTCCGATTCCTCATCCGGATCCGAATACTTTTTCCCGACTTCGTCCGACGAAACTCATGGTACCTCGCTTCAATTTATGTTATCCGCCGTTGAACATCTTCAAGACACGGCGAGCTCTAGTTTTCAGCCCCGTCAATCTGTAGATCGTCGTCGGGACGTTGGTCTTGAAACTCTTCTTAATGATTGGTTCGTTGAGGAACCAAAGTATGGCGAGGTTTATTTTCGGAAAAAATTCCGAATGAATAAAAGCATGTTCTTAAAAATAGTATCCGACATTGAAGAGAGATACCCGTATTTTCAAGAAGGTTATGATGCGCGGGGGAAAAAAAGTTTCACGGCCATACAAAAATGTGTTTCGACCGTTAAGCAACTCGCAACCGACAATCCCCCTGACGAGTATTTGTATATGGCGGCAAGAACGTCACGTGACACTCTTGGTCATTTTTGTGATGCCATCATTCAGTTGTACGGTCGAGAGTATCTACGTAGGCCGACGGCACACGACGTAGCATGCATTTTCCAGGCTCATGAGGCTCGACATCACATACTCGGGATGCTTGGTGATGAGTGGCCTTTTACTCATCATTTTATACCCGAAAAACCCCACAAAAATGACCAAAAACACCCAAATGGACCATATATTGTTACAAATATCCTTGGATTGTGTTTTATGTGTTGCAGGTACAAAATGATTGAAAACGGGGCAAATATGGACGAAACCGAGCATGGATTGGACAAGAGCTCAAAATCCGGGACCCGGGAAGAAATTCACGAGTTTGGTTCGAGATATTGCTCAAAAATCCTAATTGGCCCTTGGATTATTTTTACATGACATCATTGGTCCCTTGAAGCAACTTTGAAGAATTGGCAGTTTGGTCCCTACAAATTCAACAATTACAACTTTGGTCCTTGTGACAAATCCTATTTATCCTAACTACAAACCATCCGGATCCACTACAAGAACAAACCCATTCAATAAAACCCATTTAACCCTTACAACCCAATTTTATCCCTTTGGCCCATCACCAAAAAGCCCAAACCCATCCCTTTTTTGTTAAACCTAATCACCGGGGTCAAAGGTCAAACACAACATAAGTGTAGGGTATTCACAATGCATGAATCACTAGTTTGAGTCTTGTATGGATCGAATAAGAGAAGATTTCTAGAGAGAAGTGGGAGCCTTTTTAGTGAGAGAAACACAAGTAATATTAGATTAAGTGAAAAGGTCCAACCCTTCCCTTGTGTGGGAAGGGATATATATACTACTACATATTATGTCCCTAGTGGACTGTGGAGCGAGCTGACAGTGGGGAAAGCCCCGACCCACTCCACAAATATAGATACGACTAATACTAATACTAATAATACTAAGCTAATATAGATAAGCCTACGAGCTATAGAAATGCTAATTAGATGCTCGGGGTGACCGAGCCTTCATCTGAATATTTATATTCCTAACAATCTCCCCCTAAGGGAGGTCACCCCGGAAATAATAATTCAAATTCTAGCATTCTTTCTTCTGAACTTGTCTTTATAGCTCGTAGTCTTTGATTCTTCACACTCTAGTATCTTTGTGCATTCAGCAGTGATGATTTGATGACTGATCGATTGTCTTGGATGATCTTTGAGTATTCTTCGACTTTATCATCCAACATTTGTATTCAAGTCATCTTTCAGCAGTATGTTTCCTTGTGATGTGATAATCTTCGCGCCGACATGCTCACACTGGTTGGTGTCATGATCTTCAGCATCAGAGTTAGCAGAAGCCGTGTTGAAGGTCTTTAGGTTGATCATGACTTTGTTGAATAACAATGATGATGTAGTGTGAACATGTGGTGATGGATTGGCATCTTTTCTGCAACCAGCTACAACAGCAACCAGCTACAGCATTCCACAGCAACATCCGCCAGAAATTCCTGCATACGACAGTTAGCAATAATTCGACCGGTACTTACAAGTTTGGACTTCGAGATCGTCAACAGCATAGTGTGAAGACTCTCTCTAATCCTTACCAAGACCGTTCCTAATCGAAAAACCCACAGAGGGCTTTTTAAGATTTTACCGTAGTAAATCAACGATTAGGTGAGTCGCTGGAGATCACTCCACGACTGTAGACCGGTTGAAACCGCCGCGACCACAAAGCGTAATCCACGAGGAATTACCTAAGTGACCTGCTTTCAGGGGTGCTAGATGTTGACCCTGGCAGGAATTTCCATTCAATCATTGAGAATTACATAAGTAAATTCTCTCATAAATGTTCTGGCCGATTGCTAAGATCTGCGTAGGACTCTTAAGATTACAACTGGTGTCCTTAATGTTGAACACCCAGTGTAGAAATAATTTGTGTCCCTATGAGATCTTATTATGCATCTCGTGGCTCTAGACTCAATTGTGCGTTTTGATTTGGTGATCGGAGGCTGGAGAGGACTGCCACCTTTTCAATATCATCTAACTCGGAGTGAGAGAGATGATAGAAATGTATTGATCTCCGTGACAAGTGAAACAAGAGTCCTTTGAGGGACCTTGAGTGGCTAGGGAGGGTTGTGCAGCGTATCACTGGGTCCATGATACTTTGTCTTCAATGCCAGCAACCAACTAAGTGGTTCTGACAGCATATGTATTGACCCGGTTTCTGCCTAAGTTGTGAGGAGGGCTATTACTTTTCACCCTTTCTCTTTACAATTCTTTTTCATTCTTCAACCCCTTCAGTGCTTACCGAGACTTCATTACTAGAACCTTGTTGGGTTTGTTCCAGTACTAGCTCCATCTCAGTCGGCACTTTTCCCTTATCCACTTATCTCCTTTTTTAATCATACCTAAGGACTTCTACACTAACTAGTGGATTGTCCCTGGGTAGATCCCTCCGGCTCTGGCGGGATCGTGGGAACATAAGCCAAACCTAACCATCCTTATAACTCCATGCATTAATTAAAATGGTCGGTCTTTGGTATTCTTCCACGATTGCCATAAAACCAAATCCTTGAAAAATCTCTCAAAGTGTTCATGATTCTGAAACACATTTTTTGCAAACACTTGAGAGTTTTATATTTTTCAAATGCTCCCCCTCAACATGTGCTCGGTTGATTGTTTTATAAATTTGCACATGTTAGGCAGAGCTCGCACTTTTTGAATTGATTGATTTTCCAAGAACATGATCATCGCGAGACACGCTTACATCACCAGATAAACTGGCTTGAAATTATTACCCGTCCAGGACATGTCCTTTCGACTACTGACTTTAGCTATCGTCAATTCATTGGTTAATTCTGAGTCACGGCCACATGAGATGCCAAATCCTTTGGTTTGTTAAAACCAGGAGCTTGCGTTTGTTACCAAAACATTTTGCTCCCCCTCAATATGTGCATTGATATACAAAATGGTTTGGCACATACTGGAGAGCATACATTAACTTCCAAATCATCACATTTTATCAGATTCCATATTTAAATCACATTCTCTCCCCCGATCATAAATTTCAAACCTTTTGAGATTTGTGATCCCAATTGATTTAAATATATTTAGAAAAATTTGGGAGAAAATGTGGTCAGGTTTAAATGTATTCTGATTTTGAAGCATACTATGCTCCCTTTGAAACAGCGAGAGAGTGTCACTGCTGATGTTTGCACAAATGTGGCAAGGTGTCGGAAATTTGAACACATATGCTCCCCCTCAATTGATGATCCGTTTCCCATTAACATAGTTGTAGTCATTCAATTGAGCGACGGACATTTGTGAAAATTTAGTTCAATTTACCACCTTGTGTAACATCAAGACTCTCTTTGAAGAATCAAACAAGATAGAGAATCTTGATGAAAAGAAGACTTCTCTTCTTATATACGAAGTGATGCACTGACACGTACATCAAGTCGGGAGAACATGGATATAAAGTAATCCATGCCCAGGTGAACATCACCCGGTTGGAGAAACAGCTGTCTTTTTGGCGACATGCTTTCCCCATTGTACAGTGCGGGTTGCAGTATGAAGTAACTGCAAGCCATTAAGACATGTTTTAACTGATTAGTATAACTTCTGCTCGAGCTTCATTTAAGAATCCGTGCCATTGTTGAATGACATTTCTAGATACGTAAATGTTATCGATAAACAGAAGACATGCCTAGGTAGAACTATTTTTGGTATTTTCTGATTTTTCGATTTTTATGGTTTTTATAGGTTTTATATTTTTGTATTTTTCTTTTTGATTTAAGATATATACAACTATGTGCAAGGATATAAGAAGACAATCCTTTACTCCTCCTTTTCTTCCTGAAGACACTTGAGGGTTTCTGGAGTCATGCTTTTCATGCCAAGGCGTGGGAGAATAAACTGAAACCTTTCTCTTGGGAGGGCCTTGGTGAATATATCAGCTAACTGAAACTCTGTCCTCACGAAGTATAGTTCCACAATTCCTTTTTCCACCTGTTCCCTGATGAAGTGATGCCTGATGTCGATGTGTTTTTGACCTGGAGTGCTGAACATTGTTACAACAGAGAGCAATGGCGCTTTTGTTGTCACAATATAGGGGAATTTGGTTGTATGAGAATCCATAGTCTGAAAGCTGTGATCGCATCCAAAGGATTTGTGCACAACATGCAGACATAGCAATGTACTCAGCTTCAGTAGATGATATGGAAGTACTCATCTGCTTCTTAGAAGACCAACTAACCAACTTTTCCCCTAAAAATTGAGCTCCTCCTGAAGTACTTCGACGAGTGTCTTGACATCCCGCATGATCAGCATCTGCGTATGCCGTTAACTCCATTGCAGTGTCCTTAGGATACCAGAGACCCATATGAACCGTGCCTTGAAGATATCGGAAGATCCTTTTCACTGCTTCAACATGCTTCTTGGTTGGTCTGGATTGATACCGAGCACACATGCACACAGCAAACAGAAGATCTGGTCTGCTAGCCGTGATGTACATCAAAGATCCAATCATGCTTCGATACTGTGTGATATCAACTGGAATCCCTGAAGGATCTTCATCCAGCTTCGTTCTATCAACCATGGGAGTGTCAACAGGTTCACTTGAATGGAATCCAAACTTTTTCAGGATCTCGTTGGCGTATTTGGATTGATTGATGAATATGCCTCCGGGACTTTGAGAAACTTGTAGTCCTAAGAAGAATGACATTTGTCCCATCATGGACATTTGGAACTTGGAATTCATCTCCTTTGAAAAACTATCACATTCACCAGGATCTGTTGAAGCAAAGATGATATCATCTACGTATATCTGAACTAGCAGTAGATGGTTTCTTGATTTCCTGGTGAATAGTGTAGGATCAACAACACCCTTGGAGAATTTGTTTGCTAGGAGGAACTTGGACAATGTATCGTACCATGCCCGTGGTGCCTGTTTTAGCCCATAAAGAGCTTTCTTCAAGCGGTAAACATGAGTAGGGTGTTCAGCATCCACGAATCCTTCAGGTTGACTCACATAAACTTCTTCCTTTAAGTCACCATTCAAGAATGCCGTTTTGACATCCATCTGGTAGACTATCATATTACGACTAGCCGCATTAGCTAGGAAGATTCTTATAGCTTCAATTCTAGCAACCGGAGCAAACGATTCTTCAAAATCAATGCCCTCTTCTTGTCTAAACCCTTTAGCAACTAGCCGTGCCTTGTTCTTTAAGACATCACCATACTCGTCAAGCTTCACTTTGAAGATCCACTTTAAAGCAATGATCATTGCACGCTCCGGAGGAGGCACTAATTCCCATACTTCAAGTCGATCAAATTCATGGATTTCATCCTGCATAGCCTGGAACCAGCAATCTTTAGTCATTGCTTCTTTGGCATCTTTTGGTTCGACTTTAGACAGTACGGAATTGAAGAAGCACCATAGTGCATCAGTGGCTAGTTGATTACGTGTGGATACTGGACGTGAGGGATTGCCTATGATGTTGTCGATTGGATGATCACTGGTCCATTTCCTGAGATGGTCGTGAGGTTGTTGGTTATGAACAGATGTAGCAGTGCTGTGTTCCTCAGGTAAGGATGTGTCTGATGGATGTTCAGGAGCAAATATGTTTTCAAAAGGAACCTCTTCAACAGGAGCAAAAGGATTAACTTCCAAAGAGTTATTATCTGAAGATTCTTGCATTACCGGAGAAGTTTGAGTGTGTGATGACGAAGGCGATTGACTGGCAGCAGGAGCATTGTGACTGACTGATACTGAAGCTGCAGGTCCTTCTGAATCTTGTGGGGCTTGAACCTCATTCATAGGAATTACAGCTGATTCACTCGGGATGGTTCCATTTGTTGGCTCAAAATATTCATCAAACATGGGATCGAATAACTTCTTCAACTCCTCACATGTAGGTGGCGCATAAGAATCTTCAGGCGTGGAATTCTGTACAAGTCCTGAACTAATGGGTCCAGGAGACAAAAGGTGAAGATCGGGTCCAGAACTGATTTGTCCTGAAACAGGTAGCTCGCTTAGCTCATCGAACGTAACATGAATGGTTTCCATGATTTTACGGGTTCTTTTATTGTAGATTCGATACCCTTTACTGTCTGGTGCGTATCCAACGAAAATACCTATATCTGCTTTAGCTCTTAACTTTCCCAAGTCTTGACTATCGTTAGTTGGATAGCAGAGTGCACCAAACACACGTAGAAAGGAAAGATCTGGTTTCTTGTTATGAATTAACTCGAAGGGAGTCTTCTCATGAACCGGATGAATTAGGGATCGGTTTTGAGTGTAACATGCTGTTGCAATAGCCTCTGCCCAGAGAAACATCGGGGTCTTTGAAAATATAAGCATAGTTCTTGCAGCCTCCACCAGAGTACGGTTCCTTCGTTCAACCACCCCATTCTGTTGAGGGGTGCGAGGGATACTTTTCTGATGCGTGATGCCAATACTTTCATAGAAATTACGGAGTTGTTGGTTAACAAACTCCGTACCATTATCTGTGCGGATGATTCTGACAGTTTTATCGAGCCTTACTTGCAGCTGTTTTATCAGTTTAATGATAACCTCTGGAGTTTCGTCCTTGGTTCTCAAAAACTTTACCCATGTGAACCGAGAATAGTCATCAACTATCACCAGAACGTACTTCTTTCCATTAATGGTTTGTATTCTCATTGGACCGCACAAGTCCATGTGGAGGGTATGAAGAGCTTCCATGTTGGTGTTGATGGTTTTAGGTTTGTGGGTTTGTTTCTTGCTTTTGCCCAGTTGACATGCAGAGCAGAGATGATCTTTCTCATACTTTAGTCTGGGCATCCCTCTAACAAGATCTTTACGGGAAAGATTATTAATGGTACCGAAGTTCAAATGGTTCAAACGACGATGCCACAGCCATGATTTTGTTTTAGAGGCTTTAGAGAGCAAGCATATGGGAGAGGACTTCAACATTTCTTCAATTGAAATGGTGTATAGATTGGTGCCCCGACTGCCCTTGAGGAGATCTAAACCATCCAATTCTCTGACGAAACATGTATGCTTTCTGAAAGCCACTTCCAGATCTGAATCACAAAATTGACCCACAGAAAACAGATTGTGTCCTAGTCCTTCCACATAATATACCCTTGAGATTACACTGTTACCAAACACATAATCTCCATAACCCATAATAGCACCAAAGTGGTCGTTCCCGAATCTAACTGTCCCGATAAACTTTTTCACGAAGTTCTTGAGCCGTGAGCGATCCCCAGTCATATGTTTTGAGCAGCCTGAGTCCAAATACCACAGGACGATTTGTACGACCTGCATTTGAAACCAGACAACAATGGATAACTGAAAAATGTGGATCCCCACGTACAATTGGGGTCCATTTGGTCAGCACATACATATTCAGAAGCCACAGATTTCACAGATGCTACTGTCTTTGCTGAGGAGACGGAACTAGATGTAGGACAAGACCTAGATGGAAGGCATTGTGATTCTAAAGGCAGGATTCTACCAGTTGGTCTCCATTCCTTATTCTTCACAATTTTATGCATATTCATTTTAGGTAATGATCTCTGTTTTCCTAAATTGAATTTCCTTCCAGTGGGTCTCCATTCCTTAACTTTCACAATTTTATGCTTATTCATTTTAGGTAACGTGCACTGTTTTCCTAAATTGAATTTTCTTCCAGTGGGTCTCCATTGATAGCCTATGCTA
Source organism: Artemisia tridentata subsp. tridentata (assembly GCA_021014915.2). NCBI lineage: Eukaryota > Viridiplantae > Streptophyta > Magnoliopsida > Asterales > Asteraceae > Artemisia > Artemisia tridentata. Next base: position 247,383,087 of record CP139506.1, on the reverse strand, counting down.
GCAAATGTTTTTCCTGTTGCTTTCCAAACCTTTGTGCATGCTTCAGTTATCCTACCATTCTTATCGTGGGATGATGCAGAAGACATCAGGAAAGACACAACACATTCATCATGATTAGCATAAATTAAACAATTGTCGCATGTTTTACAGATAGCATTAGAATTCGAATTAATTACAGTACTTTTGATACTAGAATCAACACGATTCATTCTACTCATTGTAAACTTATTGTTCCTAGGTTGGACTTCTACATTCTTCAAGTGAACATTCTTAGCTGGCGCAGTCATATCCTTTCTTTCATTTCCTCTAGACCTTGACCCGCTAGCTTGTGTGTCACTTTTTACTCCTGTAGAAGTATCGAAGGTAACATTAGTTTGTTTCTCTGTCACATGCCTTCCTGATAATGATGTGTTGGGTTCTGATGTTTTGGGTGGTAGGTCAAAGGCTACATGCTTGTTCACAACATTAGATGATGATGCAACAAATCTATCTCTATGGCCTCTAAACTTAGGAATTGAGCCTATGGCATATTCTAAGTTTTCCTGAATCCTTTTCGTGAGTTTGCATGCATAGACAACTGCTTGATCGAGTGGCTTATCATTCCTATCCTCTTCAACTATCTCACGAAGTGTGTCAAGGCCTTCTCTAAGATGATCGAGATATGTTTGATGGGCAAGGCTGTTGTTTCTTAGCTTAAGTGGAATACGCCCAACATCAACATCATACTTTTTACTATCAGTACCCTTTGGTGCATCACAATTACAAGTGGTGCATGGCATTTTACCTTTCACCCGAGCCTTAAGATTCTCAATTTCATTTGTCAAAGAGGTTATTTGATCATTATGATTGCTTCTTGTAACTTTAATAGAATCATATAACTCCTTGAAATGTTGTTTAACCTTTGAATTTTCTTCTCGATAACACTCATTTTCATAATGTAGCTTATTTATGGTGTTTTGATATTGAAAATTCTGAGAATCTGAAGACGAAGGTTTATTGGTGCCATATACTTCACACTTGTTGGATTTCAATTGGGCAATTTGGGCCCTCAGCAGTCGAATCGTGTTCGTGTGAGCTTGAATTGTTTCATCACGTTTGCTTAATTCAAAATATGTATCAAACTCAGGAACATCCGTGGATGTTTTGACATTTGATATTTTGCATTTTTCTTCTAAGTGTTGATGTTTAAGTTGCAAGTTCAAATAATCAACTTCTAGTTTAGAAAAACGTTTAACCATGTTATCATGGTCGTCATTTTGAATTTTTTCAAGCAATTTCAAATTCTCCCCCTCAAGCTCAACAACACGATTCTGGGTGACATTTAACGCAATAGCATACTCATTAAATTGACAAGCAGACAATGCAGAATCAGTGACAGTGTAAAATACATCTTGTGCAATACATTTAGCAATCAAGTTGTCGTTAGTAATGAGTATGTTTTTTCTTTCAATCTCTCGACTCTTAAGTTCTATTGCATGTTCATTCACCTCATTTTCCATATCTTTAAATACTACTTTCATTTCATTTATTTCGGCTTTAAGGGCAGTTTGCAACCCTTCAAAGTGTTCTTTAAGTAGTTTAAAGAATGGCATGACCTCAGTTAAGTAACACCTTTTTGTATGTTCAAAACACCTTTCCCCCTCAGTGATGCCGGTTGGTGTGATTCTCTTCTTACATGTTTTATCAAAATCAGCAAACAGTTGCCAAAGCACATATAAGCTAATAAAGGTTTTGCATTCAGTGGGAAGAGACAAAGGCACCAAATTCCTAGGTGTATTGGGAGGATACACCGTTATGGACGCAACTTTTCGAATGAGGGGGGTGTTGGCCTTAAGTTTATCTTCCTTAAGTTTTTCACTATCTTGTTTCCAAAATATCTGTTCAGGTGTTAACTTCTTTTGAGGAGCAAACACAGTCAAACGATTTTCCTCATAATAATCATGGGGTTTGATTATTATTCGTCTGGCTATGCACTCGGGATCCCTCATTTTCTCATTCATTTTTTCTTTCGTTTTATCACTTAACTCATCCTCTTCATCAGTGTAGATATGCTCAGGTTGGTCATGAATATGCTTAATCATTACATTACCATCATATAGGGCAGGTTGAAGTACTTGCATGTCCCTAAGGATGGTTGACTTTGGTTCACCTATCATGATTTTACTATGCTTATCACTCAGCTTTCTGTGCTTATGAATCATTTGAGCAGTTTGTATGGTTTGATTTTGTGTGTACAACTTATCTTCAAGCTTATTTTTTAACGTCTTGAGTTTAGAGAAATCATTTAAAAGAGTTGTTTCTTTTTGTTTGAATTCTTGCCTAAGTGTTGTTACACACTTTTGTGCTTCCTGTTTTTGTATGACAGACTGTTCTAGCTGACTTTTCAAAGAACTTAACTCTAATTTTAATGTTTCTTCTCGCACTCTAGACTCTTTAATAAGTGTACTCATTTGACCTTCTAATTTCTGCTCACGATCATTAAGCTCAAACTTAGCACGCTGTTCATACATAGCCACTTGTTCTTTATAGATGTTAAGTCTAGTGATCAAGTTATTATCAGGGACAGGCAATTGGTTCTCCTGGTACTCACATGCATTATCTACATTACTAGCATTGTCTAAGGCACATACATTACTCATAGCACACACATCATTATTGACAAAGGATTCACCATTTGGTACATCAGGCGAGTTGTTGCTATTCAAATACTGTTCATATGAGACAATATTGCTATTTTCCATATCAACATCACTTGAGTCAGAAACAACCGCCTGATGTACTTCTTCGGGAATCTGATGTCCCTCGACAATATTATATGTGTCATAAATTTTTAGTACCTCAGAAATCACGGATGCATTAGAAGAACCAGCTTGACGAGATGAGGCTAGGGAAGACAAGTTAGCCATGAAGATAGTTTGAGCAGTAGGTTCATCATCCACATCAGAGTCAAATGCATCACAGTCATCTGCCTTGAAGATGTTAGGATCATTAAGTGCCAGATCCTGAACAGGTTTCTCATCCACATCTTCATCAAACGTATTTCCTCCATCTCCTGCCAAGAACAATAACTCTTCCTCATCCAATACAGCACCATTTTCTTGAGCTTGCATTAACAGCATCTTGTCTTTGAAGTAATCTGAATTCTGAGGACGTTTAGGTTGATTGCAGTTTCTAGCAATGTGTCCAAGCCCCCCACAATTATAACACTTGATCTGTTTCCCTTGCCCCTGATTGGCATTCCCTGCTCTGTTCTGCACATAACCTCGACCCATGTTTCTACCAGCTCTCCCTTGCACATTCTGGACCACAATTTTCCCGTCCTCCACCATTGCTAGATTGCGTGGGTTGGAAGAATTCCTTAACTGATTGTTGGTCTGAGGGAGTGATGCTTGAAACTGTTGAACCAGTAGAGATACTTGATTGGTGAGGTTGTCAATCATTTTGTCGGTCTGAGAGTAGCCTGAGTCAAGTTGTGAACTCATAGCAGGTACTTGTGAGTGAAGTTGGTGATAGCTTGGATAGGATGATGATTGGATTGTTGGTTGTACATTTGTCATGAAAGCCAGTGGGTCATTCGTAGTTGAAGGATTCAACTTTTCTCTCAGCACCCGATCATAGGCAGCATGCTTCTCATGTTGTTGCAGGTAAGCATACAGCTGTTCATAGTTAGTCTCCCTTAAACCTTTGTTGAGTTTGACAGCAGTAACAAATCTGTCCCATTCCGGAGTCATGTTGTTCACAAACTTTGAGTTAAGTTGGATGTTGGGCATAGTCATTCTGATCATCCTCATATCATTCACCAACTTATGAAATCTCACATAGTAATCTGTGACATTTTCTCCTGGGTTCATTTTGAAATGCTCGAACTCATCATACAGCTGTGACTCTCGATCTTCCTTTGTGAGCTCTGACCCTGCCAACAACATTTTAACGTTGTCCCACACAGCCTTGGCTTCAGTGTTAAAATTGATGAGCTTGTATACATCCTTTGGAAGACCTTGAATAACTATGTTGGAGGCTCTAATATCGGCATCATACCTCTTCTTTTCTTCTTCATTAAGATCATTGTAGTTTCTAGGTCTGTCGATGCCCCAAGTTACAGTACCATCTTCACCAGTTGTAACAACGTCTCTGGTGGTACCCATCTGATAAGGTCCTTCGTCAATTGACTTAAGAATGTTAACACCATTATCTTTTCCCAAGCAGTAAAGTCTAATTCGTTGTGCCCAAGACTCATAATCCGTCCTATCTAGCATAGGTGGACGAGTGTCAGATCCTGCTGCCTGAATATCATCTGATGATGTACTTGATGTGGTAGCCATAGTAACTACGGGATTTTACTGATCTTGTGATTTAACCGAGAAATTGAATCTTTCGCGGGAATTTCTAAAATCACCAAGACACAAACCGCCTAGACAAACAGCGTAGACACAAACCGCGTATATGCCTAAGAGACAAACCGAGTTCACACAGGAGACACAAACCGCGTGTGCGCCAAAGAGACAAACCGAGTTCACACAGGAGACACAAACCGCGTGTGCGCCAAAGAGACAAACCGAGTTCACACCAAAGACACAAACCGCGTATTCGCCAAATAGACAAACCGAGTTCACACCGGATATACAAACCGCGTATGTGCCAAGAGACAAACCGAGTTCACACCAAAGATACAAACCGCGTATTCGCCAAATAGACAAACCGAGTTCACAATGGAGGTACAAACCGCGTATGTGCCAAGAGACAAACCGAGTTCACAATGAAGATACAAACCGAGTTCACACCAAAGATACAAACCGCGTATGACACAAACCGCGTATGCGCCAAATAGACAAACCGAGTTCACACCGGATATACAAACCGCGTAGACACAAACCGCGTACGCACCGTAGAGACAAACCGCGTTGGCACCAACTTCCAAACCTGTCACTATCAATGCCGTTTGTCCTTTTGCCTAAACTAGTATACAGACAAACCGAGTTCTCGATACTACACAAACCGCATTCAAGAGTCGTCCAAACAACACAAACCGCATTCAAGAACACTTTCACAAAAACCCACGAATTGCTCCAAAATCACCACACTGTTCTTGGATCTGTGAATCCAAACACCAAATACCACTCTAATACAATCCTTAATCTAGAAAGTACAAAGAAAATTAACTTCTAATCACTAAACAAAGTACAAAGATGAGATTTATACTACTTAATAAAACCGAACTAAAACTTAAAAAAAACTACAAATCTAACTAAGAAAAACCTAAAGAACTACACAAATACAATATAAAACAGCCTCTAATCACTAAACAAAAAACACAAGATGAAGTTTAAGCTACAAAACAAACCGAATCCAAGAGAAACTTAAAACCACAATTCGAACCAACAAAAAACCTCAAGAACTACACCAATTCGTGAATACCAACTCTCATGGACCTAACCATGGCTCTGATACCAATTGTAGGGTATTCACAATGCATGAATCACTAGTTTGAGTCTTGTATGGATCGAATAAGAGAAGATTTCTAGAGAGAAGTGGGAGCCTTTTTAGTGAGAGAAACACAAGTAATATTAGATTAAGTGAAAAGGTCCAACCCTTCCCTTGTGTGGGAAGGGATATATATACTACTACATATTATGTCCCTAGTGGACTGTGGAGCGAGCTGACAGTGGGGAAAGCCCCGACCCACTCCACAAATATAGATACGACTAATACTAATACTAATAATACTAAGCTAATATAGATAAGCCTACGAGCTATAGAAATGCTAATTAGATGCTCGGGGTGACCGAGCCTTCATCTGAATATTTATATTCCTAACAATAAGATAATCAAACCCAGGTCTGCTAACCCACTATTCATCATCTTCTTAAAAACACTTAACCCGCCAAATCCCTTAACCACTCTCCCCGTCACCATCACTTCCCACTACCATCCAAGAACCATCCCACATGGGTGTGTTTCCCCCCCCCCCCCATCCAACTCAGCTATCCTAGGGACAAGTTTTGGATCTACGGCTCAGATTTCAAGATGTGGTGACCAAGAAAAATCAAGGGCCAAGAATTAAAGAAGAAGCACAAGTGACTGAGAAGGAAAACCCTAGTTATCTAGTATAAATAGATAGTGATGTAGCTCAGTAGAAAATAGGTTTATTTTTAGCTTAAAATTTAGGTATTTTTCTTTTTTCTTTTATTGTTATTTATCTATTTTTTTAATTTCCAGTCATGTAATTTACTCTCAGTTAATGCAAATTTAATTGTTCTTGTTTTTACATTTTGGTCAACCAAAGTTAACTTACTGTTTATCTGCTTATGTGTTGCTTATTAGGTTTAGTTTTAGCTGTCTTTGTGCCTTATTAGTTTATATTCAGTCGTGTTTACAACCCCTTTAAGCCTTGGTCCTTCAATCCCCCATATCAGTCAAACCCATGTAGTAGCAGACCTGCAATTTTTTGAACTTTCCCTTTTGCAGCCGTTTTCTTTTAATTTTAATTGGTTAGATTTAAGTTGGAATAAGCCCAAACTTTGCATAGTTGAAATTGGCTGGCTTGTCTAGCCATTTTTATTTTTTGTTGATTTTTAAAATTTTAATTTGATTGCAACATGAGGCCTAGATCAGCACCTTTTTCCCCTGCTCACTTCTATATCAGCAGACTCCTAGCTTATTTGGTTTAGTTTTATGCTTGTGGCTTGTTCTGTGGCTTTTTCATTTACTGTTTTTCATTTTTAGCTTATTGTGGTTCACATAGCTTATTTCAGTTTTCATTTGGATTAAAAATCAGCTTATCTGTCCTTTTGTTTAGTAGACTTAGCTTATTAGTCAAAGATCCTTTTGATTGTTTCTTTCATTTGCACTGATCTGTTTTCAGCTCAATTCTGAGCTTATTTAAGCTTTTCAAAAATTAATGTTTTTATACAAAGTGCTTATTTGTTAGTGCTAATTGAGTTTCCAAAGAGAAAAACTAAAAAAAAAAAATGTTTGCAAAAAAATTGTGCATAGCTGGGGTCGAACCCCAGACCTTGAGCTCACACACACAAACACCAAACCATCCGCCCTAGGGTCTTTCTTCGGTTTGTACTTGCATAATTTAATTTATAACCCTTGTTCCTTTTAAAGCTATTCGAACTTATTTGATTTTTCCCAGCTTATTGAAATAAGCTGGGACTTCCTTTACATTTTTCCTAGCTTCAGTTTTATATAAAGTATTTTTACAAAAAATTTCAGATTTTTCTCTTGTCGTTTAGTATTTTTAATTATTTATTTTCTTTTAATTAGTTTTTAAATCGTATTTAATTATTTAAAAGTCAAAAAAATGCAATTCTTTTTTCTAAAATTTTCTTTTGTCATTTAGGACGTAGAAAAATTATTTTGGTATCCGTAGGATTAGTTTTTATAAGATTTGACATTTATGCTCGTTCGTAGTTTACCATTCGCGTTTATTAATTTTCGTTTTCGTAGGTATTAGTAACCCAATCAACCCTCGTTATTTCAAGCATTTTAATACCAAACCTCACACGATATCCTCAATTTCACACCTCGTTGGGACCTCGACCCGGGTATTCGCTTATCCAGTTTATTACAACTTGATTGTTTTTGCGTTAATGGTTTCAAGTTGACTTTTTTTCGTGAGAGGTTTGACTTGTGAACCGTTTGACCAAAAGTAAGCGATCAGTTTTTGGCGCCGCTGCCGGGGAGGTGTGTTGCGTCAATATCGTTACGGTTTGACGATTAGTGACTTGGAGATCCTTCCTCGTGAAGTTACGTATTTTTCCTTGTAAATATTTTTTTATCAAAAATCCAAAAAAAAAAAAAAATTTTTTAAAAAAAAAAAAAAAAAAAAAAAAAAAAAAAAACTTTGAAAAACCCAAAAAGATTTTCTTTTCAAAAATTATTTTCCTTTTTCTTTTAAATGTTTCAAAATTTTAAAAACCCAAAAATACTTTTCTTATTCCTCTTATCCGTTTAATTCTTTACCTCTCATTCCTCTTAAAAGTTTAATTCTGTTTTCTTAATCCTCTATATGTTTAATTCTGATGGAATCGTTTATCCCTTGCGTCGGTTGTGGAGAGCCGCTTTTCGGTTTACCGTGTCGTTGGTGTACGTGCGAACGGTGTGGTAATGATATTCGGGACGGAAGTTGTTTGTTTTGTGGTTCGAGGAATTCATTCGCTTATGATCCAAATCCGAATTCGTTCAACGACTTTTCAAAATTTTCCGACCACCCTCCACAACCCCAGCTATCTTCATTCCAGCATAATTGCTTTGTATGTGGAGATCCGTTGGGGGATGATTCACAATGTGAACGATGTTTTTGCAAAGGATGTGGGTTTACCCATGGACTTTGCATGTGTTGCAATTCTGAAATCGAAAATACAAATCCAGATTTTCAAAACGATTTCAACCTTCCTCAAGATTCATTTTGGCAAGAACCGTGTTATCAAAACTTCAATAACACATCATTTCAAAATATGCCAAATGATCTTTGTGAGTATTGTGGAGGTCCTCACCAAAGTTTTGATTGTCAAGCAAGTAACATGCTTGTCTATGAGCAAGTTGCGTGTAACGATCAAAACTTTGGTTATGACCACTATCCATATAATTCACCAAATCAGTCACAACAAACGTATTGTTGTGAGTACTGTGGAGGTCCTCACTATAGCTCTGATTGTCAAACGAGGAACCCGCTTGTCTATGAGCATGGCCCTTGTGACAATTATGACTATTCTTATCATGACCAACCTCCACAGTACCAAATGATTCAACCACCACCTCAGCCACCATCTCAAGAACCTTCTCTAGACGTTCTTGAAATTCTTAATTTACTCAAAGAAATTAAGGATTCGATTAAAGAACGTCCCCAAGAAGATCGTCATGAGAAATCTTGTGCAGAACTTCTAGCCGAAGAACGAGGAGCAAAAATGCGTTCCATATTTCTCAGGGCTGCCCTTCTTGATGACGATGATGATGATGAGGAAGACGATGAGGAGAGTGATATTCCTTTAAATGATACCATTTCTCAGCTCCCTCAGTCTATTGCAATCACAAACATCTTTCCCTCTCAGTCTAGACCCGAGGACTCTCTCATTATGGGGGATGAGCATCTTAGCACTATTCCTGAAAAGGAATCGGACGAATTCATAAAGTCTAGTGCTGAGAACCTTGTCCCAACCCCAAGTGAGTCTGAGGAGATATTCGACAGAGAATGTGATTCTCCAATTTTTGGAGAATCTCTTGACATCTCTGAGGTTACTTCCGGGATTTTCTCTAACACTCTTTTTGAATTTGATAACGATTGCTTTTCTAGCAACGTAAATCCTCTCTTTGTTGAAGTGTTAGAGAACGATGAGGTCAAAGACTCTACTATTTTTGATAATATGACCTCAATTGTTAATCCAAGATTCAAAAGGCTATTATTTCTCCGACATATGTGACAGTTCCTAGTGAGGGTCACCCTTATATTGACTTCACATATGTCGTTCGAGTTTTTCTACCTTTCTTCTCCTATAAGGTAGATTGTCCTTTCAGTCACTCGTTCGGGAGTGAGGACAAAATTTTTGACCCCGGCATCTCTCATTCTTTTAAGCCGGGTGTATCTCATCGGAGTGGAACTTTCAAGCACTTCAATGTTTCTTCAAACATATTGAATGAAAGTCCGATGGAGATCTTCTCTTCCACATGCTCCCCCAAGAACAAATGAATTCGGGGCGAGTCTAAGCTATACGACTCGATCAAAAACAAGCGCTTCGTGGGTGGCAACCCATGCTTATCCTTCTATCTTCTTTCTTTTTTCTAACACTAAGTGTGGGGGAATTCCTCTACTTGTTGCTTTGTTGTTGTGTGTTTGCCTTTGTTTTCAGGATTCCCGTAGATCGTGATGATTGATGCGCCTGTTTTCAATCCAGCCGCCCAATATCCGATCTTTATGTTTATGTTTATCCAGGGATATCTTATTAATCCTTTTTGTGAAAAAGATTTCGTTTCCACACTTAGGTAGTAGTCTTACCCTTTTACGTTCTATAGTGACGGCATAATAGCCGGTACTTTGAATATTGAGGGCAATATTCAATTCTAAGTGTGGGGGGAATTCTCATTTGACCAAATTTTAAAATTTTCACATATTGTACCTACTAGTCCCCTAGCACCCCCGTTTTGACCAAAAATTTTAAAATTTTTATCGTATTTTTCGTCTTAAAGAAGTGATTGGCACAATAAAAATAATTTGCTATACATTAATGCTTCGGTATTAGTGGAAGTTTAGACTTGATTAGGCTAGAACAAGGGGAATCCCGACTCTGCTAGAGTGTTGATCTAGCTGCTACCCTTAACGTTTAGGCTAAGTTTTTACGAATTGTGCAAATGAAAATGCTAAGCGTGGAGTAGTTGTTTCTCTTTAGAGCTTATATAAGTAATCTATGGCTTTTCCCTCCCAGGAGCTCCTAATCTGACTAAAATTAGTGCTATTTTCAAACTTTTGAACGCAAAAACCGTTTTTGTTAAGCAAATAAATTTTTATACAATCTTGATTTAGAATACTAGTTCAAAGTTTTATTTAAATTTCGGAACAAGCATACTTTCTTACAAACCCAATAAGAATGCAAAATGAAAGTGAGACGTTGCTTGAAAGTTGCAAAAATCAAAGTTTTGAGTATGAATAAATAAGTCCTAACCTTCGGTTCGAGATCGGTCCTTGGATCCTTATTACCAAAAGGCGTTTAGGTCTTGGAACTCTCCGTTGTAACGGCCCTTGGATCCTTTATTCCGAAAGGTGTAAGGTCTTGGAATTTCCCCGTGAAGCTCCGTAGTTTATGGTACAAGAATGAGTTAAGTCAAAAAAAAAAAAAAAAAAAAAAAAAAAAATGAAAAATGAAAAAGATGTTTATGTTTGTTGCTTATGAATAAATGTGAGAAACTTGCTTCTTCTTAAATTTAAATCGAAAGTTGAACTAGTGTTCGTCAAAATTGTCTAAAAGTTGGACGGTGATTTAGAAATTGTTGACTTCAAAGATCCCGTGAGCTCCGATACTATTCTCGAGGGTGTAAAAACCTAGCCTCCTAAGTTTACTAAGGACAAGCTGAGAAGAAAGTCGCTACATGGAGTGATCTCACCTTTGAATCTCTAATTTCTAAATCATTGTCGGTTTTTAACCCTAATAAATGTCGATTTTTACGGTCAAAACTTTGAAAACAAGCACACACACATAACTTATGAATAATTGTGGGAGCGAATAGTTAAGTCTCGGCTTATATAGATTGCTAATATAAGTAGTGTTAGCATTTTACAAAAAACGTTTGCACAAGGATTTTAGACTTAGTTGGGGAGTATAAAAAGAGGATGACGATCACAATTCCCCGGAGTCAACCATTTTGTGTGATTCCCGTTTCATGATGCCATTTTTGAAAATCAAGCATGATATTTACGTTTGATCTCGTTTTAATTTACTTGCATTTTATAATAAAGTCAAAACGGGGTAATATTTTTGGTACCGTGATATTCTTCTGATCCTTTTATTACTTCATATGATTGGATTGCTAGGGACTAGCAATTGCTTAGTGTGGGGGATTGATGAGTGGCCTTTTACTCATCATTTTATACCCGAAAAACTCCACAAAAATGACCAAAAACACCCAAATGGACCATATATTGTTACAAATATCCTTGGATTGTGTTTTATGTGTTGCAGATACAAAAGGATTGAAAACGGGGCAAATATGGACGAAACCGAGCATGGATTGGACAAGAGCTCAAAAGCCGGGACCCGGGAAGAAATTCACGAGTTTGGTTCGAGATATTGCTCAAAAATCCTAATTGGCCCTTGGATTATTTTTACTTGACATCATTGGTCCCTTGAAGCAACTTTGAAGAATTGGCAGTTTGGTCCCTACAAATTCAACAATTACAACTTTGGTCCTTGTGACAAATCCTAGTTATCCTAACTACAAACCATCCGGATCCACTACAAGAACAAACCAATTCAATAAAACCCATTTAACCCTTACAACCCAATTTTATCCCTTTGGCCCATCACCAAAAGGCCCAAACCCATCCCTTTTTTGTTAAACCTAATCACCAGGGTCAAAGGACAAACACAACATAAGATAATCAAACCCAGGTCTGCTAACCCACTATTCATCATCTTCTTAAAAACACTTAACCCGCCAAATCCCTTAACCACTCTCCCCGTCACCATCACTTCCCACTACCATCCAAGAACCATCCCACATGGGTGTGTTTCCCCCCATCCAACTCAGCTATCCTAGGGACAAGTTTTGGATCTACGGCTCAGATTTCAAGATGTGGTGACCAAGAAAAATCAAGGGCCAAGAATTAAAGAAGAAGCACAAGTGACTAAGAAGGAAAACCCTAGTTATGTAGTATAAATAGATAGTGATGTAGCTCAGTAGAAAATAGGTTTATTTTTAGCTTAAAATTTAGGTATTTTTCTTTTTTCTTTTATTGTTATTTATCTTGTTTTTTTAATTTCCAGTCATGTAATTTACTCTCAGTTAATGCAAATTTAATTGTTCTTGTTTTTACATTTTGGTCAACCAAAGTCAACTTACTGTTTATCTGCTTATGTGTTGCTTATTAGGTTTAGTTTTAGCTGTCTTTGTGCCTTATTAGTTTATATTCAGTAGTGTTTACAACCCCTTTAAGCCTTGGTCCTTCAATCCCCCATATCAGTCAACCCATGTAGTAGCAGACCTGCAATTTTTTGAACTTTCCCTTTTGCAGCCATTTTCTTTTAATTTTAATTGGTTAGATTTAAGTTGGAATAAGCCCAAACTTTGCATAGTTGAAATTGGTTGGCTTGTCTAGCCATTTTTATTTTTTGTTGATTTTTAAAATTTTAATTTGATTGCAACATGAGGCCTAGATCAGCACCTTTTTCCCCTGCTCACTTCTATATGAGCAGACTCCTAGCTTATTTGGTTTAGTTTTATGCTTGTGGCTTGTTCTGTGGCTTTTTCATTTACTGTTTTTCATTTTTAGCTTATTGTGGTTCACATAGCTTATTTCAGTTTTCATTTGGATTAAAAATCAGCTTATCTGTCCTTTTGTTTAGTAGACTTAGCTTATTAGTCAAAGATCCTTTTGATTGTTTCTTTCATTTGCACTGATCTGTTTTCAGCTCAATTCTGAGCTTATTTAAGCTTTTCAAAAATTAATGTTTTTATACAAAGTGCTTATTTGTTAGTGCTAATTGAGTTTCCAGAGAGAAAAACTAAAAAAAAAAAAATGTTTGCAAAAAAATTGTGCATAGCTGGTGTCGAACCCCAGACCTTGAGCTCCCACACACAAACACCAAACCATCCGCCCTAGGGTCTTTCTTCGGTTTGTACTTGCATAATTTAATTTATAACCCTTGTTCCTTTTAAAGCTATTCGAACTTATTTGATTTTTCCCAGCTTATTGAAATAAGCTGGGACTTCCTTTACATTTTTCCTATCTTCAGTTTTATATAAAGTGTTTTTACAAAAAATTTCAGATTTTTCTCTTGTCGTTTAGTATTTTTAATTATTTATTTTCTTTTAATTAGTTTTTAAATCGTATTTAATTATTTAAAAGTCAAAAAAATGCAATTCTTTTTTATAAAATTTTCTTTTGTCATTTAGGACGTAGAAAAATTATTTTGGTATCCGTAGGATTAGTTTTTATAAGATTTGACATTTATGCTCGTTCGTAGTTTACCATTCGCGTTTATTAATTTTCGTTTTCGTAGGTATTAGTAACCCAATCAACCCTCGTTATTTCAAGTATTTTAATACCAAACCTCACACGATATCCTCAATTTCACACCTCGTTGGGACCTCGACCCGGGTATTCGCTTATCCAGTTTATTACAACTTGATTGTTTTTGCGTTAATGGTTTCAAGTTGACTTTTCTTCGTGAGAGGTTTGACTTGTGAACCGTTTGACCAAAAGTAAGCGATCACTTGGTAGCATCGATTGTACGCACATTGAATGGTTAAATTGTCCAGGACATTTGAGAGGGCAATACACGAGAGGTGACCATGGTGTTCCGACTATTATGCTTGAGGTTACGGCTTCACAAGATTTATGGATTTGGCATGCTTTTTTTGGTCCACCGGGGTCGAAAACTGACATCAACGTGTTGCATCAGTCTGATTTGTATCTTACCGAGCGAAATGGAACGACGGCGAATAGCTCATTTTATATTGGTGAACGCTTTTATAAACGTGGATACTATCTTACGGATGAAATTTATCCTAGGTGGTCAACGTTAGTTAAAGCTTACCCGTATCCGACCGACCCAAAGGAAAAGAAGTTCAAGAAGTTACAAGAGGGGGCAAGAAAGGATGTCGAGCGAGCCTTTGGTGTTCTCAAAGGAAAATGGAAAATTCTCAAGCGACCTCTCCGGGCTATGACCAAAGAAAAAATAGGGAAAATTGTTCACGCTTGCATTATTTTGCATAATATGATCATAAAAGGCGACGGGCGAGCAATCTCATCGGTTCATATAATGGATGAGCCGGTACAGCCAGTGTTTGATGATAATGTCCTAGGCGAGTTACTAGACGAAGACGTCCATCATCGTCTTCGGTATGATCTCACGGAGTACGTGGCCGCTCAAGACTTGCCATACCTCAATGACGATTAGTGCTTCTTTTTTTAAGTATTATGTAATGGTTTGTTTATTTTTAAGTATTATGTAATGTTTTTTTTTTTTGTTATTAATAAAATGTTGTGTTTTAATTTTATATATTTTTTGTTGGAGTATTAAAAAAAATGTGATGTGGAAAATGTGAATTTGGTAAACTTTGGTGACCGCCGCCACCATTTTGGTAAACTTTGGTAAATTTTGGTAAATTTTGACATGGAAGGTTGTGATTGGTAGATGATGATGTGGCAATTTGGTAAACTTGTGACCACTCCCTCCCCCCTAAGACACTTAATTTATTTGTCTGATATCGGCGTTTGGTTGAGTGAGAATTTGAAACCCCGCACGTGATAACTCACTTTGGAAATTAAACCGATAACACATACGGGAAACACGATTTTGTCTAATATGTATTTTGTTAAATCCGAGAACACAGACGAGAAACATCGTTTAGCTGCAATTTAATACAATTTTTTTTGCCTATTTTAGAAACTCATGAATAAAGGGATTGTTTGGGAATTATCTTTAAATGGTACAGTACAAACACGAAAGTGAATTCTGTTCAATTACCAGGAAATTTCAAGAATATATAATTGCCTGCCTAAAAAACTTGATGGACGGGACGGTGTATTGTTAGGTGAGTAAATGAAGAATTGACAACTTTAGTATATCTAACTATAAGGTATGCATTCCAAACAACACGTGTTAATGGGTGAAAATTGCGACATCAAAATTTTATTATGATATGAACAATAACAGTTTTGTAAAACCTTGATATCAAGATTTCAAAAATAGATGTCACGATTAAACAGTTTTTTTGCATCATCGATACCTGCTTAAGTTGTAACATATTGACTTTGTTAGTTTTATAGATATAAAATAATAGTTGTGCGTTAAGATCGAACTCGAGATCACGGGATTGCACACTTTACGTATGAAGAGTAAACGAATAATAATTATTTATAAAATGTTATATTTAATTATTATATACACAAAACGTCTAACGACCGTTAGTATTTAACGATAAATGACTAACGACCATTAAAGGAATGACTATAGATGGAAATAAAGGTCAAGAGGCTTCTAGAACCTCCTTAGGAGGTGTAGCCGATCGGTTTAGGATTAGGGTTACCTAATCCTTAACCAACTTGTCTTCCAAGTTTTTCAAACTATAAATACAAACTCAAGGGTCATTGTTTTCTAGCTTTTGTACACATACAATACCCTAAAGTTTTCTCCTTTTCTTTTCTTGTTAAAATCCGATCGACCCACACCTTTAATAAGATTGGATCAATTTTTGTTAAGCAAAGAAAAACGTTTTGTGTTTCAATTACTTGCATAATCGTTTACTTGGTATTAGTACGTGTGTACAAGAACGTGATTCAATCACACTATTGATTGAATCTTGGATTGAATAACAAAACGGTAAGGGGTTATTCTTTAATCCACTCATAAACCCTAATTAGGGTTCTTGATCCAATTGAAGAATAATTAAAGATTGATTCTTGTTCTTGCTAGAGTCAAAAGGTACGCATTCTTTATGTTTGGTTAATTAATTTATGTATTATAAGATCCTATACGCTTTCGCATGTTTTCTTGATGTTATGTGTTTATTATTTATGATTGTCATGTTATAATAATTCAACAGTGGCATCACGAGCCTTGGATAATGTGTAATTAATTAACAAAACGCATAAAAAATGAATCTTTGATTGTTTTTATCATGTTAGTCGATTTAGGCTTTAGTATAAATCCAAACCCTAATTTTTTTGGGTCGTATACCCTTAAATTATTTTAGGGTTTTTGGTTTTGATTTTAATTTGATTAGAAATCATAAGTTAACATGTTTATGTGTTTAAGAATGCGATCTTGTGACTACTTGCAATAATTGTTATGCGTGAATCCATGAAAACGTGCATGTTTTGCATGGATTAGTGTCTTTATTTAATTGTTAAGATATACACATGTAATTTAATTGATAGATGTCGAATTGGGGAAGACTTCAATAATATTAAGTAATCAATTATGTGCTATGTGATATATATTTAATTATGGCTTACGCAATCGATTCGTCGATGCATGTGGATCTACTTGCTTTTCAAGAGAGAGCCTTAGTTGAATATATACATTATACATCTAGAATTGATTTTTAATAAGATTATCGAATTAATTTGCATGTGGCTACATGTTTACACATATTAATGGTTATGTTATGTATAATTTATTTAGTTGTTTTTATTTTTATTATTACTTGTTTTGTTTTATTATGTTAAGACATGTTTGGAACAATAGGGTAATTTTGTATAAAAATAATATGGACTAAATAATGGTGAAACAATGAATTGTTTTTTAGAAGAGTCAAATTTTCAAGTAGTTTTATTGAATGATGAGTTTTGTACCAATAGTACGAACGGCTCATCCAATTGTGACAAACTATAAGAGAGGTTTAAGGAGGATTGACATTAAATTGTCAAACCGAAAGAGACGCATTTTTAATAGGCACTTGTGCTAACGTTTGCTTCTCCACCACTTTGTGCGTCAAATTGGAGCTACCAAGTAAGACTATTTTATGTGCAATATCATCTTAAGGGTGAATTGACCTCAATTCCACGTGCCACTTTTGTGGTAATTATCCTAATAACTTGGGTCTTTTGACTCATGCAGAGTACGATATAGTGGATGATAATTGTAGGTAATTCTTTGATTGGTGAACCCAATACCTCAATCAAAACCTTGGTAAATTTGATCTTAATGAATTGGTAAATAAAAAGGTTTTATTAAACTTATAATATGAAGATGTATGCATGCTTCTTCGTACATATTTTGATTATGAACATCAAAAACTAGTACCCTTAAAATTAAGTCAATGCCATCTAATTAAAAGAACACTTGAAATTGTGATTTATGTCATGTGAGAGCTTGGACTAGATCACAATGGAAAGGTAAATTCATACTTTCATTACTAGCAGATCAACTGATGTAATGAAACTATGAGATTTGCAGTTTTTTTAAATTAGACGACTTAAATTGAGTTAAGTGAGAGCTTGAACTCAAGGCATAAGATGGGGATAAAACATGCTTACATTGCAACTTGGTTTGGCAATGTAAATCCCATAATGATCTAGAAGTTGGAAATTGTTTGCCAATTATTGTTCGACAATTACCTTGTTGAATACTTTCATTACTAGTAGATCAACTGATGTAATGAAACTATGTCAATTTGGATTCTAGTTTTCAAGAAAATTATATGGTTATATGAATATATATCCTTGGGTAATTTTATTTTCTTGAAAAATTGTATTATCGAAAATACTAATTATTTGAACTTTCTTTATCTGTAGAAATGGCTCAAAATAATAACACCACTATGAGTTCTGCGTTCAAATCATTTTTTGAGCGAGAAAAATTGACTGGCTCACAAAATTTCAATGATTGGTTTCGCTCACTCAGGATTGTCCTGCGAGTGACAGATCAAGTTGAATTCTTATACAAGCCTTGTTCTGCTGAACCTACTGCTGAAACTTCAACTGATGAAGAAAAAACATTGTGGAAAGCTGAGTTTAAGACACATAATGATGTGGCCTGTTTAATGTTGGGAGCAATGACACCTGCTTTACAAAAGCAGTTTGAGAATTTCTTCCCTATGGACATGCTCAGTGAACTCAGAAAAATGTTTGAGAAACCACAAGCCGTTGAGGTTTATGATTTGATGGAATCTCTACACGGTTGTAAGCAGGCAGATGGTGAACCTGTAAGTGCTCATGTGTTGAAAATGAAATGTTACATGGATCAACTACAAGCACTTGGCAAGATCTATGAACAGGATATTGCCATAAACTTAATCAATAGATCCCTCAATAAGGAATTTAGTGGTTTTGTGCGTAATTTCAATATACACTGCGTGGGGAAGACAGTTTCTGATTTACACGCACTGCTTATTGATTACGAGAAAGGTTTATCACCAAAGGCTCCTACACCCCAAGTGTTGGCGATTTAAGGTGGTAGGATTAACAAGCCAAACCGCAATACGAACAAGAAGGGTAAGGGAAAGGCTGATAAGAATAAGCAAGTTATGGCTTATCAACCTCAACCCAAGAAAAACCCTCCTAAAAAGAAGGATAACTCCAAGAAGGATCAAGGGTGCCATTACTGTCATATAGTTGGACACTGGAAGAGGAATTGTCCTCTCTATCTGGAAGAGTTGCGATCAAATAAGAACAAGAAGTCTGGGCACTTGGGCGCCAGCACTTCAGGTAACTTATTTATGATTGAATTATTTACTCTAAATCATAAAATTAATTCCTGGGTATATGATACTGGATGCGGTATTCACATTTGTAATACGCTGCAGGGATTTAGAGTTGAAAGAAACCTTACCTATGGGGAGCAATATCTGCATGTGAGAAATGGAGCCACTGCAGCTGTTTAAGCCATAGGAGTGTTTAATTTAGTTTTGCCTTCGGGCTTAGTACTGTCATTAAACAATTGTCATTATGCACCTTCTATTATTAGAGGTGTTGTTTCCTTTTCATGTTTGTTGGATTTGGGTTTTACCCACACTATTACTAGCAATGGAATTTCTGTTTCTTTAAATTGTATTTTTTTTTTATTTTAATGCTATTGCTGTGAATGGTGTGTTTGAAATTGATATGAATGATCATATGTCCAACAATAATAATTCAATGTATAGCATAAGTAAGAGAATTAAGTTAGACTTGAATTCTTCTTACCTTTGGCACTGTAGACTTGCTCATATAGGCAAGACTCGCATGGAAAAGCTGCAACGTGATGGGCTTTTGAAAAGTATCAATGATGAATCATATGATAAATGTGAGTCTTGTATATCTGGGAAGATGACTAAGAAACCTTTTCATAGTAATATGGAAAGGGCTTCTGATCTACTTGGTTTAATACATACTGATGTGTGTGGACCACTTAGACATGTGTCAAGGAAAGGTGCTAGCTACTTCTTAACCTTTACAGATGATTTCAGCAGATATGGTTATGTTTATTTGCTTAAACATAAACATGAGGTGTTTGAAACATTTAAGGTTTTTAAAGCAGAAGTAGAATTGCAACTAGGAAAGAAGATTAAAGCTCTTCGATCAGATAGAGGTGGCGAATACCTTAGCCAAGAGTTTAAAGATTACTTAGCTGAGAATGAAATTGTCTAGAATCTCACATCTCCATATACTCCACAACAAAATGGTGTATCTGAGAGAAGGGATCGTACATTACTAGATATGGTACGATCAATGTTTAATCTTACTACTCTTCCTTTATCATTTTGGGAATATGCCTTAGAATCTGCAGTTCGTATTCTAAATATGGTTCCCACTAAGAAGGTTGATAAGACACCATATGAAATATGGTATGGAAAAGCTCCTAGCTTGTCTTATTTAAAGGTATGGGGTTGCGAGGCGTATGTTAAACGTGACTCAGCAGATAAACTCCAACAGAGATCTGTAAAGTGTATCTTTGTAGGATACCCAAAGGAAACGATGGGTTACTACTTTTTCTAACCACCTGAAAACAAAGTAATTGTTGCTAGATATGGTGATTTTCTTGAAAAGGAACTTATATCTCAAGAATTCAGTGGGAGAGTATATTATCTGGAAGATGATCATAAAGATACATTACCTTCAGAAAACACTAGCGTACTTTCTGTGGAACCTGAAAGTCTGGGTCCTCCACCTGAAGTTGAAGCAGTTCCCATTCGCAAGTCTTCAAGACATGTGAAAGCTCCTGAACGTCTATGTCTTAACGTAGTCGCTGAGGAAACTATATTAGGGGATCTTAACGAACCTGCTAATTATAGGGCTGCCATTAATAGTCCTAAAAAGGAAAAATGGCAGGTTGCTGATGCGTGGTTTTGCGACCTTACAACAGGTTTTACCTCTCGAGGGATCTCAAGAGGCTTGCAATCCCCACCAGGCAGTGTACCTGACCGATGTAGTATAGTGTAGTGGCAAGTACCGGGGGATTGATCGTTCTCTAGGGGAATAGGGTCGTTAGGATTAAAAAAACTACTCTAATAGGTCTAAGGGTGACGGAAGATTCTTTTTGTATTTTTATATATTTTATGGAAAGCAAGTAAAATCTCGGGTTTGATGGAGTGGGCGGAATTAGTTGCTAGTCAACTAACCCAAATAACTACAAATGCAAATAAAATAAAATAACTGAAAATGAAAAGGTTGTGGAACTTATATGGGGAGAAATGTGTTTACTTAGATTTCCTTACTCCCTAACTATCTTTTACCGGTTGATTAGTGTGTATTAATTGCGTGGATGACGGGTGTATTCCTTAATACCAATTGTGGGGTGGCGTACGTACTTCCCCAACTCTACAAGCTCCTACTTCACTCCTATGTCGAGCCGGCTAAGAAGCTCCTAACATGGGATCACTAGAATTCGCTCATGCATTAAATACAACCAAATAAACCTAGTACGCATTGGTTCATGTTTCTTAAGACGTTCAAGCAAGTTACCGTATAGGAGGTTAGCCAGTTTTCTTAAGCCTAACATCGATAAACAATCATCCAATATAATTAATAACACACCAACAACTAATAATCAATAGTTAGGTTTCATTAGATCTAAGCAAACACAAGATAAATCTAGCCTAGCATGTTAATTAAAAGACAAGAACAAGATATAATCAAACAACACATAGACATATTGAATGATTAAATGATTACTTATCTTCAATTAAACATGGGAGATCCAAGGGTATAAAACCCTTAAAAATGGCAGAAAATTCGTCTTAGGGTTTCTCCTCACAAAGTTGCACACTATGAATAAAAATTGCAAAACTATATATAGAGTTTAGTGGCTGACGGCGTCACGTTATAGGAGGTGACGCCGTCACCTCGCCGCGGCTAGGGTTCCCGGATGGTCTTCCTGACGCCGTCCCTCTTTAATCCTCCAAAATCCGCTCTGGCCTATCAAGGGTTGACGCCGTCAGGATTGTGCTTGACGCCGTCTCTCTTTAACTTAAACCGTGATGGCCTTGATCACTTTAAAGGGTGACGCCGTCAGACTTTCCATTGTAAAACTTTCTGGCGCGTCACGTGTATTTGTCATATCCACCTCTTTTGCAAAGCCGTGACGCCGTCAGGAGCAATCCTTGACGCCGTCATGTGTACTTTTCCAGCAGCCTTGGAGACTTTGTCGTTTTCTTCACTTTTATGCTCCAAAAACGTCCAAAATGCTTCCTTTTCCAGATTTCTTCTCCAAAGTACCTAAAATGACAAAAGGAACGATTTAGGGCAATATTTGATCAAATAAATACGATTTAGGGCTTAAATGACCCCTAAAAGCGGTACACTTTTCGCTTCATCAGTTGCTATGAATGGGGAAATGCAATCCATGAAAGATAATGATGTCTGGATTGAAGTAGACCTTCCTCCCAATGCCAAGGTAGTTGGGAGTAAGTGGCTATTCAAGAAGAAAACTGACATGGATGGATATGTACACACCTATAAGGCTCGTTTGGTAGGTAAAGGCTTTACTCAAACATATGGTGTTGACTACGATGAGACTTTCTCTCCTGTAGCTGACATTTTGGCTATTAGGATTCTCATAGCTATAGCAGCGTACTATGACTATGAGATTTGGCAAATGGATGTCAAAACCGCCTTCTTAAATGGTCACCTAGATGAAGACATCTATATGGCGCAACCTGAGGGGTTTGTGAATCCACAATTTCCAAACCGTGTATGCAAACTTCAAAGATCCATTTATGGATTGAAGCAAGCATCAAGGCAATGGAATAAAAGATTTGATGCAGAAATCAAAAAGTTTGGATTTACTCAAAATCTTGATGAGTCATGTGTATATCACAAAGCTAGTGGTAGTGTGTAACACCCCGGATTTCGGGATACGCAACGGAATTAAAGCTGGGTGTTACGTGACGGTGCAACAGTTATAATAATAGGAAAACAGTCTTTAAATGAGTCGTTTTGAAAGATTTATCATTCGATTATTAGAGTTTACAAAGTGAGGTCCCAGTAGTTCTAAAGTTTATTAAATGGTTTTTGAATGATAGTAAAATTTACAGCCTTTATGAGTATCCATGCTCCTCCGCGCCATCCTCGCTCATTATGGACCTGAGATAAACATGATAAAGCGTCAACACAAAGGTTGGTGAGTTCATAGAGTTTATAATTTAAAATACGGACAACGAGGTTTTCGAAAACATTATTTGGGAATGTCCAAAACAATGTTAATAGTACTTAACTCAACATAACAAGAACAATAGCACGCAGTCAAGAACAATAGCACGCAGTCAAGAACAATAGTACAAATTAGGAACAACAACACGTAATCAAGAACAATTGATATAGTACAGAATATGGTTTTGAAACAATTTTGATCATAATAAAAGTGGTAGCATGTATCTCCCCCAAAGAGTTCAAAATACGTAAAAGAGGGGCTATGACTCACCTCAGTGATATGGTTGACAGAGTAAGTTAATGCCAAACGTAGAATGAGAATGTCTTCAAAAGACGACCTGAATAATAAGGAAGTCTACGATTTAGATAGCTTAAGTCTGACTTATCGCGAATAATAGTGTTGAGTGACAAAATAGTTTTGTGGCAAAGGTGGCTTGCGTGGTGAAATGCTTAAAGTTCAAAAACAAAGTTATATACTATATAACTTGTTTATATGTATATTATATCGTTATTGTATACGTTCTCGTCTTTAAATAGTAATGTGTATATAATTTATCGAAAGTTAGTCGGTGATAAATCTTAGTAAGTATAGAATATTTCTCGTTAAATGAATCAATGAGTTTTGTAAGAATATTCGTTTCTGACATTTATTCAAGTTGATAGAACATAACCTAAGTCATTCGTTTAAAAGTCGCGTTATATATATATATATATATATATATATATATATATATATATATATATATATATATATATATATATATATATATATATATATATATAAGTCGCGTTATATATATATATATATATATATATATATAAATGTTACCATTTTAGTCTCCAAAATGTAATTTCTATACATGTTACTACGATACGAGTCGTAAAATATTAACTTGTCAAAATGTAATTAAGTTTTTATGTAAACCTTTAAGTAATATAAAAGTTACTCTTTTAACCCTAACGGTAAATATTTGCAAAACTAGTCCAAAGTTATATTTCTTTGCATTCTAGGTCCAAACTCTTCCAATATTACTTATTATACCCAAAAGTATTTATAAAATCAGTTTATGTCCTCATAATTCAGATTTGATAGTTTATACCCATAAGTTCTAAAAAGTTACATTTTTAACCCAAATTTTGTATATTTTGCAAAGTTAGTCCAAAAATCATGTTTTTCAAAGTTTATCATTTTTGTTTATAAAATATACTACCTGTAGCTTATATAAGCTTTATAAAACAGCTTATCTCATGAAAAGAGCTTATTTTTGGCTTATTGGGCTTTAAGGCCCAATTAATAACACTTAAAGTCTATTGAAACTGTTTCAAACGCACTATACTTTGGTCTATAAAAAGGGTGCAAACGAGCTTATCAAGGTGTCTAATTGGTACAGATCATTAGTCAAGTATATGGAGAATTGAGCCGAGCTTTTAGCTCGCTATGTTATGTGTCAAAAATGGATCTTACAAGCCCGTTTCTTAGGAGGTTTAGGCCATAACTGTTTTTGGTGAAATTCATATATAAGTGATACAAGTGTAATCATGACAAGAAACATGACTCAAAAACTCGTTTTGCGTTATTATGTGTTACGTATTTTGATATTTCTTAAATTATAGCAACGCAAGGATTCAGAAGCCACAATATTTATGAAATATAGATAACGAGAATAGCTAAATAACGGGGCTAAGCTAACTAGTTTTGAATGACATGATAAGGATTTAGAAAGTGAAATGAAAATGTATTCGGGAGAAACGACTTACTACACCAATGAAAGGTGGGTGAAAACACGACGTATGGACTAGTGTTTGCTAGGAAAATAGTACCACTCAATCAACAACCAAACAAGGACTTAAGAGCAATGACTAACTGTCCTAGACCTCGACTAAATCCCTTCACTTCTGGTCCTTTCTTCTTGTTCACAGCAGGTTCACAAAGAAAGACTTAGTATAATTTATGAATGTTAAATGTGCATGTGTCGGTGTATGCTCGTACGTGAAAGTGGGAGTACATATATTTTTTTAGTTTTGGTTTCTTCCCAACTTGGTTAATAATTCGACGGTGTCAAGAATATGTTTAGAAGATAGGATAGCAAGTTGCATCAAGTTGCTAGTTTTAGAGATTTGATAAATCGATTATATTATTTTACAAAGGGTCGCTTGAGTTTTGCTATAATAGGAGTGCAAGAGAAAATCAAATGTAATATGTCAAGTTGCAAGATAATTTGATTATATTTCTTTTTATTACTAAAGCGCCAGTTGGGTTTATCTCATGTCCCATAAAAAGAAAACATAGAAAGTATATTTGAGTTTGGTTTAGGGTCTCGTCGTACAAAGAAAATGATATCTATGAGTTTTTGGTGGATTTGATAAACACTAAGTAGTAAAATAAAATGTCGACACAGTTTTACTTTGACGTTTATTTTTCTATCAAACGTTCGTATAAAATGAAATAAATGGTCATTCTTGATTCTATGTTGGAAGCCTAATCGAGTTGTGTAATTTGTTGTACATCTTGTGTGTCAAAATATCAAATGTTCGTGCCAAAGTAAACGTGTAATGGAACGTTTAGCACCCCAACCCGACAAGGGTAAAGATGTCACAAATACATGGTTTCATATCAGATACAAGCATTCAGGAAATAAAATAGCGGAAGCCATAACATTAAAATTCAAAGGAAAATAAGTCAACACGACTTATATCAAGTGCAAGACGGAAATAACGAAGTACAAAACAGAATCCAAAATGCCCAAACAATGGCATAACAGAAATAATATCCAAATGGTCACACTAGAATGACAAGGTCTAAACTTCACACAAGTTGCTCTCATCCCAAGCTAAAACCCAGCTCCTAGCTTAAATGTACCTGCCGCAGGAAAAGAAATGCGGCTGAGCTACGAGAGCTCAGTGAACAGATATAACGGGAACAAAGCAGTAGTAACGAAATAATAAAGTAAAAGAAATAATACCAGGTGTAACCAGAGTCAGAAAAAGGAATACAAGAGTTATGCAGACATACCAGGAATTAAGAATGGTTACAATGGTGAAAGTAAATGAAACCAGAACCCACCACCAGCCCAAGTCGAAATCAAGTCAAGTCCAGTATCAAGTCATAGGGTAACATAACCAGAAATCCACCACAAACCCAAGTCAAATCAAGTCAGGTCAAATGTCAGGTCAAGTGTCAGGTCATAAGGTTACAAGGTTTCAGGAGAACAGAAATCCTCTACGAGCCCACATATCAAATCAAATCACATATATCAGGGTGTATGGAGGGGTGACCTCAGCATACCAGGAAACAGGGTGAGGGGATACCTCCAAGGGTTGGAGTTGCAAGCTCCCAGGGGTTGTGAAAGACGTGTATCGCACACACTCGTCAGTCACCAGGTATAACAGGAAATATAACAAATCAGGACAGGTCTAGGATGCATCCATACGCCCCCGCAGGCCACAGGGTCTTCCTCTACATAACAAATCAAATCAGGTCGGGGACGGTGTAACCAAATCACTAGGGCTACACACTAGTCATGCCGGTGGTGCATCACAGACATGGACATGAAACCCTCATGCCTAGTGGATGGCTCGTAGTCTCAAACTGTGGGTCAAGGTCAAGTATCAAGTCTCGGGTGTCAGGTGTCAAGTCTCAGGTATCAAATGTCAGGTATCATATCAGGGTTCAAGACAGGAGATAAATGCAGGGGTTCATTATCAGGAGGTCAATATCAGGAAGGTCAAATACTAGAAGGTTCATAATAGTTTATTCAAGAAATCCTTTTTACATGGTTTTAATAAAATGATCGCTAGAACAGTTTCATAATAAAAGTCTTTTAAGGAAATGTTCAAAACCTCTTCATATACAATTTAACAAGTAGTTATAAAATCCTATGAACCTTCAAGTACCCAAGGTCTTAATTATCCAGGTTATCAGGGGTGAACAAGTCATGTCAAGTATCGGAAGAAAACATAGCAGGGTTCAAGTCAAAGATTCAAGGCAAGAGTTCAAGTACAGGCTCAATTCAAAAGGTTCATATCAAGGTTCAAGTTCAGGTTTATGGCAAGGTTCAAGACAAAGGTTAAAGCAAAGGTCCAAAAATATGGTTCACAATACAAGGGGAAACATAACAATGAATCAGGAATCAGAAATGAGACGAAGGCTCTTTACAAGAAGAGCAGAATATCTGTACCTTATTCAAATAGCAAGCACAAACACAAGAGTAGCTGACAGGGATCAAGATCACTCCCTCCTCGAACCTAAAGGAGTAGAAGACAGAAATACGAAAGGGGTTCAGTTATCTTCCCATTATAAGTAACTTCTATTTTTAGTAACTTTCTATTTTTAGCAGGTTTCCATAATTAGTAAGTTACCATATTTAGCAAGATTCAAGTGATATAATTCAAGTCAAGTCTTTAATTAGCTTATTATGGAAGTAATATTCATTTTAACAAGTTACACAAGTTCAGGGTTATAAGTGTAAATTTGCCAAAGTTCAAGGTTTAAAATGAAAATATCACCATTAACTCATTCTCACTCTCAAGTTATCCAGAATTACACCTTTAGTCCTTTAGATTTCATAATTTACATTTTATACCCTTGGAATTACATAAGTTACATTTTAAACCTTATGGTATTTATAATTACACATTAAACCCTTAATTTCCCAATTTTACACAATGAACACTTATTTCAACATGTTATACGAATGTACCCTTGAATATTTATAATTTACACATTAAGTCCCTCTAGTTATCAAAGTTACATATTTAGTCCTTTAAATTACAATTTCAACCTTTAATTATTAACAATTACATATTAAGCCATTAAATTATCAAAATAGTACATAACCCCCTGAATATAATTTACTACTCAAAACAGCACCAAGTTTCCAGAAATTACATATTTAGTCCCTCATTTTTATTTCTTTTCAATTCGATTTAACTAATATATATATTTATCAAATAAACCCTTTATATGCAAAATTAACACATGAGCCCCTCCTTTTATATTTTATTCGAATTATAGCAGGTCTAACATGATTTACAAAATTATCCCTTAAGTTTTAAAAATTACAAAACACACCCTAAACTAATTATTTTCAAATCGGTTTTTATAAAACCTTAACAAAATCAAACCCTAGCAATCCCAATCATTAAGAAATCATTGTATCATCATTATATCACTTTTATTTCCAGATTTCATCCACTAAAAACCCTAGGTCGATTGGTTCAATAATTTTTCCACAATTCCTCCTTTTATTTCTAGAAATCCGATATGCAAATAATTTCATAAATCACGAATTCGACTCAAACAATTCGAATGGCTATTTTTCTCATGTTATAAGAAGCATATAGAACCCAAGAAAAATAAGTATACACCTCAGAAAAATCGCATACATGATTTATAGATTTAATTCGATTTTAGGGTTTATAACACATAATTTTCCATACGATTAATATATAGTGCATGGCTTGTTTTTATCATTTTTCCCACGTTATATATGATTAAGAGAGGGTTAGAAAAATACCAGAAAAATTATAGATCAAGGGATTCACACGTTATGGATTATTGTTGCTCGGTTAGGGTTTTTTGACCCAATAAATTCACCACGACCAAACGATCAACTCCAGGACTATGTAGCTATTTTTCCCACCTTCTTGGCACTATGAGGAACTCTAGAAAAATGCCTCTTTGCTTCAGAAAATTCGGATGTGGTGTGGGTGATTTTTAAGAGTGGCGGCTAAATGTTTTTAGGGTTTAATGGGTGAATAAAAATTATGGGATTGGTATAAATGGTGTTGACCGGATTTTTGGGGAGGGTAAAAGGCTAAGAACCGGCCTTAAATGGCCCAAGGATCAATTTACCAAATTTTATTTATTTCCTTAATTACTTTGTATTTAAAAGGTTTTTAATTAATAATAATTATGTATTTAAATTTTCGGTATACACAAGGGTATTTTGGTCATCTCACAACTTGTATAAATATTAATCGAAGTCGTCAAAATTATTTTGTATCAAATCTTGTTCGTTTCCAGAAGTTTGGGATCGATTCGGAAATTTAATTAAGCTTTAATTAAATTTTAAAGTTTTCAGGGGCATTTTGGTAATTTTTGCATGTTTTAGATTTTCGGGTTTTACAACTCTTCCCCTCTAACAGAAAAATTTCGTCCTCGAAATTTGCAAGGACATAGAAATGAAAGAGAACGGAAAACAAAACAAGGACATACCAGACGCCTTATCTGCCTGGTCACGAGAAAGCGAGAAAACACGACCGGTATGAGGAGTAGGAGAAGAAGGATCAATTCCTCACTTGATGCTCAGAAGAACCACAACTAAAACAAGTACCAGAAGTCGTACGACAAGCTCCAGTATGGTTTTTCCCACAAGAACCACAAACAGGTAAGGAAGTAGAGTACTCAGATGATCTCCTCTGCGAATTTGATCCAGTAGCCCGATCTTGCTAATAGCCTCTAGAAGAATGATCTCTCCGCTGCCGTTTGGTTGACGCTGCGCTCCTGACGATCACCATCCTGCTTAGAAACTGACCTCGAATCTCGGCCCCTCGAATCTGATTTCTTCTGGTCGTAGCTCTTGCCCGAATACTCCTTGACGTCCCGACTCTGAATCTGTTGCTGCACCTTGTCGCCATCACGGTCTCGTTTGTAACCAACGCCCTCATGAAAATCTCGATGTTGCGAGCTGCATCGCAACATGCTGACGGATCCGCAAACTCCGAATTAAGCCGACGATCAAGAAAATATGACAGAACAGAACATGAAGAATGACAGAGCAGAACAGGAAAATATGACAGAGCAGAATCAAGGAAAGATGACAGAGCATAACAGGAAAAGAGAGTGCGCGAAAGGAAACCTAATGTCTACCCAATCCTCACAGGTCATGAGCCTAAGCTCTAAGGGTTTCGGATGCCTATTCTCTGATACCATAAATTGTAACACCCCAACCCGACAAGGGTAAAGATGTCACAAATACATGGTTTCATATCAGATACAAGCATTCAGGAAATAAAATAGCGGAAGCCTTAACATTAAAATTCAAAGGAAAATAAGTCAACACGACTTATATCAAGTGCAAGACGGAAATAACGAAGTACAAAACAGAATCCAAAATGCCCAAACAATGGCATAACAGAAATAATATCCAAATGGTCACACTAGAATGACAAGGTCTAAACTTCACACAAGTTGCTCTCATCCCAAGCTAAAACCCAGCTCCTAGCTTAAATGTACCTGCCGCAGGAAAAGAAATGCGGTTGAGCTACGAGAGCTCAGTGAACAGATATAACGGGAACAAAGCAGTAGTAACGGAATAATAAAGTAAAAGAAATAATATCAGGTGTAACAAGAGTCAGAAAAAGGAATACAAGAGTTATGCAGACATACCAGGAATTAAGAATGGTTACAATGGTGAAAGTAAATGAAACCAGAACCCACCACCAGCCCAAGTCGAAATCAAGTCAAGTCCAGTATCAAGTCATAGGGTAACATAACCAGAAATCCACCACAAACCCAAGTCAAATCAAGTCAGGTCAAATGTCAGGTCAAGTGTCAGGTCATAAGGTTACAAGGTTTCAGGAGAACAGAAATCCTCTACGAGCCCACATATCAAATCAAATCACATATATCAGGGTGTATGGAGGGGTGACCTCAGCATACCAGGAAACAGGGTGAGGGGATACCTCCAGGGGTTGGAGTTGCAAGCTCCCAGGGGTTGTGAAAGACGTGTATCGCACACACTCGTCAGTCACCAGGTATAACAGGAAATATAACAAATCAGGACAGATCTAGGATGCATCCATGCGCCCCCGCAGGCCACAGGGTCTTCCTCTACATAACAAATCAAATCAGGTCGGGGACGGTGTAACCAAATCACTAGGGCTACACACTAGTCATGCCGGTGGTGCATCACAGACATGGACATGAAACCCTCATGCCTAGTGGATGGCTCGTAGTCTCAAACTGTGGGTCAAGGTCAAGTATCAAGTCTCGGGTGTCAGGTGTCAAGTCTCAGGTATCAAATGTCAGGTATTATATCAGGGTTCATATCAGGGTTCAAGACAGGAGATAAATGCAGGGGTTCATTATCAGGAGGTCAATATCAGGAAGGTCAAATACTAGAAGGTTCATAATAGTTTATTCAAGAAATCCTTTTTACATGGTTTTAATAAAATGATCGCTAGAACAGTTTTATAATAAAAGTCTTTTAAGGAAATGTTCAAAACCTCTTCATATACAATTTAACAAGTAGTTATAAAATCCTATGAACCTTCAAGTACCCAAGGTCTTAATTATCCAGGTTATCAGGGGTGAACAAGTCATGTCAAGTATCGGAAGAAAACATAGCAGGGTTCAAGTCAAAGATTCAAGGCAAGAGTTCAAGTACAGGCTCAAGTCAAAAGGTTCATATCAAGGTTCAAGTTCAGGTTTATGGCAAGGTTCAAGACAAAGGTTAAAGCAAAGGTCCAAAAATATGGTTCACAATACAAGGGGAAACATAACAATGAATCAGGAATCAGAAATGAGACGAAGGCTCTTTACAAGAAGAGCAGAATATCTGTACCTTATTCAAATAGCAAGCACAAACACAAGAGTAGCTGACAGGGATCAAGATCACTCCCTCCTCGAACCTAAAGGAGTAGAAGACAGAAATATGAAAGGGGTTCAGTTATCTTCCCATTATAAGTAACTTCTATTTTTAGTAACTTTCTATTTTTAGCAGGTTTCCATAATTAGTAAGTTACCACATTTAGCAAGATTCAAGTGATATAATTCAAGTCAAGTCTTTAATTAGCTTATTATGGAAGTAATATTCATTTTAACAAGTTACACAAGTTCAGGGTTATAAGTGTAAATTTGCCAAAGTTCAAGGTTTAAAATGAAAATATCACCATTAACTCATTCTCACTCTCAAGTTATCCAGAATTACACCTTTAGTCCTTTAGATTTCATAATTTACATTTTATACCCTTGGAATTACATAAGTTACATTTTAAACCTTATGGTATTTATAATTACACATTAAACCCTTAATTTCCCAATTTTACACCATGAGTACTTATTTTAGCATGTTATACGAATGTACCCTTGAATATTTATAATTTACACATTAAGTCCCTCTAGTTATCAAAGTTACATATTTAGTCCTTTAAATTACAATTTCAACCTTTAATTATTAACAATTACATATTAAGCCATTAAATTATCAAAATAGTACATAACCCCCTGAATATAATTTACTACTCAAAACAGCACCAAGTTTCCAGAAATTACATATTTAGTCCCTCATTTTTATTTCTTTTCAATTCGATTTAACTAATATATATATTTATCAAATAAACCCTTTATATGCAAAATTAACACATGAGCCCCTCCTTTTATATTTTATTCAAATTATAGCAGGTCTAACATGATTTACAAAATTATCCCTTAAGTTTTAAAAATTACAAAACACACCCTAAACTAATTATCCTTAAATCGGTTTTTATAAAACCTTAACAAAATCAAACCCTAGCAATCGCAATCATTAAGAAATCATTTTATCATCATTATATCACTTTTATTTCCATATTTCATCCACTAAAACCCTAGGTCGATTGGTATAATAATTTTTCCACAATTCCTCCTTTTATTTCTAGAAATCCGATATGCAAATAATTTCATAAATCACGAATTCGACTCAAAAAATTCGAATGGCTATTTTTCTCTTGTTATACGAAGCATATAGAACCCAGGAAAAATAAGTATACACCTCATAAAAATCGCATACATGATTTATAGATTTAATTCGATTTTAGGGTTTATAACACATAATTTTCCATACGATTAATATATAGTGCATGGCTTGTTTTTATCATTTTTCCCAAGTTATATATGATTAAGAGAGGGTTAAAAAAATACCAGAAAAATTATAGATCAAGGGATTCACACGCTATGGATTATTGTTGCTCGGTTAGGGTTTTTCGACCCAATTAATTCACCACGACCAAACGATCAACTCCAGGACTATGTAGCTATTTTTCCCACCTTCTTGGCACTATGAGGAACTCCAGAAAAATGCCTCTTTGCTTCAGAAAATTCGGATGTGGTGTGGGTGATTTTTAAGAGTGGCGGCTAAATGTTTTTAGGGTTTAATGGGTGAATAAAAATTATGGGATTGGTATAAATGGTGTTGACCGATTTTTGGGGAGGGTAAAAGGCTAAGAACTGGCCTTAAATGGCCCAAGGATCAATTTACCAAATTTTATTTATTTCCTTAATTACTTTGTATTTAAAAGGTTTTTAATTAATAATAATTATGTATTTAAATTTTCGGTATACACAAGGGTATTTTGGTCATCTCACAACTTGTATAAATATTAATCGAAGTCGTCAAAATTATTTTGTATCAAATCTTGTTCGTTTCCAGAAGTTTGGGATCGATTCGGAACTTTAATTAAGCTTTAATTAAATTTTAAAGTTTTCAGGGGCATTTTGGTAATTTTTGCATGTTTCAGATTTTAGGGTTTTACAAAGTAAACGTGTGTTGGCACGTTTAGGATTTAGTAGTTAAGGGTTAATGGATTAAAAATTTTGGGCTTAGAAATAGTACAAGGCCCAAATAAAATAATTGAGGGTCCGTTTAAGTTGAAAATTAGTATTTAGGTCCGTTAACGAATAAGGAATTTTTACGGGATGTTACAGAGTGAAAATGCAATTTTCCTTATCCTATATGTTGATGACATATTAATCATGAGAAAAGACATTTCAAGTTTGCAAAAGGTTAAGGCATATCTTGGAAAGTGCTTTTCTATGAAGGATTTAGGGGAAGCTGCATACATTCTGGGAATCAAGATCTATAGAGATAGATCAAGGCGGTTAATTGGTTTAAGTCAAAGCGCTTACATTGACAAAATATTGAAGAGATTCAATATGCAAAATTCCAAGAAAGGATATTTGCCAATGGAAGTAAAGCATGGCTTAAGTAGTGAGTTATGTGCTTCAACACCTGCAGAGGTGGCACGCATGAGTAAAGTTCCTTATGCTTCGGCTGTAGGATCTATTATGTCTGCGGTGAGATGCACAAGGCCAGATGTGGCGTTTGCTCAGAATATCACCAGTCAGTTTCAACAGAATCCAGGTGAAAAACACTGGACTGCTGTTAAACATATTCTAAAGTATCTTAGGCATACGAAAGATATGTTTCTGGTATATGGTGGAGATCCAGCTACAGAACTTGTTGTTACAGGTTACTGTGATGCGTCCTGGCAATGTGACAAAGATGATGCGAAGTCTCAGACTGGTTATGTCTTTGTTATCAATGGAGGAGCAGTAGACTGGAAGAGCAAGAAGCAGAGTACAATTGCGATGTCTGCAACAGAAGCTGAATATATAGCTGCTTCGGAAGCTGCTATAGAGGCTACCTGGATTAGGAAATTCATTTCAGGGCTTGGTGTTATGCCTTCAATTGAATTACCTATTAATATGTATTGTGACAATTCTGCTGCAATCATATTTGCCAATGATTCTGGAGTCATGAAGGGCACCAGGCATTTTCTACGGAAGTATCATTATGTTCGACAGCAAGTCAGCATAGGAGAGATGAATCACTTAAAAGTTCACACAGATGATAACTTAGCTGATCCATTCACTAAGGCTTTGTATAAAAACAAGCTTACTGAACTTGCCCATGGCATTGGACTTAGATTAGCTAGTAGTTTCATGCATGACTGTGTTTAGTATTTGGATAAAAGATATTGTAAACATTTATTATATTTTAATGAAATAAAGTATTGGTTATGTTTATGTTCATTATTTAATATTGTTGTCCTATATTTGCATGTTTAATCCATGAATAAATTAGTTATTCTAAATTGTCCATTGTCAGTTAATGATATGGGAATATCATTAAATTAAGACAAATGTGAGTTTTGTAGAATATACTTGAAAGTATATTGATGCGTTGTCATACAAAATTCACATGATATTCAATGAATTGAATATATGACTTATCCCAAACTACATGATGTTACTTTATGGATATAGTTATTAAGTAAATCATGAATAGTTATCCTCAGACTTGAGATACCAGATAACTGTTATGAATGTAGTGCATTTATGTGGAACAATTTAACGCTACACGTAACTGGTAGTCATAAGGATTGTTTTCTGAAATGTTGCAAAGTTCATGAGTTATGCTCGTAGTCAAGATAGAATTTGTTCCTTCAAATTTATTTTGGAGTTTAATACTGCTGGGCCCCTCGTAGGGTTGACAAGATGTTTGCGTGGCCACGCCCAAGATCTCCCATGAATATGTTCAGAAGATTTGGTAATCTTGATCAATCACAAACAACGAGAAACAGAATAGTTAAATAAAGAATGAATTAAATCCATATCTTTATTTAATGTAGTATTAATAACAAAAGGATAATAATAATGATGAATCATTAAAGGTTTTTTCCAGGAGACCTACTCGAGTTGTACTAGAGGCATCGGCGTGTTGCAATACGCTAACCGATGTGATCACACTATTATGATATGTCTAAGTGGGAGCTGTTAGTTTTATAGACATAAAATAATAGTTGTGTGTTAGGATCGAACTCGAGATCACGGGATTGCACACTTTACGTATGAAGAGTAAACGAATAATAATTATTTATAAAATGTTATATTTAATTATTATATACACAAAACGTCTAACGACCGTTAGTATTTAACGATAAATGACTAACGACCGTTAAAGGAAGGACTATAGATGGAAATAAAGGTCAAGAGGCTTCTAGAACCTCCTTAGGAGGTGTAGCCGATCTGTTTAGGATTAGGGTTACCTAATCCTTAACCAACTTGTCTTCCAAGATTTCCAAACTATAAATACAAACTCAAGGGTCATTGTTTTCTAGCTTTTGTACACATACAATACCCTAAAGTTTTCTCCTTTTCTTTTCTTGTTAAAATCCGATCGACCCACACCTTTAATAAGGTTGGATCGATTTTTGTTAAGCAAAGAAAAACGTTTTGTGTTTTAATTACTTGCATAATCGTTTACTTGGTATTAGTACGTGTGTACAAGAACGTGATTCAATCACACTATTGACTGAATCTTGGATTGAATAACAAAACGGTAAGGGGTTATTCTTTAATCCACTCATAAACCCTAAGTAGAGTTCTTGATCGAATTGAAGAATAATTAAAGATTCATTCTTGCTCTTGCTAGAATCAAAAGGTACGCATTCTTTATGTTTGGTTAATTAATTTATGCATTATATGATCCTATACGCTTCCGCATGTTTTCTTGATGTTATGTGTTTATTATTTATGATTGTCATGTTATAATAATTCAACAGACTTCAGTATGTGTATGTTACTAACTTCTTTAGGACGAGATACAACTCCATAACCTGGTTTATATACATAATGCTTATGTATGATCAGATTATAATTGCCCCTTTAAGCCCACTGTTGTGAACGGCAACTAGACTCTTTAAACACATTTATTGGTGATGATATGGTATATTAAACACATAAATTGTCACCTTTATAAAAAAAACATTAATTGGTCATGATAAAGTATAATTAAAATCAGTTTTGGCACATACTCATAAACTGATCATTGAGTGAGTATTTTCTTTGTACACATAGTGTATTTCTTATAGCTTCAGAAAATCACAATCATGGTTTCTTTTGTAGAAGTAATGGGTTTAAGATGCATATATTTACACACATTCAGGAATGTAGTTGTTACCTCTCGGTTTACATATTCTAAATTGGTTATTTTGTTGAGATTCGCTCAAAACATAACATGTTTGGTAATTAAATATAGATACTTGCATTTTCGTAATGATGTAGCATGTTCTTATGTTTATTTAAAGATGCAAATGTATGAAAAAATATGATAGATACCAACAAGACAACTAACGATGTCTCAATCAAAAATTAAACATATGATCGGATTTTAGCACACTTTAATAGTTTTATGCTAATAGTAATAAGGTTATTTCTTCTTCAGTTCTCCATTGCAGGATCAGAGAAATTGGTAACTACATTACATTCTCAATTGCAGGATCAGAGAAATCGGGTAGCTACATTACAAAACTTTAGTTCCTTTCGGGAACTTCAGTTTTGCAAACGCTCAAGGTTCATGTGCTAACTACATTATGGAAATTAATTATCAAGGCAAACATGAACACATTTTTATTATGAATATAAATTCTCGATAGATATTTTATGGTTCGGGGAAAATTTGGTTATCACATGGCCAAATATATAATTTATTCTTTAGCTTTGAACAACTTGATCAAATCGTGTTTCAGTGTCCATATGCTATTTGGAAAACAATAAAGGGAAGGTTAATGATGAGTGATACAGAATAGTTCTTAATTACAACAAACTATCATAATAATAACCAATGATTATATAAAACTCTTTGAATTCAAGCAACCAAATATGTAACTGAAAATACAAACTAATGTAATCAAACTTTGATTATTATCATTACTATAATCCTAAACACACTAAAGACCTTTTTTCTAAATACTGATTATAACACAACTAGAAAACTTTTACTGCATGACATTTATTATCCTAAAGTAATAAATAAATAACAAAACAGATATACATAAGACCTCCTATTTTAATTCAGCAAGTAAAACTATTTAGGACATGTTAAGTTATTGTTTTTCAATCCATAATGATACATAATTAATTTTTTTTAAAGAAAACCCCCTGCGTGCACGGGTATTATAACTAGTAAATAACCTATCAAAACTTAATAACAAAGAACAATATATATCTACTATGGCATATATATAGCTAAACAAAAGTATATATCTTATTATCTTATAATGCATTTAGCCCTTTGTGGCATTTAATGCACTAAATCTTAAAAATTCGGCAATACAAGTATAAAAGCTAAGTGCACAACTAAATTAAACACAAATTTCTAACATTAACTACCTAAAAACTCAATTTTCAGCAATACAAGTATTGATGCAATGTTTACAATTCATTGATGCATAA
Source organism: Artemisia tridentata subsp. tridentata (assembly GCA_021014915.2). Classification (NCBI taxonomy): domain Eukaryota; kingdom Viridiplantae; phylum Streptophyta; class Magnoliopsida; order Asterales; family Asteraceae; genus Artemisia; species Artemisia tridentata. The sequence continues at coordinate 247,345,300 of CP139506.1, read as the reverse complement.
TTAATATACATTCTTAAAACACTCATTTAATGATAAATACAAGTATTAAAATAAATAGTACAAATCATGCAAGCTGCTAATTATTGATACTTCAAAAACCCCCTTTCAATGAAAAATAAATTAAAATAACACATTTTACAAACCAAGCAAGCTACTAAACACAAAAAACAAACAAATAAAATAGGGAGAATTGCATATATACCCACTAAAACTCAAAAACTTGCATATTTCCCCAAAATACAAGCTTTCAATACATTATGTACAATGCAAGTTAAGCATGTTGTGGGTATATATGCAAATTTGCAAGTTTTAGTGGGTATATATGCAATTGCCCCAATAAAATAATACAAACTAAGAAAAGTTTCACGAAAAATTTGCCATTGCTTATTGTCCCTAAACGAACAAACTAATCAGTAAGCTATTGCCAAAAACTGTATAAATGAAATAAATTAATAGCCGAAAAAATTAAATTACAAGGTACCCACAGTCGCATCGCGCGGGGACCCTGCTAGTATTTATTAAACCATTCCATAAGCATTTTAGAGAATATAATAACCTACCTTTCAATTAATTAGTATTAACATTTGAGTGTATACAATAGCTAATTTTCGATTTTGCATTTTTTTAAAAGCATGTGTCGATCATTCCATGGAAACATTGGAGATCGAATACGAATGGAAACCTTCAAGGTGTGACATCTGCAAAATCTTTGACCACAATGATGATAGCTGTCCTAAGAGGGTTATACCGGTTGAGACACCAGTGGTTAGTAATGATGAGGGTTTTATTGAAGCCAATAGGAAGAAAGGAAAAGGTAAGCAAGAGGGTACGAATCGGCATATTGATGGGCTGCGATTTCAAAAGCCTAAAGTTTCTTATTACTATAGGCCAGTTACTAAGTCTAATGGAGGAGCTAAACCTAATAATGGTGGGGCCTCGACTTCAAAACCTAATGTTGATTCTAATGCAGGTTCACCAACGGTTAATGTTGGTTCTCCTTCTTGTAATGACCCTACAACTGGTCCTACTAGTAGTTCGACCCTTCTCTCAGGATGTTCAAGGTACGAAGAACAATTGGAATGACCCGCGCTTCATTAATGGCTTTCGTGCACTTCAGTACGAAACCCGAGCTTCAAAGAAAGGAAAGTGCTTCATCAAAAAATTTCGAGCGCTTATCCTAAAAATCAATGGCTTGTAAGTATTTCAGCTTACAACCCGAGCTTCAATGTTTTGGCTTATGCACACATAACAGTGTATAACCCGTTTTTCAAAGAGAGGACCCTGTTGTACACTTTATGGCAACAATCCTAAAAGAAAAGAAGTTTTCATGAAATGTTTATTCAAACTTCTTAACCTTAAGCAAAATTTTATTCAAAATTTCTCAAAAGGTTTTTCAAAACTTTTCAAAAATTTTGCTTAAGACTTTCAAATCGTTACTCCCCATTCGCTCCACAGTTTTCAAAAATGTCAAAACTTATGCAAGTTTTGAGGGGGAGTACTTCATCAAAGAAATTTGTTCCAAAAAGTTCATGCAAATCGTTTCTCCCTATTAGCTTTCCAAAAACAATGATTTTAATCAAACGGTATCAAAAATACCATCGAAATGCTATTTTTGAGGGGGAGAAATGGGATTAAAATATGATCATGGTTCGAATCTCAAAGGAGCTTATCAGAAAGACTCAGTTTTAACCCTCGAATTGACGAAATCAACTGTCTGTTATCGAAAAGACTTGTCCGGGACGGGTAATAATTTCAATCTGGTTTACCAGTGATGTAAGCGTGTCTCGCAAAGGACTTGTCTGAGTAGAATGTGCCAATTCGAGAGATGATCTTTGAATATGACCGGGACGGGTAATAACTTCAAGCTAGTCTAACTAGTGATGTAAGCGTGTCTCGCAATGGTCATGTTCATCGAAAATCGATCATTTCAGAATGTGCGAACTCTACCCAACATGTGCAATTTATTTCAAAAATGCATGAGCACATGTGAAGGGGGAGTATTTCAGAAAAGTCAAAACTCTCTAAGTGTTAACCAAAATGTGTTTTATACATAAACACTTTGAGAGATTTTCAAAAAAGGTTTAATGGCATGTGACAAATAATCTAGGATAATCATGGAGTAATAAGGTGATTATGGTTAGGTTATGTCCAATGATCCGCCAGAACCGGAGGGATCTACCCAAGGACAATCCCAATAGATTAGAATTAGAAATCCTTAGGTAAGATTGAAAAAAGGAACATAATGAGAAAAGAGAAAGAAGGGGTTGAAGAATGAAAAAGAAAAGTTTTGTAAGGGTGAAAAGAAATAGCCCTCCATGAAAACTTAGGGCAGAAACCGGGTCAATACATCTGCTATCGGTACTCACTAAGGTGATACTGATATTGAAGACAAGACGTCATGGACCCAGTGATGCGTTGCACAACCCCTCCCATCCACTCAGATATCTCTTAAAAGATATTTGTTTCATTTCTCACGGAGATCAATGCATAATCTATCGACCTCTCACTCCGAGATGTGTTGATATTGAAAAGGTGGCACTCTGCTCCAAGCCTCCGACGACTAAAACCAAAATGCACATAATTGAGTCTAGAGCCATGAGATTCATCTAAAGATCTCTTAGGAACACTTTCAATGCAATACACTTGTGTTCACCAAAAAGGGCACAAGTTGTATGAGTCATAATGAGATCTGAACCTGCAAGCGCTGTACGATTTATTGCTAACTATTTTATGTAGGTACTAAAGAAAGTCCATCGATCATCGTATGTCTCAACATCTATATTGGAAGAAAAGACGCTGTGAATACATGAAGATGTTGATCAAGGCAAAGAACAATCCAAAAGACGATACGATGAAGATCACAATGCATGAAGGAAGAAAGAATCACAAAGTTCAAGACCATGAAGTCTAAAGATCTAATCATGAAGTGCATCTTTTGAATGACCATCCCTTAGGGGGAGATTGTTAGCTTTAATTTTAGTGTTTAAAGTGATGGTCATTCAATTAGTTAGAACTTTGTGTATTATGGGCTTATGTTAGACTAAGTTTATATGTAAAAGCCCAATCCAAGAGTTAAAACCCACGAGGCCCATTGAAGGCCCATTAGGGTAATATCCTTGTGATATATAAGCTTCTCAAAGTCTCATTTGAGAAGTGGTTCACAGGTGTGTATGTGTGTTTAATAAAGAAAAGCTTTAACAAAAAAAAAAAAAAAAAAACAAAAAAAAATCACATTGTTTACCTCAAACACACCACGATTCGCCCCCGGTTAGCTCATGATACCAATTGTAATGACCAAGAATCACCTTTTACCACCTTCTGGTGGTCGAGGTTCATGAAAGAAGATGATATTCATGTTTGGTTTTAGTGAGAGAGAGAAGAGAGAAGGTGGAGTTGAAAACCGGATATTATTTCTTTGTTGAATGATTTTCAGCCACACCCCACAAGTGAAGACTTGTGGGGTATTTATATGCCAATCAAGACAACTATGAAAATATTACATTAATAGTCCTTGCACTATATGCAAACTAGTTGTCTATTTCCAATTCACGTTAATATCGCCCAGCTTCATTTCTAACAATCTCCCTCCAGCTGGAGATATACGTGAATTGGTTACAATGATTCCTAACAATTACATAACAATGATAAAAGCAATGCTGAAGTAGAGCAGTTTCCTTTTGAGGATGTCTTCACAGCTCTTGATCTTCTCGAATCTTTCTCAGCTTGCTTGACTTACTTGCAGAATCACTGTAATAACCTAATTGCCCAAGAATCAACTTTTAACACCTTCTGGAGGTCGAGGTTCATGAAAGTAGAAGAGATTCATGGTTGGTTTTAGTGAGAGAGTGTAGAGAGAAGGTGGAGATAAAACTTTGGATATTATTTCTATGTTGAAAGTTCACAGCCACACCCCACAAATGAAGACTTGTGGGGTATTTAAATGCCATACATGACAACTATTAGAGTATTACATTATCAGTCCTTGCACTTTATGCATTCTAGTTGTCTATTTCCAATTCACGTAAATATCGTCCAGCTTCATTTCTAACAATCTCCCTCCAGCTGGAGATATACGTGAATTGGTTACAATGATTCCTAACAAGTACATAACAATGATAAAAGCCATGCTGAAGTAGAGCAGTTTCCTTTCTTTTGAGGATGTCTTCACAGCTCTTGATCTTCTCGTATCTTTCTCAGCTTGCTTGAATTACTTGCCGAATCACTGTAATTCTCTAATTGGGTTATTACTCCCTCCCAATTAGTGAGGCATTTTCTTTTACATGCTCCCTCCCAAATTGACAACCCGTTTGATATAGCCCTGATGCTTGTAGAAAAAGTTTCTCTGAAATCTTGCCAAATTGTCTTCAATCTCTTGCACAGCGGAAAATGGATTATAGACTGATGACTTGTAACTTCTTCACAGGTTTCTTTGGGGAGCATCATATCGACATCTTCAGCTCACTTAGAATGCTTCCAGTTCTTCAATAAACAGCCCCGATGTACACATTTCATACATTTCTCCCTCCAGGATGATGACGATCTTTCGGACTCATCCTACATATGTGTACATAGACATATCAACTAGAAGCAACAACAAATCAATACCCCATGAGTTGATGTCGATAACTATTCTCTCTACGATTCTCTTAGGATCAATCTCTTCTCAAACCTCTTGTATCAAAACAACGGCTTTTTGTAGTGACTGCTGATGGAGAAACCCATTATGACGAACTTGAGACTGAAGTAAAATAACCCAGACTTGTGACTTAAACTTGCACGAACGTGTGACTAAGAACCTATACTGAGCACTACAACGTAACTCCTTAAAGCATATAGGTCATTTCATATACCCATCCATCCTTCCTTAACTGTATATGAACCTCTCTTGAATTATCCACATCTTTGTGTGACACTGAGTACTACAACGTATCTCCTTTAAGTGATAGTTAACTAGGTCTTCGTCCATCCTCCCCTTGACCTATGAAAACTAGATAACCCAAGACTTAATCACTATACTATAAATGCTCAAACAAGGATCTCGAAGAATCATGCATCCAACCAACCCCGATATCTTCAAGATACTAAGTACACGCACCCGTGATATTCCACTTCAACTTCAAATAAGTAATAATGAATCATCCTTGTAGTCACAGTTGATAATTTAGCCATTGTCATTTGATTGCGATTCTTGATCAGGATCTTTTCGGCTATACGTGGTGATGTTGAAGGTGTAGGCCAAAAATATTATTTGTGATTTTGGTGTGAAATATGCCATAAAATGACATTCTAATGATGCTGGGAAAATTTGAGTTTATGAAATTTTTACGCCAAAAATTCCCCGAAAAATTCGAATTTTGGGCCAAAATTTTCACTCTTGTACCAGAATTTGAATCTCGCGTAAAAATGGACCGTTAAGTCACTCCTCCGAATTAAATTTTACTCAAATTTTCCCGCCAAAAAACTCTTTTTTTTTTTTTTTTTTTGCCAAATGCGATAAGGTTGTCCAATCGCGATAACAGTGAAGATGGTCAAATGCGATAAATCTCAAATGCGAAATCTCAACTGCGATAGTGCTTATCAGGCCAATTGCGATAAAAGAGACAAAGTCCAATCGCGATAAAACTCGCCAATTGCGATAAAACGCGCTGGTCTCTTAGAATAGCGATAATTTGCACTTTTCCCAACTTCTTTGACTTTATGCTACTAGCCCATGCTACTCCATGCTTGTCAGTCTTTTCCACTGCCACTTTTCACTAACTTTCACTAACTTCTAAACAATCAATAATTCACTAGACCAACCAAAAACACAAATCTTATAAAATTTATGATTCTAGTCGATCCAAGAAACAAAGAACAAACCAAGATCTATTCTTCCTTACTAAGATTTGAGTGAAGAACTAGTGACCTTTCAAAAAACCAAGTCGAACAAGCATAGAACAAACACAACCTTTGATCATTATTTTTGCATACGATTCCAAATAAAACTCAAACAGCCACATTTTTAGAATAACAAAAAACGCAACTTTTTGGTACTTATGAACATGAATCGAACACAAAGCATCAAAACTGCTACTGATGAACAGTAACAATCAAGAACACACCAAAAAATCACATTGTTTACCTCAAACACACCACGATTCGCCCCCGGTTAGCTCATGATACCAATTGTAATGACCAAGAATCGCCTTTTACCACCTTCTGGTGGTCGAGGTTCATGAAAGAAGATGATATTCATATTTGGTTTTAGTGAGAGAGAGAAGAGAGAAGGTGGAGTTGAAAACCGGATATTATTTCTTTGTTGAATGATTTTCAGCCACACCCCACAAGTGAAGACTTGTGGGGTATTTATATGCCAATCAAGACAACTATGACAATATTACATTAATAGTCCTTGCACTATATGCAAACTAGTTGTCTATTTCCAATTCACGTTAATATCGCCCAGCTTCATTTCTAACAATCTCCCTCCAGCTGGAGATATACGTGAATTGGTTACAATGATTCCTAACAATTATATAACAATGATAAAAGCAATGCTGAAGTAGAGCAGTTTCCTTTTGAGGATGTCTTCACAGCTCTTGATCTTCTCGAATCTTTCTCAGCTTGCTTGACTTACTTGCAGAATCACTGTAATGACCTAATTGAGTTATTACTCCCTCCCAATTAGTGAGGCATTTTCTTTTACATGCTCCCTCCCAAATTGACAACCCGTTTGATATAGCCATGAAGCTTGTAGAAGAAGTTTCTCTGAAATCTTGCCAAATTGTCTTCAGTCTCTTGCACAGCGGAAAATGGATTATAGACTGATGACTTGTTACTTCTTCACAGGTTTGTTTGGGGAGCATCATATCGACATCTTCAGCTCACTTAGAATGCTTCCAGTTCTTCAATAAACAGCCTCGATGTACACCTTTCTCCCTCCATTTTTTACAGGAGACTTAACGGACAATTTTTACGCGAGATTCAAATTCTGGTTCAAGAGTGAAAATTTTGGCCCAAAATTCAAATTTTTTGGCCAAAATTCGAATTTTTCGGGGAATTTTTGGCGTAAAAATTGTAAAACTCAAATTTTCCCAGCATCATTAGAATGTCATTTTATGGCATATTTCACACCAAAATCACAAATAATATTTTTGGCCTACACCTTCAATATCACCACGTATAGCCGAAAAGATCCTGATCAAGAATCGCAATCAAATGACAATGGCTAAATTATCTACTGTGACTACAAGGATGATTCATTATTACTTATTTGAAGTTGAAGTGGAATATCACGGGTGCGTGTACTTAGTATCTTGAAGATATCGGGGTTGGTTGGATGCATGATTCTTCGAGATCCTTGTTTGAGCATTTATAGAATAGTAATTAAGTCTTGGGTTATCTAGTTTTCATAGGTCAAGGGGTGGATGGACGAAGACCTAGTTAACTATCACTTAAAGGAGATACGTTGTAGTACTCAGTGTCACACAAAGATGTGGATAATTCAAGAGAGGTTCATATACAGTTAAGGAAGGATGGATGGGTATATGAAACGACCTATGCTATAAGGAGTTACGTTGTAGTGCTCAGTATAGGTTCTTAGTCACACGTTCGTGCAAGTTTAAGTCACAAATCTGGGTTATTTTACTTCAGTCTCAAGTTCGTCATAGTGGGTTTCTCCATCCGCAGTCACTAGAAAAAGCCGTTGATTTGATACAAGAGGTTTGAGAAGAGATTAATCTGAAGAGAATTGAAGAGAGAATAGTTATCGACATCCACTCATGGGGTATTGATTTGTATGTTGCTTCTAGTTGATATGTCTATGTACACATATGTAGGATGAGTCCGAAAGATCGTCATCATCCTGGAGGGAGAAAGGTGTACATCGAGGCTGTTTATTGAAGAACTGGAAGCATTCTAAGTGAGCTGAAGATGTCGATATGATGCTCCCCAAACAAACCTGTGAAGAAGTTACAAGTCATCAGTCTATAATCCATTTTCCGCTGTGCAAGAGACTGAAGACAATTTGACAAGATTTCAGAGAAACTTCTTCTACAAGCTTCAAGGCTATATCAAACGGGTTGTCAATTTGGGAGGGAGCATGTAAAAGAAAATGCCTCACTAATTGGGAGGGAGTAATAACTCAATTAGGTCATTACAGTGATTCTGCAAGTAAGTCAAGCAAGCTGAGAAAGATTCGAGAAGATCAAGAGCTGTGAAGACATCCTCAAAAGGAAATTGCTCTACTTCAGCATTGCTTTTATCATTGTTATGTAATTGTTAGGAATCATTGTAACCAATTCACGTATATCTCCAGCTTCATTTCTAACGAAGAACAATTGGAAGGAGGATATTAACCTTCTTGATTTGAAGAATAGTTTTGGTGTGCTCTCTTAGCAAGATTCGGTTTTGGAACTTGTGACTGACACTACATGTAAGCCTACTGATATTCCTAGTTCTTCCCCCACTCCTTCTCCATCGTCTTTGAATAGCACTCCTATTACGGTGGCTGATGGTAAAAGGAAGGGCAACCCATTCTCTAATGTGGGTGAAGTGGTTGATTCAGATTGTGATGATGAGGTTTTTGAGCCTAATGATCCTATGGACAGTTATTTTTCATCAGGAGGTCATAACGAGCTTGAAGGTTATCTTTCTGATGATTATACGGCCCAGGTATACGACTTACCTGGGCAATTTGAGGAATTTAGCAATCAGTTTGATTTCAAGCTTCAAGGTCGTTCGAGGAAGTAATCTTTTAGTTGATTTGTTTATTTGTCTGGTTTGATTTTTATGTTGCTTAGTGGTTGTTTTATTTTTTGGTAGCTAGTCGTTCATTTATGTCATATCATAAATGTTTTAGTGGTTGTTCAAGCGGTTGCTTGAGGTTAATGTGCCATTTCAGCCACATTCCATTGTACTTTAAACGGTTTATTGGTTAATATATTTTACCAGGGTGGAAGATCCTTTTTACCCAAAAATTTTTTTTGACCGTAATGACTAGTGACCAAAATATCAATAAATGATTTATTTATTGTCAAACGTTAATTATGATAAAGAAGTCAATAAAATTCTAATATCCGAGATTCCTTTTTCTAATAAAAAAGAAGTCCAAACTTTATCGAAATCAGTTTTAATTTGTTCAATTTTGTTTTGAAAAACCAAATCCAAACATTTATATATCCTCATAGATATCCCAAAAAATAATATTGAAACCCTAGCGTCCCAAAGTTGTGTTTAGCGTTGTTGATCATTATGTTTTTGAGTTGTGGAAAAAATAAAATGAAGCATATTTATCATCATCCATCTACTCTTCAAGGTAAATTCTTTTACTTTAATTGTATGTTTTATATTCTTTTTTTTTTTTAGTCGAATTAAAATCGTTTGTGTTTTGTTCTTGGTTTGGATTAACTAGTCTGTGCTTTTTCATGGACATAAAAAAGAAAGAGTTTGTTCGTTTCTTGATTATAACATATTAGTCTAACTTAATTATAATCTGAATTGATTAAAGAATGATAAAGAGATAAAGTGTACCTAAACAACACTAAGACTAAGATTAATCAAGTTTTACTAAATTCTATGGAGTTGAATTATGAATTTGTTAACGACTCAAAGGCGGCAAAGTTGGTAAAAACTTATCATCGTTAAAATGTGAGACACCTAAGTTCAAATCTTGGTGTGTAAACCACTCTGAAGTGATCATGCCAATTTCTTCGAAATCGGTCAAAAGGTAAAAACTATGGTTACAAGCTTAACTTACACACTGAATTGTCTTAAATATTATCTAAAATGCACTTTCACAGGAGTTGAATTTTGGGATTTTTAAAAGGATGCATCTTTTTAAATTAAGAACAACCCATGTATCCAGTTATTAATCCAGATAAGTTGCTCGTTGTTTAAACAACAAAAGAAAAAAAAAATAGTTTACTTTTTCTTTCCAGCTCAAGTTACAATCTCAAATAATAAAACAATGGTAAAGTGTGCATAGGAAGTGTTTGGTTTAGCCTATCTTGAGCTTACAGACTTGTTTACGTTAAGAAAACTATAATCTCACTTTTAACAAGTTAGGAACATGTTAAATGTGAATTTATCGGTTTTTCCAAATTAAGCTTATAGAATAAATCAAACACATCACTCATCACACATTAAGTATCTAATATAAACAAAACAAAAGAGTTAATATTCATTGAAAAGTAACTTTTTAGTGTAACTTTTTTATGCTAAAACATATATTTCTTTTGTCAGCTATATATTTTTTTTTTTTTTGAAAAAGGCAATATATTATAACTATAAACGTATATACAATGAATATACAAACTAAGGGACAAAAGCCCGCCACGCCCACTTGGCACATAATTGACCACATCTCAAGACAGACACAACTAAAGATGGTCATCCACCAAACGGGATGCCAAAGGAACAACATCAATTTGAGCCAAAACTAAAAGCACTGACCATATTGCAGACCACTTCAAGACCAAACAAAACTAGCTTGTAACATTGCAGACCACATCAGGACCATAGGCAAATACCATTGCATCTCACACCACACCAACAAAAATACCCATTGCACACCACATACGAAACTAGGATCACCTAACCACTCCCCATACATGTACCAGGTGCCACACTCCACTGCTCCCAATTAACTTTGTATCCTAACTATCCATTTTGTCAGCTATATTAAATTACAATTTCTTTCAATAAATTAAATTTATAAATAACACAATAGTATAAAATAATAAAACAACATAACTATGTGCACAGTAAAACATATACGCCACAACGCGCAGGATAATACTCATCGTATGAATCAAATTGGTGGATATGGAGTGATTAAACAATCAAGAATGAGACTCACTTGTGTGTAAAAACACAAATAGGCACGCTGAGAAATATGTCTTCGAATTAAAGATAAATCTTTGCGATTTGCAGCTTGTCGTCAATTCTGTCTGACTTCGAAGACAAACCATTGCAAAGCTTCAAATGATAGTAGTAATGTCAAAGTAATTTACAGTGTAGCTCCTTCATTGGGTCATGACAAGGTACTTTTGATGTGTGTATGGAACTACATTATCTTTTCCTTTCTCATAGATTAAGATATTTTTTTCTAACATTTATTTATATCTTATGAAAATCTATCCCTGTTCCCTCATGTGATGGTTTTTCTATTTAAATACATGCAAGATAAATGCACGAAATCATTTTTAAGAAGAATACTTTAAAAAGTTGCTTATATATTGTGTTGGCTCACCAAACTATGTTACTTACTTTTCATGACTTTGGCTTTTATATAATATTGATCATAGATGATGCACAGAGAATGCAATGCAAGAGTTACTTATATTTTGAGATGTCTTGAAAAGGCGAAACTTACTCCAAAGGTAAATAGAATATTTGGAGGACTTTTATATTTTCGCCTGTTTGGTAGGCAACAATTATGTCTTTGATTTTCATTTGTATAAATAAGTTAATCCGCAAGGTGGGATGAAAAAGTCATCGGATTAATTTGGACCAGGTTCATAAGGATGTAAGTTTGGTCTAATTTTGTTGTTGTGGCATCCGTTGTTGAGGAGGAGGATACCTTAACAAAGTTTAATAAGGGGATCGTTAAAGTGTCTCATGAATCTTGTGAAAAAAAAAATTCTCGTTTGTACTAATCATATGCATTATATATATAACATGCTTGCAGTTTCGAGGGACTCAAATCACTCAACTTGAAAATATTAGAACTGCTACAATGGAAGAGATTACAAATGTGCATTCAAGATCTTATGTTTCCTCCCTTGAAAAGGTAATACACGCTTTCTTGTCAATTATTCTGAACAAAAGAAGAGTATCTATAATTGCCAAACATATCGTTGTTTAGTGTCGAATTACAAATTTTAGGAAAACTGATTCATCATATTGATTTCCGAGATATACCACCTAGATATTGAGGTGTCAGTTTTATATCAATTTCCAATTGACAAAACTGATTCTCTAAAGGTCAAATCAATAGATTAACTTATTCACATTGTCCTCAACAATTGAACCTAAAATGAAAGAAATTTACTTTTATTTCACAATAAACCTCTTTTTTTCCACCAAAAAAGAGTATTTTTGGGCAGTAGCAAATCTAAACACTTGAATCTTCTGCAACAGCCAGATTTCTTATAGAATTTATTATTATTATCCCAAAAAAAAAAAAAAAAAAACTCTCGAAACACACACATCTAAATAACGCTATTATCTGAATTTGCATTAACTTCTTAATTACTAGTAATTAATTGTTATATGCAGATAACGGAAGAGGCTAAGTCTTCAGAATCGGGTGTCGTACTCTTTGAAAGCACTGAACCCTCATACGTCACTGCCAAGGTAAGGTTATCTCATGTGCATGCACATTTATGATGATATTAATTTCTCACTAAGAAAAGTGATAGTCGAGCTTAAGTTAATTTTAATAATTTTTGGACTTATCCAAGACGCTATAAGTTATCTGTATATGTATATGTATATTAAATATTTGTGTGTATTCGGTTATGTTGATCATCTGTCTTATAATAATTTGTGGGAATAATGTGAACAATGAATGCAGACACTTGAAGAGTCTTTGGTTGCTGCCGGAACAGGTCTATCGGTGGTTGATTCTGTGGTAAGTCTGATTATGTCTTTATATTTCAGATAGTGGCCACATAATGTTTTGACTTTGGTTATGTTATATCTTATATATCCGAGTAAAATTAAATAAATACAGTTATGTGTTCTGATCTGATGATTGTAGGCGAAAAGTGTACCGCTTTTAAGGGGTCATTTAAGCCCGAAATCGTATTTATTTGATCAAATATTGCCCTAAATCGTTCCTTTTGTCATTTTAGGTACTTTTGAGGAGAAATCTGGAAAAGGAGGCATTTTGGACGTTTTTGGAGCATTAAAGTGAAGAAAACGGCAAAGTCTCAAAAATCGGCTGAAAGTTACTCTTGACGGCGTCACAATTTACTCTGGACGGCGTCATGCTTTGGCAAGAAAAGTTGGATGTGAAATTTACTCATGACGGGCCAGTGAGTTAGCATGTGAATTCTGACGGCGTCACGCTTTAACTAAATCAAGGGCGTCACGGCTTAAATCATAAGGGGACGGCGTCACGTTCATGGTTAGACGGCGTCAAGCCTTGATAAGCCAGAATGGATTTTGGAAGAGCTAAAGAGGGACGGCGTCAAGAAGGTCACCCGGGAACCCTAAAAGCGGCGAGGTGACGGCGTCACAATGCATAAGGTGACGCCGTCAGATCCAAAAATCTATATATAGTTTTCTAATTTTTTGTCATTAAGGGAGAGCTTAGTGTGTGGAATTTTGGGATAAAACCCTAAGACGATTTTAGCTACTTTTTCAGGGCTTTTTGCCTTGAGATCTTCCATGTTTCATTGAAAGATAAGTTATCAATTAATCATTCAATATGTCTATGTGTTGTTTGATTCTATCTTATGCTTGTCTTTTGTTTAACATGTTAGGCTAATTTTATCTTGTGTTTGCTTAGATCTAATGAAACCTAGCTATTGATTATTGGTTGTTAGTGTGTTGTTAGTTGTATTGGATGATTGTTTATCTATGTTAGGCTTAAGAAAACTGGCTAACTTCCTATTCGGTAACTTGCTTGAACGTCTTAAGAAACATGAACCAAACGCGTACTAAAGGTTTTTATGGTTGTATTTAATGCACAAGCGAATTCTAGTGATCCCATGTTAGGAGCTTCCTAGCCGGCTCGACATAGGAGTGAAGTAGGAGCTTGTAGAGTTGGGGAAGTAAGTACGCCACCCCACGAATGGTATTAAGGAATACACCCGTCATCCACGCGACTAATACACACTAATTAACCGGTAAAAGATAGTTAGGGAGTAAGGAAATCTAAGTAAACACATTTCTCTACACATAAGTTTCTCACCACATTTCATTTTTGTTATTTTATTTTATTTGCATTCGTAGTAAATTGGGTTAGTTGACTAGTAACTAATTCCGCCCACTCCTTCAAAACCGAGATTTTACTTGCTTTCATAAAATTATAAAAACATAAAAAGAATCTTCCTCAACCCTTAGACCTAATTAGAGTAGCCTTTCATACCTAACGAACACTATTCCCTGTGGAGAACGATCAATCCCCCGTACTTACCACTACACTATACTACATCGGTCAGGTACACTGCCTGGTGGGGTTGTAAGCCTCTTGAGATCCCTCGAGAGGTAAAACCTGTTGTAAGGTTACAAAACCACGCAATCAAGTTTTTGGCGCCGCTGCCGGGGAATAGTTATTGTTTAGGTTGAATTTTTATTTCTATTAGGTCTACTCACTAGATTCCTTTCTAGTGAGATTTTTATTTTATTTTTCTAGGTTTTCTTTAGTCTATCTTATTTCTTTGTACTTTTGTTTGTGATACCTTCCACTTACCTCATGAGTAACATTGGTCATTTGATCCCTGTTATTCGTGTTTTTCGCCGTGCAAATTTTCAACTACCCGTTCCCGCCCCATAGTAGCAAACAACAACCTTTCACCCGACCACCACTTTGGTAACAATTCTGAGATGGAGGAGTCTGACCATGAGAATGACTATGTCAGTCCATTTTACTACTCAGACTCCGATGAGGATATCGGTAATGGAGAAGTAGTTAACGAGGAATGGGGAAAAGAGGAAATTGACCCCTTTAAGTATGTTGACCCTAGGACTAAGATCGAAAAGGATAGCCTCTTTAACATGCAATTCCCGTGTAAAATTGGTTATCATGATTTTTATGCTTATCTTAACTCGTCTTTGCCTATGAACATTATTTCTCGCGCTAATTATAATAAAATCATGGTAGATGAGCTTGAATATCAAGGAGATAACATTGTTGCTAGGATTAAGCCACTACACGTGTTCGTAGGAAGTTTTGTGTATGTGGTGGATTTTATGGTTATGGAGAACTTAGGAGAATTTATCGATGACAAATTAACCCAAGTCATTTTTGGAGAACCCTTCAAAAGGTTGACCAACCTTGACGAAAAACTTGTGGACGGGTTAATTACATTCTCGGATGGGGATGAAGATTTTGTCTATCAAATGCCCCGAGCACATCCTAGGTTTAAGAACTACCCCATTGAAGCTTGCAATAGAATTATGCCTATCGACTTGTTAAGTGAGAATGATAAGGGGAAGGGGCTCAAATATCCACATGAGAAAAATAAGAGATACTATCATGGATGTTTGGAGCTAAATGATGAATACAAGAAAGATGAGGCAACAATTAGATGGCTCACACTCGGATACGTGAGCATAAGCGACACTAGATGAGCCTTACTTTGAGTCTAGCTGCAAGACTCGTTAATAAAGAAAAGCGCTTCTTGGGAGGCAACCCAAGCTTTATTTGTTTTATTTGCTTTGCGTGTTTATTTATTTGTTTGTTTGATTTTATTTGTTTCCGTATGTGTGTTTAATTTTTATTAGTATTGATTCATGTTCAAAAGTACTTTGTGAAAATGCTTTATTTTGTTTTTAACTTCGTCTTAACTACATATAAAGGTATTTTGCAAAAGATAAGTGTAAGGGAAATCTAAATCGGTTTATTAGAACACATATGAACATGAATCGTAATAATAATAAATTAGCATACATATTAGTATTTGTTTGAGTCAAATGCTTGTATCGAGTCATAATGATGTTTTGCAGGATTTCCAGGAAGTAAGGTAAAGGTTTTTCCAGAAATTTTCCGGAAACTAAAAATGAAAATTTTTGTCAGGTCATTTCTGACGGCGTCAGGGGTTATAACCTGACGGCGTCAGATTTAATTTCCAGAAATTTTTGAAAGTTTTGTTTTCATAAAAAGTTTTTATTAAATCTCCAACTTATAATCTCCAGGAATCTGCAAAATTATCATTCCACAAGCATTATATCCTTATATATAGATTTTATCCCGCCGATGTTATGCAGGTTTTCGTGTTTGTTTTCTCAGGTTAACAGGTTATTTTGGACAAGGAAATGTTTATGGAATCAAGCTTATGGCGATGCATTAGTCATGGAGCTTCAACATTCTCTTTGGAGGAAGATTTAACCGTGTGATTTCACTATCCACCGAGCGAATCAGGGGAGTATTTGATTTCATTCTTTTACTTTTTGCTTTTACATCTTATTATTTGAACATTGGGGACAATGTTCATCTTAAGTGTAAGGGGGGGGGGGGGTAAAAGTACGATTTTAGAGAATACAATTACGCTTGATTTTTGTTTGTTTAATAATAGATGTGTAATAAAACTGAGAGAAATACTTGTTAAGGTAATTTTAGTGCCAAATTTAAAATTTTTTACAACATATAGGAGTGAAACTTTAGTTCTAATGAGCGTCTCACGGATAGGAGTTATATGACTAGCACAAAAACCGTACCACTAAAAAATTTTCCACCCCAAATATGTGAGGTTCGCCCCTAGAATTGGTAGGAAAAGCATTTATGCTATGATGTGTGTACCGGTAGCACTTAGATTCTAGAACTTGCGTTAGGACCATTCCGAGGCCACAAGTGAGACTACATTCGTGTAGTTAGATTTACTACATGATAAGAGGCATTAGGATTAACCCATTGTTTTACACCTGTGTTTTTGTTATAATTACGTTGGCTACATTGGTCAAGTAATTCTCCCACACCCTTTGCGTTGTACTCATTTTTAGTACACGATACCCCTAGTACACCCCTCAGAGCCTATCTTTTCGTTTCGACCTTTAAGCATTTTACTTAAAGGAAGAATTTGTTACACCCCACTAAAATGTACACCCAAATCGCCTTAGCCTACCTTGTATGCACTCATCTTTAGTGCATTATTGTGACAACATTTGTTTAAACCCAAGTTAATTATCTAGTTGATTACATGGTTGCTAAGTCGAGTCATATCCTTGTACATATTGTTTTGGGACGATTGGGACTCATGGGTGAAGTACTAGTGTAATGGAGTAATGGGGAAGAACATCATTTATTACCCCCATATGTGCTAAATGTTTTAAAAGTACTCCAAGTTTTTCAATTATCTTAATTCGAGTCATTAGATTAGTTAATTGTAAAGTTATGTAAAAATTCAAGTGTAAGGGGATGCAATGCCCCTATGATGTATTATTTTGGATGGTAGGGTAAAAGTGTATGCAAAAAAAAAAAAAAAAAAAAAAAAAAAAAAAAAAAAAAAAAAAAAAAATCAAGAAAAATACAAAAAAAAAGGGAGAAAAAGAAAAGTAGAAAAAACATACGGACTACCATCCCGTTTTATTTTATGTTTGTTTTATATTTTTGTTATTTTGTTATTTCGTTTCTAGCTTAAGATCGAGTCTAGTCTGGGCTTAGCAACGTTGTATAGTACATGTAATTGATCAAGATCTTTAACTCGCCACCAGTAAAATATCCCGTATCCAACAAAACCGTGTTTTCCTTTTCCCTACACCTAACGTTATAACCCATTTAAAAGCCCTCTTTGATAGTTTATCTTAGGTGCTTACGCCTAGTGGAGGAGGTTTTCGATCCTTTCCCAAGCCTATGGTAATCTATTTGCTATGACAGGTAGTGAGAGATATTTTCCGTTTTCATTTATGAGATTTATTTTGATGACACTTGAGAGATGTGAGTATCTAAACACTACTTGTGAGGTGCTAGTATGTAATCTCCGTGCTTATTATGATTGAAGTGGAACGATTATTTGTTGTAATTACTTTTATGTTTGCATTAAATGACCCCTAACTTGTATTTTGATTAGAATAAAAGCGCATTTGCTTGAGGACAAGCAAATCTCAAGTGTAAGGGTATTTGATGAGGCGAAAAGTGTACCGCTTTTAAGGGGTCATTTAAGCCCGAAATCGTATTTATTTGATCAAATATTGCCCTAAATCGTTCCTTTTGTCATTTTAGGTACTTTTGAGGAGAAATCTGGAAAAGGAGGCATTTTGGACGTTTTTGGAGCATTAAAGTGAAGAAAACGGCAAAGTCTCAAAAATCGGCTGAAAGTTACTCTTGACGGCGTCACAATTTACTCTGGACGGCGTCATGCTTTGGCAAGAAAAGTTGGATGTGAAATTTACTCATGACGGGCCAGTGAGTTAGCATGTGAATTCTGAAGGCGTCACGCTTTAACTAAATCAAGGGCGTCACGGCTTAAATCATAAGGGGACGGCGTCACGTTCATGGTTAGACGGCGTCAAGCCTTGATAAGCCAGAATGGATTTTGGAAGAGCTAAAGAGGGACGGCGTCAAGAAGGTCACCCGGGAACCCTAAAAGCGGCGAGGTGACGGCGTCACAATGCATAAGGTGACGCCGTCAGATCCAAAAATCTATATATAGTTTTCTAATTTTTTGTCATTAAGGGAGAGCTTAGTGTGTGGAATTTTGGGATAAAACCCTAAGACGATTTTAGCTACTTTTTCAGGGCTTTTTGCCTTGAGATCTTCCATGTTTCATTGAAAGATAAGTTATCAATTAATCATTCAATATGTCTATGTGTTGTTTGATTCTATCTTATGCTTGTCTTTTGTTTAACATGTTAGGCTAATTTTATCTTGTGTTTGCTTAGATCTAATGAAACCTAGCTATTGATTATTGGTTGTTAGTGTGTTGTTAGTTGTATTGGATGATTGTTTATCTATGTTAGGCTTAAGAAAACTGGCTAACTTCCTATTCGGTAACTTGCTTGAACGTCTTAAGAAACATGAACCAAACGCGTACTAAAGGTTTTTATGGTTGTATTTAATGCACAAGCGAATTCTAGTGATCCCATGTTAGGAGCTTCCTAGCCGGCTCGACATAGGAGTGAAGTAGGAGCTTGTAGAGTTGGGGAAGTAAGTACGCCACCCCACGAATGGTATTAAGGAATACACCCGTCATCCACGCGACTAATACACACTAATTAACCGGTAAAAGATAGTTAGGGAGTAAGGAAATCTAAGTAAACACATTTCTCTACACATAAGTTTCTCACCACATTTCATTTTTGTTATTTTATTTTATTTGCATTCGTAGTAAATTGGGTTAGTTGACTAGCAACTAATTCCGCCCACTCCTTCAAAACCGAGATTTTACTTGCTTTCATAAAATTATAAAAACATAAAAAGAATCTTCCTCAACCCTTAGACCTAATTAGAGTAGCCTTTCATACCTAACGAACACTATTCCCTGTGGAGAACGATCAATCCCCCGTACTTACCACTACACTATACTACATCGGTCAGGTACACTGCCTGGTGGGGTTGTAAGCCTCTTGAGATCCCTCGAGAGGTAAAACCTGTTGTAAGGTTACAAAACCACGCAATCATGTGTTCTGATCACATTATTGTAGTTGGCGGCATCGAAAATACGTGTGTACTCTCCAATTGGTTTCGCATTAATACGACCTCCTGGAAATCATGCTGTTCCAAACGGGGAGCTGCCCATGGGACATTGTGTTTTTAATAATATCGCTATTGCAACTCGATATGCTCAACGTGTTCATGGACTAAAGCGTGTTTTCATAATCGATTTTGATGTTCATCATGGGAATGGGACTAATGATGCATTCCATAATGACCCAGATGTATTCTTTCTTTCAACTCACCAAGTAAGCAATAACCAACCAAAAGAACCTTCCTTCTTTTATTTACTACTTTCATAATTTCCCAAACACTCAAACATCTAATTAATTATCTGATAGTTGCAATTCCTAACAGCAGAAGTACATCTGATATCAGTATTATTCAGTATCAACTGTCGAGTAATTTCAGTACTTGTGTTCATTATCTGTTATTAACTATTATAGCATCTTCAATACTAATCTAGGATGGACACTACCCTCATGATACTGGAAAAATTGATGATATAGGGTGTGGTAAAGGTGAAGGAACGACAATTAATGTCGCATTGCCTAAACTTACGGGTGATGTGGCCATGCGAAATGTGTTTGATGAGATCATTAAACCAGCCGTCAGAAAATTCAACCCGGACATTATTTTAGTATCAGCAGGGTGATTTTCTTCCTTCATCTACCAAAACACATATATCATTCCTTGCATTCATTTTTTTTAATTCCGGTTTTTTGTTTGTACTTAGATATGATGGACATGTACTTGATCCGGGGGGCAAATTCCAGATGACAACAGGAGGGTATTATACTTTAACATTAAAGATCAAGCAACTTGCAATAAATGTGTGTCGTGGCCGATGTGTGTTTTTTTTGGAAGGAGACAATCTCACTACTCTTGGTGATTCGGTTGTAGAATCTTTTCGTGCTTTTGTTGGAGAAAGGAACATGGCACCTGATTACAGCTTCTTCATGGATTATGAACCATCTTCTGAGATAAAACAAGTTATTCAAAGGATCAAGCACTTGCATTCTCTTTAGTTAATTATATGTATTTAGCCAGTAATGTAATGGGGCATAAGGGTCAAGTAGCTTAAGGTGTTGATACAAAAGTTGGGCGTTCCTTGATTCCGTACCAATCAGATCTTAATGCTTGAGACCTACGCACTAAGAAAACAAAAAGACACCGTTAGGCTTATCGTGGGATTGTCTCCCACGATTATCCTCTGGCGTGAGAGTAAGTAATCGGTTTTTAGGGTTTAGTTGAAGAGTTAGGGTTTTGTAGATCGTACCTTTAATGAGAGTCGAGAGACTCTTTATATACACACGAAACCCTAGTTGGTTTCGTGTTCCTCACTCCTCAGCATATCCGCCTAAGTCGGTTTTGATACATATCCCATAAATAAGAGATATCCTATCAAGACCATGAATAACTTCGGGTTTGGGCCAACGTAAGCCCAAACCGTTATCGCAATAGCCCATTCGTGATGGGCTTGAGCCCATTCGTGATGGACTGGAGTCCATTCGTGATGGACTTGAGTATGGGTCGGGTTCGTGACCCGAATGCGGACTATACGTCATCATGTCCCCCCAGTCTAGTGTGCGCAATGCGAAATTGCGGGCGCTAGACTAACAATTGTAGCTAAAAATATTCCTCGATGCGTAGCGGGGAAGTTTCAAGTATTTCCCGCTTAAAAAAGCAAATTAATCTAGTCCAAGTACATCCGTATCTCCTTCGTAAATCGTGTGGGGTGGGTGAAAAAGTGCTTTACCTTTTTGCGTCCCAGCCACACGATTGAGGCAAGTGGGGTACACGTGTCATCCATCCACCAATATGTGTAACCCTATATAAAGGTTAGCCGTCTTTTCACTGTGGCTACCACAGTAAAAATCATCATTTTCCACCATTGTTAAACCTTCGAACAACGATCAAAAAATCAACAAAAGCTAAGGTAATAGCGCATGCGCTTGTGGATTCCCCTTGGCGCTGTTTTACCCTAGCGAGCTCGACAGGGTTTTTGGCGCACTTCTTCCTCTGAGTAAAGTTCAAACGAAACGCCTTCCGCAACTCTTCAAACCCACCGATGCTTCTGCGTGGAAGCTTACTGAACCAGTTGCGTGCATTCCCTACTAATGTAGAGTTAAACATGTGGCACCACACAGGTTGTGGCCAATTTTCGATAGTGGCTGCTGATTCGAAAATTTTTAGGTGATCATCAGGATCACCTGTCCCATCATAAGTTTTGACATTAGCGGGCATGCGCCTTCTCTTATTTTCCGAAAAATCGCTGATGCGCCGAGTGAACGCATCAACTTTTTGGCGGCGCCAAGGATGAGACATGTCTTCGTCCTCCTGGTCGCGGTGTTTTTCCCTTGATTTCCAGTGTCCTGTTTCTTTGTCCTCGTTGTCCGAGGAGTCACTTGAGGATGAGCTTACTCTTTTGCGACGCTTGCGCCGACTATCATCGGAATCCGAGCTTGCTCCTCTGCGGCGCTTGCGCCGACTATCCTCGGAATCAGAGCTTGAAGGGTTTTCGCTTGGGGAGCACCGTCGCCCAAGCCTATCATGAACCCTGCGACTACCAAGCCTAGTGTGGACATTGGCGCGCCGTTCCCCATCTTCATGCTCCTCCAGATACTGAAAGTCGGTTGCTTCGTCATCCACAACCTTCCTTCCAATCCTAGTAAACACTGGGTGTTTGCGGCTATCCTTCTCGCGTCTTTCCTTTCGGTAGCGCGGTGGGGATGCTTCATGCTCAGGGTCGAAGTTGAGCCTGGCGTGCAGACTTTGACTTGACCTCTTTTTCGCCTCCTCTCGCATGAGCGCAGCCAAGGCTTCGTAGTTTTGGGACACAAAATCACTTGGCGCTAGTTCAGGCGCGACTCCTTCTAGCGCGAGGATGTCTGTTTCCAACTCAGGACCCTTGTTTCAGATAGGCGCGTTTGGCGGCTCAGTGGAGTTTAATTCTGACATGGTGAAAGGAGTGCGCAGCAGATTTACCGCGCTAGTGGTTGTTGTAGTAGCCTGGGTAGCGCTTATGGATGGTTCTATTGCGGTAAAAGCCAGATCTGAGTACGATCCTAAGCTTTTGGGCACACTGGTTGTCCCAGAGGCCTGCTTAGTGGCTGCATCAGTTTGCTGCTTCTTACCTTGTAGGTCGTCATGCGTTTTCTTTGTCTGCGGAGTCCGCTGATTTGGGTTTCCGTGCTTTGTCATTCTAGTTCTTAGCAAAGTTCTTAGTGTAGGGTCCCACGGATGGCGCAACTTGTTGATACAAAAGTTGGGCGTTCCTTGATTCCGTACCAATCAGATCTTAATGCTTGAGACCTGCGCACTAAGAAAACAAAAAGACACCGTTAGGCTTATCGTGGGATTGTCTCCCACAATTATCCTCCGACGTGAGAGTAAGTAATCGATTTTTAGGGTTTAGTTGAAGAGTTAGGGTTTTGTAGATCGTACCTTTAATGAGAGTCGAGAGACTCTTTATATACACACGAAACCCTAGTTGGTTTCGTGTTCCTCACTCCTCAGCGTATCCGCCTAAGTCGGTTTTGATACATATCCCATAAATAAGAGATATCCTATCAAGACCATGAATAACTTCGGGTTTGGGCCAACGTAAGCCCAAACCGTTATCACAATAGCCCATTCGTGATGGGCTTGAGCCCATTCGTGATGTACTGGAGTCCATTCGTGATGGACTTGAGTATGGGTCGGGTTCGTGACCTGAATGCGGACTATACGTCATCAGGGCATAAGGGTCAAGTAGCTTAAGGTGTAGATAATTAAGCTGGTTTTTCTTTTTTTTTAGAACAGCAATTTTAACTATCTCACAATATTCTCACATGTCCTTGTAACACCACGAATCTCTTCTTTATCATACACACAAAACACAATGATGACACTCACATAAACATATTAAGAACAATAAGAGATATGTGGATATTTTACTAGTCAAATGCTTATATTCAAAGATGAAAATAATACAATGACTAGAGGGTTTGTTGCTTTCACACACACACACTCTTTTCTAATGTTGAAATGAGGCATTCTATGAAGAGTGAGTGTGTGCGTGGTTTTGTGTTTCTCAGCCAACCAAGTGGGCCTTTGGTGGGCTTTTAAATGAAACATGGAGTGGGCTTGTATGTACATTACACTTAAACAAATGACACACTAATACTCTAATGGTACAAGCCCACTTTACTAAGTACAAATTATACACGACACATTGAATCTACATGCCAAATGACCATCACTTCATATTTAACATAAAGTGATTGCTAACAATCTCCCCCTAATGGATGGTCATTTCAATGAAGCTCCCGTGATTGGTCTTTAGCTTTAGACATCTTGAACTTCGCGTGTCAATGTATAATATTCTTCGTTCAATGTTCCTTCATGCACTGTGATCTTCAAAGGATTGTCTTTTGGACTTCCTTGCCTTGATCTACATCTTGTGTCCAGATGCGTCGTCGTTGTAGATGATGATGGTGGATGGACTTTCGTCGGTACTTGCATAAAACAGTTAGCAATAAATCGTCCAGCGGCCATCATGTCGTGAGGCAAGATCCTTAGATCTCATTAAGACTCATACAACTTGTATCCTTTTGATGAACACAAGTGTATTGCATAGGAAGTGTTCCTAAGAGATCTTTGATGAATCTCATGTCTCTAGACTCAATAATGTGTGTTTTGTTTTTAGACGTCGGAGGCATGGAGCAGAGTGCCACCTTTTCAATATCAACGCATCTCGGAGTGAGAGGTCGATAGATTATGTAGTGTTCTCCATGAGAAATGAAACAAATATCTTTTAAGAGATATCTGAGTGGATAGGAGGGGTGGTGTAAATGCGTCACTGGGTCCATGACGTCTTTTCTTCAATACCAGTATCACCTTAGTGAGTACCGATAGCAGATGTATTGACCCGGTTTCTGACCTAAGTTTTCATGGAGGGCTGTTTCTTTTCACCCTTACAAAAACTTTTCTTTTTCATTCTTCAACCCCTTCTTTCTCCTTTCTCATTATACTCCTTTTATCAATCTTACCTAAGGACTTCTAATGCTAAGCTATTGGAGTTATCCTTGGGTAGATCCCTCCGGTTCTGGTGGATCATTGGACATAACCTAACAATAATCACCTTATTACTCCATGATTATCCTAGATTATCGATCACATACCATGAAACCTTTTGAAAATCTCTCAACGTTTTCATGAACAAACACATTTTAGTTAACACATTGAGAGTTTTGTATTTATGAAATACTCCCCCTTCACATGTGCTCATGCATTTTTGTAATAAATTGCACATGTTGGGTAGAGATCACACATTTGAATTGATCGATTTTCAATGAACATGACCTTCGCGAGACACGCTTACATCACTAGTTAGACTAGCTTGAAATTATTACCCGTCCTGGTCATATTCAAAGATCATCTCTCGAATTGGTACATTCTACTCAGACAAGTCCTTTGCGAGACACGCTTACATCACTGGTAAACCAGTTTGAAATTATTACCCATCCAGGACATGTCTTTTCGATAACGGACACTTAGTTTCGTCAATTTGAGGGTTAAACCTGAGTCTTGAGATTCAAACCACAAAAACTTTTTTATCACATTTTAATCTCATCTTCTCCCCCGCAAAAATAGCATGCAGTGGTATTTTTGAAATCAACTGATTAAAAGCAAAACATTTTGGGGAAAAAGACGGATTTGAGCATGAAATGTGGAACATTTTGTTTTTGGATACTCCCCCTTAAACAAAGCATATAATTAAACATTTGAGTTTAAAAGCATTTAAGGGTCTTAGAGGGAGTTGATGTGAGCACAAAATTTAGATAAAGACTTTGAAAAATCTTTTCGAAACAATTTTGATTAAGTGCTCACGATTTTAGCTTTTTGCCATTAACATTGCGAGTCCTGATCGAAAATAATCAGAAGTCATCAATGTAGCTCGAGTTTCGTACTGAAATGCACGAAAGTTGTCTGATTAGAAATTTTGAGAAACGACATGTTTTAGAAAAACATAAAAAATAACTCTCGCTCAAGCATCTGTACATGCCCGTATCATTGTTGAATGATATTTCTAAGTACGTACAGAATATTGATTAGATGAGAGACATGTCGTGAGAAGAATATTTTTGGTTTTTGTGTTTTATATTTTTTATGGCTTTTTGAAATTTTTTCTATATTTACAGTATAGATTTTTTTTTAACAAGTATATATTTACATAAATATTTACATGCGAAGCTTGTTGATATAAATCAAGAAGATTCGAGAAGACTTTCTAACTCTTCGGGAGTTAGGCTTCGCATTCCAATTTGATGAACTAAGTTTTCAAACCGCTCTTTTGGGAGGGCTTTAGTAAATAGATCAGCGAGTTGGTATTCAGTCTTCACGAAAAATAATTTAACAGTACCCTCTTCGACGTGTTCCTTTATGAAGTGGTAGCGGACTCTAATATGCTTGGTCTTGGAGTGTTGCACTAGATTGCACGAGATGGCAATGGCACTTTTTGAATCGCAATACAAAGGTATGCGGTTGAAAGAGAAACCATAATCTGTGAGTTGTGTTCTCATCCAAAGAACTTGAGCACAACACGCAGATAGAGACACATACTCGGCTTCTGCTGTTGATAGAGCAGTGCAGTCTTGTTTCCTTGACGACCAGCCTACTAGCTTTTCTCCCAGAAATTGCGCTCCGCCTGATGTACTCTTTGCTGTAACTTGGCAACCGGCATGGTCTGCATCTGAAAATGCTATTAGTGTAAACTCCGAATCCTTCGGATACCAAAGACCCATGTTAATGGTTCTTCGAAGGTACCGAAAGATCCGTTTAACCTCTTGGAGGTGAAGTTCGGTAGGCCTTGCCTGAAACCGTGCAAGTAAACACACAACAAAATGAATATCTGGTCAGCTTGCAGTTAAGTACATGAGAGACCCAATCATGCTCCGATATTTCTTCGGATCCATGGGTTTCCCATATAAGTCAGCGCCTATTTTGGGTGAAGTGACCATTGGAGTTCCAACAGAGTCACAATTTTCCATTCCATGTTTTTTCAAAATCTCAATTGTATATTTAGCTTGATTTAGAAAAGTTCCACGTGGGGATTGATGAATTTGTAAGCCTAAAAAGAATTTTAATTCACCCATCATGGACATTTCAAATTTGCTTTTCATGAGATTTTCAAAATGTTTTGAATGTTGCGGATTAGTGGACCCAAATATTATGTCGTCCACGTAAATCTGAACAATCAAAATGTCATTTTTTTATTTTCTTGTAAACAAGGTCGGATCAATTGTTCCTTTGGTGAAATTATATGACAACAGGAAAGATGATAACTCGTCATACCACGCCCGAGGGGCTTGTTTCAAACCATAGATTTCTTTCTTTAGCTTGTAGACGTATTCTGGATGATCTTTGTCAATGAATCCATCTGGCTGACTCACGTACACTTCTTCTTTCAGAGTTCCATTCAATAACGCCGTCTTGATGTGCATCTGATAAACCATGATGTTCTTGTGAGCCGCATATGCTAAGAAAATCCTGACTGCTTCAAGCCTTGCAACCGGCGCGAATGACTCTTCAAAATCTATCCCTTCTTCCTGTCTGTATCCCTTTGCCACTAGACGAGCTTTGTTGCGAATTACAGTCATCTCTTCATCCTTTTTGTTCTTCCATAACCACTTAAGATCAATGACTAGTTTGTCAACTGGTCTTGGAACTAAATCCCAAGTGTCATGGAGTTGAAATTGAAGAAGTTCTTCCTGCATTGCTTCAATCCAGGCATTTTCTGCCATTGCTTCCCGAATGTTCTTAGGTTCTATGAGACTGACTGAGCAGACATAGATGCACAAGTCGCAATCGGTATGAAGTTGTTTTCTCGTCTGAATTGGCCTTGAGGGTTCACCAATGACTTGTTCTATTGGATGGTCTTTTGTCCACTGTAACGTTGAAGGGTACCTTGGACTTGAACGTGTGTTAGATGGTTCATGTAACCCAGAAGATGCTTCTGCCGAATCTGATGCAAATGGGTTTTCAAAGACTTCTTCTTCTAACACAGCATTGACTTGTTCTTCTTCCTCATCAATTCTCGGTAAAACAATCTCAATTCTTGGAGATGAGGGAGTGCATATAGATGATGTGGATGGAGATGGTGTGTCAGCTTCGAATGTTATTGATACATCATGATTTGGTGGAGGTGGTGGAGGTTGTTGTTGAGGTTGTGGTTGAGCGGGTGCAGCGGATGGTTGTTCAGATGTATTCTTCGAAGGGCCACCAAAGTACTCATCATACATAAACTCGAAAAAGTTCTCCAGTTCTTGAGATGTTGGTTTATCTGATGGAATTGATTGAGGTCCTTGGGGTACGAGTCCTGAACTGATGTGTCCAGAAGTTTGACTTTGATGTTCGGGTCCTAATCTGGTATGATTAGGAGCTATTGGGTTAAGCGCGGGTTCTAGAGCGAGTCTCTCAGAAGCCATTTGTGAAATTTCATCAAACTTCACATTCATCGTCTCCATAACCTTTTTCGTTCTCCTGTTATACACCCTGAATGCCCGAGAGTTTTCCGAATAACCAATGAAGATTCCAATATCACCCTTAGCTTTCAACTTTCCCAGATATTCTCTATCATTTGTTGGATAACATAAAGCACCAAATACATGAAGGTAAGAGATATCGGGTTTTCGGTTGTTGATGAGTTCATATGGGTTTTATTGAATCTTGGATGGATTAGGGATCGGTTTTGAGTGAAACAAGCAGTAGAAACAGCATCAGCTCATAAGAATAACGGTGCACTGGAATAAATCAGCATTGTGCGAGCAGCTTCCACAAGAGTTCGATTTCTTCTTTCAACTACCCCATTATGCGGTGGAATTCTAAGAGCTGATGTCTGGTGAGTAATACCAGTTTCTTCAAAGAATGTTCTTAACTCCTGATTAACGAATTCCGTGCCATTGTCAGTTCTTACAATCCTAACTGGAGCTTGAAGTAGAACTTGAATACGCTTCAGAAAGGTGATGATGGTGCCTGGTGCTTCGTCTTTTGATCTCAAAAACTTTACCCATGTATATCTTGAATAGTCATCGACAACTACAAGAATATACTTCTTCCCATTTATGCTTTGAACTCTCATTGGGCCACATAAGTCCATATGCAACAAATGTAACCTATCAACCGAACTAGGTACGGGTTTAGGTTTATATGTTGCCTTTTTGCTCTTTCCTTGCTCACAGGATGGACATAAGTGTTCTTTGGTGTATTTGAACTTTGGGAGACCAGAGACGATTTCGTCTTTGGCAAGCTTGTTGATCGTGTTAAAGTTCAGATGGGACAAACGTCTGTGCCACAACCAGGATTTTGTTTCACCTGCCCTGGTCATGAGACAAATTGGTGATGAAGAGGCCATTTGGTTTATGTCAATAGCATAGAGATTGGTGCCACGATTCCCAATTAAGAGATCATTCCCAACCAAATTCCTAACATAACAAGTGTTTCTCCTAAATGCAACCTCTAAATCAGCATCACAAAACTGTCCGACTGAGAACAGATTGTGTCCCAACCCTTCGACATAGTAAACCCGAGTGATCAAGTAATTTCCAAACCGAAGATCTCCATAACCCAGAATAGCTAAAACATGATCATTCCCAAAACGTACAGTCCCCATGAACTGCCACACAAAATTGATCAGCAGCTTCAGATTCCCGGTCATGTGCTTGGAGCAACCCGAGTCGACGATCCAAAGACAGATTTCAATGACCTGAGAAGAACAGAAGAATTTGTATATGGAAACCGTGTAACATTTGGTTCCAAGGGGTTAGATGTAACAGGTGTTTCACACTTAGAGATGGTTTCCTTAGAAGCATTGGGAACTATTTCTAATGTGCCATTCTTAACTGCAAATATTCTACCGTTGGTTTCCATTTACAAAGGTTAATGTGATCCTTAGGCAACAGGCTACTAATGGTTTTTCTAGCTTTTGCAATAAGTCTACGAATGTATCTAGACTTAGCCCTAGTTACTGAAGGAATCTTTTTCTGTTCTTTCACATCATTCACATTCTTAGAAACATTATCATCACAAGCATTTTTAGACAAAGATTTCTCTTGCATTAAACAAACAGATTCATTACATGCATTTGAAACAGGAGTCTTAACATTACAACTAGATGACAATTGTTTCTTCTTGGAAAACTGTAAATTCCTAGGGTGTTCTTCTACTTTCTTGCATGCACTCTCAGAAACAGGCGAGACACTAGGTTTCTTGTTGTTGCTCCTAGACTGTCTTTTGCTCCTAGAGTTGCTTTCTAATCCTGTAGAAGGTAAGGCACACTCATTAGAATTTATGTTGTTGTCCTTAGGTGTTGTAGTAGCATTCCTAGACTCGTTTGGATTATCCTTGATACTTTTATCCAACGCCCTATATGTTTTAGATGTAGAGGCAGATGCAGTAGTGGGACTAATCCTATAAAGGCCAGGCGCTATCACATTTGATGGTTCGACAACAGCTTTCCCTTTTTGTTTCTCACTGGACAAGGGGGTTAATGGAGCAATACCCTTAGATTCCTCACCCTGCCCTTTGTGACTTGCAAGTTGAGACTTCAAAAGATCAATCTGATTTTGCATGTTTTTGTGAGAGCGCTCATACGACAATTTGTCATACTTGCATTCTTCCTTTTTCTTTTCAAGTTGTTTAAAATATGATACATTTTGTTTCTCAATCTTGGCAAAAGCTTTTTCATATTTTAAAACAATTTCAGAAGTCTCAGCCCGAAGTCTTTCATCATCCTCAACAGAATATGTTTGGAAAATAATGGATGTAATATCGGTCGATAGAGCTTCGAAGGAGAGAGCGTCATTTTGTTGTTCCAAAACCTTTATTCGTTCCAAGTATTCATTAGCTTCCTTCACTAAGGATTTGTGGTCCTTAACAAATTCTGCTGACTCTTTCAAAAGATTATTTTCCACATTTTGAACAACCGCATATATTGCATCAATATGTGGATTAATTTCTATGTTAAAGATCTTTTTAATTTCATCCTGAACACCTGGAAACCATTCAAATTTTTGATTGTTTGTTTTGGAATCCACAATACGTTGGAGTGTTTCAATTCTCTGCTTAAGATCTACCAAATATAGTCTAGCTGCACTTGAATCATAAGTGTTTTTCGATGCCATTTGTTCGATGTTAGGCAGATGTTTTGAAACAGTCTTTTGTTTTATGAAAACCACTGGTTTTTGAAAAAACAAAGGTGACCCTTTTTGAACAAGATGAACCCCAGCAAGTTTGTTAACTTCATTATAGTCAATGGGTTTTATTTCTCTGTTCAATTGTCGCATTTTCTTTCTACTCTCCTCTGAAAGCTTAATCGTCTCACTAGAATCATAACCCGGAGGAGGGTCATGGATAGCATTTATTAAGTTACCATTATAAAGCACATTCTGTTCTAGCTGAGCTTTCTTGAGATTATAGGGGTTTTCATAACCGATAGCCACTTTCTTTCTTGTATGTAAAACCGGGTTTGGATCGTTTATTAACAAATGAACTGTTTGTGCAGAATGACCCGTTTTTACAAGCAGATTTTCCAACTTTGCGATGGTTTCCTTTTTGTCAGAGATCTCTTTTAGAAGATCCTTTTCACGTTTTAAAAACCTTTCATTCAACTCATTCTTTTCCTTTTCAAGATTAGAGTAAGTTGATTTTTGTTTTGAAAGTTGGTTGGTTAATTCCAAAATTTCCTTGTTAAGAGATTTGATTTGGTTATTCAATTTAACATCTAAGGTGTCAAATTTAATTTGCAAGTGTTTTTCTCTTAACTCAGAAGCTTTTAAATCAACTTCAAGTTGTGACTGTCGTTTGTTTTGAAAATCAAAAGCTCTTGCATTTTCCTTATAACTCTCAAGCTCAGTGGTCAATTTTTCATTCGCGGCCTTAACATCGCGATTGATCTTTTTGACCTTTTCAATCTCAACACTACAATTATGCAATAATGATTCAAACATAGCACGTGTTTCCTCATCATTCTCAGCATTCTGTGACTCGAAGTCTCCATTAGGATCCATATCTGGAGTTACCAAATTAGTATTGCTATAACTTGGTTCGTCCACATATGTATCGTAGTTGAGATTAGGAGTCTCAGTATGCTGTTCATTTTGAGGTGACATATCAAACATTTCATTATTGTGACATGTAGCATATGGTTGTACCTCAGAAACCGCATTCGTGTCATAAACAGGAGGTGCTTCCGAATCAGTGTCGTACTTTGCCTCCTGGAGATTAGCCATAAAAATGCAGTTTGCATCGATGTCTTCTTGATCTTCAGAATTGTCCATGATAGCCATGGAGTCATTCTCTTCTGCACTCAACTGGAGCCCAGCCGTTTCCTTCTGTGCCAACATTAATGCTTTCTGCAAATACGCTGGATCCCTCTTATTCGGCTTGTTGGGACAGTTCCTAGCCATGTGACCAATACCCTGACAGTTGAAGCACTTCATCACATTACCCTGATTCATATTCCCAGCTCCTGAGCAACATTCCCAAACTGATTCCCAGCATTCTGTACCCTTTGATTACCAACAGCTGTACCCATCTGATTCCCTGCATACTGACCCATCTGATTACCAACATACTGCCCTGTATTCTGATTACCCAACTGATATCGAGGAGCATATCCTTGCTGATTCTCATATCCCCCAACCATCTGTCCTTGTTGTCCCATGTTGAAACTCGGCTGTGCGATTTGCTTGTTGCGAGTATTCGATGAGATTCGTTGATTGTTGTTGGTGGGTGTGGAGTAGCGCCATTGGAATTCTTTTAATAGGTAAGCAAAAGCTTGAGTCAAAGCAGCAGTTGACTCATCTTGATCATTGAGATCGGGTTCTTGCGGGTATTGTTGTTGTGGGATTACATGTTGTTGTTGTGGGTAGAACGGTGTTTGAGGATTGTATTGTTGTTGCATGAGTTGTTGTGATGAAGATGATGAGGGTTGTGCATTAACTGTTGCAGGTGTAGGTGAATGGACTATGAGTGCAAGAGGATCATGTTGTTTTGCAAGTTTCTCTTTTCTGACTTCATTTGCCTCTGCTTGGTTTTGTTTGAGGAAGTCATAGAGTTGATCGTAGTTCACATCGTGAAGGTTCTTTGTTTGGTTGACAATAGTAACATATCGTCCCCATTCTTCCGGTAGGTTGTTGATGAACTTGATGTTTTGAACAATTTGAATCGGTGTCAATTTGTTCCTGATCAACTCATTCATGAGAGTGCAAAACCTTGTATAGTAGGATTCAATTTGTTCAGCTGGTGTGGATGTGAACCTCTCCCATTCAGTCAGAAGCTTGTTTTCCATGTCTTGTATGCCAATTTCTGTACCATAACAAAGCCGTCTAACTCGATCCCACATTTCTTTGGCAGTTTCACAACTATCTACAGCACAGAATATTTCTTGTGGTAGACCGAGTTGGATTAGATGCATTGCTAAGTGATCAGCTTCAATTTGCTTCCAATCATCTGGCGTATAATCCTTTTCTTCTTGGATTTTGAATGTTGGTTGAACGGGAGGATCAGCAGTTTGATTTCCAGTCATTGCTTCAATCCTACGAGGCTTGAATGGACCTTTCTCGACAGAGTTAACCAAGAGTCTACCTTGTCCATTTGGTTTGCTTCTCATGTATCGAAGCATACGACTTTTCCATGGAAGGTAACCACCTTTTTCTAACATTGGAGGACGGTTTTCTGAACCTGCGGCATGAATATCTTGTTGTTTAGTCATCTTTAAAATTATGTATGATAAAGTGGATTGAGGATCGTATCAACAAAATAGAAGTTGTTGTTGTTGAAGGTTACACTTGGTTGATGTTGTTAAGCTTTGGTTTGTTGATGATGTTCGTTGAAGTTGTAACAAATTAAATAACGTTACGAAACTTGATTCAAGTATAATTAAGACAAAGTCAAGAGTTTACAATCTCGACAAAAAGTTATGTAAATTACAATTTAGATAAACACGACACTTTCTATAGAAATTTCAATTCGACCAAAATTTATACAAATTATGGCAAAATATCAATTTAGATAGAAATATATCTTATTTATATAAATTCGTAATTTATATAAAATCTAACAATCTTATACAAGAAAGTAGATAACCGTTTGTCGAAGTATTTTACATACTTATACAAGTGATAAAATACCGAGTTCACTTTCGAGTTGACGAAATTACGTTCGAATCAAATCCTTAAAAGTTATTTAACTTTGAAGTCTTTTAAACACAATTGCGAGGGGCCTGAAGTGTCAAATCCGAAAGTTCCTTAAGGCAGCTGAAAGTACAAGGACTGAAGTTTCCAACTCTGAAAATTGCACAAATTGCGAGACTGCACTTGAATTGCTAGACCAGTTGCGAAATTCACTTGAATTGCGAGAGCAGCACCTCAATTGCGAAAGCTGTTGAATTGCGAGACAAAACACTGAATTGCGAGACACAATTGCGAAGGCAGTATTAATTGCGAGATGAATTGCGAGACAGCACTAAAAACTGAATTGTGAGACACAATTGAGAAAGCAGCATTAATTGCGAGACAACAGCAGTAATTGCGAGACAACAGCACAATTGCGAGAGACCAGTAGTAATTGCGAGACAACAGCACAATTGCGAGAGACCAGTAGTAAGAGAGACCAGTAGTAATTGCGAGAAGTGTTGCAATTGCGAGACTGTTGTGCAATTCCGAGAACTTTCAGCTTTTTACCCACTTTTTGACTTTAGTGTACCTTGCCCACGTGATACCTTACAACTTTTCACCACTTGCTGATATTCCTGACACCTTTTCACTTCATGAACCAATAATATCAAAGATATTACAAATATAATATTCAAAAACACAAAAAGTGATTCATCCTTAACATATTTCGATCCAAGAATCTATGAACACCAATAAAAAGTGCAGATTTTTCACCCAACAATCAAATGAAGAATAATCACTAAATCGCCAAACCAAGAACAAACACAACCTTCACACAAGATTCTTGCTATATCGATTCCTAGAGAACCAAAAAACACCCTCGTTGTGGTTCTTTTAAGAAGACAAAAATCACAGCAGTTGGTTTATGTTAAGCACAAATCGAATCACAACTTTACCTTCTACCTTGTAACACCACGAATCTCTTCTTTATCATACACACAAAACACAATGATGACACTCACATAAACATATTAAGAACAATAAAAGATATGTGGATATTTTACTAGTCAAATGCTTATATTCAAAGATGAAAATAATACAATGACTAGAGGGTTTGTTGCTTTCACACGCACACACTCTTTTCTAATGTTGAAATGAGGCATTCTATGAAGAGTGAGTGTGTGCGTGGTTTTGTGTTTCTCAGCCAACCAAGTGGGCCTTTGGTGGGCTTTTAAATGAAACATGGAGTGGGCTTGTATGTACATTACACTTAAACAAATTACACACTAATACTCTAATGCTACAAGCCCACTTTATAAGTACAAATTATACACGACACATTGAATCTACATGCCAAATGACCATCACTTCATATTTAACATAAAGTGATTGCTCACATGTCCTAAGCAGGAAACTTGAACCCGCAACCATTTGGTTGTGTGGAGCTTCTCACATAACATGGGGGTACCATTGAGACACAAGCAAGCCCTTTCGTGTAGATAATTAAGTTGTATTATTGTTTAGCTAATATTGTCATATATATGTTATTCGGTGGTTCACATTTAGTGACCAAATTAGTTAAAAGTCACATTAAAATTGTTGCTCACTATTTCATCATTTTTTGCTTCTCGTTTTTGATCTTCTGTTTGAATTATTTTATGCTGTTGAATGTATAACATACATATTTTGCTCACAAAAAGTTAAAATGTTAAATATTGTCACAGATGACATCAACAAAGAATGGATGTGAATTGTGAAATGATGATTTGGTTGTGATCTGTAGATCGAGTTTTGTAACTATATATGAGTGGTTTAGGATACTTTGTAACTAAAGCAATTAATCCGAAAAAAAAATCATCTGATACAACTTTGTGAAAATTATTTTTTGAAACAAGAAACCAAATGAAAAATAATTACAATACGGATCACCCTATGCTTCTGCAGATGTAGAAATATAAGGGGAGCCATTTTTGTAGGGGCTTTTTGGGGGAGCTGTTAGCTTTTTGTTTCAAAATAATCTCATCTAAACTAAGTAGCTCCGTTTGGA
The DNA here is from genome assembly GCA_021014915.2 of Artemisia tridentata subsp. tridentata. Classification (NCBI taxonomy): domain Eukaryota; kingdom Viridiplantae; phylum Streptophyta; class Magnoliopsida; order Asterales; family Asteraceae; genus Artemisia; species Artemisia tridentata. The sequence goes on along the minus strand of CP139506.1, from coordinate 247,309,794 downwards.
TACATTAACTTCAAGCTTTTATTTCAAACAAATAGCTCCTAAATGAAAAGCTGATTCATGAAGCTTTTTAAACATGTTGGAGCTGTTAAAACTTTAAATTACTGATATATCCTCCAAACATTTATTTACAATTATAGATATGTCCTTTTATGTCATTTTACATCTTATAATTACATTTAACAGCTAATTTACCAAACACTTTTATTAAAAAAAAGATACAGTTTGTGGCTCATGTTAACAGCTTTGCAGCTTACAGCTTACAGCCTACAGTTTACAGCTTACAGCATACAGCTTACAGCTAGTTTTGCCAAACATACCCAAATATAAGGAGAGCCATTTTTGTAAAGCCACTTATTAATTATAAGAACGCTCAAGTTTAATTACATGGAGCGATTCAGTCAATAGAAGATTTGTCTCGATGCGGATATTAAATCTACAACCTGGATTTGGATTTACCGGAATAGGTTATGCTTTGATTAAACTTCTTCATGAAAAGACTCCATTGGGGACAAATCAAAACCTTATCGCATTCTTTTATTCATCGTTGAAATAGGAAATTCGTCCAAACTAGCAAAAGTGCTTGTAACACTATATTGTAACTCTTCTTTGCTCTAGTTTCTTTGTGGGGTTGTATGAGGATTCCGGTATTTACTTGCAATGGCAGAACTTGAGCGTTTCTTATGGGGGGCCGAAATCGCTAAATATTTCGAATTTTGTTTGTACATAAATTGTTTTGGGACTGTCATATACTCATGTATAAAATAGAGATGAGCGGTTACGCTAAATCAAGAATATTACAAGTAAGCTTGATGTCTCAAACTTGGAATTTAAAATATTGGATATAATATTAATAAACTGAATTTTAAAAATGAAATACGTGAACATCAGAAGCTAGCGTATTTGTCGAACAAAACTAGATAAGCATATTCATGAATAAAAAATATGCTTTTAATGTAAAGATTTATTTAAAAATTCAAATAACCTATTGGCTACTAATCAATCATGCAAATAAAAGCGGATATATTTTACATGGCCACTGTGCTTGCCGAAAATAAGGTTATACTTTTCACAGTTTATAAGCAAATTGCCCTGAAAGTTCATTTATTTACACAATACCTGTAACTTTGGAGAGGGAGGGGGCTGCCCCGGTATGGTGACGAGCAATCTCGCCACTTGCTCGCAACCACACCAACATCCCTCGCCACCCAAGGACGGTACCACAATGGGGGCAGTGTGGGCTACTGCCCCACAAAGTTCACTCGAGTAATGTCGATTTTCCTGATGAGATGATAAGTGATTTTCATTTTGCCCTCATAAATGAGTAAATAGTATAATTGTGAAAATTTATCCAATAGATGTATCATATTCAAGTGGTTAAGGACATTTGCAATTTTGTGGAGATATAATGTTCGATTCTTGTGCTACTCTATATATTTTTGTGAAATTTGATATCCAACTTTTAATTTTTGCTTCAACTACTTGTGTTAATATCGATAAGTAAAAGTAAGTATTTGCTAAATGTCGGGCATATCATCACCAATTTTTAGTTTTGGTTTTCACATAAAAAAGTTCATTTTCATTCAAAGTAAAATCAATTTCATTATAGCAACAAAGGTTGAGGAACTGACATGACCCGACCTGGTACGCACTCTTGATTTTTGCTCCCTCTTGAAAGTTTTTTTGGTACCGCCCCCGTCGCTACCTCTCGCCGTTCGGTCTCTCGCCAGGGAAGTGAGAAAGAAAATGACAAAAAAACTTTTGCAAAACTTGGGGTTGATTTATGTTATGAGAGAGGAAAAGAATGGGGGGTGTGGGGGGGGTTTAAAAAAGATTGATCAGACATTGGCTAAGAGTGCACTTCATCTCAATTTTAAGATAATCTAAACTACATATAATGGAGGAAGACCATTCTCTCCGTTAAATAACTAAGGGCCTGTTTGGTTTGTAGGTGGGTTTAGGATTTGGATTTGGATTTGGATTTGGTTTAGGATTTGGATTTGATTTAGGAGAGAGAAAATAATATTTAAAAACATATAACATATTAAAATATAAATTAAAATTGAAATATATCATTAAAAAAATAAAAGAAAATTAAAAAAGATAGAGTGAAAATTATTGATGGCCCCCCAAAAATTAAGTAGAGAGAGAAAAGTTATGTATATGGTTAGGAATTGAGTAGCCCCACGTTCGAGGGTTTGAACCCAGATTTTGATGGGTGGAATTTCAATCAAACATGTAATATATACTTTCATGCCAAACCTTTTGGATAAAAACCTCAAACCAAACGGGCCCTAAGACATTGCAAACTTAAATATTAAGCAATACAACTATATGTGTATGTTGTACAATTGATTTATGTACCAATATATAATTAATGTAATCATTAAGACACCCCTCAATGTAAAAATACAATCGATAAACCACATGATACAAATTAAACAAGCTATTAGAATAAATTTTTAAAAACTCTCCTCAAACACACTAAAACATACCTGAAACAAAAATTAATACAATCTACAAAAAAAATTAAATGACATCTCTATGTTCTTCATTATCAACTTTTAATATAATATAGTTAGTCATTGTTTGAAGTTATTAGAACCTAAAATTTTCGTCTTCTATAAAGTTATTGTCATGAAAAACGTATTATCAAACAACATTGTTTGTCAAAAATTTTAAATACATGATACCCGCCGCCGTAACACGTGGGTATCCTGCTAGTTTTGTATAAACCATGAACCCTGGATAACACATCTGTTTCATATTACTTCTTATCCTTAACCACTCATAAACCCAAAAAGTCCATTATGGTTCACTCTTTAGACTCTACAACTCCGACTTTGTATCTAATCTCCCTAACCAATAGAAAGCGACACCTCCTTCTCAAAAAGTTTCTTGAAGCCGGTCCGTGGTTTTACGCGACCCCAAATTGGAGAGGATAACCCTAATCCCAGATGTGGTTGGGCGAGCGGGCGGGGGTGGGGGGGAGGGGGGATGGAGTGCATGCGGATTACCCCAAACCTGACTATTGGTTTTTACTATGTTATCTAGCTCTCTCATTTTCGCAAGTTTCGGACTCTCTTTTCTTTAACAACAAAGGTCAAATATATTGCAAATACAGACATGGAAATCAATATGGATAAATACATGATAAAAATCCAATGCAAAATGAACATATCCTAAGTGAATTAAACTTAAGATATGATTGAGGTGTTTGAGAATTATGGGTTTAAGGGTTTATGTAAGGTTTTGAGTAAAGTTGTGGAGTGATTTATATGAAGCATAGTACTTATCAATTAATTTTGCATAAGTTATATTTAAGGAAAACTAAATTGGTAAAATTGAGTTAATTGATTAAATAACAAAAGTGAAAATAAAATATCCTTTTGTCTAATAGTGAATTAGATTACTTTTCATAAAAAAATAAAAATAAATAATAAACAAGCACATTTTTATCATCTTTTAGACTTTTCAAACTTGAGTCTAAAATAACGTTATATTCTGAGTGATTAATAAAATTTACTATATAAAATTTTTAAAAGATGACTAATCTTAAATTTAGTTGGGTAAATGCTACAAATTACCAAAGTACTTTCAAATTTGTGCCGACTTGAAACACGTACTACTTTATTTAAGGACTTCAACAAAGAACTTTCAAATTCTGTTCCAAAATAACCAATATGACCATGTAGTGTTGAAGTCCTTGAATAAAATATTCCAATCATATTGGTTATCTTGGAATAGAATTTCAATCATATTGATTATCTTGAAACATAATTTCAATCATATTGGTTATCTTGGAACAGAATTTCAATCATATTGGTTATTTTGGAACAGAATTTGAAAGTTCGTTGTTGAAGTCCTTAAATAAAATAATAGGTGTTTCAAGTCGGCACAAATTTGAAAGTACGCTGGTAATTTGTAGCATTTTCCCAATTTAGTTTTATGAGTTTAATGTAAAATTTTCGATTTCATAACTTTTGGTATGTTTATAAATTTAACAAATATTTCAGTTATTTTAAACTTTTACAAAGAACTAAATTTACAATTGTTATTGTTATTAGCAATTCCTAGTTTTACTTAAAATTACATCCCATATTTAATAAACAAAGTTAATTCATTAGTCGAGTTTCAAAACTAGGGTGTTGTAGGGTATTCACAATGCATAAATCACTAGCTTGTGGCTTGTATGGATCGAATGGAGGATGTTTTAGAGAGAGAAATGGGAGCCTTTTAGAGAGAGAAAGTAACTTGTGTAATATTAGATTGAAAAGGTCCAACCCTTCCCATGTGTGGGAAGGGGTATATATACTACTACATATTACGTCCCTAGTGGACTGTGGAGCGAGCTGACAGAGGGGAAAGCCCCGACCCACTCCACAAATATAGATACTACTAATACTAATACTAATAATACTAAGCTACTGATAATATTACAGATAATCCTACGAGCTATGATGATCTAATAAGTACTCGGGGTGACCGAGTCTTCTGCTGAATATTCATATTCCTAACAATCTCCCCCTAAGGGAGGTCACCCCAGAAGTAATGTTCTGAAATTCAGCACTTCTTCCTTGGATCTTGACATCATAGCTCGTACTCATTGAATCTTCAATGTCATAGATTGCTGTGCAAACATCAGTGATCTGAAGATGACTTCTCTTTTGTCTTGGATGAACTTTGAATAATCTCTGAACGTATCATCCCACTTGAGTCTCCAAGTCATCTTTCTATAGTACTACTCCATGTGATGAAATATACTTAGAGCCGACATGCTCACACGATATGGGTTCATGATCTTCAGTATCAGAGTTAGCAGAAGCTGTGTATAAGGTCTTTTAGGGTGATCATGACTTCTTTGATGATGATGTGGTGTGAACATGTGGAGATGGATTGGCATCTTTTCTGCAACCAGCTACATCAGCAACCAGCTACAGCTTTCCACAGCTACAATCGCCAGAAGTTCCTGCATACGACAGTTAGCAATAAATCGACCGGTACTTACAAGTTTGGACTTCGAGACAGTCAACAGCATATTGTGAAAACTCTCTCTTATCCTTACCAAGACCGTTCCTAATCGAAAACCCACAGAGGGCTTTTTAAGATTTTACCGTAGTAAATCAACGATTAGGTGAGTCGCTGGAGATCACTCCACGACTGTAGACCGGTTGAAACCGCCGCGACCACTAAGCGTAATCCTCAAGGAATTACCTAAGTGACCTGCTTTCAGGGCTGCTTGATATTGACCCTGGCAGGAATTTCCATTCAATCATTGAGAATTACATAAGTAAATTCTCTCATAAATGTTCTGGCAGATTGCTAAGATCTGCGTAGGACTCATGAGATTACAACTGGCGTCCTTACTGTTGAACAACCAGTGTAGAAATGATTCGTGTCCCTATGAGATCTTATTATGTATCTCGTGGCTCTAGACTCAATTGTGCGTTTTGATTTGGTGATCGGAGGCTGGAGAGGACTGCCACCTTTTCAATATCATCTAACTCGGAGTGAGAGAGATGATAGGAATGTATTGAACTCCGTGACAATTGAAACAAGAATCCTTTGAGGGACCTTGAGTGGCTAGGGAGGGTTGTGCAGCGTATCACTGGGTCCATGATACTTTGTCTTCAATGCCAGCAATCAACTAAGTGATTCTGACAGCATATGTATTGACCCGGTTTCTGCCTAAGTTGTAAGGAGGGCTATTTCTTTTCACCCTTTATCTTTACAATTCTTTTTCATTCTTCAACCCCTTCAGTGCTTACCCAGACTTCCTTACTAGTACCTTGTTGGGTTTGTTCCAGTACTAGCTCCATCTCAGTCGGCACTTTTCCCTCATTCACTTTTCTCCTTTTTAATCATACCTAAGGACTTCTACACTAACTAGTGGATTGTCCCTGGGTAGATCCCTCCGGCTCTGGCAGGATCGTGGGAACTTGAGCCTAACCTAACCACCCTTATAACTCCATGCATTAATTAAAATGGTCAGTCTTTGGTGTACTTCCACGATTGCCATAAACCAAATCATTGAAAAATCTCTCAAAGTGTTCATGATTCTGAAACACATTTTTGCAAACACTTGAGAGTTTTATATTTTTCAAATGCTCCCCCTCAACATGTGCTCGGTTGATTGTTTTATAAATTTGCACATGTTAGGTAGAGCTTGCACTTTTAGAATTGATCCACTTTCAGTGAACATGACCGATTCGAGACACGCTTACATCACTGGTTAGACCAGCTTGAAATTATTACCCGTCCTGGTCAAGTCCATAGAAAGTTTCTCGAAACGGTACACTCTACTCAGATACATCTTTTTCGAGACACGCTTACATCACTGGTTAGACCAGCTTGAAATTATTACCCGGCCAAGACGTATCCTTTCGATTGATGACAATTCAAATTTCGTCAATTCTTTGGTGAATTCTGAGCCTTGTTCACACAAGATGCCATAATCCATTGTTTTGTAAAACCATTTGCTCCCCCTCAATATATGCATTGATATAAGAAAGATTTTCGTTCATATGGAGGAGCTTGCTTTTATGACCAAAACATTTTGCTCCCCCTCAATATGTGCCTTGATATGCAAAATGGTTTAGCACATACGGGAGAGCTTACATTAATTACCAAATCATCACATTTTATCAGAATTTCCTATTTAAATCACATTCTCTCCCCCGATCAAAAATTTCAAACCATTTGAGATTTGTGATCCCAATTGATTTAAATACGTTTAGAAAAATTCGGGAGAAAATGTGGTCAGGTTTAGATGTATTCTGATTTAGGAGCATACGATGCTCCCCCTGAAACAACGAGAGAGTGTCACTGCTGATGTTGCACAAATTTGGTAAGGTGTTGGAAATTTGAACAAATATGCTCCCCCTCAATTAATGACCCGTTTTCCATTAAAAGAGCTGTAGTCATTCAATTGAGCGACGGACATTTGTGAAAATTTAGTTCAATTTACCACCTTGTGTAACATCAAGACTCTCTTGAAGGATCAAACAAGATAGAGAATCTTGATGAAAAGAAGACTTCTCTTCTTATATACGAAGTGATGCACTGAAACGTACATCAAGTCGGGAGAACATGGATATAAAGTAATCCATGCCCAGGTGAACATCACCCGGTTGGAGGAACAGCTGTCCTTTTGGCGACATGCTTTCCTCATTGTACAGTGCGGGTTGCAGTATGAAGTAACTGCAAGCCATTAAGACATGTTTTAACTGATTAGTATAACTTCTGCTCGAGCTTCATTTAAGAATCCGTGCCATTGTTGAATGACATTTCTAGATACGTAAATGTTATCGATAAACAGAAGACATGCCTAGGTAGAACTATTTTTGGTATTTTCTGATTTTTCGATTTTTATGGTTTTTATAGGTTTTATATTTTTGTATTTTTCTTTTTGATTTAAGATATATACAACTATGTACAAGGATATAAGAAGACAATCCTTTACTCCTCCTTTTCTTCCTGAAGACACTTGAGGGTTTCAGGAGTCATGCTTTTCATGCCAAGGCGTGGGAGAATAAACTGAAACCTTTCTCTTGGGAGGGCCTTGGTGAAGATGTCAGCTAACTGAAACTCTGTCCTCACGAAGTATAGCTCCACAATTCCTTTTTCCACCTGTTCCCTGATGAAGTGATGCCTGATGTCGATGTGTTTTGACCTGGAGTGCTGAACATTGTTACAACAAAGAGCAATGGCGCTTTTGTTGTCACAATATAGGGGAATTTTGTTGTATGAGAATCCATAGTCCGAAAGCTGTGATCGCATCCAAAGGATTTGTGCACAGCAAGCAGACATAGCAATGTACTCAGCTTCAGTAGATGATATGGAAGTGCTCATCTGCTTCTTAGAAGACCAACTAACCAACTTTTCCCCTAAAAATTGAGCTCCTCCTGAAGTACTTCGACGTGTGTCTTGACATCCCGCATGATCAGCATCTGCGTATGCCGTTAACTCCATTGCAGTGTCCTTAGGATACCAGAGACCCATATGAACCGTGCCTTGAAGATATCGGAAGATCCTTTTTACTGCTTCAACATGCTTCTTGGTTGGTCTGGATTGATACCGAGCACACATACATACAACAAAGAGAAGATCTGGTCTGCTAGCCGTGATGTACATCAAAGATCCAATCATGCTTCGATACTGTGTGATATCAACTGGAATCCCTGAAGGATCTTCATCCAGCTTCGTTCTATCAACCATGGGAGTGTCAACAGGTTCACTTGAATGGAATCCAAACTTTTTCATGATCTCGTTGGCGTATTTGGATTGATTGATGAATATGCCTCCGGGACTTTGAGAAACTTGTAGTCCTAAGAAGAATGACATTTGTCCCATCATGGACATTTGGAATTTGGAATTCATCTCCTTTGAGAAACTATCACATTCACCAGGATCTGTTGAAGCAAAGATGATATCATCTACATATATCTGAACTAGCAGTAGATGGTTTCTTGATTTCCTGGTGAATAGTGTAGGATCAACAACACCCTTGGAGAATCTGTTCGCTAGGAGGAACTTGGACAATGTATCATACCATGCCCTTGGCGCCTGTTTTAGCCCATAAAGAGCCTTCTTCAAGCGGTAAACATGAGTAGGGTGTTCAGCATCCACGAATCCCTCAGGTTGACTCACATAAACTTCTTCCTTTAAGTCACCATTCAAGAATGCCGTTTTGACATCCATCTGGTAGACTATCATATTACGACTCGCAGCATTTGCCAGGAAGATTCTTATGGCTTCAATTCTAGCAACCGGAGCAAACGATTCTTCAAAATCAATGCCCTCTTCTTGTCTAAACCCTTTAGCAACTAGCCGTGCCTTGTTCTTTAGGACATCACCATACTCGTCAAGCTTCACTTTGAAGATCCACTTCAAAGCAATGATCATTGCACGCTCCGGAGGAGGCACTAATTCCCAAACTTCAAGTCGATCAAATTCATGGATTTCATCCTGCATGGCCTGGAACCAGCAATCTTTAGTCATTGCTTCTTTGGCATCCTTTGGTTCGACTTTAGACAGTACGGAATTGAAGAAGCACCATAGTGAATCAGTGGCTAGTTGATTACGAGTGGATACTAGACGTGAGGGATTGCCTATGATGTTGTCGATTGGATGATCACTGGTCCATTTCCTGAGATGGTCGTGAGGTTGATGGTTGTGAACAGACGAAGCAGTGCTGTGATCTTCAAGTAAGGATGTGTCTGATGAATGTTCAGGAGCAAATATGTTTTCAAAAGGAACCTCTTCAACAGGAGCAAAAGGATTAACATCCAAAGAATTATTATCTGAAGATTCTTGCATTACTGGAGAAGTTTGAGTGTTTGATGACGAAGGCGATTGACTGGCAGCAGGAGCATTGTGACTGACTGATACTGAAGCTGCAGGACCTTCTGAGTCTTGTGGGGCTTGAACCTCATCCATAGGAATTACAGCTGATTCACTCGGGATGGTTCCATTTGTTGGCTCAAAGTATTCATCAAACATGGGATCGAATAACTTCTTCAACTCCTCACATGTAGGTGGCACATAAGAATCTGCAGGCGTGGAATTCTGTACAAGTCCTGAACTAATGGGTCCAGGAGACAAAAGGTGAAGATCGGGTCCAGAACTGATTTGTCCTGAAACAGGTAGCTCACTCAGCTCATCGAACGTAACATGAATGGTTTCCATGATTTTACGGGTCCTTTTATTGTAGATTCGATACCCTTTACTGTCTGGTGCGTATCCAATGAAAATACCTATATCTGCTTTAGCTCTTAATTTTCCCAGGTCTTGACTATCGTTGGTTGGATAGCAAAGAGCACCAAACACACGCAGAAAGGAAAGATCTGGTTTCTTGTTATGAATTAACTCGAAGGGAGTCTTCTCATGAACCGGATGAATTAGGGATCGGTTTTGAGTGTAACATGCTGTCGCTATAGCTTCTGCCCAGAGAAACATCGGTATCTTTGAAAATATAAGCATGGTTCTTGCAGCCTCCACCAGAGTACGGTTCCTTCGTTCAACCACCCCGTTCTGTTGAGGCGTGCGAGGGATACTTCTCTGATGCGTGATGCCAATACTTTCATAGAAATTACGGAGTTGTTGGTTAACAAACTCAGTACCATTATCTGTGCGGATGATTCTGACAGTTTTATCTAGCCTTACTTGCAGCTGTTTTATCAGTTTAATGATAACCTCTGGAGTTTCGTCCGTGGTTCTCAAAAACTTTACCCATGTGAACCGAGAATAATCATCTACTATCACCAGAACATACTTTCTCCCATTTATGGTTTGTATTCTCATTGGACCGCACAAGTCCATGTGGAGGGTGTGAAGAACTTCTAAGTTGGTGTTGACGGTTTTAGGCTTGTGGGTTTGTTTCTTGCTTTTACCCAGTTGACATGCAGAGCAGAGATGATCTTTCTCATATTTCAGTCTGGGCATCCCTCTAACAAGATCTTTACGGGAAAGATTATTTATGGTACCGAAGTTCAAGTGGTTCAAACGACGATGCCACAACCATGATTTTGTTTTAGAGGCTTTAGAAAGCAAGCATATTGGAGAGGACTTCAACATTTCTTCAATTGAGATGGTGTATAGATTGGTGCCCCGACTACCCTTGAGGAGATCTAAACCATCCAATTCTCTGACGAAACATGTATGCTTTCTGAAAGCCACTTCCAGATCTGAATCACAAAATTGACCCACAGAAAACAGATTGTGTCCTAGTCCTTCCACATAATATACCCTTGAGATTACACTATTACCAAACACATAATCTCCATAACCCATAATAGCACCAAAGTGGTCGTTCCCAAATCTAACTGTCCCGATAAACTTTTTCACGAAGTTCTTGAGCCGTGAGCGATCTCCAGTCATATGTTTTGAGCAGCCTGAGTCCAAATACCACAGGACGATTTGTACGACCTGCATTTGAAACCAGATAACAATGGATAACTGAAAAATGTGGATCCCCAAGTGCAATTGGGGTCCATTTGGTCAGCACACACATATTCAGGAACTACAGATTTCACAGATGCTACTATCTTTTCTGTGGAGACAGAACTTGAGACAGGACAAGACCTAGATGGAGGGCATTGTGATTCTAAAGGCAAGATTCTACCAGTTGGTCTCCATTCCTTATTCTTCACAATTTTATGCATATTCATTTTAGGCAATGGTCTCTGTTTTCCTAAATTGAATTTCCTTCCAGTGGGTCTCCATTCCTTAACTTTTACAATTTTATGCTTATTCATTTTAGGTAACGTGCACGGTTGTCCTAAATTGAATTTCCTTCCAGTGGGTCTCCATTGATAGCCTACGCTAGCAAATGTTTTTCCTGTTGCTTTCCAAACCTTTTTGCATGCTTTAGTTATCCTACCATTCTTAACATGGGATGATGCAGAAGACATCAGAAAAGACACAACACATTCATCATGATTAGCATAAATTAAACAATTGTCGCAAGTTTTACAGATAGCATTAGAATTCGAATTAATTACAGTACTTTTGATACTAGAATCAACACGATTCATCCTACTCATTGTAAACTTATTGTTCCTAGGTTGAGCTTCTACATTCTTCAAGTGATCATTCTTAGCTGGCGCAGTCATATCCTTTCTTTCATTTCCTCTAGACCTTGACCCGCTAGCTTGGGTGTCACTTTTTACTCCTGTAGAAGCATCGAAGGTAACATTAGTTTGTTTTTCTGCCTCATGCCTTCTTGATAATGATGTGTTGGGTTCTGATGTTTTGGGTGGTAGGTCAAAGGCTACATACTTGTTCACAACATTGGATGATGATGCAACAAATCTATCTCTATGGCCTCTAAACTTAGGAATTGAGCCTATGGCATATTCTAAGTTTTCCTGAATCCTTTTCGTGAGTTTGCATGCATAGACAACTGCTTGATCAAGTGGCTTATCATTCCTATCCTCTTCAACTACCTCACGAAGTGAGTCAAGACCTTCTCTAAGATGATCTAGATATGTTTGATGGGCAAGGCTGTTATTTCTAATCTTAAACGGAATATGCCCAACATCAACATCATACTTTTTACAATCATTAGCCTTTGGTGTATCACAGTTACAAGTGGTGCATGACATTTTACCTTTCACCCGAGCCTTAAGATTCTCAATTTCATTTGTCAAAGAGGTTATTTGATCGTTATGATTGCTTCTTGTAACTTTAATAGAATCATATAACTCTTTGAAATGTTGTTTAACCTTTGAATTTTCTTCTCGATAACACTCATTTTCATAATGTAACTTATTTATGGTGTTTTGATATTGAAAATTCTGAGAATCTGAAGACGAAGGTTTATTGGTGCCATATACTTCACACTTGTTGGATTTCAATTGGGCAATTTGGGCCCTCAGCAGTCGAATCGTGTTCGTGTGAGCTTGAATTGTCTCATCTCGTTTGCTTAATTCAAAATAAGTATCAAACTCAGGAGCATCCGAGGATGTCTTGACATTTGATATTTTGCATTTTTCTTCTAAGTGTTGATGTTTGAGTTGCAAATTCAGATAATCAACTTCTAGTTTTGAAAAACGTTTAACCATGTTATCATGGTCATCATTTTGAATTTTTTCAAGCAATTTCAAATTCTCCCCCTCAAGCTCAACAACACGATTCTGGGTGACATTTAACGCAATAGCATACTCATTAAATTGACAAGCAGACAATGCAGAATCAGTGACAGTGTAAAATACATCTTGTGCAATACATTTAGCAATCAAGTTGTCGTTAGTAATGAGTATGTTTTTTCTTTCAATCTCTCGACTCTTAAGTTCTATTGCATGTTCATTCACCTCATTTTCCATATCTTTGAACACTACTTTCATTTCATTTATTTCAGCTTTAAGGGCAGTTTGCAACCCTTCAAAGTGTTCTTTAAGTAGTTTAAAGAATGGCATGACCTCAGTTAAGTAACACCTTTTTGCATGTTCAAAACACCTTTCCCCCTCAGTAATGCCAGTGGGTGTGATTCTCTTCTTACATGTTTTATCGAAATCAGCAAACAGTTGCCAAAGCACATATAAGCTAATAAAGGTTTTGCATTCAGTGGGAAGAGACAAAGGCACCAAATTCCTAGGTGTATTGGGAGGATACACCGTTATGGACGCAACTTTTCTAATGAGGGGGGTGTTAGCCTTAAGTTTTTCTACCTTAAGTTTTTCATTATCTTGTTTCCAAAATATCTGCTCAGGTGTTAACTTCGTTTGAGGAGCAAACACAGTCAAACGATTTTCCTCATAATAATCATGGGGTTTGATTATTATTCGTCTGGCTATGCACTCGGGATCCCTCATTTTTTCATTCATTTTTTCTTTCGTTTTATCACTCAACTCATCCTCTTCATCAGTGTAGATATGCTCAGGTTGGTCATGAATAGGCTTAAGCATCACATTACCATCATATAGGGCTGGTTGAAGTACTTGCATGTCCCTAAGGATGGTTGACTTAGGTTCACCTATCATGATTTTACTGTGCTTATCACTCAACTTTCTGTGCTTATGAATCATTTGAGCAGTTTGTATGGTTTGATTTTGTGTGTACAACTTATCTTCAAGCTTATTTTTTAACGTCTTGAGTCTAGAGAAATCATTTAAAAGAGTTGTTTCTTTTTGTTTGAATTCTTGCTTAAGTGTGGTTACGCACTTTTGTGCTTCCTGTTTCTGTTTGACAGACTCTTCTAGTTGAATTTTCAAAGAGCTCAACTCTAATTTTAATGTTTCTTCCCGCACTCTAGACTCTTTAATAAGTGTACTCATTTGACCTTCTAATTTCTGCTCACGATCATTAAGCTCAAACTTAGCACGCTGTTCATACATAGCAACTTGTTCTTTATAGATGTTTAGTCTAGTGATCAAGGTATCATCAGGGACAGGCAATTTGTTCTCATGGTACACACATGCATTATCTACACAACCCGCATTATCTAAGGCACATACATTACTCATAGCACACACATCATTATTGACACAGGATTCACCATTTGATACATCAGGAGAGTTGTTGCTATTCAAATACTGTTCATATGAGACAATATTGCTATTTTCCATATCAACATCACTTGAGTTAGAAACAACTGCCTGATGTACTTCTTCGGGAATCTGTTGTCCCTCGACAATATTATATGTGTCATAAATTTTTAGTACCTCAGATATCACAGATGCATTAGAAGGACCAGCTTGACGAGATGAGGCCAGGGAAGACAAATTAGCCATGAAGATTGTTTGAGCAGTAGGTTCATCATCCACATCAGAGTCAAATGCATCACAGTCATCTGCCTTGAAGATGTTAGGATCATTAAGTGCCAGATCCTGAACAGGTTTCTCATCCACATCTTCATCAAAAGTATTTCCTCCATCTCCTGCCAAGAACAATAACTCTTCCTCATCCAATACAGCACCATTTTCTTGAGCTTGCATTAACAGCATCTTGTCTTTGAAGTAATCTGAGTTCTGAGGACGTTTAGGTTGATTGCAGTTTCTAGCAATGTGTCCAAGCCCCCCACAATTATAACACTTGATCTGTTTCCCTTGCCCCTGATTGGCATTCCCTGCTCTGTTCTGCACATAACCTCGTCCCATGTTTCTACCAGCTCTCCCTTGCACATTCTGGACCACAATTTTCCCGTCCTCCACCATTGCTAGATTGCGTGGGTTGGAAGAATTCCTTAACTGATTGTTGATCTGAGGGAGTGATGCTTGAAACTGTTGAACCAGTAGAGATACTTGATTGGTGAGGTTGTCAATCATTTTGTCGGTCTGAGAGTAGCCTGAGTCAAGTTGTGAACTCATAGCAGGTACTTGTGAGTGAAGTTGGTGATAGCTTGGATTGGATGATGATTGGATTGTTGGTTGTACATTTGTCATGAAAGCCAGTGGGTCATTCGTAGTTGAAGGATTCAACTTTTCTCTCAGCACCCGATCATAGGCAGCATGCTTCTCATGTTGTTGCAGGTAAGCATACAGCTGTTCATAGTTAGTCTCCCTTAAACCTTTGTTGAGTTTGACGGCAGTAACAAATCTGTCCCATTCCGGAGTCATGTTGTTCACAAACTTTGAGTTAAGTTGGATGTTAGGCATAGTCATTCTGATCATCCTCATATCATTCACCAACTTATGAAATCTCACATAGTAATCTGTGACATTTTCTCCTGGGTTCATTTTGAAATGCTCGAACTCATCATACAGCTGTGACTCACGATCTTCCTTTGTGAGTTCTGACCCTGCCAACAACATTTTAACGTTGTCCCACACAGCCTTGGCTTCAGTGTTAAAATTGACGAGCTTGTATACATCCTTTGGAAGACCTTGAATAACTATGTTGGAGGCTCTAATATCGGCATCATACCTCTTCTTTTCTTCTTCATTAAGATCATTGTAGTTTCTAGGTCTGTCGATGCCCCAAGTTACAGTACCATCTTCACCAGTTGTAACAACGTCTCTGGTGGTACCCATCTGATAAGGTCCTTCGTCAATTGACTTAAGAATGTTAACACCATTATCTTTTCCCAAGCAGTAAAGTCTAATTCGTTGTGCCCAAGACTCATAATCCGTCCTATCTAGCATAGGTGGACGAGTGTCAGATCCTGCTGCCTGAATATCATCTGATGATGTACTTGATGTGGTAGCCATAGTAACTACGGGATTTTACTGATCTTGTGATTTAACCGAGAAATCGAATCTTTCGCGGGAATTTCTAAAATCACCAAGACACAAACCGCCTAGACAAACAGCGTAGACACAAACCGCGTATATGCCTAAGAGACAAACCGAGTTCACACAGGAGACACAAACCGCGTGTGCCCCAAAGAGACAAACCGAGTTCACACCAAAGACACAAACCGCGTATTCGCCAAATAGACAAACCGAGTTCACACCGGATATACAAACCGCGTATGTGCCAAGAGACAAACCGAGTTCACACCAAAGATACAAACCGCGTATTCGTCAAATAGACAAACCGAGTTCACACCGGATATACAAACCGCGTATGTGCCAAGAGATAAACCGAGTTCACACCAAAGATACAAACCGCGTATTCGCCAAATAGACAAACCGAGTTCACACCGGATATACAAACCGCGTAGACACAAACCGCGTGTGCGTCAAAGAGACAAACCGAGTTCACACCGTAGACACAAACCGCGTACGCACCGTAGAGACAAACCGCGTTGGCTCAAACTTCCAAACCTGTCACTATCAATGCCGTTTGTCCTTTTGCCTAAACTAGTATAAAGACAAACCGAGTACTCGATACTACACAAACCGCATTCAAGAATCGTCCAAACAACACAAACCGCATCCAAGAACTCTTGAAAGAAAAGCACTCGAATCACCCACAAACACCACACGAGCCTTAAATCTGTGAATCCAAACACTAAATACCACTCTAATACTAATCTTAATCTAGAAAGTACAAAGTAAAACAACTTCTAATCACTAAACAAAGTAGAAAGATGAGATTTATGCTACTTAAACAAACCGAACCAAAACTTAAAGAAAACTACAAATCTAAGCAAATCTAACCAAGAAAAACCTAAAGAACTACACAAATTCAATATAAAACAACCTCTAATCACTAAACAAAAACACAAAATGAAGCGTATGCCACTAATCAAACCGAACAAAGATCTTGAAACACTCCAAATCGACCCAAAAGTAACAACACCTCACAAACTACACAAATTCGTGAATACCAACTCTCATGGACCTAACCATGGCTCTTGATACCAATTGTAGGGTATTCACAATGCATAAATCACTAGCTTGTGGCTTGTATGGATCGAATGGAGGATGTTTTAGAGAGAGAAATGGGAGCCTTTTAGAGAGAGAAAGTAACTTGTGTAATATTAGATTGAAAAGTTCCAACCCTTCCCATGTGTGGGAAGGGGTATATATACTACTACATATTACGTCCCTAGTGGACTGTGGAGCGAGCTGACAGAGGGGAAAGCCCCGACCCACTCCACAAATATAGATACTACTAATACTAATACTAATAATACTAAGCTACTGATAATATTACAGATAATCCTACGAGCTATGATGATCTAATAAGTACTCGGGGTGACCGAGTCTTCTGCTGAATATTCATATTCCTAACACTAGGGTGTTAAGTACAACTTAGTGACATAAATCAATCTGAGACAAGAATAATCACTGAAGCATACATATTGTTTATTCACCTTCTTACGCATACTTAACACACACTTATGCCACATCATCTAATGATTGGTATTTATACATTAACCAATAATTAGTGAGTTGTGACTTCTTAAATGATAGGTCCCTAAACTTCTAAACACGATAATACAACCATTATGCTTTCTAGACTAGTATTACATTTAATTATAATTCCTAACAATCTCATCCAATGTAATAGTAGTCTTGGTTGTTAAAGTCTAGGTATCAACATCCTTGAGATGGTATCTGGTGATTCTTTTGTAGGGACGAAGTCCGCATCTTAATTTCTGATAAGACCTTATTCCTTCACAGAATGAAAGGCGGTTCCTGATATGGTTCATTGTGTCTTCATACTTCACATCTTCATCGTCTGCCTCTTTTGCAATGTAAGTATGTTCTTCAATTCCTTGGCTCATTCTTGATCTTTCTTCAACGTACACTTCCTTTCTTTTCTCCAAACCGGTCAATATCACTTCAAGAGTTCCATCATAGAACTTTTCCACTTCATCCATCCTCGTCGTCCTTTTAACTCCAGCTCTATCAAAGTAAGTCACACCACGAGAAGGATAATTGATGATCATGTAGACATGATTTAAAAGTATGATGCATACAATAGAAAAAAATAAAGATGGCTACACAACAAAGTAAAAAGTGGCAAGTTGGTTACATTCTCGTGTCTTTTGCCCTTTTTAAAATATCATGTGCATAATACTAATATATTTGTGTGAGTTTCTTGTTAGTGAGAATAAAACCTTGCCGGATAAAAATGGCAGGATATGGATGATGTTGTAAAGTTGACAGTGTTGGTAGGCAATAGTTACACTAACCAACGCGAGTACTTTTATTCTACACAAAACTTAGTTACTTGAGCTACACACTTATGCCAAGCAAGTTAAAGAGTCATAACATGCCTTGTTAAAGAGAAATGTTTTATATTTTGCATACTTAAGAGAAATTATGATTCAATAATTAATATTTAAAATCATAAATGTTAAATATAACTCATATGAGTATGTTTAAGATATCCTGATAAGCTTTAATAACTTTTAAACTTTTATACTTACTTATAAAACATTTTCTACTTTTTATTTAAAAAAAATTAAGATTTTCATATATAGAATTTAAGCAAATACTACTAACTAAGCATCATGTACAATAATCTAATACAACAACATATTCAACGATTATTTTTGTCAACTCTTTCATTAAATGTCAAAAAAATACACCCTCAATAAAAAGTTCATTTTATAATCTATATTGTACAAACTAAGCAAACACAAATATTTTATACAATTAATATAACACTTGGTATAAACGATGAAAACTATCCCCTATTTGACATGGTACAAACTAACCATATGTTTTATAACTGGGTTAAGTCCGCTAAATAGAAACGAATTTTCACAAAATTCTCGAGTTAGTAAATGATTTGTTAAATTACCAATCTAGTAATTGAAACCGGCTAAAATATAACAATCTAGTAAATATGACCGATTGCTTTTCCATGTAGATTTATTTTTAATTCCACGAAATTCCACGTCACTAATTTTATGTCCAACCTCCACTTATCGTCTTCTACATCTCATCTTTATTTTCTTACACCAAAACAACAACAAAAACCTAGACCTGCAGCAGACTTATAATTGAAAAGCTATATAAGTTATATCAATAACCTTGTAATCAAATCAAACCCAAATTGGAAATTAAAACCCAAAACTCTAGTCTTAAACACATGCCTTAAAAAATCAAAACAAACACTTTCATTATCTCTTCCTCACCACTGCCACCATTCTTCTACTGCCTCAACCACTGTCAGTGCCACACCAATCCCGTCTTCTTTCTCTCACCAAACTTAAGTCACTCCTCCTCTCTAAACACACCACCACCACAACCCATCTCTAATTGAGAACCCTCACGCCAATGCCGGCGCTTCCACTTGGCTAACAATAGCGATACATCTTCCAGCCACGAATTTGCTACCAATATCAACTTGGCTATCCCTTATTGTGAGATCTGTTTTTATGCCTTTTGTTGCAATTGTTATTTATAACCACGTTTATGCTCAAGTTTTTGGGGGTTTTCTATATAGAATTTATGTATAAGTTTTGGTATTAACTCTAGTCAACAAATGATAACATCAAATAGTCATGATATTTTTGTGTCAATTTCCCCTATTATGCTCATCATTTATATTGTTTTACTTGAATATATACTCTTATTTGTTAATATTTCATTTTCAGGGAATAAATGAGCATAGGAACGAAAAGACGCGGAATTGGAAGGTTCTTAATGAAAATATACAAAAGTATGCTGGCTAGACAAAAGTTACGGCGTAAATCCATACTCTACTTATGCCGTAACTAGGATTTACACTAAGCCGTTCAAAGCGCTCGCCGCTCGCCGATCGCTCGCCGCTCGTTCGAATATTGCTCGGAAATTGCTCGCTCGATCCGTCGCTCGATTGTAAACGAGCCGCTCCGCTCGGTTCGGTTTGTAAACAAGCCAAGCATGAGCAAAGGTCTGCTCAGCTTAGATCGGCTCGAATATTTTTATTATATATAAATATATTATATATATTATATATGTATGTATTTATATAAATATAAATTTATCTTTTAAGTATCATTCTATTAGATTTATGGATTAACATTTTTGTATTTAGCCCAAATAACACTTAGCCCAATTAAAAGTCCATCCAAAATCCAAAGACGTACACGTACACACTATCCGTTAGTGTTTTTTTTTTAATGCATACTCGATAAGATAATAGTTGAATGTTTTAAATATAAAATAACATAAAATTATATGCAAACTAGTTATTTCAACTCAAATGATACTTTAAGTAGCTTTTAAAATAAAAGCTAATGGTCAAAAGCTTTTAAAACTAAGCTTTCGAAAATCGAACTCTAAAAACACAAACTCATCCTGAAGTCTGAAACACACCCTTATACATGATTTTTTATATATTTGCTAAGCAAAATAATTGCTAGTTTCTGAAATCGTCAATCTTTTTAGTTACGTTTTTAAACAAAAGTGTGTATTTTATCATTTTAGTCGTGATATAATTCGAAGTCTTTGTACTAAATTTTAAACCAAGCGAGTTCGAGCCGAGCCGAGCTGCTCGGTTTTAAACCAAGCGAGCTCGAGCAATGGTTTTCTGCTCGTTTCATTAAGTTCGAACCGAGCCGAGCTGCTCGGTTTCAATTCGAGCCGAGTTCGAGCAGACCCTCGCTCGGTTCGGCTCGGCTCGTGAACAGCCCTACTCTACTTATGCCGTAACTAGGATTTACACTAAGAAAACCAAAGTCAACGCAACTCAAGACTACGGCGTAACTTCACAACCTTGTTACGCCGTAGAAATTCAAAAACTTAGAAGAATTCTGTGGCCAAGAAGGTTACGCCGTAACCCACTTATAAGGTTACGGCGTAAAAGTGGTAATTAATTTAACGAGAGTTCTACGATCGTAACCTATTCTATAGGTTACGCCGTAAAAATATTACTACGGATAAGATCGTCTGAGATTTGAAGCTTACGGCGTAACCAATCTCTTGGGTTACGCCGTAACTAAAACGAGGCTATAAATACAAGCACTAATTCTGCATTTTAACATATCTTCTCAACACACAAAAACCAAAGGACGTTTAGGGCTTCAAGGAGGACGATATTCAGCAGCATACAAGTCATTTCCAAGGGAGAATTCACGCCATTCACTACATAAGTTTTAGTATTTCATATCATATTATTATATTTGATTCGATGTCTTTCATTATGATATTAAACATTGAATTTTCTGCATTATTTAATATGATTGGCTAATTACCTTTGGTGTTAGCCTAGTTATGAAATTGTTATTGCTATGAGTTAGTTTTCTCGTTTTCATATCGCTTTATGTGTATGCTTTCTTTGCTTATTAGCGGACACCCTTGTTTTGGTAGTATTAATGTTTGGTAGTATCTAGGAAACTAGGAGAATTGACCATCGGACCCTAGTGAAATAGGTCGCGAATAGTGGTAAGAATTAACCATAGGACTACCACTATCTTGCGTGCGAATTGACCATAGGATCACCTACCAAACGGAGATGCTTAAGAAGTTAGGGGGAACCTTAAGTTCCGAGAGGCCGAGTTTCATAGAATAAGTCTAGATTGTAGCGGTGCTTAATGACTCTACATAGGTTAAACCCACGAACTCTTGTAATCGTATGGTTACGGAATAGGAATATATGGAAAATAGGCTAGACGAATTTACCCGAGGAGTCTAGTGACTTTAACCCCCATGTGGAGCGATAGAAAACATTAATTAGAAAACCTAATCATGGCATAACAAGATTAGTAATTAGGCTAGCACATTTCTCCCTACTGATTATCTCTTTCACTTTTATTTGCTTTCGTTTTATTTTCATTTCATTAGTTTAATGTTAATCTTTTCAAAACCCCTTTTAAAACCAGTGACATTAGACTTAAATTAGGATCCGCGCTCATAGCTCTTGGGATGACCTCGGCTTTACCGATTACTATACTACACACGACCAGGTACACTGCCCGTTAGTACATTAGGTAGACCTTAGGTAGACGAGACATTATAAATATTAAAACCTGGTCAGAAATCCTGCATCAACAAACTTATCATTTTCCTTAAACTATTCATAAAAATTTCCATTAGAATTGATATCCAAGATGAAACTTAAACCAATACCCATTCATCATATATTGATACTCTGTTTCTATCTTCAAAAACCCAACACCCATTCATCAATTCCAAACTCATTCATCTTTTCTTTAACATTAATCCAAGCACGTAACTTGAATTTCAAGTTCTGTAAAACAAAGGGAAAATGGTGGGGATTGCTGCGACGACAACAAAATTATTTAGTTCTGACGAACTCAAATTCCGGCAAGCTCGTATTCCGACGGTGGTTTTGGTTTTGGTGGCAGTGGCGGGATAATGGGGGTGTCACACTGTCACGTGAGTTATTTTAGTAGGAGGGTGGGATTCGCTTAGAAGAGAATGAGATTTTTGGTTTGAAAGGAAATAGTTTATATCAAGTTTGTATCTCATCAAATGTGATTCTGTTTTAAACAGAGCTAGTCATAAACAAGGAAATAGTTTATATCACTTTGCATTTATATGATATTGTTAGAAAGGAAATGTATTTATTTGGGTGGGTTGATTTAAAAGAACTATAAAAATAAAAGGGCTAAAATAGAAAATAAAGATCCACATCATTAGTACACAAAAACGTAAAAAGAAGAAAATGCCAAATAAGCCATTTTTACCGGTTTAGCAGGTAACCGGTTACCATATTTCTGATAATGTAACAAATTTGAAAGTTTCGTATACTAGATTGGTAATAAAAAAGTTGGTTTACTAATTCGGGAAATTTGTGAAAGTTCTTTTCTATTTAGTGGACTTAACCCTTTATAATCATTTATTTTAAACAAATGATAATGACCCTCTAAATAACTTAATGTATTACACTACTTAGTTACAAATTTGGGCTTATCTTAACTTTTGTTTTTATCATCGCATATGTCATCTTTTCTCATCATAATGTTTTCTTTTCATCAAACTCCCCTTATTACATTTATCATCATAAGAAATATGGACGACGAAACTCCAAAATACATTCTTGTGGTTTGGTCAATTTCACACGATACATCCCTCCCAAAAAAATTGCGACATACACATCCCTCCGTTAGTAAAAGTCAAACACAATACATCCAAAAGGACGAACGGTGCAAAGATTGTCTCGTTAAGTTGGACACGTGACTGTTAAGTAAGTTAACGAAGGGTAATTATGTCATTTTATTACCCTCTTCTTCTTCTACAAATCCATATCCAGACACAAACACAGACACAAACACAAATTAAAATCCACAAATCCAAATCCACAAACCCATAAACACAAATCCAAATCCACAAATCAAAAAACACAAACACAAATTAAAAGTCAAACCATTTAAAAAAGATGGATGAATACATGAAGCTGTTATTATCATTTGACCAGATCTAATAAATGAAGCTGTATACTACTTTATCCACATAAAAGATGGTTTGTGTTATAAAAAAGATGGATGAATACATGAAGCTGTATACTACTTTAACCATTCAAACTCAGTCCGTTATTATCATTTGACCATGACTTGTTGACCTTAGTCAGTCATAACCATCATACAACCAAACTGCCTCAAGAATATAAAATTAAATCGAATGCCTCAAGTAGTCTAAAATCAACAGCTTCAAACCCATATACATCTCTCGCTAACTACATCAATTTACAAATATCTATCTCCCTACAAGATCTCAGCTCTCTCTTTTTTCGTGGTAATCATAAATACACCAAGACCGTTGAAGGCCTAACACACGAAATTAAAAACATCATCGATCTATATTTGTGAAGCATAGCTTTATTTAATATACGAAACAAGCAAGAAAGGAAAATAACAATTCTGTTTTTTCTCTTTTCTTTGTTCGTTCGACAATACAACATAAAAACAAAAACAACATCAAGCAAACCTACCCGAGACCTACAAGATCTTGAAGCCTCCCAAAAAGATTTCCTGATTTGATCGAAGCATATATTTGATGAAACATAGGGACGGATTGTTTGAAGTTGTGAATGAGTTGGTGAGTGTTTATTGATTGATGTAAAAAGGGACGGATCCTTTTTTTTCTTTCCCAGATCTAATACAAGATCTTTTAATTTGCGATAAATGGTTTGACTTTAATTTTTGTTTGTGTTTTTGGATTTGTGGATTTGGATTTGTGTTTATGGGTTTGTGTTTGTGTTTGTGTTTGTGTCTGGATATGGATTTGTAGAAGAAGAAGAGGGTAGTAAAATGACATAATTATCCTTCCTTAACTTACTTAACTGCCACATGTCCAACTTAACGAGACAATCTTTGCACCGTTCGTCCTCTTGGATGTATTGTGTTTGACTTTTACAAACGGAGGGATGTGTATGTCGCAACTTTTTTGGGAGGGATGTATCGTGTGAAATTGACCAAACCACAGGGATGTATTTTGGAGTTTACTCATCATAAGAAATATGGACGAGTACCTCTTAACATCATAACATTATTCGTCACGGAAAACATATAAACATAAAACATTAGCCGAAAATTTTAATTACAGGGTACCCGCCGTTACAATGCGCCAGTAATTTAAACTTTAAAGCCACAAATAGCAAAGCCCTTATTAAATAAAGAGTAAATTACACCGTTCATCCTGCGGTTTGGCCATAATAACATCGTAAGTCCCCCGACTTTTATTCTTGCATTGTCGGTCCTTATAATGAAGTTTTGTAACACCACTCGTCCTTATCACTAACAACCGAGGGATTTGCGATGTTACTACAGGGACGAACGGTGTAACTGATAAGGACGAATGATATTACAAAACTTCATTATAAGGATCGACAGGAGCGGAGCCACCTTTGTAGTAGTGGGGGGCGATGCCCCCAACTAAGTTCTTGCGGATACACAAAATATATAAGAAAGAAAGGTATAAATGATGGGAAAAAAGTTCGGTGCCCTCACCCGTAAAATCAGAATGCCCTCATCGCTCTCAGCTTTTCAACAATTTGAGAGTGCTCAAATGTAAAAGGAGAAGATTTTCCGGTGGCTAGTTCGAACTAAAAACATGGGGAAAGAAGATAATGGTAATAGTGAAATTAGGTGTGGGATGGTGGGAAAAGGGAAGTGTGGGGCCAGTGGGAAAGTATATATCCCTCTTGATAAATGTACGTTGTTATTTGATAGGGTAAATAAGTGTATGACTTGAGAAATTTGGCATTTTTATTAGTGCTAATTGAGAATTTTTAAAATGTTTGTACACTACTTGTGAATATAATATTTTTTTTTTCATGTATGGTTTTGTTAACTGACATTGGTAATTTAATATTAACTACTTAATTCAGTAGTATTGTGGACCTTCTAAAACGATTTTTCATTATTGTTAATGGTTTTGATATAATAGTCACATTTATTTTAGTTAATTTATTCATAAAATACAACTTTTACGATTGTCAATTTTTTGTGTTTGATCAACGAAATTATACAGCTTAAGTTAGTTTTTTTTTTTTTGAACAAACTAGTTGAAGTCACTAACAAGATTTTATTTTATCAACACCTAAACTTTTCTAAACTTATAGTTAGTGTTAATTGCATCGTAAGACATCACTTTTGTTGCTTTTATATTATGTCCGACCCGATTCTTTTTATATTACGCAAAAAATGACATCTCTAGCAGTTAACCACTCGCTTGATGCCTCCCATGATCACATTTTCTGGCTCCGCCACTGACGATCGACCATGCAAAAATGAAAGTCGAGGGACTCGTAATGTTATTATGGCCAAACCACAGGGACGAACGGTGTAATTTACTCATAAAACAAATAAATAAATAAAAGCTAACGGGGCTAAATTAACATTTATACCTAGTTACAGTTAATTTGTTACCGTCGTCAACAATGAGAGCCGTCGTCATCGCGGCCGTATCAACGGCAGCCAAAGCTAAACAACTGTTCGGCAGACTTAACTCTCCTTCACTTTCAACAACTCGTAACTACTCTATAATGACCACCACCACCGTAGCTAACTCCGGTCGTCCGTACCGTCATCAGCTTATCTCAGCCCCGTGGTCCACTAATCAGGTCCGATCCTTCAGAGCTGTTGGTGGCTGTGTGAGTAGTTTTTCTTCTCAGTATTTGTTAATTAAGCGACGTACTTTGTAACTTTTTTTTGGATATGTTGCATGAATTACTACTGCTTAAGTTATTATTATATTAGTTTTGATATTAAATTCATAAAGTTTAATGCACATGGAGCATTATGCATGCCAGATAATATTTATTAAAAATGGCCCGAGCTAATGCCAACTACTACCGCTATGGAGTGCCAAATAAAAAATGTACTTATTAGAGATGAAACTATCGATGGATTTGACTGAAATTTTCAACATAAGTATTTTTAGATGCGAAATTTTTTACAAAAGAAGCAAATCAACCTGAAGTACTTATTTTTCGCAATTTATTAGTTGTGATTATTTGTAAATCGAGGCGTAAGTAGGAATAATAAGCAGTCCCAAACGCCCTCTTAAGCTTTAAATAGAGTTCAGATAAAATGATTCTTAGTCTGAGTAAATGAATTACTTGGTTTCGGATAATCAGTTTATTTATTCTACATATAACAAATTTAAAAAGCCAAAAGTTGGGACTTTGAAAAGAATGGATTTATCTGTTTGAGTGGTGAATTTAGGGCTCTAATTAGTTATTTCGTGCAGATGAGACGAGGACAGGTTTTTGAAAGAAAAGGTTTGTTTTCATTTTATTTTTTACTTCTACACATGTCGACAATGATCTGCAAATTTACTCACCAAGCTGTTTCCACACTTTTATGGGCGTTCAGGAAGACTATACCAGGTAATATTTTTGCTAATGTCTATCAAGTGGTTTGTATTTGAAGTAACTCCTCGTTTATATGCAAAGGTTGTACTGTCACTTATTGACTTACGTGACTTTGGTTTAGGTTGTGATATCACTACCCTCTCATCAACTTAATGAAGCTGCTATCATAAGTGTAAAGCTCCTTAACTAATTTTTTTCATATGCTGAATTGTGATTCTTATTGTAGTATTGGGTTGGTATGTTTAACCGTATTGATCTTTGACTTATTATCCTAATTTGTATCTCATTCCTTTATATCATATGTCTAGTTATTTAAACAGATTCTTACTATATTGCTTGAAATTATCAACAGGTAACCTCTATTGACATTGATAGCGGAAACAAAGTGCACGAAAAGTTTCGTCCTGATGAGCCAGTTGGAGGTATGTCTCTTGACTCTCTGGTTTGATCGGATTTTGAAAATTGTTTTCTTGTGTGGTACTTATCGATCTGGTCTGATATGTACGCTGAAGTATTTGTTGATCCGAAGTCTTTCACGTACCTACACATTGATGAAGAAACTGACAGCGTTGTATTGATGGAGTAAGATTGTCTTCCTCATTTTGCTCATTTTGCTTTTTAAAGAGCTTATTAAGCTTAAGATTAGAGGTGAGAGTTTTGACCTGTTTGCTTACGAATGGGTGATCCAGATTATGATTTATCTGTCATGGGTCAAATGAGTAAAATATATACAAATTAACCCAATGTGTTTTTTATATTAAAAGAACCTGCTAAATAAATTTTATTCAACCCAACCTCACAAACCACATTATAATGACCCGTTTTGACCCATTATGCCGTTACTCTACCTGACCCTTTTTTCCACCTCTAGCTTAAAACCCTTTCAAAAGTAAACTCAAGCAATAAAACCATGTTTCCCATCTTGTTTGTATTAGGCCTAAAACTTCAGTACAAGTGCACGTACCCAACCAACTCTTTGGCGAATCTCTTGCATGTTTAGAAGGTGATGAACCAACTCTTTGTTATATTATGCAAAATTGCAGTCTCATGGTGTGTTCTTGCTGTTTTTCTTGTTGATGTTTCTTTTCCATTATTTTACACATTTTGTGTTACTATATATGTTCCTTAATAAACAGATGGTGCCACTGTCTCTTTGGGATTATTTAATGGCGGGGCTACGCATGCAATTGTATCTAAACTAGTGACATGTACCGTGGTTGAGTCACAAGTCTCTATGAATGGCATGGCCGAATCACAAGTCTCTATGAATGACATGCTAGATACCCCTCAGTATGTTTCTTTATCCTGTTGCGTGTTAGTTTTTTCGAATTTAATATCATATTTAATACGAGTAGATAAAATGAAGCGTAATTTCATATATACCCTTTGACGAGACTTAATTACTTGCTAAATAGAATATCTTTTTTCATAAAATAGAACAAGTAGATTAATCATAGTCTGTGCATACTTAACTATTATTTTCCATCTTTAAAGCAGTTCAAAAAATGTGTTACTGGACGATGGCCTTACAGTAGAGGTAAGTTCATACATATACTGAATACATTTTGTGCGTGTTTTTGGCTGAATAAGTTTTGATTTATAATTTTGTGAATTATTCGTAGGTTCCACCTGATATTGTAAAAGGTGATAAGATAATTATTGATACCACCGTCAACGCATATGTAAGCAGGTGCGCTAGTGTCTAATTTCAGTTTCAAGATTTATTTTGCACTACTTCATATTAATATCGGGGCTTCATAATTCATATGAAATATGGAGTTCTTCAACCTAATAATTTCATGTGCCTTAATGACTAGGATTCTAGGAGTAAGTCAATTATCCAAAAAGGTTTACTGACTAGGCAAAAGTTGGAGAAGATTATATATAATTAAGTCGTATTATTTTACCGAAGAGTATGGAACATAAATATAGTAGTTCTTGGATGTACAGAACGATTGTCGTGATCTAAGAAGTATGATTTACATAATCATAAATTCACTAATTTATGCAATCTAACACCTTTGATTAGAAAATGTTAAAAAGAAAATTGTCAATTTAACTTCTCATCCACACCTTATTAGCATAAACAATGATCATACTTGATACGTTGACACTGTTTCGTTTGGTAGCCCGTGTGCACCCTTAAGATTAA
The DNA here is from genome assembly GCA_021014915.2 of Artemisia tridentata subsp. tridentata. Taxonomy (NCBI): domain Eukaryota; kingdom Viridiplantae; phylum Streptophyta; class Magnoliopsida; order Asterales; family Asteraceae; genus Artemisia; species Artemisia tridentata. The sequence goes on along the minus strand of CP139506.1, from coordinate 247,281,041 downwards.
ACCGATTCACCATTAGAGGCCTTTGTTATGTTGCTCTTTTTTATATTCAGTTTTCACCATGCCCTTTAATATTTTGCTAATTATTTCCCAGATTTACAACCTGTAAAGGTTTCTAATAGTATTCTTCATTGTTTCTTAATAGGGCTTGGGATCATATGGATTAGCAGGATGATTGAATAGGTTATGTTGAAGCTTTTGGTGGTGACTTGTTACTATTTATTTGCCATTGGCATAGATATATAGAATGAGCAGGTGAATTACATTCTTTCGGTGTATAATACATGCAACATTATTAACCGATATTAAAGACCGCTTTTGAATCAAGGCTGCGATTGCCTAAGCTAATTAAGAAAGGTGCAACTGTCATTGAGTAAGATACGGTAAACAATGTTTGCAGTCATCAAATCTAAAGGAAGTTATAACCGTCATCGGATAAGGCTCCTCGACTAGTTCATAGTAAAGTCTGATCACACACGATATCAGCACGATTCAACACTGAGCAACACTATCACAATCATCATGAAGATCATCCCATTACATCTCACGATCTTTGAGCAATGTATACATCAATCCTATATAAGCATTTTGTTTGAATCGTAAATCATGTAAGATGAAAAGATGCATTATCAACATTCAACCAATAACTAGTTAACAAAGTTAACAATTTTCTCAAAAGATTTAGATTGATGAGGAAACCTTGAACCCGCACGTATAAACATTTGTATGAGTCAAAATTAACAATTTATGACCAAGGCAAAACATTTGTATGAGTCAAAATTAACAATTTATGAGCAAGTCAAAATTTCAATATAAATCTCATATTTGTCATATATCCAATTAACCAATCATGGCCACTCATTTTTTATTATTAAAAAAAAAAAAAAAAAAAAAAAAAAAAAAAAACTTTCACCCTTTTTTTAAAAATTAAATATCTCGCAAACCGTTAATCGTTACGCGAAAAAGATCATACCATCACGACGAGAATTAAATTATTTTTCTATAGATATGCATTTCTATATACTTTCAACGATTTTTTTTTTTTTCAAAATTTCCGCTTAGAAAAATCACATGTGATTGTGATTTGTACAAATCGCATGTGATTTTTACAAATCACATGTAATTTTTCTGGACGGAAATTTTGAAAAAAAAAAGTTCGTCGAAAGTATAGAGAAGTGCATATTTATATATATATAATTTAATTCTAGTCGCGATAGTTTATTTTTTGTAGCTTGAAGATTTACCGTTTGCAAGATATGTTGTTTAAAAAAAATGAAAAATGGTTTTTTATTAATTTTGATAAAAAAAATGGATAGCTAAGATTGATTTATAGGATCTATGACAATATGAGATCTATATTGATCTCAACTCAATATACACCGAAATAATTAGTGCTTAAGTATCTTTAGAATTGGATATAATTATTTATGCTTAAGTAGTCACTTTTACATGCTATTTATCTTTGATCTAATAATAGACGAGTACCCGTGCATAGCAACGGATTTTCTAGCGGCAAATAATTATATGTGTGATATTGTGGTTAAGTATTTCATGTAACATTTATACATAAAACATAAAACAATCAAAATATAATTGCAAAAGGCTGTAACATGCGATAATTCAACTCAAAGAAAAATTATTAAAAAGTATAAAAAAACATATAAAATCATTTAGTGAAACCCCTAGAAAGTATAAGTAAACAAATACACTTAACTCCTTAGACAAATTTACACATATTTGAATTTCAAATAAGATAGTATGAATATGTCAATAAAGATGTCAAATATCACTTCCGTTAATGGATGTCAATACGCTCTCCTTCTATATTAAATGGTTGTTCTTCCCTTTAAGTGCTTTTGTTATTAACTTGTTACTATAATATTTTACTTCTCGAGAAATCTTTTACTATTATAGCCTTTTCTAAAATTTGGTTTCTTATACCAAGTCAACTTTATTAAAGGTTTAATGAATCCTTTTTCTAGTTGTTCAAAAACTTTAATCAATTTTTCATCATCTAAGGGCCCGTTTGGTATGTGGGTTTTCATTGGGTTTGGGATTTAATTAATGCAAATTCAATGTTTGGTTAAACTTTGTGGATTAGAATTTGGGAGTGAGACCCACCAATATGGGTTTGTGTAAAAGTTGGGGGCATGGGTAGGTTTTGTGAATTTTGTGGGACCAACTCCCCTTTATTTTTGTCTATTTCTATTTTTTTTTTTTTTTTTCATTTGTTTAGCATTATAAAAGTATAATTTTGAATTAAAATTCATTTATTATTTTTATAAACTAATTATTATTAATTAAATATATTATTTTCTCTCTCATATATCAAATCCAAATCCTAATCCAAATTTAAATTCAAATCTAAATCCTAATCCTAAACCCATCTACAAACCAAACGGACCCTAATTGTCCTCGTTTGCAAGTCATTGGCCTTATACAAATACACAAATGCATTGCAAAAATCCGGTTATCGTCCTCCCTATACACAACTCAACTTTCATAGTTGGACTCATGACAGCTACCAACCAAAATTACTTTCACAAAAAAACCACCAAACAATAAAACCATAAAAAAAAAAAAAAAAAAAAAAAAAAAAAAACCACTTAGATTTTTTTAGCATTGGATTCCCTTAATAATCCAAATATTTATAAAAATAATACTCCATTGTAGCAACTTTAAAAAAACTAAAGATTGATCTCAGTAAACAAAATTGACCACCGGTCCATCACTATAAGGCTAAATCCAAAGTTCATTTTCCAGATGAAGAAAAAACAACAATAATCGCAACAATAAAGAAAACCGTATAGACACCACTTTAATTATTGAAAAGGTACAATAACAAATCAACAAACAAACCACTTGAACCATCGAATCATATTTAAAATAAAAGCCACCTTAAACAAATCAACGCAAACCTCGATAAAAAAGATCGAATCTCCAAAAAAATACCCAAAGCAAACTCTCATCAGATTGATCTTAACAAAATACAACCACATAAGAAACCACCGTATATTTGATAGATCTTAACATACCTCGTGACCGACATACCGATGCAATACAAACCAACCAAACCGACAAACCAAACACCACAAAAAACATACTCAAACCATCACCAAAACCACAAGACACCACCGGGACCACTGGAATATCAACGGAACCACCGAAACTCAAAAACCACCAGTTTTAGGTGGTGTTGGTGGCGAATTCGGTTGATGGTGGTGGCGGTGTCTGTGCCGGCGATGATACTTTTGAGGCTGAGATGAATGTGTGTTTGTGTTTTAGAGAAAAAGTAAGAAAATGGAGAGCATGTGTGTTTTTTTCCTTTGTGTGTTAGCTTTTTATAAGGAGGTATAGATAAGTTTCAACTTTTCAACTTTTCTCGAAGTGTTTCATTGTTTCCATTAAGATTAAACCGTGTATTCACGACTGACTCAAAGGGTGTAAAAAGAAGTCAACCTTTCCGAAATTATTCATAAGTTTTACAGTCCAACAATGTTTCCTAACATAGTTATAATACTTTCCAAATGCCAAGTTTATTCTCCTTTGCACCAATTTCCAGCAATAGGGAAAGTAATGAATACTTTCCAAATGGCCATTTCTTTCCAAACGCACAACTTGTTTCCAAACGGGCAGCTTCTATCAATTGTGTTCACTTTCAAGAGGTTGACCAAATTCAGTTTTTCACTTTCAAGGTTTGGCCATTTTTGTATTATATGTAGTTAAGACAAGGGAAAGATACATAATGCTTTTTATTTACTTAAATTTTAAAGGTTATAGGTGGAATATACACTCTTAGGAACAAATCTTTTACAAAATACATAAATTGTAAATTAAAGAGTAAATTACAAAGATGGTCTATGTGGTTTGCGTTGACTCACACTCTTGGTCCTTTGACTTTTTTTTTGCACAGATGGTCCCTAACTCCAAAACCCTTAACACTAAGAGTCCCTTGACCAAACGTAAATTAAATTTGACTGTTAATGGCCTTTATGTGACAGTCACATGAGGGTATTATTGTCATTTCATCTTCTTTTTCATTATTTTATTTTCAACAAACCTTTTTGGATCTTATATAAGTTTTTGGATCTTGAAAAAAAATTTGGTTTTTTTTTAACTTGCAAACACCACGATCATTTTCCAGATTTTGACATAAAAATCTGTTGCAAGGATGGTTTTTTTTTTGGACTTGCAAACACCACCATAATGATGCCTTCATTTGCTACAACAAATTATTACACCAACCACCGTCATTTATTCCGCCACCAAACCCAAATCACCACCACCATTAGTCCGCTACAAAACTATCTCCATCTCCAATTATCCAACCACACAACTTTCCTCACAGCCCAAACTGATACAACCATTGCTATAATCATAAACATCCTCTGCATAGGTTAATTCTTGACCCTTACTGTTGAGGTAAAATTTTGCACCAGGTCTCCTTAGCTTGAATCTTGAGCCTAGCGAGCCTGAAACGAGAACAAAACACGTTAGCCTTGCCTTGGGTTTTTTCCCAAGACCAAGCTCCGGTATGAGAATGAGTTTGTGTGTCTAGCGGAAGGAGAGTAAATATGGAAATGAAATAAATGTGTGTAATAAGTGAGTAAAAGTAAGTGATCCTTAGCATTGAATGTGGTTGGGTATTTATAATACCCCAACCACTGTACTTGACTGTCATGGGGAAATGGTGAGCCGGTCTACCTCTAGGCTAGGCTAGTAGGTTATTGTACATGTATGGGGAACTATGTCCCTGAAAACCCGGGGCGACGGCGCATGTCTGGTTCATGTTATTATCCACCGGTCCATGGTCATAACCTAGGTGATGAGACACCTTGGTCTTTCCCGAGGTACTTTATTATTATTACTTTATTTTCGGGATGTGCCGAACAACACGAATGAGTCCCGTCTGGAGTGAGTCGTCCGAACACATACACGAACATGTCCCCCCCAAGTATTGGAGTATCGGCCTTGTCGATAGTACAATATTTAAAAAATTTGCACTATTGAGCGGGCTAATGGACAAGCACAATATATGTAATAAGTTAAAAGGCACAGCTGTAAGTCATTTACCTTGGTTTTTGTGGTGATGACGCGTGTCCTTCCAGCGGTTATGATCCTTCTCTCTGACACGATTTGACCATCCCTTCTCTGATTTTACCTATAAATAGAGGGTAAAACCTTTCCTTTTCACAGTCTGATTCTGAACGATTTGCGATTCGTGCTATTTCCCTCTTCAGGTGCGTGTATTCCCTTCTCTAACTTTTCCTTTCTTCTTTATACCTTCTTTATCGCTCCATCCGGTCTTCAAGACATGTCCGATGATAACTCCCTTCCGGACAATCAAGAGGATGTGGGTGATTCCTCTTACGCCCCCAAGTGCGATATGCATATGAAAACTCCCATTTTAGATGAAGGGAACGTTAGTTAGGTTGCCAAGTGTTACGGTATTCCACTAGAGCTTAATCCCCGTCCGCCCCCAGACGGCACGACCATCCTTGATGTTTCGGATAATGCTATTGGCTTGTATCTTCATTTTTTCAAGCAAGGTGGTTTTAGGATTCCCACCTCCACCTTCTTTTGATGGGTGTTAAAGTACTTCAGGGCTCATATTTCTCAGCTAGTTTCGGATAAACCGGACGACCATGTTTGAGATGTATTGCCGAGCCTTAGGTTTTGAGCCTACCGTCCTCTTGTTTAGAGTGTTCTACAAGCTGTGCAAACAGGGCCACTGGTTCTCCTTCCAAAGCTGAGGAGGGAAGAACTTTCGCCCTTGTTTCAAAGAGATAAAGTTCAGTCTTAAAAATTGGAAAAAACAGTTCTTCCTTGTTGATCGTAGGGCGATAGCCATTCCTATGCCGTGGCGTCATCAGGATTCTAATGTTGTTGACCCACCTCCGCCTGCTGGTACTTACGACGAGGATAAGGTGGCGAGACTTCGTGAGGTAATCATCCCACTTCACAAGCCCCATCCAAGTTTGCTATACGCTGCCGGTCTTAGCTCTGTATGGAAGTATGCCGGTCATAAGTGTGTCTTGAAAGGTTCCGGGGGAAACGGTAAGGCGTCCAATTGTATATTCTATCTGTCCTACCTATGACTAACATTTTCTATCTTACGTTTTTCTTTATTGTTGTTTGCCTGTGATGCAGTTGTCACTATGTCTGAGTTCTTGTGATTTCCCGACTTTAAAGGAGCCAAAGTTAGTGCCGGTGAACCGCTGGATGAGGGTGAGAAGCATGTGACATACACTACCCCTCCAGCCAATAGTGTCAAAGACATTCCACCCAAGTCTAAATTGATGATAGCTGCTGAGCAACCTTGTGACAAGGTTATTGCTGCGAGGAAGATAAAGGAAGAAGCGGCATTGAAGGTTGCCGGTGAGGGTGGAGGGAGGAAAAAACGCTCTGTAGGAGAAGGAGCTTCATCTCATGTTGCTAAAAGGAAACGCGTTGATCAATCGTTTGATCATGAGTTAAGTTCCACCCGAGTGTCCTCCCCGGCTACTATCAACCGTGCTGATCCCATACAAACACTGACCAACGCTCCTCATATTGAAGATAATGCTGATCAAAACCGACTGCTTTCCCTTTGTCATCAAAGCGACGAGTTTGAGTCCCCTTTGACAAGAGATAATGCCAATCAACCTCCCCTCATCAATCCCCATGGTAATCTAGAAACCAATGTTGCTTTAACTGTTTCTCCTCCCGTTCCTTCGCCCGGCCACTCAGGTTTGTCCCTTCTAATTTATCTGTTCGAACGTCAAAAGTGTTTGCTCTGCCCTAATGACTTGTCATATTTTTAGCCCACTTTTCCGAGGCCCGTGAGCAGTCTTTTGGATTCTCGTTCGATCATGTGGACGAAGGAGGAAGTGAGTACTCTCCTTTCCTCTCCCTCTCCCTCTCTCTCTTTTTTTATATATATAATAACTCATTTATTGTATATCCAAGTACTTCCGCCGGGCGCTTTGGCAACCAGCCATTCACTCCCTAGTGGGGCTTGACGGACAATTCCAGGATGAACAATGCTGCCAATTGCTGAGACATATTGAAGAATTTGTTTACTCCTGCTGACTATGAATACTACAACGATGGAGTGCCGGATCATGAGGCTCTTAAGCGACCATGGCGTCAGTTGGGAATGTGTGTACAGACTCAGTCTAAAATGCTTTTGAGATATGAAGAGTTATCTGACCGATTTTCCGATCTTTCCCATGTCCATGAATCTTGCAAAGATGTTGAGCTCCGATACAGGAAGTGCAAGAATGAATTTGCAGGGCTTCAAGCTGCCAAGAATGCCGAGACTACTAAGGTTGAGCAGCTTGAAAAAGAGAAAGAGGTTCTGGCTGTGACTAACGCTGAGCAGGCTGCGAAGATCAAGGATTTGGAGGCTAGGTTGGCAGAGTCTGAGAAGGAAAACCGATCATTGTTGAAAGAGAAAGAAGACTATGATGTGCAGTGCGGCCAAGGGGAAATGGCGAGGCAGCGATTGATCCGTGACTACTTTCCAACATTTGTTCGTCACCTTCTCCAAAGTACCGAGTATAAGAAGTGCCTTTTAATTTGGAACTTGCGGCAGGGTGGTTAAAGGGAGTTAAAGAAGGACGATCGCCGGAAGCCGCATAGGCTATCCTTGACTCCTCCTCTGGCTTTGACTTGGAAGCTCTTGATAAGCTGTACCTGGCTTATGATGAGCCTTTTGTTAATAGGTACTCCTTCGTTGACAAAGTCGCCAATGCCTACCGCCAGACTTCAGCCGATCTTCAGAACTTGCTTCCGGACGAGAGCCCACCAACACCCGGACAAGTTAACATTGAGTCTGCTCAGTCTTGATTTTTGTAATAGTTTAGCTTATTTGTTGTCGAGTGATGGCATTGGATTGTAATTCCCTGTGTTGAACAATACTCTCTCAACTTTGCTATGATGTTCCTTTAATTGATGTGATGGAATATATTTTGCGTACTTTATGATTATTATAATATTATATATCTTTTGTTTTTGAAGACGCAACCGTTTGATGAGTAGCACCTAGGTTCCTCCCTATGAGATTAGCACTTTGGGGAATACAATTGTTCAGTGAGTAGCACCTCATCTCTTCCCTTGTGAATAGCACTTCGGGGCATATAACCTTTCGGTGAATAGCACCTAGGTACTTCCCTTGTGAATAGCACTTTGGAGAAAGCAACCTTCCGGTGAGTAGCACCTAGGTTCCCATGTGAGTAGCACTTTTGGGAGTTTAAAGTGACGAGCACTTTCTTTAGACATTGACTGCACATTTCTTCCGGAGGTAGCTAGCCGTCCGTCGGAGTCACAAATAACTTATGTCTAGAACAAATTTCGCTATGGAAAATTGCAATCATCCCAACTTGGGATGTAGCTCAATTGTCATTACAAATAAATTGGTTACAATACATCGTGAAAAATACATTTGTCTACAAATAACATTTCCTTAGGTTGACTGCATTCCAGGTGCGTAGCACTTCCCTATCTTCCATCGTCATTAGCTTGTACGAGCCGTTTTGGTAGGCCTCAATTACCCGATAAGGTCCTTCCCAAGTAAGTTTGAGCTTGTCCAAATTCTCCTGGCGGCTTGCTTCATTTTTGCGGTACACAAATTCCCCTACTTTGAAAGAGACTGGTCGAACCCTCCTGTTGTAATATTGTTCGACCTTTGCCTTATACTTTGCCTCTCTTATCACCGCAACTTTTCTTCTCTCTTACAGCAAGTCTAGATTCAGGCGCCTCTCTTCATCATTCGTTCCTTCGTCCACCATCATAGTTCTATGTGTGGGCATTCCTATTTCAGCAGGAATCACCGCCTCACTCCCATACGTGAGGCTGAACGGTGTCTCCCCATTACTCATCTTTAGCGACGTTCGGTGTGCCCATAGAACATTGGGAAGTTCATCAACCCATCCTGCCCTTTCTCTACTCAGCCGAGTTTTTATCCCATTCATCAAACTCTTGTTTGCCCGTTTGACTAGTCCATTGGCCTGCGGATGTGCTACAACCGTGTTTATTGGCCTTATCTTCAATCTTTCGCACCAGCTTTTGAAGGGATCTTTGACAAAGTTGGTACCATTATTTATGACTATAACGCCTGGCAGACCAAATCGACACACGATATTTTCCCACACAAATTTATTTACTTCTTTCCTAGTGGTTCTGGCATGGGGTTTAGCTTCGATCCATTTCGTAAAATAATCAATGGCTACTATGACATATTGTACTTTGCCTGGGGCTGCTGGCAATGGACCAAGGACATCCATGCCCCATTGGTAAAATGGCCAAGGGGCCATGATTGAGGTCATGAGATTTTTTGGCAGTTTGGGTACGGGAGAGTGTATCTGACAAGAATCACACTTTCGTATTTCTTCCCTTGCATCTCGGTGCATAGTCAGCCAGTAGTATCTGTGCCGTATTGCTTTAGCCACTACTGACTGTGGGCCAGAGTGCATTCCGCATGCTTCTATGTGAATCTCTTTGATGACATAGTTGGCCTGCAATGGGCCCACACATCGCAGCATAGGCATTAGGTAAGATTTTTTGAAGAGTATGTCTCCTTCCATTGTATACTGGCTAATTTTCATCTGAAGAAGACGAGCTTCATTCTTTTCAGCCGGCCAAATACCTTCCTTCAAACATTTCATAATCGGAGTCATCCAATTATCTTCTTCTTCTTCTACTACCGAGCTAACCTCTACTACCTCCACCGATGGCTTGCTTAGCACTTCCACTAAGATTTCCTTCAATAAATGATTGAACGCCACCGTGGCGAGCTTACTAAGCACATCGGCCTTCTGATTCTGGTTGCGAGGGATGTTTAATATCCAGAATTTTTTGAAACTGCCTATGCAGTTTTTTGCCTCGGCCAAGTATTTGACCATCTTTTCACTACCGGCTACAAAATTACCATTGATCTGACTGGCGACCAGCTTGGAATCTACTTTCACAGATAATGCCGATACCTTCATCTCCTTTGCCATCCTTAGACCGGCCAGCAATGCTTCGTACTCTGCCTGATTGTTCGTGCTTTCGAAGTTCAACCTTAGTGCGTACGTATATTCTGTTTTCGTTGGGCTGATTAACACCAACCCTGCTCCGGAACCGCTCTTGCTGGACGCTCCGTCTGTGTAGAGCGTCCATTCGTTTTTCTCATCCGGACTTTTTGGCTCAGCTGTGACTTGCTCTACCATTTTTGCGTTGCTGTCGACGGGAATTTCATTGATGAAGTCTGCTAAAACTTGCCCTTTGATGGCGTTTTGGGGCTCGTACACTATGTAATATGTTCCCAGCTCGATCGAATACTTTGCTAATCTCCCTGAGGACTCCACCTTATTCAGGATCTGCTTGATCGGCTGATCTGTGATGACCTTGATGGGGTGAGCTTCGAAATACCGTCTAAGCCTTCTTAAAGTGTGTAATAAGGACAAGGTCAATTTTTGTAACAGAGCGTAATTTCGCTCGGCTTCATGTAAGGTTCTGCTAACATAGTGTATTGGGTGTTGCCTACCATTTTGTTCTACCAGTAACACCGCACTGACTGCTTCCCTTGCCGCAAACAATTAGACATAAAGAGTTTCCTTTGGACGGGGGGTTGCTAATGATGGGAGGTTGACAATAGTTTTCTGTTAGGATCTCTGGGAAATAAGAGTTTCTCAGTGATGGGAGGATTGTTGGGATATGAGAAATAAGGAATTTCTCATTGCTGCCGATAGTGAAGCTGGTTCCTGCCGATAGTGTTGCATTGCTGCTGCGGTTGGTTCCTGCCGATAGTATTGTTTTGTTTCTGCCGATAGGGTTGATTGCTGCGGATAGTTATTGTTTGTTATCCGTAGGTTTAGAAAGTTTGTTAGATTTATTTTTAGAAGAGATTGTTGTTTATCTCTTCACACGTTTTCTTGCAAGACGGGTTAGGGTTAGGGTTTCTTATTGTTATAAAAGAAACATCCCGTCCATATGTTTAATACATTTTTTACGATTTCAATATTCAATAACATCTTTCTTAGTTCATAATCTGATCCATAGAGGATCATTGTCGTTTAGAGTTTTCTTCTTTATTATACTTGTTGTTTAGTTTCCGCATAAACACTTGTATACCATACAGAGGTTCTTGTTTAACCAAGCTCAATCTAGCTCGAAGTACTCGATCCTACAATAGTTTTCTTAAGCTCTTGAAAATCTTTCTCAGCGTCTTCTGACCAACGATACTCGTCCTTATTTTCTTTGGTGATATTCTTCAAAGTCTCGAAGAAAGGCAGTGACCTCTCGGCCGACCTGGCGAGGAAGCAGTTCAGGGCTGCCAATTTTCCCGACAAACTCTGTAGCTCCATCCACGTCCGGGGCGACGCCATGACTACCACGGATTTTGTTTTGCCGGATTCACCCGGATACCCTCGGATGCTATCATATATCCCAGAAACTTCCCTTCTTCAACACCGAATGAGCATTTCTTAGGATTTAACTTCATGTTGATTCGTCGTAGGTTGTCGAAGGTTTCTGCTACATTGACTAGTAACGCTTTCTCTGTAGGGCTCTTGATGACCATGTCATCAATGTATGCTTCTAGGTTCCGGCCGATCTGTGAGTGGAAATTTGAATCTACCAGTCGCTGGTAGGTTGCCCCTGCGTTCTTCAACCCAAACGGCATCTTAGTGTAACAGAAAGTCCCTTGATCGGTATAAAAGGCCGTTTTCTCTTCGTCTTCCTGCGAAATTTGCACTTGATGGTATCCCTTGTAAGCATCCAAAAAGCACTTATACTTAGACCCGACGACTACCTCATCTTCAAGTCGATTTCTGGGAGGGGGATAATTCTCCGGGCATGCAGAATTGAGGTTCTTAAAATCGATGCACATCCTCCAGCTTCCATCTCCTTTCTTTACTAACACTGGGTTTGATATCCATGTTAGGTATCGCACCGGTCGAACTATCCCGCCTTCATCCACTCGTTCACTTCCTTAGTCAACACTTGGCTTTTTTCGGCAGAAAAGGTTCTCCTTTTCTGGCCGACAGGTGTTATTGATGGGTTTGCATTCAGTGTGTGCTCTATGATGCGACGGGGCACACCGGTCATATCTGTTGGTTCCCATCCAAACACATCCAGACTTCTTTTTAGGAGGGATTTCAGCCCCGCTGAGCCCGATGCCGACAGGTTTCGTCCGATGGTGACTAATTGATCCGGGTAAGCTGGATTCACAAGGACTTCTTCAGTCAAACCAACCTCTTGCCTATCATCTCCCTCTAGATCTTCTTCTACTATCCTTCTTTTCTCTGCCCTGCACTCATACACATGGACCGATTGAGTTACTAGGGTAGCAATTCCTCTGGGTGTGGGAAATTTCATCATGGAGTGAATGGTGGAGGGGATGGCTCGCAATTTCTTCAATCCACTCCTTCCCAATATGATGTTGTGCGGGGAAGATGCGGATACCACTATAAATTTCATGGTTGTTCTATTGCATAGATCGTCATTGCCAAAGCATACATCTAGCTCTATCTTTCCTAAAGGTTTAACCTGCTCACCTGAAAACCCAGACAAAGTCGTGTGCGTCTCTACCATTCGTGCTCTGATGGACGGATGGAAGTTGTCGAAGCACTGCTTATACATAATCTCCACTGAAGCTCCTTCGTCCACGTGGATCCGTCACACAAGATACCCTTCGACCTCTGCCTCAACGACAATGGCTGCTTCTGACAAGTCTTCTGCTCCTACCGGAGGAAAGGTTATCGGGACGTTCATCCAGGCTTCCTCCGTGACCATTGTCTTTCTCTTCCTATCTTTCCCCATGAAATTAACCATGTTAATTATTTTTGCTTTCTGAGGACCATTATTTCTGTGTTGAGCATTTCCCCTTTGCCGCACATCTTTGACCAAATGATTTAGCTTACCGGACACCAGAGCTAGCTCTAACTGTTTCTTGTGCTGGTAGCAATCGTTGGTGTAGTGACCTTTCTCTCCATGGTAGCCACAGTACCGATCCAAATTCTCCTTTATGGGGGTGCCTGGGAGTGGAAGGGATTGAGGCAGCCGCAAATGATGCTCAATAGCAAGTATCTCTTTAGGGGTGTTTACCAACGCATCCAACGTTAGCTTATTTCTGCCATCCCTCCATCCGTTCGCATTATTTCGATACGGCTCATACCTGGGTGCCACATACGGGACTATTGTTTGGGACGCTGGAAATGCTTCGGTCCTGTCCTTCTCCTATCGTCGAAGGATTGATTCTTGTAATACTTCTCATGCCTCGGAGGTTGCTGACTTGCTATGTCTCTGCGTGCATATTCTCCTTTTGGTAATTCCGTACTTCGAAAGGCTTCCTCCGAACGGACGAAATCGTCAAATCTCTGTAACATTTCATCGACTGTCCTTGGAACGCTATCTGAGAATTTCTTAGCCAACTCCAGGCAGTGGTGACCGTTCATGAAGGAGGAAATACGCATTAACTCTGGTACGTCCGGAAAGTAGTTTGCCTCGCTCACCCATCTTTCTTTGAAGTCCGGGAGACTTTCGTTAGCCCTCCGACGGATTTTGTCGATCTCCGTTGGGTCTTTAGCACATGCCCTCAAGATACTGAACCAGTTAAGAAATTTCCTTTGGAGTTCATCCCACCCGTCGATACTTCCGGGTGGTAGCTTGTCAAACCATCCCCTGGCCTTTCCGTCCAGGGTTTGTTGGAACATACGGCACCATACAGGCATCGGCCATTCCTCGTGATTCCCAGCCCCGGTGAACCGATTGATATGGTCATCGGGGTCAGTGGTCCCATCATACAGCTTGAGGTTTGACGGGATCTTGTGCTTAGGAGCCGAGAACTCTATAATTCTTTTTGTGAACGGACACTTTATCACCTCTTTGAAGGGTCTGCTCAAGTCGTCTCCTACTACTGCTTTCCCTTTGTCATTCCGCCTTTCTTCAACTTCTTCTTCTTCTTTCTCCGAGTCAGTCAACCCTTCTTCGAAGTTTAACAACATGGGCTTGATTAAATTATGGTTGCTTTACTGCTTCAAGAGCTCTTTGAGGGCTGATACGTGTCCCTCTATGATGCTTCGGGGATCTGGAGGATCTGTGGCGTTTCTACCAGAACCCTCCGGCTCGTCTGAGCAGTTAGTGGGTGTGCTAGGACTGGGTCCCGTCATTCTAAACTCGTGGTAGATTGAAATTTAGGTCCCACGGATGGCGCCAGTTTGTTGAAGTAAAATCTTGCACCAGGTCTCCTTAGCTTGAATCTTGAGCCTAGCGAGCTTGAAACGAGAACAACACACGTTAGCCTCGCCTTGGGTTTTATCCCAAGACCAAGCTCCGGTGTGAGAATGAGTTTGTGTGTCTAGCGGAAGGAGAGTAAATGTGGAAGTGAAATAAATGTGTGTAATAAATGAGTAAAAGTAAGTGATCCTTAGCATTGAATGTGGTTGGGTATTTATAATACCCCAACCACTGTACCTGACTGTCATAGGGAAATGGTGAGCCGGTCTACCTCTAGGCTAGGCTAGTAGGTTACTGTACATGTATGGGGAACCATGTCCTTGAAAACCCAGGGCGACGGCGCATGCCTGGTTCATGTTATTATCCACCGGTCCATGGTCATTACCTAGGTGATGAGACACCTTGGTCTTTCCCGAGGTACTTTATTATTACTTTATTTTCGGGATGTGCCGAACAGCACGAATGAGTCCTGTCCGGAGTGAGTCGTCCGGACACATACACGAACACTTACCAAAATATGCGTCACAAACGCCAACAACAACCCAACAACAACCCAACAACAACCCAACAACCGTACATAAAAACCCAATCGCAAAACCCTCAGCTCCTAACTGCATCCCATACCCTTGATAAAAATAAACCAACTTATTCGGATCATTCCTATCCGATATAAACATAGGCATTTTCCTAATTATATTGTGCATCGTACCCGAAACACTAAAAAAGTAAACAAACACAGAACAAGATAACCAAACTCTCTTATCATGTAACAACGTCTCACCCGCAAACACCCTTTTCACCAAAAAGGGCAACGACACAATAAAAACCGCAACAATAAACCCAAACTGCGTTTTTGACACAATAGGCGGACGATGAATCTCCCCTATCTTAACCTCAACTTTCCCTTCAATAAACTCCGCCATTGATTGTGTGGTTGGATAATTCAGCTGTCCACACCCACCCCCACGACATCAGTCCATCTCCATCAACACCACCAAATCGCCACCATCTCCATCATCAGTCCACCACTAAATTATTAAACGAGAATCAATAACAAAGGAACCAAGAACACGAGGGAATTTAAGTTTGGTTTTGTGCTAATGGTTTATGGTTATTATATTTGGATCTATGTTGATATGTTATTATTGATTCATAAGTAAAGAAACAACAATAAGAAACAATAGTTGTTGATTGCATTCGTGAATCTGGATCAAAGAAAGAATGAGGGTAGGTGGGTGAGTGGTAAGTGAGATAAAGAATAAATGTTTATTATTTATTTTATATTTTATATTAAAGATTTTGTATATTTGAATAAAGAAAGAAAAGAGAAAAGACAATGATACCCTCGTATCCAAGTCACATGAGGGGTGTTTAACAGTCAAATCTAACATCGTTTGGTCAAAGGATTATGAGTGTTAAGGGTTTCGGAGTTAGGGACTGTCTGTGCAAAAAAAAAGTCAAATGAACAAGAGTGTGAGTCAACGTAAACCACAAGGACCATCTTTGTAATTTACTCTGAATTAAATTTGTTTACCTATATGACATATTTTAGTTTGATAAATTAAAGGAACGAGGGGGAGGGGCCCGCCGCGTTACGTCGGGGGCGTTTTCCTGTTTTTTTAACTGTCGTGTTACGAACGTGATTGTTGGAAAACTGGATAGATGTATTATTAGCCTGCTGCTTACAAAAGATTACATGGATAACGCAGCCTCAAAATAAAAAAAACTTTAGAAACAACTGGACATGCAACATAAAATACAGGGAAACACAGCAGGCTGTATGTTCAAGCAAGCATGATGAAAACCATACAAACATGCATCTACAGGAAATATGAGTGAGATCTGAACCACCAACCAAGTACTTTGCGCTGAAGAAATCTCTAATAAGTTCTGGAAAAAACTGGGAGACGAATCGAAATGTATAGCACATTCAAGACTAAATAGCCGCTGAAAATATGGACTAACTTTTTTGGGCCTGTGAACACATCATATTGGACTGATACCATTCAACGGTAGCTCAAACACTTTTTTGTAGGGATATACATATTATATTTGGCCGTAGGGATATTACACCAAACACTTTTTTATAGGGATATACATATTATATTTGGCCGTAGGATATACATATTATATTAAATATTTTATTCAACGACAATATTTTATTGACGCCTCGGAACTCGGTCCATTGCCAAATGAGTTATATATAATACATTATATTAAAGGTTATTTTCGACATTCATTCACATCTTTCATTTCTTTTTATAAAGGAAGAGTTATTTTGATGTTTTCTTTTAGAGAGACACGATGTGGACTATGTCGTATTAGGTGTGGATGTATGAATATTTGTGTCTCACTTTTTTTACTAAGTATTACTGTAAATTTTAAAATTTGATATTATTGTTTAGAATGTATTTTTGCATTATTTATTAAGATCGTTTGAAGTTAAATCTCGGGCGCAACGCGTGGGGTATATCATCAACTCTCTCAAACTTAAAATAGAAAACTTTCTTTTATCTAATTTGCCTCTAGTTTTCGAACCAGGTCTTCGAAAACTAAGAAAAAACGACACTCGAGGCAAAAATAACTCAAAGGGTAAAATTATGAAACAACATAAAAAGTAAAGGTGCTTAGGTGAAAATAACCAAAAGCATGAAAAAAAAATAATAATAATAAATAATTTTTCAAACAAAACGCTAGAACCTTGTATTTCAGGGTTTTAGGGGGCTTTTCAATAAACCTTAGTAATCGGTTCTTAAATAAGGTACTTTTTCCACTTTCTGTATTGTTTTTTTTTTTTAGTTTGTGTTATTATAGAGTTCTAGTTTGTATCCTAATTAAGTCTATGATGAAAATTTGTGGTATGTCAGGAAGCGAAAAAACAATGGCGGATTCAATTATTGTTTCGGAGACATCGTCAAATTCATCCCAGCTGAATCCTCCGTCTCGTACGATATGTCGAGTTTATGTTTTCAGAACCCGAAAACTGTTTCTTTTTGTTTTTGTTATCATATATGTAAAGTCATTATCTTAGGGTGCTTATATTGGGGAGTTGTAGGTGTTTGTTTAAGCTTATTGGCTTATGTGATTACGGCTTATGTTTCATAAGCCCAATTTTTCCAGCTTAATTCGAAACTTATTTATAGGCTTATAAGTCTCAAAATAAGCCGGAAAATGAAACATAAGCCGAAATCAGAGAAGCTCATAAGCCCAAAAATAAGCTTAAGCAAACACCTTATTGGTAATTGCTTATGTATGAAACTTAGAGGGTGTTTGGAATTGCTTATTTTTTCGACAATTGTTTCTAGAATTTTATTTGTAGTAGGTGTTAGGTTAGATATGAAGGTAAAAGAGTAATTTTGATGCCATCTAAGATAAGGCTGCTTATTTTGTCCAGAAATAAGCGGATAAGTACAAGCAGTTTGGATGACACAAAAATGCTTTAGCTTAAAATTTGGCAGATGAGCAAAAGAGCATAAAAAGGGATGCAATCTCGAACACACTCTTATTGCATTTTGTTACAACATAAGCGAATGGAAACAGTCTTTTGTGAGGTGCTTATTGTTAAGCAAATAACAAAAAGTATCTTAATTAGAAGAAGCAAGTCCAAGCACTATGTGGTTTGTTACTGATTATCCGATTATGATCATTTTTAAAACACATTATTACTTTTAAACACAATGCCAAACACCCGTTTTATATGCATTTTTATGTGTTCTATAGTTTGATTTTGTTCGCTCTAAATGCTGTTCTTTGGAATTAAGTTTGTTATTTCCGAGAATGTGTTTAATTTGCAGATGCCAGAAACAGTTTTCACAATATACATGTCCTCGATGTAATACACGTTATTGCTCCCTTCCGTGTTACAAGGTACGCTTATCTTAGTCTTCTTGTATTGCATAAATTGGTGTCCACCTTAAGAGCTATTTTTGTTTCACATTTTTGTTAAGAGTCTAACACTCAAAAGGAAAAAGAAAATTTTCTAATTTGGACTCATTGTTGTGAATTTTTCAAAAAAAAAAAAAAAAAAAAAAAAAAAAAAAAAAAAAATTTTTCAAAAAAAAAAAAACGTACTTTGAATGAAAAACTCACACATGCCCTAAGCATACACATTCGTACTGCTAGGCTAAAGGCCCATTGGTGAAAATATTCAAATACTGAAGCTATCTTTAAAGTAATGAACTTAATTATCTAGGGTAACATACGTAATTTGTAAATCTTCAATTTTTGATTTCGTTGGATTGAAAACAGATAGAAAATTTCGAAAATGTTAGGAGTTGTGGCAATTTAGTATGATAGAATTTTTATTTATTTTTTAAAATTAGGCACTGAAAGCGGGCTGAAATGGTTGCTGGAATTAGTTTTATTAATTGTTTTTTAATAACGATTGCAGTCTCATAGTCTCAGATGCACAGAATCATTTATGAGAGATAATGTGATGGGGGAGATGCAACAAATGGAACCTGGTGACGAAACTAAGCAGAAGATGCTGGACATACTGAAACGTTTTCATTCAGAGGAAGAGGCTGATAGCATGGACAATGATGATGGTACATTTCCAATATAAGGCAGCTTTTTTGTAACATTGCTCATTTAGATTTAATTGCTTGCTTCAGCTCTTCTATTTTCCTTCTGAATGAATTATGCTGCTGTAATTGTTAATGATCGTTTCTGCATCATATTCTTGCCAGTTTTAGCATCTAGCTGATGTAAATCGTTCTTACTTAGTTGTTTGTCTTTTCAGGATCAGTGGAATCAGCTTTATCAGAGGAGACCATTCAAAAGATCATGTCTGGTATGTTTGTAGATTATTTCTATTTCACTATCAAGCCAAAAATGGGTGGGTTGGGTAACGAGTCAAAAGGCGTAACTTCTGATCTTACCTGGAAATTTCTCTTGGATTTTTCAAATAACATGTCCTAAATACGATAATAATAAATACAGTATAGTTAAAGTGATAAGTTATTTTCATAAATAGAACATATTACGATGTTTTATGCATTGTGAGTACATTGTGAGTAACTTTCGACTGTTCTCGTTTTATCTGCATGTTAAGTTTTACTCATTTGAACTGCTAGGGGCAAAGTTAACCCACATTGACCTGTTTATCCATAAATGGGTTGAAATTGCCACCTAATTGAACCTATATCTTTCTTATAGGTGTTCAAATCAGCTTTGATGATTTATCCACCGGAGAAAAGAAACATTTCCAAAGAGCCGTAGCATCTGGAGAGCTAAGCAAATTAATCGAACCATGGGAACCCTGGTGGTTAAAACCCTCCACGAGATCAATATCTCTCAGCCCAGAAGGAACTCAACGTGTTCAACCCATAACAAACGAAGAAATTGACCCACTGAACAAAACCTACGAAGTTCCACCAGGCCCAGAAACCGCACTACCTCCAATCAGCAAACTCACATCAACTGAACCATCCCCGCTTTTAGCCATTCACCTTGTCGACATCTTATACAGCTACTGTTTCACTCTTCGTCTATACAATGGAGATTGGGAATCAGACCCTGTGGGGTCAACCACAGTGGTTTTAAGCATATCGTCTGTTTTGGGTCAAAATGGTCAACCCGAAACTGTTTCAGAAGCGTTGTCTTATTGTTTGGAACAAACGTGCTCACCTGCTTTCCGACACATGCGTGGTTCACAGTTTGGTTTGGGGATTCTTGACGATGTTGTGAGCTTATTGTCACTCGGAGGGGATGGTTTGGTATGTGGACTTTGTGATCTGCATAGGATGATCAAAGCCAGTATGAAGGAAGTGAAGATGGAGAAGACACACAAAGATATAAAGGGGAAGCTTAAGTCGGGTGAGCGAAAAGTTTACTTTTTGATGTGTTGGGTCCACGAGCAGCCACAAGAGGCATGGTCATCTTTGGCTGGACTAGTGACTTTGGAAAAGAATGCAGCTATGGATTATAAAGGAATGGTACGGGTGATTGGAGGGCTGAAAAAAAGGAAGAAAGGAAGGGAAAAGTTATAATCGAAGAGGTGTTGTAAGTTTTAAGCCAACGTGTTGGTGCATTCATTTTCATTCAGTTTTGCAGGTTGAACGCAGAAATATATGAAATTGAATTTAATTGGTAGTTTCATTTGGTTAGAAGTAAAGGCTCTTTGTTTGTTTGAATATGTGGATATATGTCACACTTTAGAGTTTGTATCTGTATATTTGAAGATTATGTGATTATGCGTAAAATCGTAAGTAGAATATATTGGCTCAACTGGCGTAATTAGATTAACATATCTTTTGTCTAACTTAGAGGGAATGTAATTTTTCATTTTAAAAAGGTAAAATATAATTAATTTGGTGTCTTAAAATAAAGACTTAAAATGGTGAGTTACGATCATTTGAAGTTATACTTTTTTGCTAAACTAGTATATTAGCGACTTTTTTATAGATGACCATCATATAAACGACATGAATATTATGTTGGACATTATACCATATGTATGTGCATGTGGTGAAAAGTTCGAGATAGTTGATACAATATTTGATCCACATAGATCAAGAAAAGAAATTTGCTATTTATATATTGGTATAGGTAACATATCTTGATATTAGTTAAGTATGGCGTTGTACATGTGAGGTACAATATCATGAAGTTAAATGCTATATCTAACCATCATCTCCGCAAACCGCCATTATCTATAAACCTTTTTTACATTGGTCATGTTTGGTAATAGTATTGTATATTAACAATTTGAGCATCACTTTGTATCCAAAACATTTGGTGAATCGAGTGTCAAAGAAAGAAACTATGGGGTAAGTATGATTCACTTTGATATTAGTCAGTGTTGATGGCGGTTGTACATTGTGATGGTAAATATCATGAGAGGTTAAATGCATGATATCTAACCATCACTCTTCGCAAACCGGCATTAACTCATATGGGTATTAACCTTTTTTACATTGGTCATGTTTGGTAACTAGTATTGTAACTAAATTAATTCATATATATGAGCATCAACTTTGTATCCCAATAGTACCAGTATTGCATCTGCGCAAATCATCGGTGAAGTCGACCTGTCAAAGAGCAAGCAAACAGTGATGCTTGATTTTTATGATACAATTTGCATAGGTCGTAAAAGATTGGGCGATTAAAATAAAAAGTAATCTAAAAAGAGATGACTTAGACCGGTACTAATGGTGACCATAGACGACGGCAATTATCATTGTCACCTCAGCGCCAACTCAGTTAATTGACGAATTACGGAGGTGCACTTCATCAATTGTGAAATTTAACTTAATCCGTGCAATCAATACCTTGTTGAAAATATGGCGATTATCAATTAATTTTCAAACAATGTGTGTGAATAGTATTCGGCTCATTTGAAACCGCTTACGGAATTTATCATCGTCATGCATTGGGTTTTGAGTGAAGTAAGCGGCCGCGAGACAATTATGAGCACCGTAACAATCACTATCTATCAAGTTACGTGGGGTTTTTGGATTGAAGAAATGAAAGCTTAAATAATCATAGCGGCTTTTTTTAAAAACTCAATTTTATTATTGTTATTGTTGTTGTTAAAAATGCAGCATCTGCACAAGTCCAAACAATAGAAACAAAAAACATTTGTTTTCATCTTTTAACTTCTTCAAACTCATTCCAAAATCCATAAACATAATTCAACCCCTTCTCATATTCATTTTCTTCAACCTCGTCACAAAATTCAATTCAAACCTTTTCACTTGAATACCCATCTCTAATTACTAGTACCCTTTCATATAAACACTATATACACATATTGAAACCCCCCCCCCCCCCCCCCTCTTCCCTCCCGACACACATGCATTAACACACTCAGATTTGATGATGTTGATAGGAATGGCGGCAGTGGCGAATCTAGGGAATTTAGTTGTGAGGCAATTTTTTTTTACCCAAACTCCAAATAATATAGAGTAAAAAGTATGGCATTACATTAAGCATATACAAGTTGCCAACGTTACTTAAATGCCTTTCAACGAATTGTCTCTTTGGTATTTTATGGTCTATAGGTGCTTCATCACATAATAATGTCGCTACCAAACAAGCACAACAATCTGACTAGCACTCGTTCAAAACAAAATCTTTAATTTGTTTGTTTTGGTTATACTCGTGTTTTGCATATTTGTGTATTGAATCTTTATAAGGGAGCCCGAAAGCCAGACTAATAATTAATCATTTGGGCAACATTTGCTTTTTATTCAATATAAAAGGGCCTTATTTGCTTACTTTATTATTGGGCATATGAATCATCATTGACTAGCAATGTAGCATAGTATACGGAGTATAAATTTTGTTCTCTATTTGTCTTTCGTGTACGATTGTTCCTTTTTAACCAAATACATATAGTAGATTGGATCAAGAAGTTTATAAAGTCACTCATATACCAGAAGATTGAATCGCATAGTTTATAGACTGACTCGTATATCAATGAGAGTATAATTGTATTAGATGAGGATCTCAACAAGTTATTAGTCTGTAATTACATAATACTCTAGTTGTTAATCGTGTATATCCAAAATATTACTATAGTTGAATTAAGAATCATATTATACACTGTTAAATACACTAGTTATGAATAGCATTAGATGACGGATATCAAAGTTCTTAAATGTATGTCAAAGTTCTAAAATTTATAAAAAGTTGATAACTTGTATACGAATTGAGAGCATATGCCTCTTTGTGATGGTAAATTTCATACGTATATCTAACATCACATAGTATTTACTATCACAAAGTCTCATAGCCATCAACTTGATACCACTACCATGAATATAAAACGTGTACACAACAATATATAAATAAGCAAAATTTCTTGTCTTTGGCCAATGTGGGATTAAATTTTATATCGAAGCTGGTTCTCGAAAAAGTTGTTCTAATAACACACGCAACATACATCTAGTAAAATGTCACAACTATCATGTCGTTTATATGATGGGGAAGTTTATAGACTCACTCGTCTAGTAAAATTAGATTATATATACTTTTTAGAAATGAAAAATTGCAATCCCGTTAAGTGAGACAAATAACGTAATTTCGATTTATAGTTTACTAAAAGGCTAACGCCAGAAAATTTTATTCAAGATCACTCTTCATTGCTGAGGTAATTTCTACAGGAAAGTTTACATCTCAAATAAAATTTGCAACAGAATTAAAAGCTACATATGCCACTATATGTGCAACGGGATTACACGTACGGGGAATCCAAGAGAAACACAAATTTAGTTGGGATGCCCAATCCTTAATGTCACCAACAATAGCATCAAGTGACCAAGGAGGGTCTGACTCGAATGAAGCAAGAGAGATAGCAAGCTGTGAATCAGACTCGATTATCGCATTGTACCACCTTTTCGTCATTGCAAGACTACACACACAACGTAATGCTATAAGCTCGGCAGCAATTGCTAAAGAAGCATGTCATCTTTCTCCAAGACATAAAAGCAAAGACCCTTCACAATTTCGAGCCGCAATACCAACAGCACCTTGGTTCAATTTACCATCGCATTTAAGCTTCACAATGTTAGAAGTAGGCCCACTTATGTGAAGTTTCTTGAGAGGAGTCGTGAAGAACCAAAGGATTAGAAGCTGAGAAGTGTGAAAGAGTATCACAAGTTATCTCTAGCAACAGCCATCAACTTTTTAAGTTTTTATTGTTTTACTTCTTTTGGCTAAACCTACCGAGCAAGTCATTTTTTCATTTGTACAAATCTTTCAACGATATTACATTCTTGTCTGTCAAAGTATATTCACGAATGGTTGATCTAAGGTTGAACCATATCGTATGCATGGTGTAGTTCAAAACATCTATATTGGGATCCTTATCGTAAAACCGCACGTCTAACATAACCTACAAAAAATAGATTCATCCGAATTGCGTCAGTTTAGTCAAACACAATTTCTTACCAAATTACAAGTTATTAAACCACCAAAGAAGAGCTTTAAAAACTTGGTTGAAAGATGTTACACATTGAAATAGGGAAGGAAAAAAAAAAACTATATGTTCCAATATAATGAACAAGAAAAGAACATCCAATTCTGTTTGTCAGACGGATTATTTATGGTGAATACATCCAGTCTAACATTTATCTGCATGATACATGATGGACAATGAATATTTGACATATGGGTACCACCGAAAGGAAACAACATGATCCTAAACACAGAATTGGTCTTCATTTATCAAGTAAGATAGAGAAGACTTCATTAACAAGAACAACAGTATCCTATACCACTAAAACCAAGCTATGAACTAGACTCGACTGACATTGTGAGATATCTCATGATTTCATCTCCACAAAAAGACTGGCCTGAGGATGTAGTCGAACTTCCTTGAGGGTCATAGAGAGTTTGTCTTGACCATAGAGAACACGAGGGAAATTGGTGACCAGAGTGTAACTTTCTAGTTCCAAGCTTCCGGAAGAATCGACAAAGTCGTATAGAGATTGTATTGTTGCAGTAGAATGAAACCTCCTTCCCTTTCGTTCTCCATTTGGTAATCTCACCAAAACCTATGTCATCAAACATTTAATATACACATGTAAATACATCAAGTTGAATGCAATTATGAATCTATAGAGACAATTTCATTCTGCAAATATATCAGTCAAATAGGACGAAGGGGTCAAAAGTCAAAGTGTATTTTAAGGCATAAAACCTCCTAAATCAGTATATTATTGAGTTAAATATCTAAAATCGTATTTGGGTCATTAATCATGCATAGAAAACTTAATCAAGACAGATGAAAAGGGTGCCAGGTGAGCCCCACCTGACCTGTATCATAAGTAAATATTATCCATCCTACTCATTTTATCTGTTCTAGAGAAAGAGGTGGAAAAACGCCCAACCTCAAATATATCTATGAGACTGAGTAATAGAGTCTCAGTTTCTAGAACTTTGTTGTTCCACATATTTATTTGTTTATAATGATCTCCGATTTACAACTAATTTGGAATGGAAGATTTATTCTTATACAAACAAATTTATATCAGCATAGTTTCTGACAAGTTCACAAATTATATAACTTCAGATGACGAGAGACTCAATTGCTAACACTCTATTTGCTAACACTGTGTTCTCAAGTATGATTTTAGAGGGAAATGGAAGTAAATGAAATGGAAATAAAGAAATGGAAGTAAATGAAATGGAAGTTATGAAAATAATTGTGTTCTTAAGTTTGGAGTGAAAGAAAGGTAAAGTAAAGAAATGTTGTCACTTTTTATATTTTTACTATAATACCCTTGTACACATACAATAAATACAAATTGGTGAGGGGCATTTTTGTCACAAATATTATTTAATAATGGGACCCACTCACTTTACTTCACTTGCAGCCCAATTATGGGCTGAAAGTTTGACAAGGAAAAAACAAAGGACTTTACTTCCTTTTACTTCCTTTACTTACATTTACTTCTTCCCAAATCTTGAGAACATGATTTTTTTTTCATTTACTTTCATTTACTTCCTTCAAAATCTTCAGAACAGAGTGCTAACTGTGTATTTGTCTCTAGCAGTTGCTGCTTTGACAACCTATGCATTTTTTTCATTCACGTAATGATACCACACATACCATTAATCCTCAAAAACCAAAAGTAGGAATGCAATAATTTAAATTATCTTTATTTCTCCTAATCCAGATTGATTTGTCAAAGAACGAACAATAGTAATAAAAAATAAATAAATAAATAAATAAATAAAATAAATAAAAGAAGGGAAAAAGAAAAAAGAGTAATATGTCATATTTTACATTTGTAATTCATTGGTTTAACAGGAAGATATAATTCAAATTTTAGTTATGTTAATTGAAGGGAGAATTTCGTTTATATCCTTAGAAAACTATACAATTACATCAATATCCTTGTAAAATTGGTAGTAACATCAATATCCTTTGTAAGCTGAATATACTCACAATTACCCAAATAAATAAATTAAATATACTTAATGGATTTACTATTTTAACTCTTATAAAAACGTTAAACATCAAGTTATGTGACCAATTTAATCTCATGTCCTAATTATACAAAAACAAACTTAGTAAATCATTACCATGTTTCAATCACATGTTTCTTCCTAAACCTGCGCCTCCTTATACACCTTCATTTCCTTGAAAATTTTTGGTAAGGCTTTCTTTCAGAAACATGATTGTTAAATACTTTCGAGTATAATTTTATTTCTCATTAATATATCACTACGTTGTTTCAAGTACTTCATTTGAATATGAACCAGATAACCTACGACCACAATTTGAGACTGAATCATGAGTAAAATGGCTCAAGGAAGAAGAAAAAAATAATGAAGATGAAGACACGTGTGATTGAATAATGGAGTACCTTGACTTTGTTTATTAGGATAAAGGGGTATAAAACTTGTTAGTTAATATTTAGACAACAAATCTTTTATATTTTAAACCATTTTATAACAAAGTTGGATGTTTGGTAAATATGAGCATTTTGAAGTTTTTAAAGGATATTGATGTGATTGTAAAATTTGTAAGGATATTGACTTAATATTCAAGTTTTCTAAAGATATGAAATGTCTGTGAAATTCAGAACTTTAAGATTTTAAGGAGCAACTATTAACGTTTGGTTTCCCAAGTTAATATATAATCAAATACTGAATTTAATAAAAGTTATATATTTCTCAGGAAAAGATTCAGACCTACTGCAACTAAATTTAAAATACATGTTTCTTTTTAAAAATCTAACATGCACATGTATTACCATGAGAACGAGTAGTTAAGACGAGTAGGGAATACCTGAGTAACATCAGGCCCCTTTTCTGGTTCAGGGCCCAAAGACACAGATTTTTCCTCACGCAGTTTGATCAACTTAGCTTCTCTTTCAGCAGCTTCACGTGCCTCTCTTTCACGAGCTTCTTCTTCTTCTTTTTGTTTCTTCTCAGCTTCAGCAGCTTCCCTTTCTAATCGTTCTTCCTCTTCCTTCCTCTGGCGCTCCCTAGCCTAATTTTGCATGAAAAAAGTTTAGGCAATCAAAGCATAGTCCATAAAACTCTTCCAACAACCATGAAAAACAGGTCTTTTTAAATGAGGCGGCAAGATGGATGGATGGGCGGGTTGGGTAGCTGATCAAAACAGGTTTGGTTGGGTTCCCATGAGTCCATGACTCACAATTACGTTTTGTATAATCAATATTTATCCATGATTACCAATATAAAACTAAAATAATATCTTCAAATTTTGGAGAAAAACAGTTTTGCAGGTTGTATGTACTATCCGTGACTTCCAACCTGTGTGACTCCTTTGACACATTCCCGCATTAACAACTTTTTCTATTCTTTTTTATATTTAAGCCAATAAAATACCTTGGTTGGTTATCAATTGAAGCTACTAACAAACAAAAGTGACACAATGCACCAAAGTGAGTCAATCAGGGTACGATTTACGAAAACAAAAACTAAATAATAATTGGACCAAATTCTCAATTTGAGTGTCACCCATGCACGGGGGTATGCAAATTCTCTGTCTATCATTCCAATTTCAGCTAATGTTATTAGATTTCGCCCATTGACTCCTTTGAGATTGAACACAACCCAAATCAGCTCATTTTTAAGTAGAAGGGCTGAAATTACCACCTCTACCCTTTTGACCAGGTCCTAGCCATCAAAGGACAATTCACAAAACAAAGTAAACGAGACATACTTGATCAGCTTCAAGTGCAGCTTGATATGCAGCGTCTTGTTCCTCCCTCAACCTTATATTGTTTCTACGTTCCTCAGCATCAAGTCTTGCTGTTACAAGAACCGGGGCACTTTCTTCAAGAACCCTCTGCAACATTGTAAGCATTTCTTCTGGTGATTTAGGTCCCTCAACCTACAATATATACAAATACATGATATACCTTGTTAACTTTGGCAAATTTCACAAAGTACTCACATACTTTAAAAATGAGATAGTGTTTGAGAAGGCCACTACAATATATGCATATATCGAAGAAAAAAAGCATCTAGCTGTACTTCTTGAACTAGTTCCTGTGCAGGGACTTAAGTTATTTGAGCACACTCAGAACGTAAGTATCTATGGATGGAACACACATAAACTAAACATTTATTTAATGTGTCTTATGAATGTTATACCGGGCCTGGTAAACACAGGGGGTAATCCACAGTTCAATAGTTACTTGGTGTATCATGTTATACGACTGTGACGCAAACCAATGTTATCTCACTAATGTTAACATCAGCTTTTAACCTAAAAGCCATGCCAAAGCTTTCACTCAAATAACAATCTGAGCAAACCATTGATGTTCTCAGTTGCAAATACCGATTTGCTACTAGAAAGTTCTTGTCGCAAAGGTCACACCTATCTAAACTTACAATGCATGTGATGAAAATAAAGCCTATCGTAAATTCAGATGAACATATGCTGATGCCTATAGGTGATACCAGTCAATTATTTCCGCAAGATAAAAAGCAACATATAAGGAACCAACACAAAGTTGATGACAACTGTACATAAACTAACGGCAGGCTTCCAATACCAATAAAAGTATTATATATTAAGAACAAGCAAAGATAATGTATACACCTGCCTTCCAGATTACTCGAGTACAAGAGTATGCATAAAGAATATATTTAGTCTTAGAAATGCATCTACCCAAATAAGATATGGATGAGCAAACAATTTGAAAAGGTCGGTAATACTGTACCAACAATTTGATATGAATGAACAATCACAAACATAAGAAATAAAAAAATGGGTCCACTTCTAACAAAAGTTCATGTCCCACTTGTTCCCTCTCACAAATTCACAACATGGCCTATCATGTTGTCTTTCAACTTGAGAGGATCTCAATCCTTCCTTTTGTGAGGGAAATGCTTAGAGCATCCACAGTGCTCTTATGAGGCAGCGCACAATGAATTTTGTGATATTTGCTGACATAGCTCAATACCATCGTGGGAGTACCACATAAGGCCAAGTCCAATAGGAGTTAAATTCTGTACAAACTCTTGTTAAAATCTGCATATGTTTGCCTCTCATATATTTAATATTAAAACTCAAATTTCACTCTTAATATCTACTTAACTCCTACAGCCTCACCCTCATGTATCTAATATGTTTATGCAAATGAGATTCAACATCAGCCAATCCTGTTAAAGTATGTCAAAACACATATTTTTTTTATGAAAATCAAATCTTGGGTCCAAGAACTGAAAAAGAAAATTATCTTGGATATGTACCACTTGAATAACGTATTCAAAACATATTTTAGTTTCTTACTTTTCAACACACATATTTTTATTTGTCAATTATATACTATCGAGATTATTGTAGCATTTCTATATAGTAAATAATAAATGATTTATAGGATGCTGCAGTTGAAACTTGTTAAACTGTGCAAGGTTCAATGCATTATGAAAGTTTAGTATAGAAAAATTGGATGCTGACATGACAGTGTGTGTTAAACCAGGTAGGAGTTAATGCATTGGAGATGCTCTTAGTAACTCAAAGGAGTAGCTAATACTATAGAAGCTCACTTTTAAGCAGCTATATGACATGTAGAATAAGTGTTACTATAAGAGGAAAAAACAAACAAGAAATTTTTTCCTCAATTTTTGTCATAACATCTACATGTGAATCTGCTAAACAATGCACCTTCTGTTTAAGCACTACTAAATGCTTAGTATAAAACTCAAGAGGTCAACCTATCACTCCCTAACTTGATGAACGGATCACCAATCTAAGCCATCTCACTAAAGATGTACCCTCATCAAAGTATAAATGAACAAACAAACACACTAGTGAACAATGAACAAAGCCAAATGTAGTCAAACACCAATTTCCTAGTAAAATATTTTTGCTGCATATCTATTAGGTGATCCCAGTTATAAGACTATCCTTGATCTATCTTATAACATCAATTGTCATCAGGACATCGATATGATCTATCAACTGTCACATTCTAAGCTTTAAATACGTAGGACGAAACCCACGCCTATGGTAGACTCATTTATTCATATACTAATGCCTCTTGAGAATACTAGTATTTTATGTTCACAATATAAGAAGCCTATGTATTAAAACCACAATCAAAGTTCATCACAACTACACATAAGTAAATGGTGGATTTCCGGATCTATCTTATATCTTAAATGTTAAAAGTAAGTAATAAAATGGGTATACCTTAGTTTTTTATACTACTCTTGACTACAAAAGCATACACATAATATGAGAATTCTTAGTCTTGAAAATGCAACTATGTACTCATATTAGATATTGATTATTACTAGAGGTGGCAATTTGTGCATAAATGAAAAAAAGTGAGCTAATTTGAGCTAATTTTGGCTATTTTGTAAAAGATTTGGGCACATTTAGCCCCCTCCTTTTTTTGAAATGGGCATATTTAGCCCATTGAAAAGTTAAATGGGCACTAACGGGCACATATTTTTCTCTCAATTGTAGAACATTATAATCGTTTTTGAAAAAAAACTTATATTTAATTTTTTAAATATAAAAGAGGTATTACGTTTAAGGAATTTATTACGTCATTTTGGGTCTTTTATAAAGCGATTTGTATAACATGTGCCCGTTTGGCCCGTGCCTGTTCTAGCCCGCGCCCGTTCTAGCCTGTGCCCGTGCCCGCCCGGCACGCCCATTTTGCCACCTCTAATTATTACACACACTGAGAAGGTGGGTACTAGGTAATACCGAACCGACCATTACTTCGATTAAAAACCGCATCGTAATTTAAAGCAGTTGCTAACAGCCTAATACTATATAAGCTTAACCGCAACATAACTCGAGTACATTCAGCGCGTTATCAGACGATTATATGGCATGTAGAATAGCAATTAATATGAGAGAAAGCTAAACAAGGAAATTTCCGCCTAGAAGCTTGTCACTACATCTACATTTTAATCGCTAATTTAAAGAGCACATTAGCATTATGTCACTAAAGATGTACCCTCATCCTAGTACAAACGAACAAACCAGCCTTAAGTATAAAGAACCAAATGCAATATACTACACAGTACACGCATCACTGTATAAAAGCATGACTTATCAACATTTCCAAATCCGCATCAATACTATCAACTCAAAACATTAAAACTATAATCTACCACAACTAACTGAAATAAGTACCGGTTTAAGTTTCTCAAACATCATTAAACAACACATTCTATCAATCTACTCAATCGTAATAAAACACGCTCAATCAAGTATACCTGCTGAAGCAACGCAATCCTCTGATTAGTAGCAGCCATAACAACCGCACAAAACGGAAACCTCGACGCTTTCAAACTATTACTCATCTTAAACCCCTCACTCGCTCTAATACTCCCACCCCACGCCACAAAATTCTCATTCACAAACCTCTCAACCACCTCATTACACAAACTCCCTTGACAAAACGCACTCGTATCCGGATGATCCGGCGAATGCAAATACACAAACAACAACTTAAACTCATTCCTCGACCTTTGCAACGCGTCCATAAACCCTTCCGTCACGAAATTCGGATGCCTCACTCCATACTCCCTCTCAAACTCCCTAACAAACTCCACCGCCTCACTAATCGCATTATTAACCGCCACATAACTCTCATTCCTCCTATTCGCATTATTACCACTTAAACCAATCAAACTAAACGAATACGACAACACGCCGCCAACTATCCACAAACCTAACCCTACAGCACCAGAAACTAAGCCTAAACTAGCGGAAACAATCGATATCGGTAACGTAATGAGTTTCCAAGCTAAACCAGGTGGACCGGCTTGATCAGTGTGATCGGGGATAAGTTCGGGGGAATCGGTTACGTTTTCGGGGGGTTCAGAGGATGTGATGGTGGAAATGGCTTGTTGAAGGTCCCAATTGTGAGCGGTTAAGATCTCGGTGCATAAATCGGGGTCGTCGAGACCGGTTATGGCTTGGAATTGAGCTAATTTGTCGGATGTAGTGCTCATTTTAGGGTTTGATTGATTGGATTTGGGGGTTTTGATGGGATTAGGGTTTGTTGTGTGTCAAGTGAAAGTGAAAGAAAGATAAAATGATAAATCTTGTTTTGTTTTGAGAAGTGTGGAAGTGGAGTTGGTGTTGGAAAGTGCCGGAGTTAAAAAGAGAAACTTGTATTAGTTGGTAAAAAAAACTTTGGTATTTTTACTAGCTTCACGACCTTTCCAATAAACGGGCTACTTTCAAGTAAATATCTATATTTGAGAATAATACATGTCGTAATTTTAATAGATACATGACATGACCCGTCCGATAAAGTTCCATACCAAAATACAAATCAAAAATCTTGAAAACACCGAATATGTATCATCATGATCTAAAAAAACCAAGAACCAACAACACACCACTATAGCTCATTTGACTGGTTTTGACCTCTGGACGCTTCATCACCACCATCTATAATATCCAGCCACCCAACCGACACCATCTAAACTAACCCGACATCACAGCTGTTGCACGTATCACATATGGATTGGACATGTGAGCTACAATTCTCTTTTCCTTCAAAATTCTCTTTTAATTTGTTTTTGCGCTATATATGTACTCATTCAACATACGGGAACTTTACGCTCTGTTCTCAAGTCTAAATTTTAAAGAATGGAAGAGGATGGGATGGGAAGGGCAAAGTAAGGGATGAGATTGTGAAGAAAGTGATTATTTTTATTTGTGTTCTCGTCCCTGGCGTCGCCAAAAAGTTGATGCGTTCACTAGGCGCATCAGCGATTTTTCGGAAAATAAGAGAAGGCGCATGCCTGCTAATGTCAAAACATATGATGGGACAGGTGATCCTGATGATCATCTAAAAATTTTCGAATCAGCAGCCACTATCGAAAATTGGCCACAACCCGTGTGGTGCCACATGTTTAACTCTACATTAGTAGGGAATGCGCGCAACTGGTTCAGTAAGCTTCCACGCAGAAGCATCGGTGGGTTTGAAGAGTTGCGAAAGGCGTTTCGTTTAAACTTTACTTAGAGGAAGAAGTGCGCCAAAAACCCTGTCGAGCTCGCTAGGGTAAAACAGCGCCAAGGGGAATCCACAAGCGCTTTCATGGAACGCTATAAGGACGAATGTATACAGGTCAAGGCGTGCCCAGAAATACTAAAGATATCGGGGTTTATGAACGGAATCAATAACCCAGATCTGATTAAAAAGTTAAACGATAGGGTTCCCCAAACCTTTGACGAGCTCATGAAGCGCACGAGGTCCTTCGTCCAAGGAGAAGCAGCCGCTGCGGATAGCAAGAAAAGTTACTCGAACCATAGGTCACAAGAAGAGCCAAGGAGACAATCCAATGAACAGAGTGGCAATCGTAACAAAAGCTATCGCAGTCAAGGGGGCGGACGGGGAAACGACAAGTACACCCCACTAACGAAAACTCCAAAGGAAATATTTGCGACGGAAGGTGCGAACTTTCCAAGACCCCCACCTATGCGCACCCCTGAAGATCGGCGCGTAGGGAATGGATACTGCGACTATCATGGACAGAAGGGCCATACAACTAATGATTGCGTCCAACTGCGCCAACTAATAGACAAGTTAGTAAAAGAAGGCAGATTGGACCATCTCGTCAAAAATATTAAGGACGGGAAAGACAAACAGAAAACTGGAGGCAAGAAGGAAGCGCCTAAGGAAAAAGCTGATATTATCTACATGATACAATCATGGCAGCAAAAGACTAGGCAAAAGGTGAGCCAAAAATTTTTTCATGGAAGCGAAATCTCTTTCACCACCTTGGCTGCGGATAACGCAGTGGCAGAGCCACTCACCATTGAGATAAATGCGGGGGGTCACGATATCCACCGCATGTATGTTGATGGAGGGGCGTCAGCGGATATAATGTATGAACATTGCTTCAAAAGACTGCGCCCTGAGATACAAAGACAATTAAGTCCAGCCATGACCGCGCTTACTGGCTTTACAGGAGAAAAGATATGGCCCATGGGGCAACTGCGCCTACTAGTCGCTGTTGGTAATAAGGAACACTCCACGACAGCCTGGATGAACTTTATGGTGATCAGATCTCCTTCGCCATACAATGGCATTATTGGAAGGTCAGGAATCTTGGCGATGCGCGCGGTACCATCCACAGCACATGAGATGCTCAAATTCCCAGTAGAAGGCGGCATCGTCACCATCTACAACAGCGCTGCGCCACCAGAAGAGTGTAACACGATTACATGTGAAACGACACATATCCCAGAACAGAGCGCAGCTAAAGTACCAAACCTAAAGGTTGCAATTCACCCTGAATATCCGGAACAAGAAGTGTCGATTGGAGGGTCGTTGTCTGGCAAAGGTAGAGCGGCTGTATGCGCGCTCTTGCAAAGGAATCTGGATATCTTCGCATGGGAACCTAAGCACATGACTGGTGTGCCACGCTCGATTGCAGAACACAAGCTGAAAATCCGACAAGGATATTCCCCAGTAAGGCAGAAAAAGCGCGGCCAGGCTCCAGAGCGCGCAAAAGCCATTCTGGAAGAAGTACACAAGCTTGTGGACGCAGGCATCATGCGAGAAGTCTATTACCATGATTGGCTCTCCAATCCAGTAATGGTCAAGAAGAGCGATGGTAGTTGGCGGATGTGTGTGGACTTCACTGATCTTAATAAAGCATGTCCACAGGACTGCTACCCACTTCCAGAAATAGACTGGAAGGTGGAATCTTTGTGCGGGTATCCCTTTAAATGTTTCTTAGATGCATACAAAGGGTACCACCAAATCCAGATGGCTAGAGGCGTCTTTTGTTATACAAAGATGCCTTTTGGCCTGAAGAATGCGGGCGCCACCTACCAGCGACTGGTAGATAATGCATTTGAAAAGCAAGTGGGCCGCAACCTAGAGGTCTATGTAGACGACCTTGTGATAAAAAGCCATACTGAAGATGAAGTGGTGCGCGATATTGAAGAAACATTTAGAACACTACGAAGTATCAACATGAAGTTGAATCCTAAGAAATGCACTTTTGGCGCTACAGAAGGCATGTTCCTAGGATATTTGATAGAACCGGATGGCATTAAGCCATGCCCAGAAAAAACAGAGGCTGTCATCCAACTTCCTTCACCTCGCACATTGAAAGAAGTTCAATCTCTGAATGGAAAGCTAGCCGGTTTAAACAGATTTCTGTCCAAATCAGCGGATAAGTCACTTCCTTTATTTAAAACACTCAAGAAGTGTACAAAAAAGGGAGACTTTCGTTGGACCACGGAAGCGGAAGAAGCTTTCACACAGCTTAAGCAACATATAGCAGCACTTCCTAAGCTAGTCGCACCTCGCCCAGGGGAGGAGTTAATCGTCTACTTATCTGCAACTCATGGAGCGGTCAGCGCAGTGTTACTAACGGATAGAGATTCTGTACAAACACCGGTATACTTTGTAAGCAAAGCACTCAAGAAGACAGAGATTAACTACAGCCCAATGGAAAAATTGGTCTTGGCATTGGTATTCGCCGCCAAAAGACTGCGCAGATACTTTCAAGCGCACCCAATAGCGGTGATCACAGATCAGCCAATCAAGCAAGTTATCTCTAAACCTGACGCATCGGGTCGATTACTAAAATGGAGTGTACTGCTAGGAGAATATAACATCTCTTATAGACCACGCACTGCGGTCAAGGGGCAAATACTAGCAGATTTCATCATCGAAAAACCAGACACCGATGCAGCACCCCCACAAGGCGAGGTAGAACTACAAGAACCATGGGTCTTGTTCACGGATGGATCTTCATGCGTGGATGGGTCGGGCGCAGGCCTTATCCTCACCAATCCAAAAGGAATGTAATTCACCTACGCACTGCGTTTTGAATTCACAGCCACGAACAACGAGGCAGAATATGAAGCCCTAATCGCTGGATTACGCATTGCAAACCGAATGGGTGTACGCAACCTAGAAGCAAATGTGGACTCCCGATTAGTAGCCAACCATGTGTTGGGCGAATATGTGGCTAAAGAGGATAACATGGTTCAATACCTCGACAAGACAAAATCACTAATCCAAGGTTTTGACAGGTTTACAATTAAACAAGTTCCTAGAGGTGAAAATAAGAAAGCGGATGCGCTAAGCAAAATCGCATCCATTAGCTTTGCGCACCTGATGCGTGCGATGTGTCGTTGCGGTTTAGTAGTATTAATGCCTACTCAAGTTTTAAATTTATATTTAGCCGACTTATCAATAACACACACACTTAACGAGCAGTGTACCCGGTCAGTATGAATATAATGGTAAGTAGAGTGTCGATCACTAAGAGTGGAACGTATTATCTAGTTATTCTAATCAGTATTTTAATATATTAAGTTAGCTATACAACCTATTCTAACGCAAGGGGGTTCAGCCTGAGAGACTGGCACGATTTGGTTGCAATTAAATAATAAACTAAACCAATAGGCACGAATCAGCGAATAGCACACACGTGCACAGATAAATACTTGAGACAATAAGAAGACTGTCCTGATAGATAAGTAGTTTGTCACTTGTTTTATTGCTAGTTTTATATGAAGTGTATAGTTCGATGCAACGCACCGAGATTAAGTCCTTTCTCGTTGGTTCTAATCTTATCGGTGAGTAAACCCTTAATGATTACTTATGACTATCCTATTTATCTTTCTTCCTACTTTTTTACAGACGATAGAACGCATAGGCGATCTAATAAATAGGCGAGGGCAGAGGCATGGCGACCCGATCAACGCTCAGCTAGACACAGAGGTTATCAATGCACTAATAAAAGTCACCAAAGACATCAACATATAAACTTTAATTAATGAGAAAGCAGTTTTAAGGGAGTACAATCTTTCCGTTGTCACATTACACAAGCCACCAATCTTGATGAATTAAAGTTTACTAACACAATAAAACAAAACTACTTAATGAATTAAACACATGCAGCACCTTCTTACAGCTCTTGTATCTTCGTTCGGGTGTGTCTTGTGCTGCCTATTCGACTGAATTCGTCCTAGGTTTCTATACTTTGTATATATTATTATCCTCTCGAATTCGTCTGGTCTTGGGGTATTTATAGTTTCTGTCTGAGGGTAAGATGCGGCGCATTGACTTAACTTCGCGTGGGGTCCAAGATTATAATATTCAGGAATATTCGTACACCGCCAGAAGATGCGGCGTAACTCCATAATTAGATGCGGCGCATGTCCTCTGGTATCTTGGATCGTATCTGGTGAAATATTGATAGTGATGCGGCGCATGTCATAAGTGAGATGCGGCGCATCTGGAGCAGATTCGTCTTGATCTTGTCCATTTCAGTAGACTCTTAACTTCTTGCATGTTTTGCTCCATAATTAGTCCAAAATCGCCAAGTTTCACCAAATGCTTGTTTTTACCTGAGAATTACAAAAGTAAACGATTAAGTATCAATCCTCATACATAATATAATAAAACAAGTCAAATTAATAGGATAAATGATGGTAATAAAATGTACTTATTTGAGTTCATCAGCACCTGTCAAAACAAGTTTTAGTGGAGATCCTAAAGAACAAATCCATCTCGGAGATGGAGATATCTACGGTGATAGACGAGCAGGATCCTACATGGATGACCCCCATCATCGAATCCATAAGTAAGGGCAAACTGCCCGATGAGCAAAAGGACGCTCGACGGATACGGCGCACAGCGCAGAGGTTCGAGCTCAGAGATGGTATCCTATATCGGCGTTCATTCCTACAACCATGGCTTTGGTGCGTTGGACCTCTTTAGGCGGATTATGTACTCCGAGAGATCCACGCTGGTTCATGCAGTATGCATTCAGGACCACGGTCCGTCGTAGCACGCGCATTGCGCTCAGGATACTACTGGCCTACTATGCATCGTGATGCGCGCGATGTGATAAAGAAATGCAACGACTGCCAAGTTCATAGACCCATACCGCGCAGACCACAGCAAGAGCTAACACCTATCACTTCTCCATGGCCATTCTATAAGTGGGGTATCGACATTGCGGGTCCCTTCCCTGTCGCAGCAGGAGGATTGAAATTCCTTATCGTAGCAATAGACTACTTCACTAAGTGGATTGAGGCAAAAGCAGTTGCGACAATCACAGGTAATCAAGTAAAACGATTCGTTTGGAAAAACATTGTATGCCGCTTTGGACTACCTGGAGAAATTGTTTCGGACAATGGAAAACAATTCCGTGATAACCCATTCAAAGACTGGTGCGCAGACCTAAATATCACACAACACTTCGCATCAGTTAAACACCCACAAACCAACGGTTTAGTTGAGCGCGCAAATCGTAGTCTAGGCGAAGGAATTAAAGCGCGCCTGGACAAACACAAAGGAAGATGGGTGGACGAATTGTCGCATGTCTTATGGGTGCACCGCACGACAATCAAAGTTAGCAATGTAGACACTCCTTTTTCCCTTGTCTACGGGACAGAAGCTGTCATACCAGCTGAAATTGGGATGCCAACTATCCGCACCGCGGAAATTAATGTCGCGACCAATGACGACGAACGACGAATAGACTTGGATCTATTGGAAGAAAGGCGCGAGCGCGCAGCTATACGTGAGGCAAAAACCAAGTCAAAGATGAAGGGATACTACGATGCTAAAGTTCGAAGCACCTCATTCAGACCAGGCGACTTTGTGTATCGCGCTAATGATGCAAGCCACGCAGAAGATACAGGTAAACTTGGACCAAAGTGGGAAGGACCCTATGAGGTCACTGAAGCACTAGGACAAGGCGCGTACAAGTTGCGCGACATGGATGGCCGTGAGCTACAACGCACATGGAATATCTGCAATCTCAAGAGATGCTATCTTTAGGAAAGGTTACGACCCAATACATGGACACTTCCGCACTTTAGTAAGTGCTCAATAAATATCCGTGTATTTACATTTTTGTTTCATTTAGACAAATGTTTTATTTCTTTTAAAAACTTGCAAGTATTAATAAAATGTTGCGATTTCTAGCTAACTCCGCGACACATTTTACTTTATTGTCTACATATTATTTATGTCTCAATATGGTTTGTTATATTATCTTTTGCCTACATGGCGTGCATGCACTAATTAAAAACCCACGATGGTAAAAGGATGAGTAAACCTACTAAACGACTCGTTGAGTAAGAGGGTTGCAAACCCATCAACATCGGATCACGCATCCTTGTTAAACACCTTACTCTCAAGACGTTGGAGTAAGTTCGATGCGTACCCCACGACGGATACACATCAATGCACACTGTGCGCGTTTAACAAATTAGGAGTTAAGACAATTAACCCCTTAGTATGGTATTAGTGGCACGCTGCAATCCATACACTTGTGCACCCCACGATGGATACACAACAACTTGTAAATTTCATACACAATTATGTTATATACGATCATGTCATACACGACTATGATATAAGTGATTATAAATCCTTGTAACTTTTTTTAAATGTGTTTATACAAACGGTTTGATTCTTAGACATCTTTTATGCAAAGACGAAATAACTAAGTACAAAACTTGTAACCACAATCAAACTTGATACAATATGCGTACAATCGTATTTTTCTAATCAACAATTTATTATGGATAACAAGTTCATAAAAAGTACATATTCAACAAGCATATGTACAACAAAAAGTGGACATACCACACAACATCACTACATCAAAACTACCAAGACATGCTACGAGTACGCCTGAGCCCTGAGCTACCCGCTTGGCGCACCACACAATCAGCATCTTTAATCCTCTGCAACAGCTCAGCATCCTTGGGTGCTACTGTTGGTACGCTAACGGGTACCCCATCAGATCTGGGAATGTGAGCTGCACCAAGACCACAAAGAATGGCTTTCCCCTTCACGCCCTTCTTCTTGGAAAGTCTCATCTCATGGGCTTCTAAGGACGCCCTCAATGGAATTTCTTTCTCAAGGGCAAAAGGGTTGAGGATATCACGAGGGCGAGCGAAAATAGGCACATGTAGCTGCGACACATCCGGCTTTAGAAAGTAGTCAAGCTGTGCCTCAGCGTCTTCGGATGAGTGCCTAGCCAAAGTTAAACCCTGCATGATCATGCTTATGGGTAATCCTGGTCACGTTCCAGCTGCGCAATGTGAGGAAGCTCAAAAAGTTTTAACTTCTCCATAGCAGAAACAAGTTCACCATAAGCGTTCTCATTATAACCAGGCACTTCGGAGGGAGGCATCGCCAAAACCTTAGCCGCACACAGTTCCTTTACTGCCTCTGCCTTACCACGCGCTAAGGCACATTGAACCACATTCCCAAAGGACTCCTTGACCTCTCGAGACTCCAACGTGGTCATGGCAGCAAGACGCAAGCCATGGCTGATAAGCCATCTGCGCTCAGCAATTGTTGACACCAAATGTGGATATAACTCCTCATCATATTCGATGCTGAGCTTGCGCAACTTGCTCTCCTGATTCTCCAGCAGACTCTCCACAGCCTTGCGGAATTCATCCAAGTCAGACATGAGTTTCCCCTTGTTTAGCTCCATATACTTTAAGGCCCAAAGGCAGGAGGCCTTGTATTCTTTTGCACCAGTGCACTCCTGATTCAGTTCGGCCATGAGCGACATCTTCTCATCAGCAATTTTCTAGTCGTACATAGCAGATGCCCTCAATTCATCCTGCGCATCAGCCAACTGCGCCTTCAGAAGGTCAATCTCCTTGTCTTTCTGCGCAACCAGGCTACTCTCACCACCATATTCAGCCTGTAGCCGCGCAACCAATGATGCCTGGTGCGCAGTAGCCAACGCCAACTCCTCTATAAGACGATTCTTTGGCGCATCTCCAGAAGATTTTTCCTCATCCACTGGAATCTCAGTCACAAACTCATCAACATTTGCAGAACCAGTCTTGGGGGGCGAATTCTCAACATGCGCATCATCATCAACATCAGTTTCAGTACTGCACGCAAATAACAAGGTTACTCTATAGTATTGAACGCGGGTTAAAGGACTAAGGATCTAAAGGTACAAGTACTTACTTGGGGGGAGGAGTCTTATGCGATGACGCATCCTCTTCAGTCGGTCGCTCGACAAAAATAGCAGGGCGCTTACTTGATGTCCCTGCGCCATCATCACCAGACGACCTCTTGCGCTTTAACCCTTGACCCTCCTCCTCAGACTCATCCATGGCACTCTCCGACGAGTCTATATGCAACAAATCAACAAGGATCTGCGACCCAGGAGCGGGAAAGCTACGCAGAGGGGTAGCCATAGTAACACCTGCGGGGACCTCACCTGTCTCCTCTGGCTCCCCCTGCGCAATCGCCATTGTGCGTCCTGCGGTAGCCTGTAGAATGGGCTCCTCATCATCTCTCAAAGGACGCACACCCACAGTAACCTGCTTCGGCTTCGCCAAGCGAACAACATCGAACAAATCCATCTCTGCGCAACAAAACAACAAACAAATACAAAATGTGTTAGATAAGCTACAAAGGGAAGAATGCTTACAACTACTAAGCGAAGAGGAAGGAAGAGACAAGCACCCACCCCGGCTATTTTCATCCAAAAATGTTGGCACCTCTTCCGGACTACCAAAGTAGTTGCGACTGATGCCCATGTGCACCAAAAACTCTTCTGGATACACTTCAATCGGTATGCGGTTGGTATTTATCGTATCCGCATCCGCTACGTTATACAATCCGGGGTCTGGGTGCTCATCTCTCGGTAACGATTCTTGAGTATAGAACTCAAATATCCAGGGAAAAAATGCACTATCAATCCAGAAAAACTTTTCCCTCCATACCCTCAGTGCGTCTAATTTCTTCGTATAGCACTGCAGTGATCCTGCGCGCTTAGCGAAAGATACCCACCCGTTTGACCACGACGTGTGGTAAAACGCGCGGAATAGATGGACTGTGGGTTCAATCGCCAACAGGCGACAATTTACCTCAAAATTGGTTATTTTCGCCGCACCTATACAGTGCAGCTGAGATATATGAAGGCGGTAGTGATTTAGAATATCGCACAAAAAGAGAGAAATGGGCGCACGCTGGTTCGCAAATTCGAAGAAGCGCGTATAAACCCTCACATTCCCTTGCGGGAAATCCGCTATTGACGCATTTGCAGCCGGAACTACCGGATGCAATGCGAGAGGGATGTAATAGTCTGAGGTGAACTGACGAAGTTCATCCTCAGATATATCGGAATTAATATCAGACAATTGAAGAACCATGATTAACCTTCAATAACCCTTATAAGCGCACGCGCTATTACCTTCGCTTTTGTTGATTTTTTGATCGCTTTTTTGGAGGTTTAACAATGGCGGAAGATGATGATTTTTTACTGTGATAACCACAGTGAAATGACGGCTCAAGTTTATAAAGGGTTACACATATTCGTGGATGAATGACATGTGTACCCCACTTGTTCCAATCGGATGGTTGGGAACCCAAAAGGTAAAGCACTTTTTCACCCACCCTCACGATTTTCGAAGAAGATACTTGGACTAGGTTAACTTGCTAATTTTGGCGGGAAATACTTGAAACTTCCCCGCTACGCATCAAGGAATATTTTTAGTTCCAATTGTTAGTCTAGCATCCGCAATTTCGCATTGCGCACACTAGACTGGGGGGACATGATGACGTATAGTCCGTATTCGGGTCACGAACCCGACCCATACTCAAGTCCATCACGATATGGGCTATTGCGATAACGGTTTGGGCTTACGATGGCCCAAACCCAACGTTATTTATGGTTTTGATAGTATATCTTCTATTTATGGGATATATATCAATTAACCGCCCTACGCGGGATAGACCGAAGATTGGGGAACACGAAACCAACAAGGATTTCGTGTCCATATATAGAGGGCACCTCAGCCCTCACAAATGTACGACTTACAAACCCTAACTCTTCAACTAAACCCTAAAAACCGATTACTTACTCTCACGCCGGAGGATAATCGTGGGAGACAATCCCACGATAAGCCTAACGGTGTCTTTTTGTTTTCTTAGTGCGCAGGTCTCAAGCATTAAGATCTGATTGGTACGGAATCAAGGAACGCCCAACTTTTGTATCAACATAGCTCTTCACTTTGGTACATGCTACAACCAGTCGTCGTCTTATTTTGTAAATTCCAAATTATGCAGCCAATTATTTACTCATCACATGGTGAATCGTTGACTAATAAAACTTCAACTACGACATGAAATGTAAAAACATTTTTAATGTGACCAAGTAAACATGTCCATCTTCTTTGTAAATTCCAAAACATAACTTGAAACCAATAACTACTCAGGTCTTATTTTTCATAGCTTACATCCATTTGACCCACTAGAGATAAAACATACCCCAAATTGACCCAAGCTACTGAAGACAAATAATGTGAACAGCCTGTGCTATGATAATTTTAGCTACTTTTTTAGTTTTTAACCATTTGACCCACTAGAGATAAAACATACCCCAAATTGACCCAAAGTGGGTCAAATTTACAACTGCTATACGGTAACTAGTTGTTGCGATAAAAAGAGCATATTAAAATATATATATGCAAACACAAATGTCCGTATTCAAAGAATAATTTTGGGTTTGTTTTTGCACATATATCCCAATGTCTAAGTTCCAGTACCTTTTCCCTAGAATCAACTTCAAGGAAGTCACCAAGAAGCATTAATAATCCTTATATTTCAGGCTGCTCAAGCTTACACTGGGATGCTCTCAGTAAAAGGGGATTATATTTCAGGCTGCTCAAGCTTCCCACACTTCTATCTAAAGCCCCAAACAGAACATTTTACACTCATGGCATGATTATAACTGGTATTGAATACGTAGCATAATCACTGAGGTTATAATTATTATGTCAAGGTAACCAACATTTTTAGGCTAAAAAAAATATAGTGTTAGTTTGTGTATTTGTCAGAGACATGTTTTGGGGAAGTGGAATTTGATGAAGCATATGTGTTGTGTTGTGATGTTTGGTCAGATATAAATATACAATCCGAATTTTTTTATTTTTAATGAGGATATATTTGTAATTTTACACAAGCCTAATTTGTTAATAACCCTCTTCCTCTCCAAACCC
This sequence comes from Artemisia tridentata subsp. tridentata, assembly GCA_021014915.2. Lineage (NCBI taxonomy): Eukaryota > Viridiplantae > Streptophyta > Magnoliopsida > Asterales > Asteraceae > Artemisia > Artemisia tridentata. The sequence goes on along the minus strand of CP139506.1, from coordinate 247,236,907 downwards.
CCCCAAAATTGGACGGAACAGATATTGTGAAGAAAACTCATACCTTCCCTCCCTCCCACCTTCCCGTCCCCTCCTCTTCCTTCTTAAAAAAATTTGAGAACACCCATATTTTTTATTTCCCTTTTAATCCCCTTCCATTCCTTTAAAAAAAAAACTCGAGAACAGAGCGTTAGAGTATTTGTTTTGCATTTAACTATTTTGAAGATTTTCTTTTTCTTGACAAATCATCTTTTTATTACGTTCTACTTATTGTGATTTATTTTACTCCAATGCGAAAAAAAAAAAGAAAAATAAGGTTTCATCAAAGTTTTCTGTTGTGTACTTCTTTATTAAAGAATAAGTAAGTATAAGTTTTGAGGATCCTAAAAATAAAGCTTTTTCTCCATCGGAAAAAACCGAAAAAAGTTTCCAAGACCTTTTTAAGGGAAAAAGAAAAAAAAGAAAAAAAAACTTTTGCTCTACCTCTTATTAGAGATGCCTTTAGCTTAGGCCAAATGATCCTTGCAGCAAAACTGCAGGGAAGTTGTCTATTGTTGGTGTTGAAATAACCCACATCATATGTAAAATAAAAATAGTTAAAGGGTGGTAAATGTAAAATTTTGGATTCAATTTGTTCTTGCAGACTTGCAGTAGGTAAATTCACCGCTGTTAACAGCAGTGATGTTTTCCCTTTTAGCTTAAATGGTTACTTATCACGAGCGGATCCGAAGTCAATTACACTCACTGAACAAGTAATTTCTTTATAATTCTTTTGTGATTAGGTTCAATTTTAGTATATCTTTAACTTTGAAATGTTATTGTGTTTAGTTAGGAACTCACTTAGATAAGAATTTTGGCTCTGCCTATGTTACTTATGTCAAGATCATATAATGACATGATAGTTGAGACATTTTAGTACTCAATTTGGCTCTAGTATGTGACATTTTAGTAATTCTTGTTACGGGTTACGGGTTTCGTATCGAACACGACCATGATTCATGGAAATATGGAATTATGTAGGAGTTTTGTATAATCAATAATGATGATTTATATTTATACTACTGATAAAGAGTGAATGTCTATTTTTAAAATCTTGAAATTTTGAATTTTAAAAATTTAAATTAATGTAGTTTGCTTAAACTATCTTTAAGTATCTCTTAATATACTTTAAGCTTGATCAATTATAAACTTGACAATTTTTCAGAACACATTATATTAATTTTAAAAAACACACGCTTTGTATTTCAAAAAACACACGTTTTGTATCAAAGGTCGAACCAAAATCACTATTTCGCAAGTATAATTATTTGCCGCTATATTCTATGCACTGTCGATTTGCGCGGCTATACGTCTAGTTTATATATGATTCAGTTATTGTTACCAATTTGCTATTTATAGAGATGTTCTCGAGTTGTTTTTTCTTTAATTGGCAAAAGTCGTAATATTGCAAGCGTGTAGAAAAGAACAACGAGGACATACACCAAGATTGTTCCAAGTTACCAGCCTTACAAAATGCTAACAAGGTTACACCCACTTGTCCATGAATAAATGACTACTTGGTGAAATTAAATGCATCACGAGAAACACAATTCCACACCAGAGCCATTGAATCCATTCTGCAACTTGAAACTCGAGACAACTTTTTAAAACATTGGCATTTTCGCACACAAATAACTATAATCATCCGAACCACACCCCCATCACATTTGATATGTTTGTGATCATCAGCGCAAAGACGTTAGAAGACAGTGCATCCTTATTATCAGTAATCATTGTCATTCTCTGAAGCTGTTTTAGAAGCACAATTAAAATTTTAAAACCACTTACAGCAATAGGTGTAATGGCAATGCAATTCTCCTCATTCGGGCCTCACGGGGTGTCACGTCACCATGACATACCTCCCTTTACAACCCCCTTCCAATAACATACCACAACTTACTCATTTGGGCTCCACTTCTATCTATTTTTATTTCTTTTATTCAAATATCCAAATACACTAAATTCATTTCATTAAAAATAAAAATACATTACAACATATTAAAACAAGTAAATTACACCGTTGGTCCTTGTGGTTTGCGTTGACTGGCGCCAGTGGTCCTTTGACCAAAAAAATTGCACCACTCAGCCTTAAGTCAGAAACGTTATGCACCGTTAGTCCCTCCATCCAACTGGCCCCACAAACATCCACTAACGCTCGTTAAGTATGGATTTTAAAGGGGCAATTTCGTCACTTCACATCTTTATTATCATCTCTCTCTTACCACCAACACCACCACCAGATTTAACCATTATTCATCATCTTCAACACTATACACACACAAGTTCATCATCACCTCATAAAAATATACAAACACAAAATTCAACACTACAATTCTCTCACCCAGATCCAACGAGTAGGCGGTGAAAGGCATTTTCCTTAACATAAGAACACCACAACTCAACAGATCCAGATCTAGCTCTCGATCAAAACAAAAATAAATCCCATCACTCTCACACATAACAAATAAAAAAAAAAAAAAAAAAAAAAAAAAAAAAAAAAAAAAAAAACGACACACACAAAAAATAAATCCGTTTACAGTCACAAATCATCTACAACACAAGAAAATCCAAAACAACACACCATTTTCCTTAATCGCATTTCCCTTTTTTGATTCGGGTTCAATCCGGGTCAAACCCGACTCCAAACCCGATTCTCGTTCCAGACCATTTTCAGAAATTACCGATTTTGAAAGCAGGGTTTTTTTGGGTTTTTTGGATTCAGTCAATTCGGGTTGAGCTGAATCCATACCCGGTTTCAATTCGGGTTTGGACCCGTTTTCAGAAACCGGGTTTTTTGAGTTTAGGGTTAGGGTTTTGCGTTTTTTATGATTTAGGGGGTTTAATTAGGAAGATTAAATGAGTTGACTGCTTGTGTGTTATTACAGGAGTTGTAAGGGAGGCTCGCTTGTATTGTTTCTTTGGTTGATATAAGAAAGATTAATTGAGTTGACTGCTTGTGTGTTTTAATGGAGATCTAAGGTTGGGATGATTTGCTTGTTGCTGCATCTCTCAGGGAGTTATAAGGAGGGTGTCGTTTATTTGATTGGAGATATAAGGATGGATGTGTTAGATTCGTTTTCTAGAGTGAAAAGGTAGGAGGGATTGAAATAATGTGTTGTGTAGTTCATTTGGTTCTTTAATTTTCACTTTTCGTTAACAATTTGGTGTTATTTGTTAATCAACGATTTTGGATGTTTGATTTGGTTTGCCGAAATCTGCTGGTGTTGCCGGAATCTGCTGGTGTTATTTGTTTATTAGTGGTTGTGGGAATGATAATTTTGTTGTGAGTAAGAGAGAGATGAAGATGAATTTAGATTTGTAACTTTGTCATCAGATTTTTGTTTGTAATTTTGTTGTGAGTAAGAGAGAGATAATTTTGTCATCAGATTTGTGTTTGTGTTTGTGTTTCTCACATGAGTAAATTACACCGTTGGTCCTTGTGTTATGAAGTGACGAAATTGCCCCTTTAAAATCCACACTTAACGAGCGTTAGTGGATGTTTGTGGGGCCAGTTGGATGGAGGGACTAACGATACATAACGTTTCTGACTTAAGGCTGAGTGGTGCAATTTTTTTGGTCAAAGGACCACTGGCGCCAGTCAACGCAAACCACAAGGACCAACGGTGTAATTTACTCTATTAAAACACATACGAAACATAAAATAAATACACGAAAAAAAAAATAAAAAAAAAAAAACACGCTACGAAATTTAAAAAACAAATCACAATACGATACGAAATTTAAAAAACAAATCACAACACTATTAAATATTTCATTCATCCCATTTGGGGTGGTTTCTCAAAACCTCCCACACGTGAACATATTGGAAGCTTCTTCCCCCAAATCGTTGTTCAAAAATGGTCTTTGCATTCTTGAGAATTTCACTGTCATTTTCCCCACTTGTATGCTGCAAATGTTAGTAAATAGCATTGAATTTTTGACATTCACTGCTAAGTCTTGTTCATTTACCCGTGACCATATCTTTGTTACGATTGTCACCGTCAGTCTGATTGTTGAACATGACTACAACCTGATTCCAAAAAGAGTGTTCATTGTTGTTGTCTACGGCTTGGGAAACTGCAACCCAAACTTGAGCTAGCAGGTTTTCTTCTTCTTTTGACCAACGATTATTCATTTCGACTGTTTGAAGTTTGATATACAAGTGTGTGAAAAATAGCCTATCATGGTATGTTATTTATAACCGTTTGAAATTCAAATTAAAAAATGAGCGGGATATTTTAAAATTCAAATTCAATTTAAATGGGCGGGATATATTTAGAATTTAAAATATATATTCAAATTCAAAAAAGGGCGGATTATATTTAAATTTTAAAATTCAAATTTGAATCTAAAACGGGCGGGATATATTTATAACTGTTTGAAATTCAAATTCAATTTAAAAAACGGGCAAAATTTCTAGCCTATAAATACCCCAGACTGCTCCCACTTTTCTCACACACAAACACATTCAAACTTTAGATATTCAAGATCCAAACTCAACATTCAAAACTGCAAATGTCTCGCAAAGATTTTTCCCAACAATTCCCTAGTCCTCCTTGTCGAGATTTCTCCCAACAATTCCCCTGTCCTCCTCGTCGAGATTTCTCCCAACAATTCCCTAGTCCTCCAAATGAAGTTTATCACACTCCACCAAAAGATATTTTTCCAGTTTTTCAACCGGAAAATGAACCGGTGAACACTCCACCGGTTGTCGAACAAGAACCAAATCCATTTGGTCTAACTGAAGATGAACTCAGACTTCTGGATCAAGATGAGGAAGTCCGGCGAGAAACAGAACAACGTGAACTAGAAGAGGAAGCTGCTCGTTTGGAGCAACAAGCCAGGGATGAAGAACACCTGAGGAAGAACTGGTTTGACATAATGGAAGCAAAGTATTATGCCAGCGAGTTCATATCATCTTTCAGTGAAGAAGGTTGGGTCTCCGATGATTCCTTCAATTAATTTGTAGTTCCATTACCGTATCGTACTTTGTATTCGATGCTTAATGTAATTTTCATTCGATGATTAATGTATTTCTCCTTTTTAACTCTTTGTTCTTCCTCAGATGCAACACACACAGTTCACAAAATACACACACTTCACAAACACTAATTAAAATAATAAAAAAAATAAAAAATAAAAACATTTCATATATAAAAAATACCCCACTTGTCAGTAAACTTGGCTCGTCGTCTGCACGAGCAAGCTACAAATGGCGAAAGATGGCAAAAGGGGACGGTGTAATGACGAGCCATGGCGAACGTGCCACATAGTCACGGCGAGCCATGGCATTTTGCCACACCGTTTGCTCTTATTACCACATTGTTTCTGTTAATAAATAAAGCAACATAAAAAGGGGCTAGTAGCTGTCACTAGGATGTCGTAAATGAAAAAGCAAAAAGAGAAAAGGCATAAACTTAAAAAGAAAAGGAAAATACGAATAATGTTATTAAACAATAAGTGTAAGCATATAGTACTAACTACTAAGTATATCAATATCACCATCAACATTAAAACCTTGTGAAGATGATAGTTAAAATGCTCAAAGAACTTAACTTATAATTAGCATCAAATGTACATATATAGTACCCATTTACTAACTCGCCCAAGAATCATTGGAGTTATGTAGTACTTGAAAATTGGACCATGATCCATTTATGTTGTTGTAACAGATTTTCTATTTTAATAAAATTGCCTAGTTACAAGACATTTTCCCAAATAGATAATTATAGACTACACGCTATGCGTGACACCCCCTCATTCCTCAAACCTTCAACATGTTGTCGAGATTGTTAATGGAAAATGTTATACATCAAAAAACAAACAAGATCCGTATTCTTAGGATATGTTAGAAGGTTGTTCTACACTATCCATGTATGGCCATGTAACACTAGTGGCATAAGTTAACTCCTTGTTTCGTATGAAATGTGATCTGTACACTACTCAGTATGATCCGTATTCCATGTTAAGGGATAAGGATAAGCCCAAACCCGGTTTGTGGGTTTAGGGTATTAGGATTTCACTATTATAAATAGTGGATGATTAATAAAGATTAACCTACGGGTTTCATTTTCTTACATGGTATCAGAAGGTAACGATCCTCTAAAACCATAAAACAACCGCCACTCTAATTTTTTCGGCCGGCGGTTCGAAGCACCACAAACAAAATCCCTCAAACCGAATATCATGGTAATTTGTTTTTTAATTCATTCTTACTTTGTGTTATTGTCCCACCACAACCATTGAATATCATTCGTAGTTTTCTTTAGTAATAATAGTCAACAAATTTAATTGTTGGTTGCTGTTTTAATATCAACGAATCACCATCATGAATGGATCTACTGCTCCTTCCAATATGAATGGGTCCTGTTGCCGTGACTGCTTGTTGGAGGTTTTTCGTTAAGTATTTTTAAGATTGTTTAGGATATTTTTTTTGTTTGTCAAAAAAAAAATAATAATAATAATTAAAAAAAAATAATAAAAAAAATAGTTGATCTTTATGTTTTTCTAGGGAAAAACACGCCCCGTTTGTTCGGAAGGTTTTTTTGGGGGTTGAAGTTTTAGAACCAACTTTTGTTTTTAATTGTTTGTTTTTTTATGTCGAATCTAGGGTTCTTATTCCCAAGACGACTGTTTGGGATACTTTGGTTTATCCTTCGGATACTTTGGTTATCCGTAAACAAAAATTAGAATAGGGGATACTTTGGGTTATCCCGGTTTACTTTTGTTTATTGTTTTATTTTGCTTTCTTAGTTTTCTTCTTCAGTCTGAGCTTTTGCGATTTCGCCGCTCGGATTGCGGGGGAGTGTTAAGGGATAAGGATAAGCCCAAACCCGGTTTGTGGGTTTAGAGTATTAGAATTTCACTATTATAAATAGTGGATGATTAATAAAAATTAACCTACGGGTTTCATTGTCTTACATTCCATACATACATCACTATATACGATACAACACACCTAAGTAACTTATGGTACTACATTTTTACTTCTATGCGAAAGATATGTCAGAAAAGAAAAGTTAATTATTTTTGAAAGTTTATTTTTTAAGTTTTTAGTAACATCATAGTGCAAACGAAACACAAAGTGATCTTCGAATAATTCACTGTAAACAATGGCCAAAACCGGCAAAAGAAGAGCAAATTGCATAAAATGCGAAGAAACAAGTTCATATACTGTGCATTACCTAAAGTTAATGAAGAGATTATATGCATGTTAATAGTAAAAGAGTTTTATTGATTGGTTACTTAAAAGATTACACGAATCTATATTCTTATGTTAATATAATAATCGTGGTTAACAAGATACCTAATCCTATTATGAAACTAATTCAAACTAATAATGCAAAACACTAAATAATATTAACCATCAATATAATGTTGGAATTTAATAAACATGACAAGTTCATATGTTAAACACATAATCATCATACACATACGAAAGCGTAGGATCTATTTAACACATAAATAATTAACCGAATAATAAAGTAAACGTACATTTGATTCTAGCAAAACAAGAATCGACTTCAAATCTTCTTCAATCAATATCAAGAATTGGATTAACGAATTACCCCTTACCGTTTTGTAATTCAATCCAAGATATTAACTATAATGAGTTAATACCACTTTCTTGTATACACGTACTATAACCGAATTAAAGTGATTGCTAGATCAAGAAAACACAAAGTTTGTTTTATAGAAAAACAAACTGATCGACCCTTATTAGGGTGTTTGTTCGATCGGCCAAACCAAGACAAAGAGAAGAAAAGGTTTAGGGTTATAGCTAGTGAACAAGAGGTATTGAATCAATAACCCTAAGCCTTGTATATATATCATGACTATCTTGGAGAACAAGTTGGAGTGAGATTGGGTTTCAACCCAACCCAACCGATCGGCCTAAGGATCCCAAGGGATTCCGGAAGCTTCTTGTTCCTCTAATTTTATCTATAGTCTTTCTATTAATCTCTAACGGTCATTAGTTAATTGTCGTTAACTGCTTAATGTCCGTTAGTCGTTATTTTGTGTTTTAATAATTAAATATATAACGTTTTATATATTAATTATTATCCATTAATTTTTCATACGTAAAGTATGCAATCCCGTGGTCTCAAGTTCGATTCTAGACATACACATATTAATATTTTTCCACAAAAATAACAGCTCCCACTTGGACATCTATTAATAGTGTAATGACATTGGTTAGCATCTAGCAACACGCCAATGCCCCTAGTACTACTCGAGGGTGGTCTCCTGGAAAAACCATTCGATGATTCATCATCATACTTATCCTTTTGTTACTAATACCACGTTAATAAAGATATGGATCTTAGTCATTCTTTAATTAACTATTCTGTTTCTCGTTGTTTCTGATTGAACAAGATTACCAAATCGTCTGAAAGTATTCTAGATAGATCTTGGGCGTGGCCACGCAAACATCTTGTCAACCCTACGAGGGGCCCAACAGTATTAATCTTCAAAACAAATTTGAAGGAACAAATTCTCTCTTGACTACAAGCATAACCCATGAACTTTGCAACACTTCTGAAAACAATCCTTATGGCTACCAGTAACGTATAGCGGTAAATTGCTTTACAGAAATGCACTACATCCATGACAGTTATCTGGTATCTCAAGTCTGAGGATAATATATTCATGATTTACTTGATGACAAGATCCATAAAGTAAAATCATGTAGTTGGGATAAGTCCTATATTCAATTCATTGAATATCATGTGAAATTGGCATGTCAACGCATCAATATACTTTCAAGTATATTCTACCAATACTCAGATTTGTCTTAATTTAATGATATTCCCATATCATTAATTGACAACGGACAATTTAGAATAATCAAATTATTCATGGATTAAACATGCAAATACAGGATATATTATTAAGAAAATGATAATCAAACATAACAAATATTTTATTTCATTAAAATAATAATTGTTCATAACATCCTTTTATCCAAACACTAATCACAGATGGGCATGAAACTACTAGCTAAACGAAGTCCTATGCCTTCAGCATATTGATAAAGCTTTCCACCAGGTAAAGCCTTCGTTAAGGGATCTGCTAGATTATTATCTGTGTGAACTTTGAGTAACTCGATTTCACCTATCTCGACTTGTTCTCGAACATAGTGATATTTAATCGGGAAATGTCTGGTGCCTTTCATGATTCCAGGTTCATTGGCAAATGTAATTGCAGCTGAATTGTCACAATACATCTTTATAGGGTTTTCAATCGAGGGCATAACTCCAAGCCCTGAAACGAACTTCCTAATCCAGACGGCTTCCATTGCAGCTTCTAAAGCAGTTATGAATTCACAGCTCCTCCATTAATGACAAAGACATAACCCGTCTGAGACTTCGTATCATCTTTATCACATTTCCAGGAAGCATCGCAGTAACCTGTAACACCAAGTTCTGCTTCTGGATTTCCCCCATATACTAAAAACATATCTCTTGTAGCCCTTAAGTACTTGAGAATATGTTTAACAGCAGTCCAGTGGAGTTCACCTGGATTCTGTTGATATCGACTGGTTATATTTTGAGCAAACGCCACATCAGGCCTTGTGCATCTCACCGCATACATAATAGATCCCACAGCCGAAGCATAAGGGACTCTCTTCATGCGTGTCACCTCTGCAGGTGTTGAAGCACATGCTCTGTTGCTTAAGCCATGACTCTCTTGCATTGGCAAATATCCCTTCTTGGAATTTTGCATATTGAATCTCTTCAATATCTTATCAATGTAAGCACTTTGGCTTAATCCAATCAACCGCTTTGATCTATCTCTATATATCTTGATTCCCAGAATGTATGTTGCTTCTCCTAAATCCTTCATGGAAAAACATTTTCCAAGATAGGATTTAACCTCTTTCAATCTTGGAATATTTTTACCCATGATTAATATGTCATCAACATATAGGACAAGGAAAATAACATCACTCCCACTAGCTTTGTGATATACACATGGCTCATCAAGATTCTGAGTAAACCCAAACTTTTTGATTTCTTCATCAAATCTCTTATTCCATTGCCTTGATGCTTGCTTCAATCCATAAATGAATCTTTGAAGTTTGCATACACGGTTTGGAAATTATGGATTCACAAACCCCTCAGGCTGCACCATATAGATGTCTTCATCTATGCGACCATTTAAGAAAGCGGTTTTGACATCCATTTGCTAAATCTCATAGTCATACTATCAGCTATAGCTATGAGAATCCTAATGGCCCTGATGTCAGCTACAGGAGAAAAGGTATCCTCATAGTCAACACCATAAGTTTGAGTAAAACCTTTAGCTACCAAACGAGCCTTATTGGTGTGTACATTTCCATCCATGTCAGTTTTCTTCTTGAAGAGCTACTTACTTCCAACTACCTTGGCATTGGGAGGAAGGTCTAATTCAATCCAGACTTCATTATCTCTCATGGATTGCATTTCCCCATTCATAGCAACTTGCCATTTGTCCTTTTCAGGATCATTCATGGCAGCTCTATAATTAGCAGGTTCTCCAAGATCCCCTAATATAGTTTCCTCAACTTCTACGTTAAGACATAGACGTTCAGGTGCTTTTACAGTCCTTACAGATCTGCGAATGGGAACAACTTCAGGTGGAGGACCCAGACTTTCAGGTTCCACAGGAAGTTCGCTAGTGTTTTCAGAAGGTAATGTATCCTCTTGATCGTCTTCCAGATCATAAATCCTTCCACTGAATTCTTGAGATATGAGATCCCTTTCAAGAAAATCTCCATACCTAGCAACAATTACTTTGTTTTCAGGTGAGTAGTAAAAGTAGTAACCCATTGTTTCCTTTGGGTATCCTACAAAGATACACTTTACAGATCTTTGTTGGAGTTATCTGCTGAGTCACATTTAACAAACACCTCGCAACCTCAGACCTTTAAATAAGACAAGTTAGGAGTTTTTCCATTCCATAACTCATAAGGTGTCTTATCAACCTTCTTGGTCAGAACCATATTCAAAATGCAAATAGCAGATTCTAAGGCATAATCCCAAAAGGATAAAGGAAGAGTTGTAAGATTAAATATTGATCGCACCATATCCAACAATGTACGATTTCTTCTCTAAGATACTCCATTTTGTTGTGGAGTATATGGAGATGTGAGATGCTGGATAATTCCATTCTCAGCCAAATAATCTTTAAACTCTTGACTCAGGTATTCACCACCTCTGTCGGATCGAAGAGCTTTAATCTTCTTTCCAAGTTGCAATTCTACTTCTGCTTTGAAAACCTTAAATGTTTCAAACACCTCATGTTTATGTTTAAGTCAATAAACATATCCATAATGGCTGAAATCATCAGTAAATGTTAAGAAGTAGTTAGCACATTTCCTTGACACATGTCTAAGTGGTCCACACACATCAGTGTGTATTAAACCAAGTAGATCAGAAGCCCTTTCCATACGATTATTGAAAGGTTTCTTTGTCATCTTCCCAGATATACAAGATTCGCATTTATCAAATGATTCATCATTGATATCTTGTAAAATCCCTTCACGTTGCAGCTTTTCCATACGAGTCTTGCCTATATGAGCAAGTCGACAATGCCAAAGATAAGATGAATCCAAAACATTTTTGATTCTCTTATTATTGATGCTATACATTGAATTATAATTATTGGATTCATTCATATCAATTTCAAAAACACCATTCACAGCAATAGCATTAAAATAAAAAATATTATTTAAAGAAACTGAAATTCCATTGCTCGTAACAGTATGTTTAAAACCAATATCTAATAAACAATAAAATGAAACAACACCTCTAACAATAGTAGGTGCATAATGAAAATTATTTAAAAACAGTACTAAGCCCGAAGGCAAAACTAATTTAAATACGCGTATAGCTTTAACAGCTGCATGTGCTCCGTTACCCACGTGCAGATATTGTTCTCCATAGGCCAGTCTCTTTTCAAATCTAAACCACTGCAGTGTATTGCAAATATGAATACCACATCTAGTATCGTATACCCAAGAATTTATTTTATGAGTTAATAAAAATAATTCAATCATGAAAAAGTCACCTGAAGTGCTGGGGTTACCAGCCTCAGCCTTCAACTTCATCACACACAACTCCTCAAGATAGAGTGGACAGTTCTGCTTCTAATGTCCTATCTCATAGCAGTGGTGGGAAGCCTGATTCTTCTTGTTAGGATTCACCTTGTTCTTCTTAGGATTAGGTTGGTAGGTCATAACTTGTTTCCCCTTGTCAACCTTTCCCTTACACTTCTTATTCGCCTGCGGTTTTGGCTTTTGTATCCTACCTCCTTGTATAGCTAATACCTGAGGAGTAGGTGCCTTCTTTGGTAAACCCTTCTCATAGTCCACAAGCATTGCAAGCAACTCTGTGACTGTCTTCCCTGCGCAATGCATGTTATAGTTTCGAACAAAACCAGAGAAATCCTTGTTCAAGGATCTGTTGATTAAGTTTCCACATACATTCTCTGGGTAGATGTAGTTGGTCCATGTAACTCTTCATTTCCAACACATGATCACTAACAGTTTTACATTCACCCTGCTTACAGCTATGTAATGCATCGATCAAATCAAACAATTCAATTGCAAGTGGTTTCTCATAAGTCCTTTGGAGTTCTTGAAGCATATCATAAGGAAAATGGTGCTCAAACTGCTTTTGCAATTTAGGAGCCAAACTTCCAAGCATCAAGCACGCAACCTCATTGTGCTTTTTATACTCCAATTTCCAAGCTGCTCTAACATCCTCGAATTCGGTAGCATCTGGTTCAGCAGGGCAAGGCTTATTCAAGTATTCCAGCTTATCGGACACTCTCAAGACAATCTTGAGTGACCTATGCTAGTCATTGAAATTCGAGCCAGTCAATTTTTCCCGTTCAAAATGGTTTTTGAACGCAGAACTTAGTTCAACATTATCGGGTTGAGCCATTTCTACAGAAAAAGTTCAAATATTAGTATTCTGATAATATAATTTTTCAAGAAAATAAAATACCCAAGGAAATATTCATATAACCATTGAATTTTCTTGAAAACTAGGATCCAAATTTACATAATTTCACTACATCAGTTGATCTGCTAGTAATGAAAGTATTAAATATGGTAATCTGTCGAACAATAATTGGCAAACAATTTCCAATTCCCATATTATTATTGGATTTACATTTACCAAATTCAATTTGCAAAGTAAGCATGTTTCATCCCATCTCATGCCTTAAGTTTCTAGGTCTCACTAACAACTTAATTAAGTTGTCTAATTTAGAAACTGCAAATTCTCCATTAATGGTCTCACGCATTAACGGAAATTTACCTTGTCATTAAAATCTATGTAAGGTCTCACTTAGGCTAAATAATAACTTCAAGTCTTTCTTATAATTAGATGGCATGAACTTAAATTTTAGGGTATTAATTTTGATGTGTCAATCAAAATATGTACGAAGAAGCATGCACACCTCTTCCTATCATAAGTTTTTCAAAACCTTTTTATTTACCAATTTTAAGCTAAGATTAAATCAACAAAGTTTTAATTGAGGTATTCGGTTCACCAATCAAAGAATTACCTACAATTATCGCCCACTATATCCTACTACTGCATGATTCAAAAGGCCCAAGTTATTCGGACAATTACCACAAAATGACACGTGGAATTGAGGTCAATTCACCCTTAAGATGATTTTGTACATAAAATAGTCGTACTTGGTAGCTCCAATTTGACGCACAAAGGAGCGTAGAAACAAAGGTCAGCGCTAAGCTTATTAAAAACCCGTTCCTACTTATACCCCTCTTATAGTTTGTCAAAACTGGGTGAGCCGTTCTTACTATTGGTACAAAACTCATCACTCAATTAAAAGTTTATGACTTTAAGTCTTAAAAACATGTTATAAATTATAACCTTGCTAGTCTCGCCTGGGAGCAAATCACCGTGTGAAGCGAACCACTATCGGCACATAAGACTTTGCAAGATTCATAATTTATCACATCAAGTTTCACCATTATTTAGTCCATTTATTTTCTATTCAAAAATTACCCTTTTATTGCTTACAACGTGTCATACAATTAAACAAAAAACAAGTAATAATAAAAATAAACAACTAAATAACGCACATAACTTAACAATTTATTTATGTAAACAATTAGCCACATGCAAACTTTGTTTGATAAAACCTATTAATAATCATTCTATGTTTAATTATGCATATATTTAACTAAGACTATCACTTACAATGGTAAGTGAACCACATGCATCGATGTATCGATTGCGTTAGTCATAGCAAATATATACCAAATTGCACATAATAGATTCATTAATATAATTAATTGAGGTCTTCCCCAATTTTAGATCTGTTAGCGTTTAATTTATAAATGTAAAGTGATGGTCATTTGTAATCTTGAAACTTGTGTGTCGTGTGGTTATGTTAGTCTAGGAGAGTGGGCTTTTGATAGATAATATGTAAGATTTAATGTATAAGTCTAGTCCAACACAAAAGCCCACTCCAAGCCCATTCAAGCCCACTAGGGCGTTACATTTGTGAATAAATCACACACTCTCACCTCATTATTAGTGGCTGTTTTTAGAGGTTCTCAAGAGGCAGTCTTAGAGAGAGATAGCAAAGGTGAGAGTGTGTGTCCTTAATGTTTGTGTTTGTTTCTTTCATTCGAAGATAATAAACCATAAGTTATATTTCATACGATCCACACTCTTCATCTCATTCTTGTTCTTGTTTGAGTATCATCGATCTATAGTTAGTTTGTATGATAAAGGTAGATTTCTAGTCATAACAAGTGGTATCAACACGCCACACATCGAGGTAGGAGATTGTTTGTGTTCGATTTGTGTTTCAAAGAAACCAACAGTTGCGTTTTTTTTTTGTTTCATAAAAACGTGAGCTCTTGTGTTTATCTTGGCATCGTACGCAAATTTTAAGGTTCAAGCTTGTGTTTGTTGTTGATATTACGAGGTGATTAGTGAAGCCTTGATAGTTCTTTAAGTCGAATCTTGGTTTCAAGGTTGAATCTTTTGTGTTCAAAGTGATTGATCTTGCAAAACTATAATCGATTGTGTAAGATTTGTTTGTTTGGATCTTCATCCGTACTTCTTGCTTGTAATTCTTGTATAAGAATTATTGGTAAGAGTTGGTAGATCTCACAGTGGCTAAATTATTGGATAAGTGTCAAAAAGTCAAGAGTTGGTAAACTGCTTCTTATCGCAATTCAGCTGGACGAATTCTTTCGCAATTGACAGAAAATTTCGCAATTGAAGCCTTATCGCAATTGTCAGTCTTTCGCAATTGACAGAACCTTTCGCAATTGTCAGTCTTTCGCAATTGACAGAATCTTTCGCAATTGAAGTCTTTCGCAATTGACAAAAACTTTCGCAATTGAAGCCCTTTCGCAATTGACAGAACCTTTCGCAATTGAAGATCCTTTCGCAATTGATCATCCTTTCGCAATTGAGGCAGCTTTAAGCAGATTTTTCGCAATTGGTGTAACACCCCCAAATTTGGTTTGTGGCAGCGGAAAAGTAATTTGGGTGTTACGGTGAGGATCGAAGTTTAAATCTCGAAAAACGGCCCGAAAAGGGCGTTTTGAAAGTTATATGTCATTCAAAATAATATTTTGATACAAAGGTAAATTATTTGGTTTGAAAATCCCATAAAAAGATGTGATAATTTGGAAAGAATGACATATTTGATTTTACACCATTTAAGTTATCAGAGTAAAAGATGCCCGCTCCGTGTCTTGTCCTGCTCCGTTAATTACCTGAGATAAACATGCTTAAAACGTCAACACAATGGTTGGTGAGTTCGTGGAGTTTGTAGAAAATAACTTTCTTCGAAAAGTGTATAGTGATTGTCGAAGTAAATAGTAGTTCTTCATGAAATAAATAGCCAGTTGTGTTGTATAAAAATTCACAAGCAAATCATGTATGATCTCCAAAATCATATGTTTCAAGTTATAGATGCAGATGAGCTACGTTGTTATACGCTCGATATAGACTGTTGTATTATCTTTTAATTATAATGATATACCAAGCATTTGGAGTTAATTTGTGCAGAATTCTCATTTAAGTCACATATGGTAACAGTTGAAGTTCAAGTACAAGATTTACAATCATATCATATAGTGGAAATGATAATCTAGAATCTGAAGTCTATCAGTATAAAGTGGTGGTCTTCTAAATACAGCTGTATCCTAGGGTATATATGAAACATTCATCTATTCATAAAGTTATATTGCCCTAAGCCTCATGACACGCAAAACGTTAACAGAGTACCGTAATACGGCGGTGTCCCACCAGGGTCACTGATGGGTTTTTATGGCCCTCGTGTTAATAGGTACTTGCCAACTCCTATTTTTCTCAAATATAGTGCATCGCGACTAAATACGACTAACCATATAGGCATTCCGTCACAGTATTTAGTGGGATAGGTCGTCAGCCTCTAACAGGTTTCGAAGCTGTTCACTATATTCGCGCTCACCGCAGTGATTAATGGCTCATGATAAAGGGACTTTTGGCAATAAGGTGTGCTTAGGCAATATAGGTGAATCATGCGTAATTTTAGTATTGGCAATTATTTATAGTGAAATGTAGAAATATCATGTTAAAGTAGCAGTACATTCATTTGTCACATGAATGCATACAGTAAGCCTCAGTATCATGTTACATCAAGTAGTTCAGAGATGTTATGTTTCAAGTTCCGTGTTTAAGCTAAACAGACAATTTGCACATATATTGAGCATGTATTCCTTTCAAGTATAATTCAAATAGATAAAGCATAGTTGATAATTTCGAGTAAATCATAAGATATTTCAAGTAGTATAAAGCAGTTAAAGCATGTATCTCCCCCAAAAGAGTTATTAAAAACAAGTGTGAAAAGTAGGGGCCACGACTCACGATAAATCATAAGAGTTTTCATAGTACTTATAGAAGTATAAACGTCAAGCAAATCATATATTTGATAATGAGTAAAACATTTACAAGCATGTATCTCCCCCAAAAGAATTATTAAAAGCAAGTATTAAAAGAGGGGGCCACGACTCACCTGGAATGTTGTGACGTAGATAACACAATGGTGCCAAGGAGTATGGCAGAACAGGGTAAGGAGTAACGCACAACGATACATAATCGGCAATTCCTAATGAATATAAATTTGTCTCAAGATATGACACGCGGAAAGTAATCGATACGTATGAGTTTCAAAAGATAGAGCGTTTTAGTTTTCGTGGAATATTTGTATCAAATGTTTGTAAAAAGTTTAGTATCTTATTCGTGTGGTGGTATAAAGTCATAGACTCAGGCAGACGCACGCCAAAGCATAAAACATATAGTACAAGTATACAAGGCAATTAAATATGTAAGAATCAATTAAGCAAATAGGCAAAAGATAAGAAGATGGTTAAGTTTATCCAAAGATGCCAAATATGTTATATACATTTAGCCCATTAAAGTTTATATGTTTAGCCGTTAATAAATCATAAGTTATCTCATATTAGCCCAATAAGTTAATAAACCGAGCAATATATATATATATATATATATATATATATATATATATATATATATATATATATATATATTCAATATCACATAAGTTCAATGATAAGCAATATATAATAAGCTTAACTAAAAATCCACTAATGGGTGCAAGCCACAAAAGTCACATAAGCCGATACTAAAGCTCAATTCAAACACAATACATACACTTACATATGCTGAAAAATCAGCAACCAAACACCCTCTTTTAGTGCAGAAAAACAGCAATCAAACAACCCCTTGTAGTGCAGAAAAACAGCACACAACACCCCCCTTTTAGTGCAGAAAAACCAGCAATGAAACGCGCTTAAAGATGCAGAAAAATCAGCAATGAAACATACTTAAACATGCTGAAAAATCAGCAACGAAACATACTTAATCATGCTGAAAAATCAGCATATTAACTCCATCACACATGCTGAAAAATCAGCATATGAACATCATTACACATGCTGAAAAATCATCATATGAACACCATTAAACATGCTGAAAAATCAGCATATGAACACCATTGCATATGCTAATTTTCAGCAGTAAATACGCCCCAAGTAGGGCTGTTTTGCAGCAGATAAACACACAGAACGCACCCCATTCGGGGCTGTTTTTAGCAGGAAACAAACAACCCAACGAGGGTTTGACCACATCTAATCCATATACCACAGAAAATCAAAATATCGCAAACAATATCAACATATAGATAGTGCATCACAGCTTCAGGATTGACATAACCAAACCATGTAAAATCCGACAACCAAAACCATGTCGTGACTAGTAACGAGTCACAACCCAACCCTATACGGGTCATATATATCAACGACACAATAAAATGAGCAAGTAGCTAAGCATATCATATTACCAAACCGGATAAGCCTAAGGGTCAAAAAGAAAAGATAAGCAATCCAATTAGTCATCGGCTGTGGCTGATATATATTAACAGACAACCTCTCGGTGTCTTGTTAACTTAATACCGAACACAAACACCCCATGGGTGTTGTAGCTAATTGAGCCGAACAAATACAACCCATCCCGGGTTGGTTTTGGACCGAGAGCAACACCCACCCTCGCACTCTTGTGGCTTGAGCCGAAAACAAACCAACATCAAACACACCCTTCGGGGTGGCTGTGTTGGGTATTTCATTTCGCAGCCAAGACTAAAATACAATTAAGTTTCAATAACAAATCAGCAAGTCAAGCACCCTCTCTTGGGTTATTGTTAAACCAAGAGTAGCAAACACCCCTATGTGGGTTGTTGCTGGGAACCGAACCACAAAACAACTAAACACCCCAAAGTGTCTTCAAAACAAGTAAGAATACAAGATAACCACCACAACGAAATCAGTATATGTTTCTTAAATCATTTTTAATCCCAACGATTTCAAACAACCCTTTTATTCCACACGAAAGTGAATTCAAAAACATGATTAAATCCCGTTTTATTCCACGAAAAATATAACAATCGGTTTATTAATCGGTGTAAATAAGAGTGATAACAAAATAAGTGATGTCGACATACCCTAAAAAGGAGAGAGATCAAGAGTATTAGTGAGATGGAGGCTGCGATGATGATGGTGTTGACTGCTACAGCTGATAGTCGATTTTCCAGAGAGAAAGTATAGATTGATATTGAGAGTGAGAGATTGAAACAGATGTATTGTGAGGAAGAGGGAGGAGGGAGCAGATATATATATATATATATATTTGTTGGTGGTTGTATTATATGGTCCAGAACTATACACATTACACGTTATATATTGCAAGGAAAAGAATAGCACACGTTAGTGTTATTTAAAAAGATTGTAATGTATGAGACGTGGCATATTTTATGACACACACTAATAATTTAAAATATAGTTTGATCCCGGTAATTACTAATGTTAAATCCTTAAGTCACGAAACTTAAGACCGGGTAACGTAAAAATATATTGTTTATAAAAATATCAAAGTTTATTAATATATTCTAACTAGTTATATTAGTCGTGAGATAATTTTAATAGATAGCGTATACGTTATTAAAATCTAATAGATTTGAGTATTCGTATTACGTAAAGAGTATAATGTAAAATATAAAATAATAAAGTGAAAATAGTTCATATAAAATATGTAGGCTTATCCAAATCTTATGTTGGTCGTGAGTATAGTATATTAAAGAAAAATTTAAATTTCCCCGTAAAAATGGGTTTTGTTAAATGGTAATTCGAGGTTATCTTTAATAAATGAGGATTACCATGATGGATTTTCGTGGAATCTTACAATTGGCAACTTTGGTCCTCGCAATTCATTTAAACGTTCTCCAACTTAAATAACTTTTATAAATTTGATTTAAACTTCTAATTTCTACAACTTCAAGAATCACGGACTCGGTATTTTCTCACTTGTATAAGTGTGCAAAATACTTCGACACTCGGATATCTACTAATTTGTATAAATTTGTTAGATCTTTATATAAATTACAAATTTATATAAATTAGATAAATTCTATCTAAATTGACATTTTGCCATAATTTGTATAAATTCTGGTATAAATTGAAATTTCTATAGAAATTGTCATTTTATCTAAATTGTAATTTACATAACTTTGTCGAATTTGTGAACTTTTGATCTTGTCTAAATTATAGTCTAGTCAAATTTAGTAACTTTATTTAAATTGTTTCGTTTATCTAAATTGTAATTGTTCATCTCCATTGCAAGTAACTTCAAGCGATCTTCAACCAAGGACCAACACTTCACAACAACAACAACCAAGTTTAACCTTCAACAACAACCACTCCTATTTCGTTGCAACGATCCTTTATCAACTTTATCATTCAAAACATCAACAATGACTACACAACAAGACATTCATGCAGCCGGTGCAGAAAACCGTCCTCCAATGCTTGAAAAAGGTGGTTATCTTCCATGGACGAGTCGTATGATTCGATATATCAAAACCAAACCTAATGGTCAAGGTAGACTTCTGCTAAACTCTATCCAGAAAGGACCATTCAAGCCTCGCCAGATTCAAGAAGCTGGTGACCCAACTACAACACCTCCCGTTCCACCATCCTTTCGTGATCAAAAAGAAGAGGAATACACAGCAGAGGATTGGAAGCAAGTTGAAGCAGATGATTTAGCAATGCATTTAATTCAACTTGGGTTACCACGAGAAATATTTGCTGCTGTCGACAGTTGTGATTCAGCTTATGCTATGTGGGAAAGAGTTAGAAGACTCTGTCATGGCACAAAAATTGGGCAACAAGATGTTGAAAACAAGCTGCTCACTGAATGGGAGAAGTTCACATCCACTCCAGCTGAACCAATTGAATCTTACTACACCAGGTTTTGCACTTTAATGAACGAGCTCATCAGAAACAAGTTGACACCAAAACCCATTGCTCAAAACATCAAATTCATCAATAATCTACCAGAAGAATGGGGACGGTATGTCACAATTGTTAACCAAACAAAGAACCTTCACGAGGTAAACTATGATCAGCTCTATGATTTCCTAAAGCAAAACCAGGCAGAGGCAAATGAAGTCCGGAAAGAAAAGTTAGCAAAGCAACATGATCCTCTGGCACTCATTGCTCAAACACCTACACCTGCAACAGTAAATACACAACCCTCTTCATCTTCCACTCAGCACTTCATGCAACAACAATTTACTCCACAATCACCATTCTACCCACAACAACAACCAGTCATCCCACAACAACAATACCCGCAACACCCACAAACGGATTTTAATGACAATGATGAGTCCACTGATGCTTTGACTCAAGCATTTGCTTACCTGACAAAGGCATTCCAAGGACGATACTCAACACCTACCAACAACAACCAAAGAATCTCATCGAACACTCGCAACAAGCAGATTGCAAATCCGAGTTTCAACATGGGTCAACAAGGACAGATGGTTGGGGGTTATGGGAATCAGCAGGGATATGCTCCTAGATATCAGATGGGTAATCAGAATGCAGGGCAGTATGTTGGAAATCAGATGGGTCAGTATACAGGGAATACGATGGGTCCAGTTGTTGGAAATCAGAGGGGTCAGAATGCTGGGAATCAGTTTGGGAATGTTGCTGCTCTAGGTGCTGGGAATATGAATCAGGGTAATTTGATAAAGTGTTTCAACTGTCAGGGTGTCGGTCATATGGCTAGGAACTGTCCTAACAAGCCGAAAAAGATAGATCCAGCTTATCTACAGAAAGCATTAATGTTGGCACAAAAGGAAACGGCTGGGTTACAGTTGAGTGCAGAAGAGAATGACTTTATGGCTCTTATCGATGATATGGAAGACCTTGAGGACATCGATGCAAGCTGCATTTTTATGGCAAATCTTCAGGAGGCTAAGTATGACACGGATTCTGAAACTCCTCCTGTGTATGACACCAATGCAGTCTCTGAGGTACCACCATTCACTACATGTCACAATAATGAAATGTTTGATATGTCAACTCATGATGAACGGAATCCTGCGACTCCAGCATCCAATTATGATACATATATAGACACGCCAAGTTGTAGCAATATTAATTTGGCAACTCCAAATATGGATCCTAATGGAGACTACGAGTCCCAGCATGTTGAGAATGATGAGGAAACACGTGCGTTTTTTGAATCATTATTGCATAATTGTAGTGTTGAAATTGAGAACGTTAAAAAGGTCAATCGCGATGTTAAAGCCGCGAATGAAAAATTGACCACTGAGCTTGAGAGATATAAGGTGAATGAACAAGCTTTTGAATTTAATAACAAACGACAGTCAGAACTTGAAATTGATTATAGAGACTCTGTGTTAAGAGAAAAACGTTTGCAAATCAAATATGACACACTTGATGTTAATTTGAACATGACAATCAAATCTTTAAACACGGAAATTTCTGAATTAACCAACCAACTTTCTAAACAAAAATCAATTTGTTCGGATCTTGAAAAAGAAAAGAAAGAATTGAATGCACAGTTTTCAAAACGAGAAAATGATCTTCTTGATGAAATCATTGACAAACAAGAAAGCATCAAAAAGTTGGAAGAGTTTCTTGTAAAAACGGGTCAGTCTGCACAAACAATTAATTTGCTTATTAACAATCCAAACCTTATTTTACATACAATGAAGAAAATGGCTATCGGTTGTGAAAACCCTTATTATCTCAAGAAAGCTCAGCAACATCAGAATGTGTTATATAATGGTAGTGTGATAAATGATAAACATGATCCTCCCGAGGTTCGTGATTCTTTTGAAACGATTGAGCTTGTTGAAGAGAGTAGAACAAAAATGAGACAAATGAACCAAGAAATCAGACCAATTGATTATTATAAGCTTAATACAATTTCTGGCGTTCATCTGGTTCAAAAAGAGTCACCAATGTTTTTCAAAAAAACGGTGGCTGTCACAAAACGTAAAGCTATTTCGAAACATCTTTCTAACATTGAACAAATGTCCTCTAGTAACATTTCTAACACAAGTGAAGCTAGACGATATTTGGATGATCTTAAAAAAAGAGTTGAAACACTTCAAATGGTTGTGGCATCCAAAACAAATAATAATCGCATTAACGATTGGGATTCAAGTTTTCATAATGAAATGAAAAAGGTGTATGAAACAGAAATTAGTACTCCACTCATGGCAATTCATGCGAGAGTACTTAATGTTGAAAATGCGCTTTTAAAAGAAACAGCTGACTTTGTCAAGGACCACAAATCCCTGGTAAAGGAAGCAAATGAAAACATTGAACACATCAAAGTTTTGGAAAGACACAATGACATTCTCTCTGAAGTAGCTCTATCGATAGAAATTATGTCCATTATTTACCAAACATATTCTGTGGAAGATGATGAAAGACTCCGAGCTAGGACTTCTGCAATTGTTGTAAAATATGAAAATTCTCTTGCTAAGATTCAAAAAGAAAATGTCACATATTTTAATCAACTTGATCAGAAAAAGGAAGAATGCAAGTATGACAAATTGTCGTATGAGCGTGCTTACAAGAATCTGAAAGAACAAAATGATCGTTTGAAGTCTCAGCTGGACAGTCTAAAAAGGAAGGGTGAGGAAACTAAGTGTGCAAAACCATCAACTTTGGCACAACCAAAAATGCAAATTTCTCAAACTGTTCCAAAGGTTGATGTGACAAATGATTTGACAAAACTAGTCACTCCAACACCTTTACCTAACCAATGTGCTGATAAAGGGAAAGCTGTTGTCAAAAAATCGAATGTAATAGCGCCTGGCCTTTATAGGATTAGTCTCACTACTGCGTCTGCTTCTACATCTAACACATATAGGGCGATAGACAAAAGTAAAAAAGATAATCCAAAAGAAGCTAGGAGTGCTATAACAACCTCTCAGGACAACAACATAAATTCTAATGAGTGTGTCTTACCTTCTACAGGATTAGAAAGCACCTCTAGGAGCAGCAGACAAAAGCCTAGGAGCAATACCAGAAACAATAGAGTCTCGCCTGTCTCTGAGAGTGAATGCAAAGAAGTAGAAGAACACCCTAGCAATTTAACGCTTTTGAATAAGAATAATATGTCATCTGGATGTAATGTTAAGACTTCTGTTTCAAGTGCTTGTAACGACTCTGTTTGTTTAATGTACAAGAAATCTTTGTCTGAAAATGCTAGTGATGATATTGTTTCTAACACTGTGAATGTGAATGATATGCCTGAACAGAAAGAGTTTCCTTTAGTAACTAGGGCTAAGACTAGATATATTCAAAGACTAATTGAAAAAGCTAGGAAAACTACTAGTAGCCTATTGCCTAAGGACCATCTTAAGTTTTGTGCATGGAAACCAACGGGTAGAATGTTTACTCTTAAGAATGGCAAATTCGAAATTGTTCCAAATGAAAATATGGAAACCTTCTATAATTGTGATTCACCTGTTACCTCTAACCCCTTGGAACCAAATGTTAAACGGTTTCCATATACAAAATCATCTGTTCTTCGCAGGTCATTGAAATTTGTCTTTGGATCGTCGACTCGGGTTGCTCCAAGCACATGACCGGGAATTTGAAGCTGCTAATCAACTTTGTATGGCAGTTCATGCGAACTGTACGGTTTGGGAATGACCATGTTGCAGCTATTCTGGGTTATGGAGATCTTTAGTTTGGGAACTACTTAATCACTCGGGTTTACTAAGTCAAAGGGTTGGGACACAACTTATTTTCAGTCGGGCAGTTTTGCGATGTAGATTTAGATGTTGCATTTAGGAGAAACACTTGCTTCGTTAGGAATTTGATTGGGGATGATCTCTTAATTGGGAATCGTGGCACCAATCTCTATGCTATCGACATAAACCAAATGGCTTCTTCATCACCAATTTGTCTCATGACAAGAGCTATTACATCTTTATTTTTGCAACATCATAACTTATTGCATTTTGCAATATCATTCCATTTTTTTATTTTGCAATATCATTCCATTTTCTTATTTTGCAATTTCATTCCATTTTTACATTTTTTCATTTTTTCATTTTTTTCATTTTTTTATAAAAATGCTTTCTCCAAAATTTAAATATAAAGTTGAACTCGGACTCTATATCAAAATTGAATAAAAGTTTATAATAAAACGATTTCGAAGTTTAAAAATTTGAAAACAACACTAATTTGACTTCTAGGAGGAAAAACTACAAATTACACTGATGAACTTTTTAAGATAACCAACTAATCCTTACTTAGCATCACAACTTATAATTAACTCTATCATTTCTCGTTCTTCGCAAATTTAAAATCTTTAATAAAAAGATCCGCGAATGCTTAGTCAAAAAGGTTAAGGGGACAAGCTAGGGCTCAACACGCCTGGTCAAGTCAAAATTTTATTCCTACTCTCACCAGCGGAAAGTCAACAATGTGTCAAAACATTTATGATATTTTTGCAAAAAAATTTCAAATTTTCTCATTTTTTTTCAATTTTTTTTCATTTTTTGGAGGAAAAACAGGGTTGCAAGAGTATAAGGCAAAAATGCAAGGCAAAATCAAATCGAAAGATTACCCCCCCCCCCCAGACTAAAACGAAACATTGTCCTCAATGTTTTAAAAGAAGGGTTCTCCTACATAAATCTAAGGCCGTTTATTAATTATGCCAAAAGATAAACGTTAGTCGATAAGATTTAGGATATCGGATTTCCTGTATGATGAGACTCGAGTGGAGATAGACAAAACCATGAGCACAAGAGTCTTCACATGTCGGGCAAATCCTTGACATAAACAACAACAACCACAAAACACGAGAAATGGAAGAGGTAGACCTCCTCACGTCACACTTATTAGCAAGAAAATAGAAAGAAGATAGAAGGATAAGCATGGGGTGCCTCCCACGAAGCGCTTGTTTTTTATCGAGTCGCATAGCTAGCCTCGCCCCGAATTTAATTGTTCTTGGGGGAGCATGTGGAAAAGATCATCTTCATCGGACTTTCGTTCAAGAGGTTTGGATAAACATTGAAACATATGAAAGTTCCACACCGATGAGATACCCACGGTTCAAAAGAATAACAACCATAAACGGTGATACCGTGGTCAAAGATTGTATCCTCACTCCCGTCGGAGTGAAGGAGAGGAGAAGTCACATCATATGTGATGAAAGGAAGAAAGATTTTTATGATTATTATGAAAAACTCTTCATCATCAAAAGCAAATTTATCCTTAATTTGGATAGCAACGTTAAAGCTCTTAGGTTCATTTGCAACAAAAGCCTCGGGAGGGAGGGACGGGGTGAAATTATCAACAAGCAAATTCTTATGATAAAGTACACCTCCCCCCAGACTAAGATCTTCCTCAAGATCAAAATAGAAATGATCATACTCCGAAGGAGATATGACATGAGAGAGTTCACCGGAGAACTCCTCATGATAGAGATCATTTTTATCGAAGAGAAACGAATCATACTCAGGAAGAGAAAGATAAGCATGAGAAGTGGTACTGCCACTATTCGTCTCTTCTGAAAGATCGATATCTAAGCAACAGGCTTCATAAGCCGGGAGAGGATAATCGGGATGAGATGTGGGATTGTCACTACTCTCTTCTTCGGTATCAAAGATAAAACTCTCATATTTGGGGAGAGAATCCTTGAGCTCGAGCTCTGGAGGATCTGACGGCTTAATTTCTTTAACTTCCTTCGGGGGGAGAGAAAGTGACGGTTCATCGTTCAACATTTTCTCAAGTAAAAGAATATCTCCCCCCGGATCAATTTCTGATGAAATTGAATCATTCTCAAGAAAAATCTCGATCTCTTCAAAAGTGAAATCACTTCCCTCAACCGGTGTAAGAGAAGGGGAAGAGTCGGAAATGATTGGTTCAGAAGTCGGAGTGGGATTGCCACTTGAAGAATTAACCGAGAAAAAGTCACTATCCTCAACGGGGATAGGAGATGAGGAGGGAGAATTGAGCACAGAATCAGTAGATGGAGTTGGATTGTCATTCAATGATTCGATCTTAGAAATTAGAAGATTGATATTCAATAATCTTTCACGAAGTATATCATCCTTGATCGTCAGAAGAATATCAGTGTCAATCTCTCCATCATCTAGGTCAGAATCCATCACGAGCTCAAAATGGGGAGGTGATGCCTCAACATAATCGATGTTTTCATATGATAAAGAATCGTTATCACTTGTGGTACAATCATCGGAGGAAGTCTCAAAAGTATCAAGAGGAGGCAAATCACACATTTTGTCGGAAATACCCTCGGACTCACTTTGGATTGGGACAAGGTCCTCAACACTAGACTTTATTACTTTGTCCGATTCCGTTTCCGGAATGGTGCTAAGATGCTCGTCCCCCATTATGAGAGAGTCCTCTGGGTCCATAGTCGGTAAGACGGGTGTGATTGCAGCTGACGAATTCTTATAATATTCCCTCATTTGAATAATATCCTCATCATCATCGTCAATGTGAATGAAAGTCTTGCAAAATTGGGCACTCACTTTAGCTACTTGCTCTACGGCAAGTAATTCTCCAATTGATTTTTCATTGCGAAATTGGGAACTTCCTACCGGTTTGTTTTGTGCAGTGTGAACTTTCGATTTGTTTTCGATAATCGTCATGAGGTCCTTCGGAGTTCGATACAAGATATTGCCACCGGCGGCTGTATTAAACGAATCTTGATCCGATTGAGTTAAAGCATTATATAATATATCAACTTGTTGCAATTCTGAAAAACCGTGATGTAGGCATTTCCATTTTAAATCTTTGAATCTCTCCCAAGCATCAGCAAAAGTCTCATCAAAACGTTGTTGGAAATTCATGATTTCTTTTCTGAGCTCAATTGTTTTAGAATGAGGATAAAATCTATTTAAGAACTTCGATGCTAGATCATCCCAAGTGGTGATGGAATTAGGAGGTTCATAATCAAGCCATGTCTCGGCTGCTCCTTTGAGTGAAAACGGAAACAAGATCAAATTCACCACATCTTGAGGCACTTGATTTATTTTGAAAGTTCGAGTTATTTGGGAAAATCTTCTGATGTGTGAATAAGGATCGTCATTTTCAAAACCATAGAAAGGATCGTTACTTATGAAATTAATTAACTCGACTTTCAATTCAAATTCATCTGCTAGAATGGGTGGAATAACGATGGCTTTTTCAATACCTACGATAGGTATTTGCAGCAATTCCATCATAGTACGCGTGTCCGCCATAAGAATTAAACAATAAAGATGGATAAGAGGATAGAATTAAACGGTTAAGAGGATAAAGAAGATTATTTTTGGATTTTTATAATTTAGAAACATTGAAAAACACAAAAGAAAAAGGAAAATAAATTTGAAAAGAAAATCTTTTTGGGTTTTTATATTTAAGAAAATTTTGAAAAACAATATTTTTGGTTTTTTGTTGGTTTTTTAATATATATATATATATATATATATATATATATATATAGAGATGGGATATTATGAGAAGGGGTCTTAAAATGAGAAGGGTGGGAAGGATTGTGGGAGTGACATGTGTCACTTTGCCACATCATCATTCCGCCAAAATTTTTACTGCATCGTGATGCAGTAAAAATTTTGGCGGGAAAATTTTTTTTCCCGCCAAAAAAAAAATTTTTTTTTTGGGGCAAAAAAATTTTTTTTTTTCCCGCCAAAATTTTTACTGCATCGTGATGCAGTAACCGTGATGCAGTAAAAAATTATACTGCAACGTGATGCAGTAACCGTAATGAAGTAAAAAAATATACTGCATCGTGATGCAGTAACCGTAATGCAGTAAAAATTTATTCTGCATCGTGATGCAGTAAAAATTTTGGCGGGAAAAAAAAAAAATTTTTTGCACAAAAAAAAAATTTTTTTTTTTTGCGGGAAAAAAAAAATTTTCCCGCCAAAATTTTTACTGCATCACGATGCAGTAACCGTGATGCGGCATGATGATGTGGCTTGGGGATGACACATGTCACTCCCACAATCCTTCCTACCCTTCTCATTTTAAGCCCCTTCTCATTGTATCTCTACCCTAATATATATATATATATATATATATATATATATATATATATATATATATATATATATATATATATATATATATATATATATATATTTGGTATTATGAATACTTTAGGAAAAGTATTCGTGGTTTATTGATTTTTACTTTTTTATAATAAGAGAATATTTACAAATGAAAACGATAACTTCACGAGGAAGGGTCTTCAAAACACGAATCGTCGAACAGGAATCAAAAACTCACTTCAAACCTTCCCCGGCAGCGGCGCCAAAATTTGATTCGTTTGGAATCAATACATATATTTTCTCAAAGGATTTACAAAGGAAATATGTAAACCCGAGTCGTTATCCCCAACGAAGGATTGAATGGAATTTTCGGTTCGGTTCGTGATTGTGTGAGTTGAATGGAAAAAAGGGAATTTTTGGGTTTTAAGACTAAAATTATAAATCATAAACTAAAAACAACTTAACAAGCATATAAAACAAATATCTAAAGCTTAAATAAGCAAAACCGAATTTAAACCTAAAAACGCGCAATTACAGGAAATAACCGAGCCTAAAAAGTCAAAACGAAGAAAACTAATCATAGAAATATATGATAACAGCTAAATTATGCTAAGCAAAGATAATAATAAACTAGTAGTAAGTAAATAATCTAAAGTTAACGATAACAACTAAAAATAATAAACTAGATTATACTAAGCAAGCAAATAAACACATAGTAATTAATTCAATAAAAGTAAACAAAATTAATAACTACTAAAGATTCAAAAAGTAAAGAAAGTAGAACCCGTATGATGAAACGAGAGGAATAAAATCACCCGATCTTATAAACTAAGTAAATGATTAAAATTTATTTCTTTGTTAACTTTAATGTTGCTATATAGTTAATAAAGTTTAAAGCTTTATTAACTAAATAACTTGATAAAAGTTATTAAAGTTGTAAACTTTAATGATTTTTAAGCTTATAAGACCCGTAAGCTCCACGCCTTTTGATGAGAATGATAAGAAACAAAGAAAGATCAAAACTTTATAAGGGTTAGTGCCAATAAGCTAATAAATAACAGTTTATAAAAATAAATTTTTGTGCTTTTTTGAAAGAAAATAATATTTTCACTAAGTTATCACCCAAAAAGGCTCATAAATCAATGAAAAATATCAAATGATCTCGGAAAAATACCTAAATTTTTCAGAAACCTTAGAAAAATGACAGAAGCTTACTATAAAATTTTCAGAATTTTTTGAAGGGCGAAAGTATTTTATTTGATTTATTAAACTAAAACAGCTCATAAATCAAGATAAAATATTAAACTAAAACAACTTTGGGAGACAGTAGGGAGATAACCAAAAATTTAAAAATATTTTTAGACAATTTTTACTATTTTTAAAAAATGAAATACGAATCAGATCTATAAAAACAAAAAGACAGAAACTGTTTTTGATTTTTTAAAAATACTAAATCTACTCATAAAAATCTGAAAAATTTATCCTAGCCACGAAATACTGTTAGGAGGTAGCAGAAAATATAAAAACGAAATTTTCATAATAAAAACGATTTTCCAAAAATAAACATAAAAAGTGACGAAAATAAAAGTTCTAAAAAAAAAAAAAAAGAAACAGAAAATAAATACTATTTCAAAATTTATAAAAATAAATAAAAACAGATTTTTATAAATAAAAAAATTTGCAAGAACTTGTAATTAAAAAGACATAAAGATTAAAGATTAGAAGGATAAAAAGTAATTAACTAAAACATAAAAATAAACGCTTCAAATTAATAAGATATGAAAGAAACTAGACAAAGATTAATACCTTAAATTGTCAAGATTTAATACAAGCTCTAACTATTTTAATTGCAATTAAAACTAAACTAAAAAAAACTTAACAAAGAAAAAAAAGAAAGAAGAAGTAACAAAAACTGAGATAATATGCGGCTGCTATTCCTTCCAAGTATATATCCTTCAATGAAGGACCTTCATTCACGTCAGCCCTTTCTTTCAATGGGCCAGGTGGTGGGCTTTGACTTGCAACTGTTGGAATTGGTATTACATTTCAATTTAACACTTGCAGCCACATGGGTTTGTTGGCACAAGATAATACTTTGATGACTTTTATTAATTCATTTTCTTTGGTGAAGGGCATTGATGTGCGTAATCGTTGGGCTTCGTTTAATCTTTTAAAATTCCGTCTTTTGCCTCGATGCTCCATACAAAATTAATGATGGACTCGTAATTTCGTGCTCTTTCCAATCTCGTGCTCGGTTTTTGACTATTTTGTCTTTCTTTTTTTTTTGTCCTTTTCTCATATTCGTACCTGCAGATGCATAAACACAAAAACACAATATATTTGACATATTTGGTTACTTTTTGGTCTATTTGGTCCGTTTAATAGAGCCAAAAAACATTCGGGAAGCACCGATTGCGACATGTGCATCTACGTCTGCTCAGTCAGTCTAATAGAGCCAAAGAACATTCGGGAATCAATGGCAGATAATGCTTGGATTGAAGCGATGCAGGAAGAACTTCTCCAATATCACTTACATGACACCTGGGATTTAGTTCCAAGACCAATTGACAAACTAGTCATTGATCTTAAGTGGTTATGGAAAAATAAGAAGGATGAAGAAATGACTGTAATTCGCAACAAAGCTCGTCTAGTGGCAAAAGGATTCAGACAAGAAGAGGGGATAGATTTTGAAGAGTCATTCGCGCCAGTAGCACGGCTTGAAGCAGTCAGGATTTTCTTAGCATATGCAGCTCACAAAAACATCACGGTCTATCAGATGGATATCAAGACAGCTTTCTTGAATGGAACTCTGAAAGAAGAAGTGTACGTGAGTCAGCCAGATGGATTCGTCGACAAAGATCATCCCAACTACATCTACAAGCTAAAGAAAGCTATCTATGGTTTGAAACAAGCCCCAAGGGCGTGGTATGACGAATTATCATCTTTCCTACCTCATAATAATTTCACCAAAGGAACAATTGATCCGACCTTGTTTACACGTAAATTCAAAAATGATATTTTGATTGTTCAGATTTACGTGGACGACATAATCTTTGGGTCCACTAATCCGAAACATTCAAAACATTTTTCAAATCTCATGAAAAGCAAATTTGAAATGTCCATGATGGGGGAATTAAAATTCTTTCTTGGTTTACAAATTCATCAATCCCCGCGTGGTATTTTTCTAAATCAAGCTAAATATACTATTGAGATTTTGAAAAAACATGGAATGAAAAATTGTGACTCTGTTGGTACTCCAATGGTCACTTCACCAAAAATAGGCGCTGATTTATATGGGAAACCCATGGATCCGAAGAAATATCGGAGCATGATTGGTTCTCTCATGTACTTAACTGCTAGTCGACCCGATATACATTTTGCTGTTTGTTTATTAGCACGGTTTCAGGCAAGGCCTACCGAACTTCACCTCCAAGAGGTTAAACGGATCTTTCGGTACCTACGAAGAACCATTAACATGGGACTTTGGTATCCGAAGGATTCGGAGTTTATACTAATAGCATTTTCAGATGCAGACCATGCCGGTTGCCAAGTGACAGCAAAGAGTACATCCGGGGGAGCACAATTTTTGGGAGAAAAGCTAGTAGGCTGGTCATCAAGGAAACAAGATTGTACTGCACTATCAACCGCAGAAGCCGAGTATGTGTCTCTAT
The DNA here is from genome assembly GCA_021014915.2 of Artemisia tridentata subsp. tridentata. Classification (NCBI taxonomy): domain Eukaryota; kingdom Viridiplantae; phylum Streptophyta; class Magnoliopsida; order Asterales; family Asteraceae; genus Artemisia; species Artemisia tridentata. The sequence goes on along the minus strand of CP139506.1, from coordinate 247,204,262 downwards.
CTGCATGTTGTGCCCAAGTTCTATGGATGAGGACACAACTCACAGATTATGGTTTCTCTTTCGACCGCATACCTTTGTATTGTGACTCGAAAAGTGCCACAGCCATCTCGTGCAATCCAGTTCAACACTCAAAGACCAAGCATATTAGAGTCCGCTATCACTTCATAAAGGAACACGTCGAAGAGGGTACTGTTGAATTATTTTTCGTGAAGACTGAATACCAACTCGCCGATCTATTTACTAAAGCCCTCCCAAAAGAGCGGTTTGAAAACTTAGTTCGTCGAATTGGAATGCGAAGCTGATGAACTCAAATAAGTACATTTTATTATCATCATTTATCATATATATTTGACTTGTTTTATTATATTATCTATGAGAATCGATACATTAATGTTTACTTTAGTAATTCTCAGGTAAAAACAAGCATTATGTGAAACTTGGCGATTTTGGACTAATTATGGAGCAAAACAAGCAAAATATCAAAAGTTTACTGAAAGCCAGAAGATCAAGCTCGTTCTACTCCAGATACGCGGCAACATACTTCTAACATACGACGTATTACTATCAAGATTTCACAAGTTACAATCCAAGTACATGCGCCGCATACAAAGATCAAGATACGTCGCATCTGAAGACGGTGTACGAATATTCCTGAATATATTAATCTTGGACCCCACGCGAAGTTAAGTCAATGCGCCGCATCTATTCACTCTATGCGCCGCATCTATCCCTGAGACAGAAACTATAAATACCCCAAGGCCAGACGAATTTCGGGATACAGAGCTTAGTTTTATAAAAAGACCGAAGACCACAAAACCCTAGAGCCGAATTCAGACGACCGAGCAGCACAAGACACACCTAAACAAAGATACAAGAGCTGTAAGAAGGTCCTGCATGTATTCAATTCATTAAGTAGTTTTGTTTTATTGTATTAGTACACTTTAATTCATCAGGATTGATGGGCTTGTGTCATGTGACAACGGAAAATCATGCACTCCCCTTAATATTGCTTTCCCATTAATTAAAGTTTATATGTTGATGTCTTTGATGACTTTTATTAGTGCATTGATAACCTCTGTGTCTAGCTGAGCATTGCTTGGGTCGCCATACCCCTTCCTCGCCTATTTGTTTTAGCGTCACTTAAATAAATAGGATAGACATAAGTAATCATTAAGGGTTTACTCGCCGATAAGATTAGAGCCAACGAGAAAGGTTTAATTACATACACTTCATATAAAACTATCAATAAAACAAGTGACAAGCTACTTAATTATCAGGACAGGTCTTCTTATTGTCTCGAGTATCTATCTGTGTACGTGTGTGCTAATCGCTGATTCGTGCTCATTAGTTTAGTTTACTATTTAATCATAACCATACTGTGCCAGTCTCTCAGGCTGAACCGCCTTGCGTTAGATTAGGTTGTATAGCTAACTTAGGATATTAAAATACTGATTAGAATAACTATATAATACGTTCACTCTTAGTGATCGACACTCTACTTACCATTATATTCATACTGACCGGGTACACTGCTCGTTAAGTGTGTGTGTTATTGATAAGTCGGCTAAATATAAATTTAAAACTTTAGTAGGCATTAATACTGCTAAACCGCAACGACACGCACGCGCATCAGAAGCCTAACTCCCGAAGAGTTAGAAAGTCTTCTCGAATCTTCTTGAATTATATCAACAAGCTTCGCATGTAAATGTTTTTGAAAAACAAATTTCAAAATTTGAAAAACCAACAAAAACAAAATATAATAATAGAAAATTTACAAAAATAAAAAAATAAAAAAATAAAACAAAAAACAAAAATATTATTCTCACGACATATCTCTCGTATAATCGATATTCTGTACGTATCTAGAAATGTCATTCAACAATGATACGGGCATGTACAGATGCTTGAGCGAGAGTTCATTTAAATTTTTTCTAAAACATGTCGTTTCTCAAAATTTTCTTCATTACGGCTTTCGTATATTTCAGTACGAAACCCGCGCTACATTGATGACTTCTGATTATTTCCGATCAGGAATTGTAATGTTAATGGCCAAAATAAAATCCTTGAGCACATGATCAAGATCTTTCAAAAAAGATTTTTCAAAATCTTTTTCAAAATTTTGTGCTCAAGACAACTCCCCCCCAAACCCTTAAACCGATTTTAAACTCACATTTTTACAAATATGCTTTGTTTAAGGGGGAGTATAAAATGAAAAACAAAAAAGTTCCAACTTTCATGCTCAAATCCGTCCTTCTCTCCAACAAGTTTTCAATTTAATCATTCGATATCAAAATTATCACTACGTGCTATTTTTGAGGGGGGAGATTAGGTATAAGGGGGAGAAGACGTGATTAAATGTGATCAAAAAGTAATGTCAGTAAGTCAAGCTCTTCAAAAGACTCAGCATGAACACTCGAACTGACGAAAAATAAATGTCCGTTGTCGAAAAGACTTGTCCGGGACGGGTAATAATTTCAAGCTGGTTATCCAGTAATGTAAACGTGTCTCGCAAAGGACTTGCCCGAGTATAATGTACTAATTCGAGAGATGATATTTTAATATGACCGGGACGGGTAATAACTTCAAGCTAGTTTAACTAGATAATACGTTCCACTCTTAGTGATCGACACTCTACTTACCATTATATTCATACTGACCGGGTACACTGCTCGTTAAGTGTGTGTGTTATTGATAAGTCGGCTAAATATAAATTTAAAACTTGAGTAGGCATTAATACTGCTAAACCGCAACGACACGCACGCGCATCAAGTTTTTGGCGCCGCTGCCGGGGAGTGAATTGTTATTATCTGTTAATTTGATTAGTATTTTAATTAGTTTTTTCTTTTTAGTTTTTATTTAGATTCTAACCACTAACCCTGTTATATATTAGATATATTTCATTCATTGTATAGTTTGCATATTTTCTGTTTTTGTGTGCTTTTGTTTTCTGTAGTTTTTGTTTCTTTTTGTTTAATTTTATTTTTGTTTTTCTCTTTTTTATTTTTCTGCATTCTGCTATCGTTATATTGTGCTGATACAAACGATACGGCGCATCTGTTTTCATAGATACGGCGTATTGCGTTTAATTTTTATAAAATACAACGTGTTTAATAAATTCGAGTACGACGCATCTTTCCCAAAGATACGGCGTATTCTGTTTTTAATAAGATTTTTTTTTCTAAACCCTAACGTCATACGACGCATCTGTTTTAACAGATACGGCGTATTTTCTATTTAAATTAAAAACAGTTTTTCGAATTTTTAAACAGAAGCGACGCATCGATCTTTATCGATACGGCGCATCTTCTAAATCAAAAATCTTGTATTTTGAAACGTAACGAAAATACGGCGCATTAGCTTTTGTTAATACGTCGCATTTAATTTCAATAAATATAATCGATTTTTGATAATCTAAACTGGATACGGCGCATTCTAAATCATAAGCGGCGTATTTGTTTTCTTAATAAAAGTCTGATTAAATTTTAACGTAATAAGATACGGCGTATCCAACTTTTTGGATATGGCGCATCGTCTACAGATATCAGCAACTTTTATTTTTCGTATTCCGTTTTCATTGTTAATTTTCTGATTTCATACTTTCTTGAACATACCCTACTGATGCTTTTGTGATAGTTTCAGGAAGTGCATGACCAGGAGTTCAACTAAGAACTTGATTAAACCTTACGAAGATCCTGAACGAGCCTTACATTCGCTTAAAAGGCTTTTCAACACAAAAAGCTTTGAAATTTCAAGTTCGTTCGAGCTTGATTACTTTTCTGAAGAGAAGGAGGAAGAAGAAACAGAAACAATGACAGAAAACACTACTATAGAGGAATACATGAACAAAACCCGTGATGATTACAGTTCAGGAGTTGCTAGACCAAAGTTTGATGAAAAGTCAAAGTTTGAGTTGAAGGGTCAGTTTCTCAAGGAGCTAAGAGAAAATGCTTTCAGTGGAACAGAACATGAAGATGCTAATGAACGTGTTGAAAAAGTCCTCGAGATTGCAGATTTGTTTACTACAGAAGGAGTCTCTGACGATCAACTTATGCTAAGAATCTTTCCAATTTTGCTTAAAGGAGCTGCTAATAAGTGGCTAAGGAATGAACCTGCTAGTTCAATCACAACATGGGAAGATTTGAAGAGCAAATTCCTGAAAAGATATTGTCCACCTGCTAAAACTGCTAAAAAGATGGAGGCTATCAACAGTTTCAAGCAAGATCCTGATGAAACTCTTTATCAAGCTTGGGAACGATTTAAAGACTTATTGATGAAATGCCCTCAACATTATCTAAGTCCAATGCAGGAGATAATATTGTTCTATCAAGGATTAGACGTGCCTACTAGACAAATCTTGGATGCTAAGGGAGTTGTGCCTCAAATGAGTGCAGCCGATGCTAGAAAAGCTATCCAAGAAGCTGCTGATCACTCTCAAAAATGGCACGACGGAACCTCTACTAGATCTAAGAGCAGCACTAATTTTGACGAGTTTGCTGCAATTCAAGCTCAATTGGATAAAATTAGTAGAGAGATGAAGAAGCGTGATGAGAAAGTTTATGCTGCCCAAGTTGGATGTGAAAAATGCGAAGGACCTCACTACACTAAAGATTGCCCTAATAAGAATGAAAGTGAAACTTTTGAAGAAGCATACTACACACAATTTGGACAACCATTCCGACCTTCAGGAAGATTTAGGGAAGCTGCTCTGGGATATTATCAAAAGAACAACTATAATCCCACTTTTCAAGAACGGAGGCAGACTTTGGATGATACTTTAAAGCAAATTATGGCCGATGCTGCTAAAAGACATGAAGAGAACACCGCTATGATCAAAGAAATCCGAGCCTCAACGGATACTATAACAAGAAATCAAGGAGCTTCGATCAAAGCATTGGAACAACAAATCGGACAAATGAGCAAAGTTCTTCAAGAAAGGGGATACGGAAGTTTACCTAGCTCAACTGAAACTAACCCAAGAGATCATGTCAAGGCCATATGCACTACTGAAGAAGTCACGCCTAACATACCTTTTCCTAGAAGATTGATGAATGGTAATGATGCTGCAAAGCCCGAATTTTTCTTTAATTCTTCAATCAGTTTAAGGAGGTTACTCAAAGAAAAGGCAAAGATTGAAGAGGAGATCAAGGCTACAATGAAAGAAGAGAGCTCTGCAACCGACTTACGGGCCATGCCTCATTAAGAAAAGGACCCAGGAAGTTTTACTTTACCTTGTTCAATTAATGACATATCTTTCAATAATGTATTAGCTGACTTAGGAGCTAGAGTTAGTGTTATGCCCCTTAAGACATTCACTACCCTAGGACTAGGAAAATTAGCACCAACTAAGCTGCTTATTGAATTGGCTGATAAAACGGTAAAACGACCTGAAGGGATTGCTGAAAATGTGCTAGTTAAGATTGAGAAGTTTGTTTTCCCCGTAGACTTTGTTATATTAGATATGCCCGAGGATGTTAAGATTCCTTTAATCCTTGGAAGACCTTTCTTGTCTACCGCCCATGCTAAGATTAATGTGTTTAAAAGAAAAATCTCATTAAAGGTAGGGAACAATAAACTAGTCTATAAGTGCCAAAATCCTGATATGTTTATTGAACTACCACCCCACCTTGCATATTTATGCCTATATAATAATAAGAATTTCCCGTCTATCATTTTGTCATCTCTGCCCGAAAGGGACAGAACTTTGTTTATACAGATATTAAAGAAGAATGGCGTGGATATTAAGGACGAGCAAGGAGTGTTCAATATTACTGGACTGGCGATGAGGGAGCGCGATGCTTCCGACTCTTTCAGTGATCAGTATTAAGGAGCTGAACGTGAGTCTAACTTGAAGACTCTGGAATAAAGACAAGTGCTGACCGGGAGACAACCCGGAAGAAAATTTTTTACTTTTCTGTTCTGTGTCGAGTCTGTCAGACCTGCAGAAGATGCGGCGCATCTCCATAATAGATGCGACGCATCACTTGCACTGGTCATATCTTATTTTATTTTCTGCATTTTTATTTTTGACTTTAAAACTTTCTGTCAGTTTATTTAATGCGGCGCATCCCTGGTTAAGGATGCGACGCATCTTTTATTCTGATTCGTATTTATTCCAGGCTCGATACGGCGTATCTTCTTCCATAAGATACGGCGTATCGACTGACCTGATGATTTACATATTTAATTTTTTAGGTTTTATTTTTACTAACTACTAATGTATTATGCAAGTTTGAACCTTCTTAACTCAGGTGTGTTAAAGTCTAAAAGGTATTATAGATTCCTGCAATTTTTGAGGATTGATGAACTCAAATAAGTACATTTTATTATCATCATTTATCCTATTTATTTGACTTGTTTTATTATATTATATATGAGAATTGAAACGTTAATGTTTACTTTTATAATTCTCAGGTAAAAACAAGTATTATGTGAAACTTGGCGATTTTGGACTAATTATGGAGCAAAACAAGCAGGATGTTAAGAGTCTACTGAAATGTACAAGATCAAGATCATTCTGCTCCAGATACGCCGCAACATACTTCTTACATACGGCGTATCACTATCAAGATTTCACAAGTTACAATCCAAGACAGCAAAGGACATGCGCCGCATAGAGAAATGGAGTTACGCCGCATCTTAAGGCGGTGTACGAATATTCCTGAATATATTAATCTTGGACCCCACGCGAAGTTAAGTCAATGCGCCGCATCTACTTATCCTATGCGCCGCATCTAACCCTCAGACAGAAACTATAAATACCCCAAAGTCAGACGAATTTTGTGTGCAAGATACCATACGTACGAGTACCAAACCAGAGACGAATTCAGACGTATTAGCAGCACAAGACACACCCTGAACGAAGATACAAGAGCTGTAAGAAGGTCCTGCATGTATTCAATTCATTAAGTAGTTTTGTTTTATTGTATTAGTACACTTTAATTCATCAGGATTGATGGGCTGATGTCATGTGACTACGGAATATCATGCGCACCCCTTAAAATTGCTTTCCCATTAATTAAAGTTTATATGTTGATGTCTTTGGTGACTTTTATTAGTGCATTGATAACCTCTGTGTCTAGCTGAGCATTGCTTGGGTCGCCATGCCCCTTCCTCGCCTATCTATTCTAGCGTATACGAAACGTGGGCATCACAAATGCTCAATATTCTAGGATAGTGGGATAGACATAAGTGATCATTAAGGGTTTACTCGCCGATAAGATTAGAGCCAACGAGAAAGGTTTAATTATATACACTTCATATAAAACTAGCAATAAAACAAGTGACAAGCTACTTACTTATCAGGACAAGTCTTCTTATTGTCTCAAGTATCTATCTGTGTACGTGTGTGCTAATCGCTGATTCGTGCTCATTAGTTTAGTTTCTATTTAATCATAACCAAACCGTGCCAGTCTCTCAGGCTGAACCCCCTTGCGTTAGATTAGGTTGTATAGCTAACTTAGGATATTAAAATACTGATTAGAATAACTAGATAATACGTTCCACTCTTAGTGATCGACACTCTACTTACCATTATATTCATACTGACCGGGTACACTGCTCGTTAAGTGTGTGTGTGTTATTGATAAGTCGGCTAAATATAAATTTAAAACTTGAGTAGACATTAATACTGCTAAACCGCAACGACACATCACACGCGCATCAAGTTTTTGGCGCCGTTGCCGGAGAGTGAATTGTTATTATCTGTTAATTTAATTAGTATTTTAATTAGGGTTTCTTTTTTTTAGATTCTAACCGCTAACCCTGTTATATATTAGATAAATTGCATTCATTGTATAGTTTGCATATTTTTTGTTTTTGTGTGTTTTTGGTTTCTTTAATTTTTGTTTCTTTTTGTTTGATTTTATTTTTGTTTTTCTTTTCTGTATTTTTCTGCATTCTGCTATCATTGTATTGTGCTAATACAAACGATACGGCGCATCTGTTTTCACAGATACGGCGTATTGCGTTTAATTTTTATAAAGTACAACGCGTTTAATAAATTCGAATACGACGCATCTTTTCCCAAGATACGGCGTATTCTGTTTTTAATAAGAAATTTTTCTAAACCCTAACGCCATACGACGCATCTGTTTTCACAGATACGGCGTATTTTCTATTTAAATTAAAAATAGTTTTTCGAATTTTTAAACAGATACGACGCATCGATCTTTATCGATACGGCGCATCTTCTAAATCAAAAATCTTGTATTTTGAAACGTAACGAAAATACGGCGCATTAGCTTTTGTTAATACGACGCATTTAATTTTAATAAATATAATCGATTTTTGATAATTTAAACTGGATACGACGGATTCTTATTCATAAACGGCGTATCTGTTTTATGAATAAAAGTCTGATTTATTTTTAACGATTATAAGATACGGCGCATCGTCTTCAGATACCAGTAACTTTTATTTATCCCGAACGGAGAAAATTCTAATCATCTTTCCTGTCTCTTAGAAATTTTTTACTTCGAAGCCTATTTGTTTTGTGTTTCAGGAATCATGATTGATATTTTCCCAAGCTGGTTCGGAGGACCATGGATTAAACTTACAACCGATGAGATTGTATCTAAGTTCGCCCACGAATGTGATAAGGAGCATCATGAGGTCGAAACTTTCATCAATGGACTGTTGTTGACAGAACAAAACAACATGATTAATGGATTGGCAATTGAAGTGCACCAATTGTCAACGGTGCTTAACAAGGTTCTTTTGGTAAAACGGTGCTTAACGGTGCTTAACAAGGTTCTTTTGGTAGAACGAATTAAGGAGCTGAACGTGAGTCTAACTTGAAGACTCTGGAATAAAGACAAGTGCTGACCGGGAGACAACCCGGAAGAAATTTTTTTACTTTTCTGTTCTGTGTCGAGTCTGTCAGACCTGCAGAAGATGCGGCGCATCTCCATCATAAGATGCGACGCATCACCTGCACTGACTTTAAACCTTTCTGTCAGTTTATTTAATGCGGCGCATCCCTGGTTAAGGATGCGACACATCTTTTATTCTGAATCGTATTTATTCCAGGCTCGATACGGCGTATCTTCTTCCATAAGATACGGCGTATCGACTGACCTGATGATTTACATTTAAATTTTTTTATGTTTTAATTTTACTAACTACTAATGTATTATGCAAGTTTGAACCTTCTTAACTCAGGTGTGTTAAAGTCTTAATGGTATTTTAGATTCCTGCATTTCTGTGGATACATCATGTATGAAGCTTAAACGTTCTAATCTACAAGAAAGTTGATTTTTGCTCTTATACAAATAATAGAGGATCATACCGAGCAAATCTCAGGGGAGTTTTTCTGTTCTAATTCTTTTATTTTCCAGTTTTTAATCTTTGACACAAACAACGAGGACGTTGTTTAACTTAAGTGGGGGGATGGAGAATTAGAACACTTACTTGTCCTAAACTTTTTCAAAATATGCTTAAAATATACTTAATATGCTTAAATTTTAACATTTTTATAGCATGTTTTTGTTTAAAGTCTAAATTACATAGCTGCACACATAACATTATATCCAAAAATTGTGAACTTATCAAAATTCACAAATCTATGAGTGTGCCGGTGACTTGTAAACTTTAGAACTTGGCTTATATACTATTCGAAACCACCATAATAAGTATTATCTATATAATTGGAATGACTTGTCTAAATTGGTAAATTTATAGGATTACACCCAAATAGCCTTTATATGTTATGTGATATTAACTAACTACACTGGTTAGTTAACCCCCGTATAAACCCTTTGTTACTCTCACTTTTAGAGTAAGATACCCCTAGAAAAACCCTCAGAACCATTCCTTTCGTTTCTTACACCTTTGTTATAATGTTTCGATACACCCTTACACCTTAGCCTACCCTGTAGATTAAAATCCGTGGTTAATTGCTTTAGGCAAAGTGTGTTTCCTTACATTACCTGTGTTCGCGTGCGTAATTCATTATCTTTGGTTTGGTCAGGAAATTGCACAATGCAATTGGTATGAAAGTAAATATTGTATAACTTTGAGTTTATTTTTCGTGTGTTTACTACTTTAACTATTACAGTTATTTCTGAAAGTATGAAGAGTATGGAAAAATTATCCGGAAAAATAAGTGATAGAAAAGTTGTGAAATTTTACACATATATGTTGATGTCAAAAAAAAAAAAAAAAAAAAAAAAAAAATCGAAAAAATAGAAAAGAAAAAGAAAAAGGAAAAGTTGGAAGTTTGTTTTAACCAACTTATGTAAAGTTTTGTATTAAGTGGGAGATATCACCACTATTTGTTGTATATTATATTTATGGATTGAATGGGAGTTGGCCGTTATGGGAACGCCAACTAAGGTTATTATTTGATTGAGATCTTGTTGAGTATAATTCGTGTCTACCTAAAGCGTGTGTTTCAAGTGTTAAAGCGTGAGTTATTTAATGATATGAGCCTTATTTATGGGATGGTTGGGAAAGTAATTTACCACACTTAGGATTTTAATTTATCTGTTTTGTTTATTTTTCATTTTACACCAATTTGTATCCCAAATATTATCCATACCCTACATCATTCTTTATCCAAACATTTGATTTATTGAGATTAGGGATTTGAGCAATCTTAAGTATCGTAGTCGTGGATTCGGCTATGTATTTATGATTTTGCCGCCCTTTTTGATATAATATTATTGGTAAAGATTACTTGGTCCTATCTTTAGCCCATTCGAGTTAAGGATTTGAGCAATTGCAAGTATCGTGGTCGTGGATTCGATCATGTATTTGTGATTTTGTCGCCTTTTCTGGAATGTGATATCGATAGATATTAAGAAGAATGATTAACCCTTAACCAACAATTTTTTTTTTTTTTTTTTTTTTTTTTTTTTTTTTTTTTTTTTTTTTATACCGCTTTAGACTTGTCATTCCTTGACTTTAGTGGGGGAGATGCGTATACTTGCCAAGCTTATGATAGAATATTCGTCACGACTGGACAGTTAAACGATTAGATTTGCTTTTATCGAAATATTTTATTTTATTTCTAATTCGTTAAGTGTTTGGTTGTGCAATTATGACAAAATGAATACATGCTTAAATATAAAAATAAATCCTAATATCTTTTAGGATACATTTTCATAAGATTTATTCCAAGGTTTACTTGGGGACAAGTAAAGTTCAAGTGGGGGGATATTTGATGAACTCAAATAAGTACATTTTATTATCATCATTTATCCTATTTATTTGACTTGTTTTATTATATTATATATGAGAATTGATACGTTAATGTTTACTTTTGTAATTCTCAGGTAAAAACAAGTATTATGTGAAACTTGGCGATTTTGGACTAATTATGAAGCAAAACAAGCAAGATGTTAAGAGTCTACTGAAATGTACAAGATCAAGATCATTCTGCTCCAGATACGCCGCAACATACTTCTTACATACGGCGTATCACCATCAAGATTTCACAAGTTACAATCCAAGACAGCAAAGGACATGCGCCGCATAGAGAAATGGAGTTACGCCGCATCTTAAGGCGGTGTACGAATATTCCTGAATATATTAATCTTGGACCCCACGCGAAGTTAAGTCAATGCGCCGCATCTACTTATCCTATGCGCCGCATCTCACTACTAGAAAAACAACTATTCTTGACTCCAAATGCGCGTCATAAAGGGGTCTTATGACGCGCGAATGCCCGTCAAGGATGGACCAGTCATAAAGCTTCATGACTCGCATTTGTGCGTCATCCCTCTATGACGCGCACTTATGACCCACGTTTTATGACTCTCCTTTTTGCGTGTCATAATCTAATTTTTTTTAAAAAAAAAATAATTTTTTTCAGTTCCTAATTTTCTATTAAATGACAATTAAAAACCTGATAATACAAAATTAAAAACACAAATATCAAAATAACGCATTTCATATATATATATATATATATATATATATATATATATATATATATATATATATATATATATATATATCTCAAAACAATGAGGTTAATTAAAGTACTAATTCACGATAAGTCACAAGTTAATTAACGAAAAAAATTACATATCGATAATAATTCACAAGTTAGTTTGACAGCTTCCACATCGACCACTGAGTATACAACAAGACTACCCGAGTCATCCGTGCAGCTCTCCTAAAGCAGTAGTTCGACATTTTGGGACGAGTTGCTAGCCACCTGTTAACAGAATAATGTAGTCACTTTAAGTAGTAATCGTTTTTTAATAGTGTAGTCACTTTAAGTCGTATCTAAATCTGAGTTAGCTAAAAATTCTAGATCAGGCTGCAAAAAGCTCAAAATGTAACTAGTATGCAGTCTGCATAATTTGCAGACTTGTCTGAAATTTTACCTAAGCCTAAAGCAGTATATAGCAAACTAATTAAAGGGTGAAAGGAACCTGAAAGCTGATATTTTGAGCGTCCAGCTAGGATAAGCTTAACAGAAGCTAATTCACCGTTTCTAGCTCCTTTCTGTATACATGCCAAGTCCCTAACCTGCAAAACCTGTGGAAACAAAAGAAATACACCCACCAATATCTGTTTTACACTGATTCAACCAAGATCAAGTTTAAAGAAGCTGCACATGAACAGTGCAAGGTCTTTTGACCCTGTTTGACTATTTAACCCAAACACCCTTAAACTTGACTGATTTGACCTTAAAACTAGATTACACTGAGATGCCTCATATTCTGTTTTTATTATTAATTAAAAGACTTTATGAAACTTAGAAAAGCTAATTCAAATAACTGAGTAAAACTAATTCAAATAACTGGAATACACTTCAATTGATTGATGAAACTTGAAATTACAACTTAAAGTGACTACACTATATATATATATATATTCAACCGCATAAACCAATTAACAGAATAAAACATCAATTAAGCAAGCAAAACGTACCATTTAGGTGCTGTAATAAGCAGATCCAAGCACACCCATTTAGGTGCTGTAATAAGCAGATCCAAGCACACACGTCATTTTAAGCAGAAAACATGAAAAAGTAAAAATGAATTAATTTTTTCAACCCAAAGAATAAGCTCAGATTAGCTTATTTCTTGGATCAGTTGGCAAAATAAAGAGAATATGGGCCAGATTAAGCCAAAGAAAAGAAAAAATAAGCTTTATTCTAACTAAAATCAAATTCAACATAAGCAAAAGGAAAGAAAAAATAAGCAGAAAATGGGCCAGATTAAGCCAAAGAGCCACAAGGGTTGCTGATCTACTGATGCAGGGCAGCCTAGGGTGGTTTTTGCAGCTGATCTAAGGCCTAAATAAGCTGGGAAATAAGCTCTATAGGCCAAAATAAGCTTAAACATATCTTGAGTACCAAGAGAGATACTATTATAACAAAATCCAAAGTCTAAATCCTATTTTAACTACACTAGTTTTGAGATCAAAAGGGGCTGAAAAAGATGAAAATTAAAAAAAACAAGAAGCATGCAGTCTGCAATAGCAGCAGCAGACTAGGGGTTTTTGGACCAAGGATAAAAGGCTGAATTGAACACTTAGAAGCAAAAAAATGACACAAACCAGGCTCAGCTTATCATAGCTTATAAGGGCAGCCTAGGGCTCTAACTTTTCACTATCTATACTAGAAATCAAAAAGACTCACAAAGGTACTGAAAGCAGCTGATCATACTTGAAATAAACTTAAACAAAACTCACTAATATGCAAATGAATAGTGTCGTTTTCTTTTCCTACAATAAGCTCAAACAAACAGCCTCTATTCTAGGCTGTTGTCCCTTTCTCTTAACTCTTTTTTTTTTTTTTTTTTTTATTTATTTATTTATTTTTCCAAGCTTAAACTAAGAACAACTAAACTAACTTATCTACATATTAAAATCAAAATAAGCAGCAACAAGAATGAAATAAGCAGAAATGAACTAGTAAATAATAAGCTAAACAATATAATAAAAATTGACTTATAGAAAGTAAGCTCTAGACAAACAGACACCTTCTTGGCTGATTTTTAGCCAAAACACTCCAAACCATCTATGTGGTTTGTGTTGGTGGACCGAGCACAAACCAACACCCTACGTAGGTGTGGTTGTGAATCAACCGAAACACATAAACATCATATAAGCTTCATCGTAGAATAATCAATTAAAACCAAAAAGGAATAAGCATATCCAATCCAACACAAGACCCATACGGGTTTCGGCTTGAAACCCACTCGGGTTTAAACCTGACCCAATAACAAAATAAATCAAACAAACACCTCTCAAATCTGTACTTAAACACACGAATTTTAGATATCAAAAACATTTCTATTGTTGTTTTAATTCCACTAGAAACTTATGAATCGGTTTAAACAAAAGATTAACAAAAGTATATGTGAGTTTCGACATACCCATAGATCGAGAGACATGAGGAGGGACAGAGGTGTGGCGATGGTGATTCAAGGTCACAAACCCGAATAAAAAACAAGAGCACCTTGATCTCCTTCTTAGTCTCCCTTGATGGTAATGATGGTGGTGGTGACAGAATGATAAGGCAGCTGGTGGTGGATATGGTGTGGCTGTTATCAAGAGAGAGAGGGGAGAGATGAAGCTGATTATTAGAGAGTGAGAAGGATTCTGATATAAAAGAGGATAAAGGGATAAGGGAGCGTCATCTAGGCTAAATTTTAACCGATTATGACCCTTATTTTATGACTTTGCTCTTTGCGTGTCATCTTGTAGCGTAGGTCATAAAAAGCGGGTCAAGGATAGCGCTTTTTCTAGTAGTGTCTAACCCTCAGACAGAAACTATAAATACCCCAAAGTCAGACGAATTTTGTGTGCAAGATACCATACATACGAGTACCAAACCAGAGACGAATTCAGACGTATTAGCAGCACAAGGCACACCCTGAACGAAGATACAAGAGCTGTAAGAAGGTCCTGCATGTATTCAATTCATTAAGTAGTTTTGTTTTATTGTATTAGTACACTTTAATTCATCAGGATTGATGGGCTGATGTCATGTGACTACGGAATATCATGCACACCCCTTAAAATTGTTTTCCCATTAATTAAAGTTTACATGTTGATGTCTTTGGTGACTTTTATTAGTGCATTGATAACCTCTGTGTCTAGCTGAGCATTGCTTGGGTCGCCATGCCCCTTCCTCGCCTATCTATTCTAGCATATACGAAACGTGGGCATCACAAATGCTCAATATTCTAGGATAGTGGGATAGACATAAGTGATCATTAAGGGTTTACTCGCCGATAAGATTAGAGCCAACGAGAAAGGTTTAATTATATACAATTCATATAAAACTAGCAATAAAACAAGTGACAAGCTACTTAATTATCAGGACAGGTCTTCTTATTGTCTCAAGTATCTATCTGTGTACGTGTGTGCTAATCGCTGATTCGTGCTCATTAGTTTAGTTTCTATTTAATCATAACCAAACCGTGCCAGTCTCTCAGGCTGAACCCCCTTGCGTTAGATTAGGTTGTATAGCTAACTTAGGATATTAAAATACTGATTATAATAACTAGATAATACGTTCCACTCTTAGTGATCGACACTCTACTTACCATTATATTCATACTGACCGGGTACACTGCTCGTTAAGTGTGTGTGTGTTATTGATAAGTCGGCTAAATATAAATTTAAAACTTGAGTAGACATTAATACTGCTAAACCGCAACGACACATCACACGCGCATCATGGATACATCCTCTATGAAGCTTAAACGTTCTAATCCACAAGAAAGTTGATTTTTGCTCTTATACGAATAATGGAGGATCATACCAAGCAAATCTCAGGGGAGTTTTTCTGTTCTAATTCTTTTATTTTCCAGTTTTTAACCTTTGACACAAACAACGAGGACGTTGTTTAACTTAAGTGGGGGGGATGGAGAATTAGAACACTTACTTGTCCTAAAATTTTTCAAAATATGCTTAAAATGCGCTTAATATATCAAAATTTAAAATTTTTTAGCATGTTTTTGTTTAAAGTCTAAATTACATAACCGCACACATAACTCTATTTTTTTAAAAAAATATTAAAACTTTAGTGTGCTGGTGACTTGTAAACTTTAGAACTTGGCTTGTATACTATTCGAGACCACCATAATAAGTATTATCTATATAATTGGAGTGACTTGTCTAACTTGGTAAATTTCTAGGATTACACCCAAATAGCCTTTATATGTTATGTGATATTAACTAACTACACTGGTTAGTTAACCCCTGTATAAACCATTTGTTACTCTCACTTTTAGAGTAAGATACCCCTAGAAAAACCTTCAGAGCCATTCCTTTCGTTTCTTACACCTTTGTTATAATGTTTCGATACACCCTTACACCTTAGCCTACCCTGTAGATTAAAATCCGTGGTTAATTGCTTTAGGCAAAGTGTGTTTCCTTACATTACATGTGTTCGCGTGCGTAATTCATTATCTTTGGTTTGGTCAGGAAATTGCACAATGCAATTGGTATGAAAGTAAATATTGTATAACTTTGAGTTTATTTTTCGTGTGTTTACTACTTTAACTATTACAGTTATTTCTGAAAGTATGAAGAGTATGGAAAAATTATCCGGAAAAATAAGTGATAGAAAAGTTGTGAAATTTTACACATATATGTTGATGTCAAAAAAAAAAAAAAAAAAAAAAAAAAAAAAATCGAAAAAATAGAAAAGAAAAAGAAAAAGGAAAAGTTGGAAGTTTGTTTTAACCAACTTATGTAAAGTTTTGTATTAAGTGGGAGATATCACCACTATTTGTTGTATATTATATTTATGGATTGAATGGGAGTTGGCCGTTATGGGAACGCCAACTAAGGTTATTCTTTGATTGAGATCTTGTTAAGTATAATTCGTGTCTACCTAAAGCGTGTGTTTCAAGTGTTAAAGCGTGAGTTATTCAATGATATGAGTCTTATTCATGGGATGGTTGGGAAAGTGATTTACCACACTTAGGATTTTAATTTATCTGTTTTGTTTATTTTTCATTTTACACCAATTTGTATCCCAAATATTATCCATACCATATATCATTCTTCATCCAAACCTTTGATTTATTGAGATTAGGGATTTGAGCAATCTTAAGTATCGTAGTCGTGGATTCGGCTATGTATTTATGATTTTGTCGCCCTTTTTGATATAATATTATTGGTGAAGATTACTTGGTCCTATCTTTAGCCTATTCGAGTTAAGGATTTGAGCAATTGCAAGTATCGTGGTCGTGGATTCGATCATGTATTTGTGATTTTGTCGCCTTTTCTGGAATATGAAATCGATAGAGATTAAAAAGGATGATCAACCCTTAAGCCTCAAAATCCTTTTTACCGCTTTAGACTTGTTATTCCTTGGCTTTAGGGGGGGAGATGCGTATACTTGCCAAGCCTGTGATAGAATATTCGTCACGACTAAGCAACTAAACGATTTAGAATTGTTTTACATTAAAAATTATTTTGGTTTCTACTTCGTTAAGTGTTTGGTTGTGTGATTATGACAAAACGAATACGTGCTTAAATATAAAAATAAATCCTTATATCTTTTAGGATACATTTTCATTCGATTAATTCTAAGGTTTACTTGGGGACAAGTAAAGTTCAAGTGGGGGGATATTTGATGAACTCAAATAAGTACATTTTATTATCATCATTTATCCTATTTATTTGACTTGTTTTATTATATTATCTATGAGAATCGATACATTAATGTTTACTTTAGTAATTCTCAGGTAAAAACAAGCATTATGTGAAACTTGGCGATTTTGGACTAATTATGGAGCAAAACAAGCAAAATGTCAAAAGTCTACTGAAAGCCAGAAGATCAAGCTCGTTCTACTCCAGATACGCCGCAACATACTTCTAACATACGGCTTATTACTATCAAGATTTCACAAGTTAAAATCCAATTACATGCGCCGCATACAAAGATCAAGATACGCCGCATCTGAAGACGGTGTACGAATATTCCTGAATATAATAATATTGGACCCCACGCGAAGTTAAGTCAATGCGCCGCATCTAGTCACTCTAACGCCGCATCTATCCCTGAGACAGAAACTATAAATACCCCAAGGCCAGACGAATTTCGGGATACAGAGCTTAGTTTTATAAAAAGACCGAAGACCACAAAACCCTAGAGCCGAATTCAGACGACCAAGCAGCACAAGACACACCTAAACAAAGATACAAGAGCTGTAAGAAGGTCCTGCATGTATTCAATTCATTAAGTAGTTTTGTTTTATTGTATTAGTACACTTTAATTCATCAGGATTGATGGGCTTGTGTCATGTGACTACGGAAAATCATGCACTCCCCTTAATATTGCTTTCCCATTAATTAAAGTTTATATGTTGATGTCTTTGGTGACTTTTATTAGTGCATTGATAACCTCCGTGTCTAGCTGAGCATTGCTTGGGTCGCCATGCCCCTTCCTCGCCTATTTGTTTTAGCGTCTCTTAAATAAATAGGATAGACATAAGTAATCATTAAGGGTTTACTCGCCGATAAGATTAGAGCCAACGAGAAAGGTTTAATTACATACACTTCATATAAAACTATCAATAAAACAAGTGACAAGCTACTTAATTATCAGGACAGGTCTTCTTATTGTCTCGAGTATCTATCTGTGTACGTGTGTGCTAATCGCTGATTCGTGCTCATTAGTTTAGTTTACTATTTAATCATAACCAAACCGTGCCAGTCTCTCAGGCTGAACCCCCTTGCGTTAGATTAGGTTGTATAGCTAACTTAGGATATTAAAATACTGATTAGAATAACTAGATAATACGTTCCACTCTTAGTGATCGACACTCTACTTACCATTATATTCATACTGACCGGGTACACTGCTCGTTAAGTGTGTGTGTTATTGATAAGTCGGCTAAATATAAATTTAAAACTTGAGTAGGCATTAATACTGCTAAACCGCAACGACACGCACGCGCATCAGAAGCCTAACTCCCGAAGAGTTAGAAAGTCTTCTCGAATCTTCTTGAATTATATCAACAAGCTTCGCATGTAAATGTTTTTGAAAAACAAATTTCAATATTTGAAAAACCAACAAAAACAAAATATAAAAATAGAAAATTTACAAAAATTTAAAAAAAAAAAAAAAAAAAAAAAAAACCAAAAATATTATTCTCACGACATGTCTCTCGTATAATCGATATTCTGTACGTATCTAGAAATGTCATTCAACAATGATACGGGCATGTACAGATGCTTGAGCGAGAGTTCATTTAAATTTTTTTCTAAAACATGTCGTTTCTCCAAAATTTCTTCATTACGACTTTCGTATATTTCAGTACGAAACCCGCGCTACATTGATGACTTCTGATTATTTTCGATCAGGAATTGTAATGTTAATGGCCAAAATAAAATCCTTGAGCACATGATCAAGATCTTTCAAAATCTTTTTCAAAATTTTGTGCTCAAGACAACTCCCCCCCAAACCCTTAAACCGATTTTAAACTCACATTTTTACGAATATGCTTTGTTTAAGGGGGAGTATAAAATGAAAAACAAAAAAGTTCCAACTTTCATGCTCAAATCCGTCCTTCTCTCCAACAAGTTTTCAATTTAATCATTCGATATCAAAATTATCACTACGTGCTATTTTTGAGGGGGGAGATTAGGTATAAGGGGGAGAAGACGTGATTAAATGTGATCAAAAAGTAATGTCAGTAAGTCAAGCTCTTCAAAAGACTCAGCATGAACACTCGAATTGACGAAAAATAAATGTCCGTTGTCGAAAAGACTTGTCCGGGACGGGTAATAATTTCAAGCTGGTTATCCAGTAATGTAAACGCGTCTCGCAAAGGACTTGCCCGAGTAGAATGTACCAATTCGAGAGATGATATTTTAATATGACCGGGACGGGTAATAACTTCAAGCTAGTTTAACTAGTGATGTAAACGTGTCTCGCAATCGTCATATTAATTGAAAATCGATCAATTCAAAATGTGCGAACTCTACCCAACATGTGCATTTTATTTCAAAAATGCATGAGCACATGTGAAGGGGAGTATTTCAAAAATGCAAAACTCTCAATGTGTTATCTAAATGTGTTTACTCATAAACACTTTGAGAGATTTTCAAAAGGTTTTATGGCATGTGATCAATAATCTAGGATAATCATGGAGTAATAAGGTGATTATGATTAGGTTATGTCCTATGATCCACCTGAGCCGGAGGGATCTACCCAAGGACAATTCCAATAGATTAGAATTAGAAGTCCTTAGGTATAATTGAAAAAAGGAGTAAATGAGAAAGGAGAAAGAAGGGGTTGAAGAATTGAAAAGAAAAGTTTAATGAAAGGGTGAAAAGAAATAGCCCTCCATGAAAACTTAGGTCAGAAACCGGGTCAATACATCTGCTATCGGTTATCACAAGTTGATACTGATACTGAAGACAAGACGTCATGGACCTAGTGACGCGCTGCAACACCCCTCCTAGCCACTCAGATATCTCTTAAAAAATATTTGTTTCATTTCTCACGGAGAACACTGCATAATCTATCGGCCTCTCATTCCGAGATGTGTTGATATTGAAAAGGTGGCACTCTGCTCCATGCCTCCGTCTACTAAAACCAAAACGCACATTATCGAGTCTAGAGCCATGAGATTCATCAAAGATCTCTTAGGAACACTTCCAATACAATACACTTGTGTTCACCATTAAGGACATAAGTTTTAAGAGTCTTGATGAGATCTAAGGATCCTGCCTTATATCATGATGGTTACATGCTTCAACGGTCCCACAGTCTTGAAGTGATACTCCGGTATACTTCAGAGGCTTCAACGGCTTGGTAAAGATTAAGAAAGTTTTCACACTATGCTGATACAAACTGAAATCTGACCTATAAGCGGGACGATTTATTGCTAATTGATCTTATGCAGTACTGAGAAAGTCCATTCCCATCATCCATATGTCTCAACATCTATGATTGTGCGACGAAGCTAATGTCAGAAGATGTTGATCAGGCAAGAAGGACCAAAAGACGTTACGTTGAAGATACAAAGCATGAAGGAACGAAGAATCAAGACTATGTTACATCGACACACAAAGTTATGTCACGAAGACAAAAGACCAAATCTCTGAGAGCATCATTGAATGACCATCCTTAGGGGAATTTTAGCATTTAAGTTTTAAAATGTAAAAGTGATGGTCATTTGTAATCTTGAAACTTTGTGTCGTGTGGTTAGTTAGTCTAGGAGAGTGGGCTTTTGATAGATAATATGTAAGATTTAATGTATAAGTCTAGTCCAACACAAAAACCCACTCCAAGCCTATTCAAGCCCACTAGGGCGTTACATTTGTGATATAAATCACACACTCTCACCTCATTATTAGTGGCTGTTTTTAGAGGTTCTCAAGAGGCAGTCTTAGAGAGAGATAGCAAAGGTGAGAGTGTGTGTCCTTAATGTTTGTGTTTGTTTCTTTCATTCGAAGCTGATAAACCATAAGTTATATTTCATACGATCCACACTCTTCATCTCATTCTTGTTCTTGTTTTAGTATCATCGATCTATAGTTAGTTTGTATGATAAAGGTAGATTTCTAGTCATAACAAGATCTATCATAATTACATATGTTAAACAACTTAACAATTAATCAAAGATAATCCATGACAAACATGCATGTTTCATCATGGATTAACACAAGTCACAAGATACGCAACTTAAACACATAAACATGTTACAATTAGGGTTTCAAAACTACAAAACTAATTTTTTATATAATTAGGGCATCGTCCCCCCTTAAAAAATTAAGGTTTTCGATTTTTAAAACCCTAAAAAAATCGACTAACATCAAACACAATCCAAGATTCATTTTTTATTCATTTCGGTAATTAATTACATGTTAAAACGGCTCGTGATGCCACTGTTGAAATTTAATAAACATGACAAGTTCATATATTAAACACATAATCATCATACACATGCGGAAGCGTAGGATCTATTTAACACATAAATAATTAACCGAATAATAAAGTAAACATACCTTTGATTCTAGCAAAACAAGAATCAACTTCAAATCTTCTTCAATCAATATCAAGAATTACCCCTTACCGTTTTGTAATTCAATCCAAGATATTAACTAGATCAAGAAAACACAAAGTTTGTTTTATAGAAAAACAACCTGATCGACCCTTATTAGGGTGTTTGTTCGATCGGCCAAACCAAGACAAAGAGAAGAAAAGGTTTAGCGTTATAGCTAGTGCATAAGAGGTATTGAATCAATAACCCTAAGCCTTGTATATATAACATGACTATCTTGGAGAACAAGTTGGAGTGGGATTGGCTTTCAACCCAACCCAACCGATCGGCCTAAGGATCCCAAGGGATTCCGGAAGCTTCTTGTTCCTCTAATTTCATCTATAGTCCTTCTATTAATCTCTAACGGTCGTTAGTCAATTGTCGTTAACTGCTTAATGTCCGTTAATCGTTATTTTGTGTTTTAATAATTAAATATATAACATTTTATATATTAATTAGAGTTAATTTCAAAAATGGTCTCTGTGGTCTGTCGGGTTTAACGGATATAGTCCCTTTACTTTTTTTTAACGGATCCAGTCCCTGTGGTTGCGACCCATAACGGGTTTGGTCCCTTGACCAAATTTTCCGTTAGTTTGACCGTTAAATTGGTCATGTGACGTGCACATGGAAGGGTAATTGTTTCTTTTCACCATTCCACCATCACCTCCAGCCACACCTCCTTGATCCCTTCTGAAAGTATCCAATATTCATGATTCATCTTCCTAAACAACATAAATTAAAATAAATAAACAGAGATAAGGTTGAAACCTTTTATTAACAAGACTATAACATAATACAAAAATCACACCTTTTTTCAATAATCATAATTACAAACGGATGGAAATCGACAGCTTTGAATTGAAGCATATGCAGGATTTCAGTAACAAATTTACAACTTCAGAAAGCAGTAACCATTCCATTCCAATCAAGCCATAGTAAAACATGAATCTTTGCAACCTATTAACTTGTTAAACCAATATCAATGCCTCAACCTCAATAGGTGTAAACTGCAAACATGATATATCTTCTCTACTTTTATCACCATGTCCAATACGTACCTTCTTAGGCTCAAATTTTTGGAAAGCAAAATCTTAAAAAACTATAATAGAGCCCCCAAACAATCCTGAGTGCTCCTGAATTTCTATCGTTGAGCTAGCGCACCATCTTTCATGTTTTACTATGGCTGCCACCACCAATCCACCGTCGGCCTAACAACACCAAACACTTTCGACCATCTTCACCCATCATCCACCAACACAACCGTCGGCCTAACAACACCAAACATTAACCCTTTCAATAAATTTCTTTAATTCCAACAAATATCTCAAAATCCCCAAATTTGATAAAAAGAATTTAGAACCTGAACCCTAAAATTTAAACTCAAATAACGAAATTAACCTCATAAATAAGTAAGTCACACTCAAGCAACACAAACCTTCAACAAATTCCTCCAATTTAATAGAAAAACAAAAGCCCTAATTTTTGTAGAAACTAAAAATGACCACTAGCCACAGATTCTTGGATTTTTGGTTGTCACGCTGGTCACGGTGATTTTGTGGTGGCAGCAGTCGAGGGGGTGGGGGGAGTTGGGGATGGGTTTGATGAATATGTTGGGTATTTGGTATTTGGGTATTGGATTGAATATGTGTGTATGAATATGTTGGGTATTGGGTATATGCGTATTGGATTGAATACGTTTGCTGGAGGTGATGGTGGGATGGTGGAGGCGTTTGCTGGCGGTGATGGTGTTTGCTGGAAGTGATGGTGGGATGGTGGAGGTGTTTGCTAAGAACTGAAAATGAATGTGTGGAAGTGATGGTGGGATGGGTTTTGTTGAGTTTGATGGTGGAGGTGTTTTAAAATAATAATAATAATAATAATAATAATAATAATAATAATAATAATAATAATAATAAATATGAGGGTAGTTTGGTCATTTCATCCCTTTAAACAGTCAAACTAACGGAAATTTTGGTCAAGGGACCAAACCCGTATGTGTCGCAACCATAGGGACTGGATCCGTTAAAAAAAAAAGCAAATGGACTATATCCGTTAAACCCGACAGACCACGGGGACCATTTTTGAAATTAACTCTATTAATTATTATCCATTAATTCTTCATACGTAAAGTGTGCAATCCCGTGATCTCGAGTTCGATTCTAGACATACACATATTAATCTTTGTCAACAAAACTAACATATAAACCCTCAATATATGGTTTGCCTAATACCCCCATCCAAGCTAAAGACGGGTTATCGTCATGCAACTTGAAGTCTGATGATAATCGGCTTATAATTTGGATATTTAAATGTTGAAAGCCTCTTTCTTTTTTATTTTCTTATTTTAATTTTCTCTACTTTTCTTCATGGATGCAGTGTTGTATTCGGCTGCAGAGTTTTATATTTCTTAACGATTTCCCCCCTCCTCCCCCCCCTTCTTTTTTTTGATACTTTTTAACGTCAGGGCTTGCTTAGTTGATTTGTCCTTTATCAAGGAACGACAATTTGGTCGCTAACTGTTGTCATCAATGACAATGATCTCCATTAGTAAAGAAAAGAGTTTTGTTGATGAAGAAAAGTTTAGTTGATTGATGGCTACGTCAACATACTTTGGATGTGTAATGATGGCTAGGGTTTATGATTTGGATACAAGAAAGCTAATTAAATGACATAAGAAAAACTTTAAATGGGATCTCTCTGGACCACCGACGAATACCCGATGACCGAAAGATAGCAATTTGTAGATGATTTGAACATAAAGCTCTCATATCATGTAAAACTATAAAACATTGTCTTGATTGAATGATTAAAAGATATTACAAGACTATATATTTATAGGCTAATATAATTTTGTTGAATAAGATAACTAGTTATATTAGGAAAATAAATCAGATTAAAAAAAGGATAATGCTAACCATAATCATAATCCCTCAACATTGTTTGCTAATAATGTAATCATATAACATTAATTCTAGGCAAGTAAGGAGCTTATTTGGCCTGCCGAAAAATATGTGGCATGATTTGTAATGGATAGATTTGATTGAAGTTGAGCATTCGATCACAAGAATAGGCGGTGGCTAATACATGTCATCGTAAGAACGATGACACGAAACTAAATGTCAAATGTTAAACCAAGATCCAGCCAACACTCTCTAGAATTTATATACGATCGGTTAACCGCTACCTTAACCAGAAATGATTATCCATTACCGCTTTTAGATATATGCATGAAAAATATTGAATCTACATTTGGCTTTGTTTTCAATTAACTTACAAAAGCGACTCACAAACTAAATTTAATACAACAATAATCATGTTTTAGAAAAGAAAATAAACTAAAGAAATGATTGTAATACTAAACTAAACAAGTTCTAGAAAAGAAAATAAACTTGAGAGATGTAACACCCCGACCCGTTAAGGCCAAGATATCACATTATGGTGTCATATAAAGCATACATTACGCAAGCGAAAGTCTTTTAAATAAATAACCAAGTCTCAAACATCAAGACTGGTATCAAAAGATAATCCCAAATGCATAGTGGGTTAACCAAACAAAACCAAAGTAAAATAATATTCAAAGTACTGAAAGAAATGAAAGTCCGAAACAATGGACAACGAAATGATAAATAAATAGGTCTCTAAGTCCTATGCTCTCTCATTCCCAAGCCCGTCGCCCCGCTTATTACCTGCCGCATAAGAAAAGAAAACATGCGGCTGAGCTTAAAAAGCCCAGTGAACAGATATATATATATATATATATATATATAACATAACATAACGGTAAATAAGCAAAAGCAACGAAGGAATAAGAATAACAAACGAAAAGCATAATCATGAAAATCATACGAATCTTAAAGAGGACTAAGAATCAAGAATGCATGAGAACTGAATAGAAAATGAATCAAGAGAATAATGAAATAAGGGAAAAGTTCATATAAGGATGTGCCATAGGAACTACATACATAATCCGTCAAATCATACTAAAGCAATACAAGTATACGAAGAGGGGAGACCTCTAAGTAATAAAAGTGTGAGAAGGAGTGTAAGGCACACACCACCTGGTCACCATAATCATATAAACATAAAACCTAGGATGCATCCATACGCTCCATAACATAAGTATGTATGTCAGTACTAGACTGGTCACACACATAAAGTTGGCCAATAGTGTACACAATAAATCATAACATAAGGGGGAACGCCGTAGATCTATCACACCTCTACGGGAGTGTCATGCCTAGGGTGCCATCCAAGACATGGTCATGGTACCTCCACAACTAGGTTAGCTCAGGCACAGATCTATCATAGCATACAACAAATATAATCTAGCATGGCAAGAGAAACAAGATAGTAACTCAATAAGCATGACAAACATAAGTATAGCATAGCAGAGACATTTAAATAAATGTCAGAATGAATCAATAAGAATGACAATCATACAATGAAAGTCATGAGTCAAATAAGGGAATCATATAAGGCATAGGATCGATAGAAATATCCTTACTGAAAAGGGAAAGAATATATGTACCTTATCAAAGCACACAAATCAAAGCAAATAGATGAATGGAAACAGATGATCACTCCTTCTTCACCCGATCTACAATAATCATAATTTTACTTATAAGTTTCATAGTTTCACAATCATAAAGGTTTCATTTTAGTTTTCTTTCCATTTTAGGTAACTTTCCATATTTAGCAGGTTTCCATAATTAGTAACTTTCCGAAAATAGTAACTTTCCAAAAATAGTAAGTTTCCATATTTAGTAACTTTCCATAAATAGTAAGTTTCCATATTTAGGTTTAAAAGCAATTTAGGGTTTCTAAAAATAGTAATTAGTATTTAAAAAGGTTTAAATAGTTATTAATGTCGAAATTGAGTTTCATATATTAATATAATTACAAAATGATGTCATTTCACAATTTAGAGTTTTACAAGTCAAAATAAGGTTTCTAAATTAAGTAAATGTGAGATTAGGGTTTCTAATTACACAAGTCATTTTAATTGATCATTTAAAGTGATTAAACTCCAATTAGGGCTTCATACATTCAATTAGGTCATAATTAAGTTATATTTCCCGAATTAGCAGTTTTAGGGTTTAGTTCATATAATTTAGGTTTCGTATTATCATTCTTCAAAGATTAGGGTTACATTTGCAATTATGCCAAAGTTAAAGGTTAATATGAAAATTAGTTAAACCATAGGTTATATACTCTTAAAATGACAAATAGCTTATTTAAGTTCTAAAGGTGAAGTAATTAAGCTTATAAGTGTTTTAAATAAGTAACTTCTTAAATTCAGAATTAACATTGAAAACAGGTCCAACTTTAGCTATTTTTAACACACTTTAAAAGAGCTTATAAAATTCTATAATTTTACCCAGATATACCTATATGTCTTAAGTATTTTACATAATTTTTCCAGATTTTATTAAGTAGTACAAGTACAAACTAAAAATCGACAAACACAACACTTTCCCGAATTCGACCTGCTGGAACACCCCGAAAGTATGTAATTATTTACCCAGGTTTGACATCTCAGAAAAATCTACAAAAATTACACAACGTAACTCATATACCAAATTTCATTCTGCCAAAATTTCAGGTCTTAATTCGTTATAGATTTTAAATTAAAAATCATGAACCACGACTGAATTTCCATAACCCGAAATACAGTTTTGACATATGAATTTCTAAAAATCAAACGGTTGCCTTCTAGACCTCTAAAAATCACCAAACCAATTTTATTTGATCACTATTTCATTGAATTCAGTTTTAGACCAAAGAACCACTAAAATTCATGTTTGTATCATTGGTTTAAAATTCGTTTAAATAGCACAAAATTTCTGATCAATTAGTTTGCATATATAAATCCGATTTCCATAACATAATTAATCATATTAACACATATTAATATATATTGATCCGAAAATATTGTTATAGATTAGAGTTTATATGGTACCTCTTATATTAGATCGAATGGAATGATAATACAAGGATTTCTACGTCGAACAAATCACCAACACCTTCTCCTTTCTTCTTTGTTGTGACCGAATGAAAGAAACAACATAATATGGATCGGTTTAGGATTTATTCAAAAATTCGAATGGACAAAAGTGATGTGTATTTAATTACCTTTGTGTCATACGAATTGAACAATGATCAAGATAAATTTGTTGCTTCTCCTTCTTCTTCTTGATGCCGAATGGAATAAGTTTTAGGGTTTCTTGTGTTTTTCTTTGTGCCGTACAAATGAGATAGGGAAAAATGGGTTAGGGTTTTCTTGGAGTGGTTATGAGATACATGGTTTTAGGGAGGAAAAAAAATGGAATGATTGAGCCGAAAATTTGGAGTGTTTAAGGGTGATTATCACTTTCCAAATTTACCAAAATTTCATACTTATCTTTGATAATTATGTAGTGTACAAGTTTTTATTATTTTGGCCTATATGTTATACTTTTAAACGTGCCATAATTTATATCATAAGGTTCTTACATAATTTCATATAATACTTTAGATTATGTGTTCATATTGTATGTTTTTTAGTCATAACATGTTATATAACTCAAGTTTTAATTTATAGCGTATTTTATAAGTCGTATTTAATTTAGGGTGTTTTAAGAGACCAGTGCAATGCTTAAATAATCGAGGTTTAGAGAAGAAAATAAACCAGAAAAGCAAAAGCTAAGGGTACAGGGAGTGGAGCTTCGGGCTTGATAGCGAGCTCGCGAGTTGAATCGGAACACCGCTGCCGATGCAGCGGGTTGGAGCATCGGGTTGGATTTGCGAGTTTATAACTCGCTGCGGGCAAAGTGAAATTAGTGCAAGATTAATAATGATGTACAAGTTTTAATGCGTGATGTATAAGATACTATGGAATAATTGGTGAAAAATATTTAAAAGAGATTTGGGAGGGTTGAGAATGATGGGCGCCAGTAAAAAAGGTTGAATTGAGGGTTGGAGGGTTGAAATGAGGTGGAGGAATTTGATTGGTTAAATTTTGGGAGGGTTGGAGGGTTCCACTCCCTCCACCCTAATAGTTAAACTTTAAAAAAAAACCTTAAATTTATGTTCAGTCAACCGCTTACTCAATTTGATGCTTTGTTTTCTACTTAAGAAAGAGACTTGAAAACTCAAAAGTAAAACCAAATGAACCAAGTTTAGAAACGAAAATTAATTCAAGGCCATCTCTTTTTAATGATGAGTTAAGATTACTCTAACGATATCCTGAGTGAATCTCTAATTAGTCGGTGATTGTATTAATTTTAGTTTCTATATTATTTTTCATTTAAGCACACATTTTGAATATCTAGTTGAATAGCGCTTAAGTTGGATGACTTCTCCAAAAGTCTTCACCCGAGCACTAGAAAGAAATGAAGCTTTGCTCCTGTAGACGAAACAAACAATATTCTGGCAGGTGTTAAAATTAAGGGGCAATTCTACAAATAGCCTGGTCTAGTAAAGTGTTAGGCTTTTGAGGACCCAAAAAAGTCGTTTTCCAAAAATGGCCCAAGCAAAAGTCGCTTAAAACGTGGGAGTGACATGTGGCTGAAATTAAGCGACTTTTTGTCAATTAAGCAACTTTTCTATTAAGCCCAGCAGTAGAATAAAATACACTAGCAGTAGTATCATTAAGCCCAGCAGTATAATGAAATAAAAAGTCACTTAATTCACAAAAAGTCGCTTAATTCACAAAAATCGCTTAATTCCAGCCACATATCACTCCCACGTTTTAAGCGACTTTTGCTTGGGCCATTTTTGAAAAATGATTTTTTTGGGTCCTCAAAAGCCCAACACTTTACTAGACCGGGCCATGTCTATATTTGCCCCTAAAATTAATCATCTTTTATGTTAATAAAGTCCTAATCTAAGTATTGGTTTTGATATCGATTAATAAGTTGACAACAATGATAAAAAAAAAAATAAAAAAATACACATCATAAGATGTTAGAAATGGATACCATAATATTATTACGACATGTTGGTGAAATTAACATAAAGGGGCAATGAATCATCCAATTTGCATGTTTTAAGGGTGTAGATAATGAGATGTTTAGGTGAATAATTAGAGTTAAATGTCTAGAGAAAGGGAGTTTAAAATTGCTTCTTCTTCTCCTTCTTCTTATGCTTATAAATAAGCATCTATATTCTATAGAGTATAAATTGCTTAAAGACCATTAGTCTCAACGTTTAATTTCTTAATTTGTAAAAAATCAAATGAAAAGTTAAATAATTTTTTAAATAACAATTAAGTCTCAACAATAAATAAACATTTATAAAAAAAACATTCCTTAATTTTACTCCTTAGAGAGCTCGGTACAAGAGCTGTTGGCTCAAGCCAAAGCCTTCAGCGCCACTCTTTGGCGCGAGACACCACACCGCAAGTGGGCTGGTGAGTCTAGGCGTTGTAGCCACCAGCTCACGCCAAACCTTATTATTTATTTATTTATTATTATTATTATTATTATTATTATTATTATTATTATTATTATTTGAGTATATGTGGACTCATAGCACAACTTTTACTCTGTGACACCACAATGCTAAAATTTTACTCTGTGACACCACAATGCTAAAATGACGCTACTTTTTTTCACGGCACCACCTTTGGCACGAGACTGTACCTAGCCCTTTTTTTCAAAATCTACTTAGGGGCCGCTTGGTTAAGGGTAAAGATGGGTAGGTAATGGTAAATGAATTGAAAAATGATGCTTGTTTTATGATCTATAATGCAATGAATCCTCAAAACTGACCCTTACTCCATTACCCACAATTTTGGGGGTATTGGGAATTTTATCACCACATGGCCACGTGGCCTTCTTTGTTCTCATCTGCCCCCACTCAAAATTATAATCAATTGCCACGATGCTTTCTTTGTGTCTTCTTTTCAAAAATACTATTTGCATATGATTTTTTTTTTTTAAAACTTATTTACATATGAGGTGAGATCAATGCAAAACAAGTATCACTTAAAAAACAAATAAATCAATCTCAACCATCCATCCACCTTTCATCTAATGGCTAAGATCAAATCAAAAAATAAAAAAGGGAGGGCAAAATTGACATTTTAGCTCATTTAATATAAAAATCCACTTTTCACCTTTTTTTAAAACAACATATCTTGCAAACGGTAAATCTTCAAGCTACGAAAAATACACCATCACGACGAGAAAAAAAATATCTTTCTATAGATATGCATTGTTATATACTTTCGACGAACTTTTTTTTTCAAAATTCCGTCCAGAAAAATCCCACAGGATTCGTAAAAAGACGATTTTTTTTCAAAATTTCCGTCCAAAAAAATCCTACGGGATTCGTAAAAATCCCATGGGATTCGTAAAAAGACGAATTTTTTTTTTCAAAATTTCCGTCCAGAAAAATCCCACGGGATTCGTAAAGAAATCCCACAGGATTCGTAAAAAGATTATTTTTTTTTTCAAAATTTTCGTCCAGAAATATCCCATGGGATTCGTAAAAGTCCCATGGGATTCGTAAAAATACGAATTTTTTTTTCTTCAAAATTTCCGTCCAGAAAAATCCCACTAGATTCGTAAAAAGACGATAAATCACAAAGGATTCAGTATGAATCCCATGGGATTCTTTGGTGAATCACATGAGATTCTGTATGGATCCCATGGGATTCTATATGAATTACAAGGGATCAGAGAGAATCACATGGGATTCTGTATAAATCCTATGGGATTTTCATTTTGCTTTATATAAACTGTAAGTACAAAATCACATGAGATTTTGTATGAATCTCAAAGGATTCTGTATGAAATCACATGGGATTATGTATGATTTATCTTGTCGATAAATCACAAAGGATTCTGTATGAAATCACATGGGATTCAATATGAATCTCAAAGGGTTTTATTGTGAATCCCATGGGATTCAGTATGAATCTCAAGGGATTCATTGTGAATCCCATGGGATTCTTTGATGCATCACATGAGATTTTTTTAGTATTTTAGCATATGACAAATTGTCTCAAAAAAAATATACACAACATTAAAAAAAACTATACGTAGTAAGTATGATATATAAAGAATAAAAAAAACTTGACTGTAAAGTAAAAAAGAAAAATGGTTTTGGTTTCCCACTTCAATGCACCCATCTATGTGACTAGAAAATACACATGCTTTGTGGATTGAAAAAAAAAAAAACAATTTCATAATTATTCTACAAGCATTGTTTAAGAAAAACAAAAAGGGTATTCAAGTCATCCTATTGAATTGATCATCAGACCAAGACAGAGTGTATACACCTCCATTCACTTGTTCCTATCTACATCCATCTTCAACAATGCAGCAAATCTAGTGCTTCATTTCACCGAATCAAATTCAATTGCAACTACATATAACCAATTGATGCGTTACAGATCCTGATATACACCATCCTCCCCAATCAAAAAGTTACTCAGCTTCAAATCACAAAGAATAACCGAACTCCGATGACACACATCAACCGCTAACAAAATTTGCACAATCCATCTCTTAATCTCACCAAAACTCCACCCTATTCCCCCATCCCTAACCTCCCTCCCAACCACCTTAATCACCTTCTCCAAATCAGTAACCAAATACTCCAACACAAGCACCACATCCTCATCAATGAAGCTGAAAAACTCTATCAAAACGACTACACTTTTATTACTTTAATATCAGACTTTAGACAAACTAATACCATAAAATCAAACTTTCCATCAAAAAACTCATGAGCCGATTAAGGAGTGGATTTTGTATTTGGATGTGATTTCGGTCCGGGTATGGATGCTCCAGCTTTTGGTGGTTGGTGGTGGTGGATTTTGTAAATCGAAGGTTATATTTTCCGATCTCAGATCTGCATTCATTGTGTGAGAGAGTTAGTAAAATGAGAGTGTGTGTGAGAGAATGAGAGTGAGTAAGTGTGTTAGTATAAATGACCAACCTACCCCTTTATAGGACGGATGAAAAATAGATCCAACCATCAGATTAAACTGAGATCAATGGTCAGGATGGAACGGTTTGTTCTTTAGTTTTTTTTTGTTTCGTATTGAACTTTCCTCATTTACATATCATATTACCACCCATTAGTATTCCTTTGCATTCCTTTAGTCTTTCCCTTTCCTATTCCTTAATATGAACCAAGAGGCCCCCTATTTTACCTCAAAATAATAAGCAAATAAGAAGTCGTTTAAATAACAAAAACTCATTGGGTCAAATGTACAACATTTCCAATAACCAAAGGACTAATATCAATTCTACCTCTACATAAATAAAAGCTAAAGCCAAAACACTTGAATTTAAAAAACATGATAGTTATCTATTAATTAGCAGATACATACATTTGGGGGTCAAATTAGGGTTTTGTTGCGTATAAAAACCAAACACCCTTTCAATTTCACCTTCAATTATATATATATATAAAAAAACCCCTAATTTCACAAGCATATATGTGTATATACGGAGATCTTGAAACATCATCATCATGGATAGTTTAATTCACCAAAATTCATTCTCACCAATTTTTATAAAAAATAGTTTATTCATAATAATAAAGAGATTATTCATGTGTTTTTTTGGCGGGAATTATTGTAGGATTCGATCATCATCGTCGATTGATTCTTTTTCTGTTGCTTGTGAGGCGTTTTCTGAAAAAAGCTGTTAAAGTTAGTTGGTTAGGGTTAGGGTTAGGGTTTGGATTATTAGGGATGGATTTGGGGGTTGAGAAAATGAAGTTGCAGCAAGAGATGTTTTTGGATGATCCTGATGTTGTCGAAAGGTGTCCGAATAATCGTTACGTTAGGGTATGAAACAAGGATTTATTTGTTTATTTTATTTTATACTCGTATAGTTTTGATATATGGTTATGTTGTTAGCTGATAGTAGTTGATTTTTGTAGCTAATATGCAATAGATATAGAGGGTGTCTAAAGGGGAGTTTGTTTCGGCTTATATATACGCTTATGGCTTTTTTGGTTTTCGGCTTATGTTTCATAAGCTCACTTTTTGTAGCTTATTTTGGGATTTTCTGGCTTATAGAAGCTTATCATGTCATGATAAGTTTATATAATCTCACAAGTTTCAAAATAAGCCACAAAAAGTGAGCTTATGAAACATAAGCCGAAAACCACATAAGCCATAAGCCCGCTATATAAGCCAAAACAAACACCCCCTAAGAAAAACACACACACGCATTAGAGCTGAATGGATTAGTTCCGAAAGGAATAACTATGAAAACCATAATAATAGATATATAGCGGTTTGTGTTGCAGTCACTGAGTGGAATCTTATGTGCAGATAATAACAATAGTATTACATAATAAGTAATCGATTAAAGTAAACCATTTGCAAGGTGGCCAAGTGGTAAGGCGGCCCAAAAGTGGGTTCAAACCTTACTAGGAATGGCGAATACCTGTTAGGCTGCGTACATTAGGGGAAAAAAAGGCTTGCCTTTCCCCGGGTGGGTAGCCTTTACAGGGATTCCGTTGTTTGTGTGTTTTTTTTTTTTTTTTATTGTCATTAACCAATAACCACACGATTGATGTGTCTGGATTTTTAGTAAGTAATAAGTGATAATAAATCAGTATATATGATATTTGTCATACTATATACTATGTAGTGCACTAGTTGTAATTGTTGTGACTAGGAGTCAAGTATACTTATGGTATGACTTGATATGTTTTCTTTTTAAGTGCAATTTATTGCTTTTCTTTTTAACATTGCAGTTTAGTTTGATTATGACTGCTTCCTTTTTTATTTTGTTATGTATTATGTTGCGATTAGAGTCAGAACAGATAATCTAGTTCGGCTCACCTTGATTACATATCTAACTCATATTAACTGTGATCCGAGAGTTATTATGGACAAAAATTTTAACTACCCAAAGTAAAACGAACCGTGAACATTCCTAATAATTATGCCTAATTTGAAGTGCCTTTTATGGTTCTGGTATCATTTTGGTTTTAAAGCTGTGATATCTCGCTAAAATAGGACCATATATGAATGAGTATATCTGTAATTAGTGTGATTGTTATGAACACTATATTTGAAATTAGTTTAATTGTTATGAAATGCTATATTTGTAATTAGTATGATATTTATGAACTGCTATATTTGTAATTTGTCTGATATTATATACTGCTATATTTGACTACTTGGTTTAATTGGAGATCATTACGAGTTTCTTAGTTTTTTCTGTTTTATTTTTTCAGTATAATGAATTACTGGGCAGAGGAGCCTCTAAGACTGTGTATGATTTTTAGACTTGCATCCTTTCTCCTTATGTAAAATCTGTGTATGTTATAGTCATAGATACAACTATAATTTGCTGATCAATGTCGATATCGTCTGGTTTTTATTTGATGCTTATTTTTCTGTTTATTTTGTTTGGTACTTTTTAGCTACAAGGGTTTTGATGAAGTTGATGGAATCGAAATTGCTTGGAACCAAGTGATGTTGGATGATGCTATGCGATCTTCAGAACATCTAGAAAGAGTTTATTCAGAGGTTCACTTTCTGAAGACTTTGAAACATGAGAACATAATCAAGTCGTATGTTTCTTGGGTAAACGATAAGAACATAACCGTTAACATGATCACTGAACTGTTCACGTCTGGGAGTTTGAGGCAGTAAGTAGTGTTCCTCATACGGTTTCAATCTTTTGTTGAATTTATATTTGAGTAAGGTATAAACTGTGGTTACATATGTTTTTAGATACCGCAAGAAGCGTAAGAGTGTAGGTTTGAAGGCTATCAAGAATTGGGCGAGACAGATCCTCCGAGGCTTGACTTATCTCCACAGTCAAGAGCCACCTATTATTCATAGAGACTTGAAATGTGACAACATATTTGTCAATGGAAATCATGGAGAAGTGAAAATTGGAGATCTAGGATTGGCAACACTGATGTTACCCCCTGCTGTCAAAAGTTTGATCGGTAAGTCGATCAAATTCTTTTGAGAGTGTCACAGATTTGGTTAATCAAAATTTAGCCAGGACTTATAGTCCATTCATTGAATTGCAGGAACTCCTGAATTCATGGCCCCGGAGCTATATGAAGAGGAATATAATGAACTTGTGGACATATATTCATTCGGAATGTGCATACTAGAATTGATTACTTGTGAATATCCGTACAGCGAATGCAGAAATCAAGCACAAATATACAGGAAGGTTACTTCTGTAAGTTCCCCTTCAATCAGCTATCTTCTGATTCCTGGATATGTTTGTATTTGTGTTTTAGAAACCATTCTGGTCATACTTAAGTAATTCATCGAAAAATCAGATGCAACATCCTATTACCTGCTTATTGCAACTTTAATAGTTAAACACTATCTGCTATTTACTGGATATCAGATTCTGATTAGTCAAATATCAGTAACATACAGAACATGCATCCAAGCACCCCTGGTTTTTATTTTCCGAGCCCATAGAGACGTGTTTTCGCATAATATGGATGTGTTATTTTGGTCTCCTGTGTTGCAGGGTATAAAGCCCGCTGGTCTCGCAAAAGTCAAGGACCCACAAGTCAAGGAGTTCATAGAGAAGTGCTTGGTCCCTGTGTCTCAAAGATTGCCTGCAAAAGAGCTCCTAAACGATCCATTTCTTGCTATAGATAATATAAAGGAGCGTGTACATGAGCCTATTAACCTTAACTTGGTGAACCTGTCATTGCCAAACTCATGTCCCATGGACGTAGACTGTAATGACAACAAGATGTCCTCTGTTAGCTCATCAGTGGAGAGCAACACTAGCAGCCCCCATTTTCCGTCAGCTAAAGTTCAGAATGTCAATGAGAGAAACGATATCCAATTGAAAGGCGAGATGACTGAAGAGAACTCTGTTACAATCAACTTGAGATTAGATGTTTTTACTGGTAAGTACATTAAGTCGTACAGAGGCTGGTACATTAAAATGCATTGGACCTGTTTTTTTTTCTAATTGATCTGTTAGAAATAAACCATTACCTAAATGGAGCCATCCAAAGGCGTCGAGATTGCGACCTCTTATCTGTGTGTTAACACTTAATTCCTTTTATTTGTTATTTACATTTAAATTCCGCTGGTCTATCTTAACAGGTAAACCACAGCATGTTGAATTCTCATTTTACCTGGAAGAGGATACTGCATATGCCATAGCTCAAGAAATGGTTGAAGAACTAGACCTCGTGCACGAAGACATTGCTGTTGTAACAGAGCTTATTGATGACCTGATATCTAAGTTTGTGCCAACATGGAAACCCTCTTCTAAAATGAGCTCACCTAAAAGTTCAGTAATCCTTCAAATGGATCAACTTGAATTAGAGCCACAAACAAAGCTTTCTGAGCCACGAAACAATGGTTGCAAAGGGTCGGGAAATTCATCGTTTACGTATTCAGGTGATTGGATGAAGAGCTCTTCTAATAGTTCTTCGCTCTTTCAAGAAGATGAGAGAGATAGGTGTGAAGATTTGAAGCAAGAGCTTGATGCAATTGACGCGCAGTACCTTCAATGGTTCAGCGTTCTCCAGAAGAATAAGGAAGAAGCAATTGAGACTGCAAAGAAGAAATGGGACTTGAAGAAGAAAGCGCTGACTTTTTAAGTTTTGGTGTGACAATTAGTTAGAGAGTGAGATTTGCACATTGAAGTGCTGTTTTGCATGTCTGCGGATTGTTCTGACTTGCTTGTTAGTTTATCTTTCACTTTATTCCATTTGATTTGATTGCTGTCTCTGATGTTTATGAAATGCAGTTATTTGTTGACAAGTGATTTTATTTTGAGTTGTATTTTTTGAACTTTTTTTCTTGTGTCTGCTGTTTGTGTGTTCCAGTTAATAACCAATTGTGGGTAGATAGTAGGTTTTCGCTAAACAGGTGGCCTGCTGTGTTCTAGAAAAGTTTGTTAAGTTGCTAAACATTCAAGTGATAAAAGTTTTGGCCGACTTAATACTCTTCATTATCTTCAGGTGACACAGTTTCATCAACAAGTCTAAACAAAGTTACCTGTGACCTGAGCCGACCCGACCAAACGCCCTTAAAACACCATTTAGCTTTTTATCAAATGCAGAATTAAATAAGCATGTGCACATATTAAAGAGTCTCCATCAATTTAGCAGATCCATGAAAGCTCATCACACCAAATATTTGAGATTATTTACATTATTTACTTTACAAGAAATCAGAACACCAATTTAAGCTTTTCCATGAATACGGAGAAACAACAAAGAAGCACTACGCAAACAATATGAAATTATTTAATAGCATCAACACTAGACAGACATTTCATACACTTGCATTCGTAGGATATTTTCAAATAGGAACTTTGGTAATGACTTTTAATTAATTACTACCAGTTATCTTTGACAATTTTGGACTTCTCAAGAATGAATTTCCCTTCTTTGTACTTTTGCGTTTCTTCATAAGCCCGTTCATATTTCCAACCTAAAACCTCACGGCAATCAGAGCAGTAGACATCAGCAACCGTGTGCAGACCAGTCATCAGGTTCCTGTCTTCTTTCGGTCCCATTGACACATTCATTGCATGCGAGAACAAAAAGGCTCTACCATGTTTCCCCTGCCATAAAAAGAACATGCTACATTAAGTGCGTTTGTATTTGAAAATTATGATTACCATATTTGGAGATATTACACTAATCAAGAAGAATACAGCCCTCCTGAGAATCTTTCATACATTGCAAAATAACTGAGCAATTGAACATAGATTTATATCAAAAATCAGCTTTTATTGACAAACACAAAGAACCAACATATAATTTGTGTTGGATAGAACAACACAGGAACTGTCATAATAACATATTGCGATTCCCATTACAAGCGAATGGAGTTGAATCTACCATTGAAGAAATCTATTTGCTTAACCCAGGCCCTGTCATAATAACATATTGCCATTCCCATTAATTCTTTTGTTTTTACTTTCTATTTATACACAATAAAATTACAAAGAAAAAAAAGTTTCAGGGTATGCACTAGCATACCAAAAACACAAACTCCTCCTAGATCAGCCATGAATTTATTCACATGTTTCAAACTGTATGATAAATGTGTTCTCATATTGCTACTGAATATAAACTAATTGTTTAAGATGCAAGCTTTGTTGAAAAGTTGAGCTCTCATGCATACAATTCTTCTGCTGCTAAACATATTGCCTCTTTTCCATCTTTGATTGTTCATTTCCACTATCCATTTCAGTCACGCATCAATACACAAAAACTTAAAGCATGTGTGTCATATATACTACATAATCCACCATTTTCCCTTAACAATGTTAAGGATAGGATATGGAAATTGTGCGTCAACTATTATGTATGTCGTTTTACCCAATCAGCTCCATACCACTTAGCCATTATCTCAACTCCAGACAATAATGTTGGCTCTCCTTACTCTATTTTGGGCGTCTGGGATTGCTTATAGAACTGCTTGTTTCTGTTCAAATAAGCAATATTGAACAAGTATATTGAAGTGTCCTACGCGAAACTGATTATTCACTCACAAACACTCATACAAGCTAACTGGATCAGCAATTCCAACGCTCTCAAAATTATTTCTCTACTCTATTGAAACACAATAAGCATACACAGAGAGTTAATAAGCAATTCCAACACACCTATTGGCCATATTCTTACACACCAACAACACGATTTCCCTTAATTTAAGTCAGCGGGCATGCATATTACTTAAAACCTTTCCTTATTCCCTAATACAAGCAATTGTCCAAAAAACAATACTCCATATCTTAACTACTTATAAAGCATGCATCACATCTCTTAATCTCTTAAAAATTCTTAATTTTTGAGTAATGTTCTTTACCTATTATACCCCTGATTATAAATGGCAAGTTAGCACAAACTTAATTAATAATAGTTTCCAAAAAATCATACTACTCTCTAATATATAAACATCATATACTTCTTTTTACTCTTGTCTTAATTTATACGGAGTAGTTAATTTGATGGAAATGGAAAGGAATGATCAAGAAAATGTTAATGTTGAGGTTAGTATATTGTGCCAAAATATCACTATAACTATGTGCCGCTATAAAATCCCGTTGCTATGCACGGGTAATCGTCTAGTCTTTCTCAAACTACAATAAACATAAAGAGTACAAATCAATCAAACACTACTTTCGGGCCGTTAGCAACCACTAGTTATCACAAAATAAGCAACACCAAGAATCATACTAAAAACAATTTCATCAAATATCTATTAAAATTAAAAATAAATTTATATATATTTGTTACCTGAAAAGCTTTAGAAATGATATCATCATGAAGAGCAACATGATTCCTACAATTACAGCAACCATACAATCTTGGTCCAACCATTTCAGCCATCAATGATAAAAAACAATTTCACTATACTAATCTTTTCACCAATATCAAATCTGTTAAAAAAAACACAAAATCATCAAATGATCACATAAAAAAGATTGATACGTATGTAACTTGTACACACTTCTTTGACCAATATATATATATATTTTAGCCACTTTTATAATACAAAAAGATTAAACATGAAATGGGTATTTAGTATTTTATATATTTAAGCTACAAGATGATTAAAGAAATACTAAAAAAGAAACGTACCCAGGAACCGAAAGAAGTTGAAAGTGATGAACATGAGGATCTAAAGTGTGTTACAAGACTTATTATTATGTGTGTTGTGTCAGTGTGTTCTTTTTTCTATTTTTTTTGTTATTTTTGGTATAGATTTCGTTTTTTTTTAATATCAAAAATGATGACTGTATGATTGATTAATGGTAGTAGTATATACACGGAAACTTTTAAATACGTGACGTGGGTGTTATGGAATTCAGAATAATATGATCTTGTTGAAAAACCGAAGTATCGTTATCTCTTAAAAGTGATGATCGTTTTGTGACTAAACTTGTGTAATAGCATTCTCTTGGGTGCATTAAAAGTACTGGTTTGTAAAACAGTAAACTATTATCGTGCATTTTTAGGCGCACAATTAGACACAGTTACTCTTTCCGTATAGGGCTGAGCATCCCAGACCCAAAATCGACCGGACCGAGAAAACCGATTAGACCGACCAAACCGAAGGACCAGCGGTCCAGTCTCGGTCCCAACTTTTTTCTTATTTCAGTTTCGGTCCGGTTCGGTCCGGTCTTACGTATAAACCGACCAATAATGCCTTCTTGGACGGACCGATCGAAAGACCGGACTAGACCAGACCAACCCGGACCGGACCGAACATATTCGGTCCGGTCCTTGATCCGTGGTTTTGGTCTAATTCGGTCTCGGTCCGGTCCGGTCTTAAACCGATGCTCAGCCCTATTTCCGTATCAAAATAATTGTCCTTACAAAAAGAAAAAAACACACAAATGAAAAACATAATTATTAGTGATTTATCTCTCTTACATTTTGTAAAATGACAATTTTACCCTTAACTAATTAATTAATGTTTTTTTTAAAGATTGTAATATTAACTTCAACTAAAGGTAATATAGTAAATTTGATCAAACTTTCTTATCTATTTTTAAGTAATGAACAATTAAATTAGAACATCTCAAAAAGAGAACGTGGATTATAAATTTGATACGGAGTAAGTAGTTTATTTTTTTGTTATTTTTAGTATAGATTATTTTTGATATACAAGATGATTAATGGTAGCTTACACGGAAACTTTTAAATATGTGACGTGGGTATTATGAAATTCAGAATTTATATGATTTTGATGTTAGTCATGAAAAAATTGATTATTTTGATGAGTTGTGTCATATTTTTAGATTGGGTTCTAAATTTTATTCCTTTTATGTTTGCCGACCCCTTTTGGGTTATCCATTTGTCAATGGTACAACATTTTGTTTTTTGGTCATTTTTCAAATTTTCCTCATTATTGGGGTTTTGTTGGAAGTTCGTGGTAGGTGTACATGTGTAATTGTGTATCTATAACAGGTTAAATTTTATCTTGATAGAGAGATTTTGTTTATGGTTCAAGTCTTTGTCAACTTGACTAAATCCCGTTGTCTGAGGCCACAAGGAGTGGATGCGGGCTTCATTCACGGGCTCAAGCGGTTTCCAGCGGGCTCGGATGCCGCTTCTGCGGGTTTGGAACACGGGCTGCATTTGCGAGCTCAAAGCTCGCTGCGGGTAGAGGAAAAAGGAAAAAATAAGTGATTTGATTGGGTAATATTTAAAAAGGGTGTTGGGAGGGTTGAGAATGATGGGCGCCGCTAAAAAAGGTTGAAAAGGTTGAATGGAGGGTTGAAATGAGGTGGAGGGATTTGATTGGTTAAAATTTGGAAGGGTTGGAGGGTAAAAAGGGATGACTCCCTCCACCCTGATAACTTATTGTAGAATTAATCGTCTTATATTGGTTAATGCTTTTGCGGGTTTTGAACAAAAGGTGAGAAAAGAAAGCGAAAGGAAATGAATGAAAAAAACGTTGTTATTTTACACGCCTTTATTTTGTTTGTGTTTTTGAGTTGCAAGGAAAAATTAAGAGAAAATGTTACGATGTCACATCGGTCAAGTATGGGTCGGTTGGTAGTTTATAAGTCTAAGGGGCTGTTTGATAAAAAATATGATTTAGCGTTGAATGAATCATAGCTGCTGAATGATTCCAAGATACTGAGTGAATCTGATTCTGAGTGAAAATGATTGTTTGATATTTGTCCTGAATGAGCAATCTGAGTTGCCTGAAAGTACCAATTTAACCTTCTGTCTGATTTTGTATTGAACAAAATATACCGTTTGATAAAAAAATTATTAACTCGAATAAAAATATAATATAAAGAAATCAATGTTGGAATTTAAAAAAAATGTAAATAGTCTTATCGGCATATCATAAAACAATATAAATTACGAACTAATCTTAGGTTGAAGCATTTAAAAATAACTCATCAGCAATCTGATTACAGAGACTAGCCATACATTTAAATCAAATGTAAATTTTAAAATTTATTGTGGCATACAATTATAGCCATTAGAAATATAGTTAAATTTTTATTAACATGAAATAGATAAAAACACTTGAGAACGTGAATTGTATATACAAGGGCAATATTAGAAAAACTTTGGTGCTTAATGGTTTTACTTGCCCACCATCCAGAATGGATAAGAACCAATATGAATAATACAGCGTATGAAATTGTTGCTATCAAACAACCAATCTCTGACCGATTTAGTTTTTTCCGCTGAATTACACCATTCAAAGGCTATCAAATACCCTCTAAGTGTCCCATCCTCTTACAAGCTAGCTTTTTGAGCGAGTTCTACATTTGGACTTATGAACCGATACGAGCCTAGTATGGGAAGATTCGTATCAATTGGTATCAGAGCTAGCCCTACCTTTCGATGTTCTAACACTTGGAGTGGTGGCTTGGACCCGAAAAAGAAGGGTGCTAATCGTAACCAACATAGCCGTGACCAACGAGCTCGGAGAGGTGGCATATGGAGTTGTGGCTTGGACCTAAAAACAAGGGGTGCCAACCATGACCAACATAGTTGTGAAAAACGAGGACGTTGGTTCTTCAAAACGTGGGGGTATTGTTACGATCCCACATCGGCCAAGTATGAAATTTGTTGGTAGTGTATAAGTTTAAGCGTCCCCTCCTCATACAAGCTAGCTTTTTGAGTGAGTTCTACATATGGACTTATGAACCGATACGAACCTAGTATGAGATAAGTTCGTATCAGAAAGACGAGTAGTACGCGAAAACTTTTGAGGCTCTCAAGTTAAAGAGAAAGTAGAAAATTAAGAGTTATGCATAGATGATCTTGATTTTTGATGTTTTGCTAACATGTCTAGTTATTTACATTTTATAAATCTACCTATTATGAAAAGATAGGTAATCAAGTTATGCATAGATGATCTTGATTTTTGATGTTTTGCTAACATGTCTAGTTATTTACATTTTATAAACCTACCTATTATGAAAAGATAGGTAATCAAGTTCATTGTATACTTCCGCATGTTAAAAAAAAAGGTTCATTGTATACTAATGAACATGAGTTGTAAAGTGTGGTACTAGAAAAGTAGATCAAACACAGGAAGTACTAAATGTTTGTTTCTTGATGAACATCATTACTGATGATAAATACAAAAACCATTACAAAATGTAGAAACATCTTGGGTTAGATATAACCATTACTAATGTTTAATTTTACCTATAAAAACTGCACGATAAGCTATCTTAATTGGTAGTATAACAAAATCCTTATTCTCAATGAACTTTTGATTCTCTCTTCGTGTTCTTCATCACCGTCTATGGCACATAATATGTTTTGCACAATCCACACACCCTTAAATAAGAAATGATTTGCTGACTTTGAACATTTCTTTATAAATCCAATATGTTTTTTAATCTCTGTATCAGCTATTGAGTGGTTCGGCCTCCAATTCCCTCACCTTGTCTTGCCCTGAAAACCACATACAAAGTCAGCAACTTACTAACCAAACTGAATTTTGGAAATGAAAGAAGAGCATTGCACCATAACGTATCTAACTTTAGGTAAATAACTATTGTATGTAGCAAGTTTAAATATAGAACATACTTGATCTATCTGCAACCCCTAAAAGACGCCTTTGCAACATAGATGCAAGGAGGAGGAAACCAGAACACATTCCAAACATCACAGTGATAGGGAATGCATCAACCTGTTACAAAATATAGAAGTTAATAAAGGCTTGATTGTTGTGCATGCATAGAGATAGAAAGTAAAAGACTCACATTATAAAGCACGATGCAAACAAAAATGTTGAGGGGAATGCGGAAAAAGTTCATAATTGTGCTCCTAGCATCCTCAGGAATGTATTGAGACCTCATTTTCATGATTGATGGCCAAAATAAACCAACACATGCTTCAAATACACAAAATCCAATCAATTGGAT
Source organism: Artemisia tridentata subsp. tridentata (assembly GCA_021014915.2). NCBI lineage: Eukaryota > Viridiplantae > Streptophyta > Magnoliopsida > Asterales > Asteraceae > Artemisia > Artemisia tridentata. The sequence continues at coordinate 247,159,462 of CP139506.1, read as the reverse complement.
ACACCCAGCGAATTTTATGCTTCCACCCTTCTCCGCGGAAGGAGCCACAAGAAACTGTTGAAGCAAAAAGTAAAATAAAAATCAAGCATGTATGAAATCACCACAGGTAAAAAGGAAACTAGAAGGGAGTGTGTCAGTACACTTGTGATGACGGGAAGCAATAGTGAGGCAGAAGAGATCACAAAAACGACTTGCATGTAGCTTTCGACTTTGATTGATGAACGGGCCAAAAGGCGAGAAGCCAAAGAACTTCCCAACATGGAGGATAACATGAAAATAGCAAAAATGAAACCATGTGGAATATCTTCACCGTTTGGGCTCAAAGCAGGAGTCCACAGAAACACAAAAGTGTACATCGAACCTTCAAATAGAGATTGAATTGCACCCAACAATGCTATCTTTTCATCTGGTTTAACAAAAGAAAGAATATTTAAAAATTAGTGATTCACTAACACAGTATATAATTTTAATGAAAGAAAGAAACCTGATGCAATTGCTACAGCAGCTCCCTTGAATTGGGTCATTAAATCTTTGCTTTCGGATGGATCACCATAATTTTCTGTCCAAGTTGATATAATGACAGCCATGCCGATAGCAAGGAAGATGGAAGCTGCATCAAACGGAGCAACGGGTCCCATAGCCAATGAACCGACTAACAGATTCCCCAATAAACCAGCCAATATGGCAACAAGACCGTTTCCAAGAAATACTGCTTTGGAGAAGGTTATGGATAGCCATTGTTGCTCAAAGCCCCTCTACAATTTATAAATTGAAGATAAGTTAGAACCACCACATAATAATAACATGCAGGAATGTTTGGATTTGCGTTTCGAAGCTAAGTATCAGACGATTGTGAATTGGAGCTCTATAGCATTTTAAGCTGATGGACAAACAGATTATGCTTCTCGCCATTTATTAATAAGGGATCAAATGATTACATTTATACTATTTCTTTTAAGCTAAGTTGAGACTTTTAACAGCCATTTCACAAAACTTTTCTTATTTTTTCACAAAAATGTCTTTATGGTCATTTGTTAATTGATTCACCAAATAATGAGGAGTTGCAAAGACACTCACATCTTATTATCTCATAATCAACTTCAGAAACTGAAAACACCTCTAAACATATTCTCTACAGCTCATATCCGATACTATTATTGAAGATCACCTTATCACTTTCAAAACAGAAATTCATACTACATCATACCTTGTTGTGTTCAGCAACTAGCCATGACTCAAATGCTGAAAATAGTAGTGAAGTTGCAATCCCACCCAAAATACGTCCCACCATCAGAATTCTGTACTGAGGTGAATGCTTTGTGATGCAACTCAAAATATACGTAATGCAGTAAGTTATTCAGGCTCTTTTTCGACCACTGAATTCAACACAAACAAGGTTTGAGTCATATCAGAAGGATATTTATTAAAACTTGAAACAACTTACTGAAAATGGATCAAGTAAAGTGGGAAATTACTGTTTGTCAGCTAGGGATCCGACAATCGTTCCAAACAACATGGAAGATCCAAATCCAGCAATAAATAGCTGCCCAATATCTCCTTTATCAAAACCGTATGTTCTGTAAAGGTAGTACACATACGGCCCCTGCAACCAGTCACCAGCTACAACCAACATGAAATGTGTCCAACATAAGCTTAATATTTTCCACAAAAGCACAATAATATCCAATATATACAAGTGTAACCATAATTCAAGGGGCATTCGTCACTGCAATAGCAATTGATTATCTGATCAATAACAAGCAGTTTTTAGTGTTTGGGATAGCGAAACAAGTTTTGATTACCTAATTATCTAAAGACCATATATTTACTTTATTGGTAGAACTCACCAAACACTAAACAGTAGACTAACTAGCTATCACAACTTCAAACAACGTAAGCATATCGCTCACATCATGTTTCCTTACATCTAAGTATCCAATTCTAATCAATTCACGTATGACATATCATGAACATTTGATAACACAATGCCAAACACCCCCTTAATATCTCAAAAACTAAACCATAATACAATTATCAAACTAACAAATACGTACTAAACGATCAAGCCTTAGATTTTTCTTAAACGCATCTGGGTCACTTTTAGTCCATAGTCCCATACTAGCCACACATTATGGATCCAAATAGCACATCTAATAACTAGTTCACTTAAAAACAAAACCAAATCATAACATCACTATCACTAACCAAGATCCATAAAAATCAAAACTTTACTACAATTCTTGAACAACCCAGATCAAATCAACCCACATAAACACCAAATCACAAACAATTCACCTCAAATCAAGACAGCAAACATAAATGCCATGAAAAAAAACATACCCATCATGAGTGAATAGACAAGAAGATAATTATTCTTGAAAGAATTAAAAGCAGAAGAAGTATTAATCCTATCTTTATTGCTTTTACTAAGCTCCATTGTTGCAACAACAATGGCTAAACCACCAAACACTATCAAGTAAAAAAGCTCCATTATCTTGGTTTTTTAGATCAAGATCTACTTTGTTTTGTTTGTGGGTTTTGAGTGTGAAGACCACAAAACAAAGATCTTGTTATCTGTATGTGTTTTGAAATGTTTTTAAGGATGATGTATTTATATATTAACGGGCAAATGAGATCTAAAGCCAAAGGGTGTCGGTCGGGTGTGTGAATGTATAAATTTGATTGTTTTTGGATGTGTGTTCAAAGTTACCGTAAAAATAATTGAATATATTGTTTGTTGGTATGTGTTCAAAGCTTCAAATAGTTTTTTTTTTTTTTTTTTTTTTTTTTTTTTTTTAGAGCGATTACCCTTTTGATAGCACATAGTCGGCGCGGGTGAACCTCCCTAGCCACCAAAGGATTGATTTTATTCCCGTTAGATTCAAACCTTTGACCTCCTTTGAAAGACTGTATTCTTACCGCTGGGTCACCTCTTGTAATTAGAGGGGAGCCAAGATACTAACTGGGTCCCCACTCCTCTAGCTATTGCAAAGCTAATCCTATTATTATTATTATTATTATTATTATTATTATTATTATTATTATTAATGGGGTATTAGTCTTTCCAAACAAGTCAAGTTTTTATGAAGCTTCACTCGATCAACTCAAGCATTTATCGAGTTCGAGTATCATTTCAAGCTCAATAAACTAACTCGAAACACATGAGTCGAGTCCGAGCTTTTCAAGCCTTCATATACATATTATTTTATTATATATATTCGTATATATAACCTACAGACTAGTCTGAATATTGATATAATATTAAATATATAAATTACGAAGACTTTTTAACTTTTAAATGCTTGTTTGGTATAATTAAGATGTTTGTATTTATCATAGTTATTTATGAGGTCATAAATGCTTCCGAATGCTTGGTATAATTAAGATGTTTGTATTTGTCATAGTTATTTATAAGGCTATGACCCATTAGTTTTTTGCTTTCAAGTATATCGCGTAAAATTTTGACTTTATTGATGATTTGGCAACCAAATACAATGTTTAAATGTAAATTCAAGCTTTTCGAGCCGAGCTCAAACTGTATTCGAATTTTACTCAAGTCGAGCTCAAGCATGGATAATTAAAGCTTGTCGAGCTATCGAGCTGAGCACGAGTTCTTATTATTTTTTAGCCGAGCTCAAACTCTGTCAAGCTTAGCTCGACTCAATTGAAGCCCTTGGCGTCATGGCTCAAGCTAACCCATTTTTGTGTTACCTCGTTATTTTCCTTTAAACATAATCCAATCACTCACATACCGAAAAACACCATTCATCATAACACAAGTCATACCACCCGTTTTGCATGGAGATAATAACAATAACAACAACAAAACTCAATTCCGTCAAAGCATGGAAGGTGAGATGTAGACAGATCTTACCCCTACCACCAGAATAAACCCGACAAAGCGACAATAGAAACATTGCTTTCAGAAAATAAACATTTATTTTTAATGAATTTAACCACGAACAATTTAATCGTCTTTGTTTACGTATGCCTTTTTATCATCGTTTTTCGTTCATCTATACCTTTAAGGAGTGTTTTCTCATATGTATTTTGGTGCAACTAGATGATATATTCCAAAACACATCTCTAATTGTTACTAGTTGGATAGTTACTGTTCTTTAAAGTTTAAACCATAAGTAGCACAAATTTAAACCATAAAGACGCTTTGTTAGTAAGAGATTCACTTGGTACCTAAAGACCCTTCAAAAGTTATAGCCCAAATTCTTTTAGGCTCTCGACCCAAACCGAAATAATAATCAATAGCTAGATAAATTTTAGTATTATATTTCAGCTAGATAAATATTTTAGTAATGTTTTAATGTGAAATATAAGAAATTTTAAAAATCAAATATTTTGTAGTATTTGAAGATAAAAAGACTACTAACATAACATAAGAGAATTTGTCTTTTTGAAAAGAAATATATCCTTTTATTTTCTTAAATATCATCATCTTTTCTGGATTTTTACAGACCTTATATGAAAATTTTAAAATTAACCAACATCTATTAATATTAAATAACCCCATATGAAGAAGAATTAAAAAAAAAAAAAAAAGTGGTACCATTATGCGGTTGTAAGAGCATCCAGTATCGAGTTCGTTCTTCTTCGTCGTGCTGAGGTGGCATGCTCGCCGTGCTTCGCCGTCCAAGGAAATATTGTGCAGACGATGAGCTCTTTTCCCTCACAATTCGAACGTTTTGATGGATATTTAATTGAAAACGGTAATATTACCGTTTATAAATAAAATCTTTTGTCCCTTTTGTTGGGAATTAAATATTCTGAAGATTAGTATTGGGAATTACAAGTTCACAAAGTTAGTACTGCTGAGAAGAATACACTAACAATTCCTACTTCTAGTGTATATCTAAAGCCTCTCAAGTTATAACTAACAGTACTAACTGAAGTTAGTGCTGCTAGTACAAAGAAGGTACTGCTGGTTGATCCTACTGCTGGTATAACTTATACTACTGCTGGATAGATAAGTGCCACGTTTACTACTGCTGGTTGGATAAGTATAAAAAGATATTTGTGTATAAAAGTCAAGTATATACGGTAGATAATATCTTTGATTTGTAGTCAGTCAAACAAGTTGTAAACATAGATACATGTTGTATCTTAGCTACTGACACACTCAACATAAGCTAGCAAGTAGTTCGACAAGACTTATCATAATTGTAATGATCTCCTTTGTTTGTATAAAAGGGAGATCTTAGACTAGATTTTAATGACTTAGATTTGTGAAAAGAATAGAACTAGAATATCTGTTAAGAGAAAAAGAACAAACACAACAATATCTCAAGTCATAGAAACATTAAGATTCAAGGTTTTGTAACCCTAGTGATAGTGAAGATCACTCGTATTATTTTGAATAATATTGAATCGTTTGGTGATAAACTTTCTTTGTTCATTGTTCAATTACAAACATAACTGTTCCATTTCCATATCCAAATAACCTTCTAAGTGTGGTTAAGTAGATTCCGCATACTTAATCATATTAACTCAAACATATCATATACACAAAGTCACAAAGGACTAACACCCTTCAAGTGTATCGAAACCCTCTCAATTGGTATCAGAGCAAGGCTGATATATTTGATTTAGAAGAAGAAGAAGAAGAAATGGACGTTGAATCTATTCAGACCAATGTTGCTGCAAAACTACCCATGCTCAAACAGAATGAGTTTGAGATGTGGAGGCTGAGGATAGAGCAATATTTCCAAGTGCAAGACTATGCACTTTGGGAAGCCTACAACCACTACATCAACAGTGGACGACAAAGTGGTGACAACTCTACAGATGCACCCAACATCTGCAGAAGACAGAATAAAGAAGAAAAATGACCTAAAGGCAAGAAGCATGCTGATGATGACCATTCCCAATGATCAACTTTTAAACTTCAGCAAGTTCAAAGATGCCAAGTCATTATTTGAAGCTATTGTTGCCAGGTATGGTGGAAATGAAGCCACCAAGAAAACCCACAAGACACTGCTCAAGCAGCAGTTTGAAAACTTCTCCTCTACCAACAATGAATCTCTTGACCATATGTTTAATAGGCTTCAGAATATTGTGAGCCAACTTGCTATTCTTGGGGTTGAAATACCTCAAGAAGATTTGAACTCAAAATTTCTGAGAAGCTTACCCGAAGAGTGGGCTATACATGTTGTAGTCTGGAAGAATAAGCCAGACCTTGACACCATGGAACTGATAGACTTGTATAGCAACTTTAAGATTGTGGAACAAGATTTGAAGAAAAATGGAGGTACTAGTTCTAATATTGGGAACATGGCATTTATGTCAACTCCTAGTACCTCAAATTCAAGTGAAGAGGTGAAAGTTGTTGATGGTGTTGGTGCTGCTAGTTCATCAAGCAGTACCATGAGTATTTTGGATGAGAAGACTTGTTGTGCATTTTTAACAAGTCGAAATGATGGGTCCATGCTCACTTATGAAGACCTCCAAGAGATCAATGATGATGATCTGGAGGAAATGGACCTAAAATGGCAAATTTCTCTTCTTAGCATGAGAGCCAAGAAGTTCTATCAAAGGACGGGGAAGAAGCTCACAATCAGCAACAATGATACTGCTGGTTTTGACAAGTCAAAGATAGAGTGCTATAACTGCCACATGATGGGGCACTTCTCAAGAGAATGTAGAAGGCCAAGGCAGCAAGATAGCAAGAATAGAGGTTTTGGAAGCACATCCAAAACAAGGGAGGTTTCTGAGCCAAACTCAAAAGCTATGGTAGCTATTGATGGGCTAGGTTTTGATTGGAGTTTCATGGCTGATGAAGAAGAAGACTCTTCACAGATGGCACTCATGGCTTTCTCTACTGAGGTACAAAATCATAAAGTTTGTTCTAATACTTGCACAGCTCTTTCAGAACTACAAACTTTAATCAAACATTATGATGACCAAAAGAAAGTCCTAAGCAGAACTCAACAAGACTTAGTAGATTATAAATGTGGTTTAGAATCCCTAGAGAAGCAGATCATTCATTACAAACAAAATGAATTTGCTTTTTCTGATGACAAAGCTCTTCTTTGACAAGACATATTCTTTAGAGATTCTGAAATTAAGCTTTTGAGAGAGGCTTATTAAGATAGGATCAAAAAGGAAAATGGAAACATTCACTTGACTACACAAACACTAGAACATGCTTCTAGAGATGTGATCAACATGATAGAATGTCAAGTGATTAATAGAGCCAAGTCAGGGTTAAGATATAATGTTGTCCCACCCCTTACAGAGGAATCCCTAAACCCCTAGGGAGTGACTTAGAAAATTCAGGTGTAGCTGAATTTCAACAACCAGAGCTACAATATGGTGTATAGCTGATGCGTGTAGCACCAGGTTTTAAATTTATAAACAAGAATTACCGGTTAACTAGGAACACATACGAGCAAGTATACTCGTCCATGTGTAGCAAGAGGGTTGGTAAGTCAAGGTCGTCCCACGAGACTTGGTTGTACTCAAATGTTGTTTGATTGTTTAAGCAAGTAACAAGTTGATGGTTATGATTGTCACGGATCAAACCAACAAGAAAAGCAATTATAAAAGCATGATGTAAGAACACAAACACTTGTTTAGGAATAATAACCAATCGTGATGGAATGTTGAACATGTTTGGGTGAAACATAGAAGGCACATATCAATTTTCACAAGGTTTTCTAGTCAATGGGTAATATCAAGAAAAATCCTTGTTTCTACTAGTTTCACGGGTGAGTCCTTTCGGCCCATATCTCATCCCATTACGCTAGCTCTTTGTGTTATCAAATGTATGAAAAAGATGATTAGTAACACTAGTTCTTACGAGTCCTTTCAACCCAAATCTCGTGATTAAATATTTTCGAATTCATTTAAAAACTTGCATACTTAATAGTTGTCAATTATCAAATACCAATCCATTTTGGCCACCAACTTCTTGGAATTAAACAATATTAGAAATCCTTTCAACCTTTAAATCCAACAATGTTTAATCAACAAGTTTTAGAACACGAATTATATTTAAACAAACTTATGAGAACAATCACTTTTTCTAACCAACTAATCATTCAATCATTCACACGAAAGTCTACATAATCCCCAAACTAGTATAAAGAGATAATAGTAATCAAACAAGTAACACAACACACAAAGGAATTCTCATGATCAACATAAGCAAAGACATTAATATGATTGAATTTAAATAGAAACAATACCAAACATTAGAGTCAAGGCATCAAGTGCTACAATTCCAACCAAAAGAAACTACCAAAATACAAATCATCCATCCCTAAACCTTCCTGGAAATCGACCTCATGTTGTGAGTATATGACTTAGGGGTGTTTGGTAATAAGGATTGTTGGTGATATATGTGGTGTTTAATTGGTGTGAACTATAATCAAGCCTCATGTTGTAAGGATGATCAAGTCATATGTCTTGCTAATGTAGACCAAACCAACTCCCCAACACCTTTAGAAATGGGTGGGGAGTGGTAGGAGAGAATCCTCCAAGTGTAGAGAGAATTGGTTGTAGATGGTATGAGAAAGATTATTTTTTATATGGGTGTTTGATGCATAGCCAAGCTCTCTTATTTATGGATGAATGATCCTTGGTCACCAAGCATGTTTCTTGGGCACAAAGGGTCATAAAGATGCAGGAAAAATGAGTTATTAGGAGTAGATGATTGGACTTTGGAGTAATGGTACTTAATTCTTCACTTAAATGCAACTTTGGAAGACTTTAAGTGCCTGAACCCACGGCTGGGATCTTGAACCTGCGGCTGGGATGTCTGCTGAACCTCAGGTTGGGCTTTTGAACCTTCGGTTTGGAAATGACTGCTCAACCTCAGGTTGAGATATGAACCTTGGGTTTGAATTTCAGCTTCAACCTTGGGTTGAGAAGTATTTTGCACAAGTATTTCACCCTTGAGTTAGCATATAACTTCATCCTTTAACACTCTTTTTGGAACTTAATCTTGACTCTATTTTCACATCTTTCTCTTGAACATCGGAATTAATCGTAGCACGATTCAATATCTTTGAAGACGATCTTTTCTTGAATATTTACTTGATTTCATAGCTTTTCTTCTTCTTTTTCTTTATTTCCTTCGACATAGTTGTACCTGAACCTGAATACATCTTTAATACCTTTTAAGCGTAAAATGTTCACAAATACAACCAAATACAATGCAAAAACATAGAAATAACGCTACTAAAACATGTACAAAATGAGCGTTATCAAATCCCCCACACTTAAACTTTGCTTGCCCTCAAGCAAATCTAAGAAAAGAAAAATTAAAATGCATATCTAAATGAAAAAAATGAAAAGAAATTTTTAAAATTTATGAAAAATATTGAAAATATCGAAAAATCTTTTTGGTTTTTTTATAAATAAGTGAAAATTGAGCGCACACTCCCCCACACTTAAGGGTTTGCTTGCCCTCAAGCAAATCTAGCAATTAAGAAAAATATATCCCACATGGTGTATGAAAAGTGATTATCAAAAATATGATGCAAATCTACCAAGTACAAGTACTAGATACGATTCATCGTTTTAAGCGTTAGTGGTGAAAAACCAAGATGTTTGACAATACCCTATGGATTCTCTTGCTTGATAACATGGCTAAGCACCTCACGAAAAGGAATGAAAGTATAATTCACTCAACACTCATATATTTTTGGTGGTGGAGTATATAAGAAAATCACACTCATATTGCTCAGTCATGATCCGTTTATTACCATAGGCTTGTACAAGAAACAAAACTCCACCGACGTGGCGTAAGCACCAAGTGTAAACATCTAAGAGGACTTTGGGTTAAAGGGCTTCAAGGGTTATATTAGACTTATGTGCAACTATCTTGTGCAAAACATAATAGCTTGCTAACAACGAATTCTTGCATCACCAAATAACGGATGGTCACTAGATCGTACCTTGGTTCGCTAACAACGTTACTTGCATAACGGATGGTCACCAAAACACGCCCTAGCTTGCTAGCAACGTTACCTAATTCCTCAAGAAATCGGATGGTCACTACATGTCAATACACTTGATAATTTCACAAAGTCAAAAGGGTAAGGATAAGGCATGAGAATTTTCATGAAATTGGTTTTAAAAGAAAAATACAGTCAAGTCTAATACCCATTGTTGCTAGTTACCGAACAAACCGCAAACCCGTAAATGATTATAGTTACAATCTTCTCCTCTTCACATATCGATCACCAAATATATATATGTATATCACGTCTTAGCACATTGGCTAATCGATATCTCAAACATACTTCATCTTCCTTCATCTTCATAATAATAATATAGCACATTGGCTATAATTGTCATCATATATATATATATATATATATATATATATATATATATATTTTTTTTTTCTTTTCTTTTCTTTTTCTTTTTTTTTTTTTTTTTTTTTTTTTTTTTTTTTTTTGATGACTTATTCATTTTTTTTTTTCACAATTTTTTTTTCAACATTTCTCCTTCATACATCACATCTCCCCCACACTTTACATAAGCACACCACAAAAATACAAATAAGAAGTTGCGCACCTTCATCTTTGTCGGAATGGCACACACGAATGACAAAGTGTGGCTAACTAATAATCATCAAAAACTATCCAACATTTCAAGCAACTAGCAACCAACCGTTTAGACTTTGACAAGGGGTAGGCTAAGGTTTAAAGTGTAATATATATATATATATATATATATATATATATATATATTTTTTTTTTTCTGAATGTAACAACAATGAAAAGATTGGCTCGGAGGGTGTTCTAAGGGTATCTACCGCTAAAAATGAGCGCTAACAAATGGGTCCATATGGGAGGTTAACTAACCGATGTGGCTAGCTAATATATCATTAGATGTAAAATGAAAGGCCATTTGGTTTAATTCCTAAGGGTGCCTCTTTGTCACACGAATACACTTATATCACACGAGGTGATCTCACTGCGGTCTGGTAATGATTTGCAAGCACAAGTTCTAGAATAAATAAAATCACCGGCACACTCATAGCAAAAAGATTCAAGCATAAAAGATATATGCTATATGAAATAAGCTCAAATCCTCACATATTTAGTGGAATGGGCTATAAATGCGCTAGCAAAATGTTATCGATCCTAAAATGGATTGCAATGTCAATCGGGACACATCTCGAATTTTTTAAAATTTTACCGATTTCACCAGTGGGATGATCTAATTATTCTAATATATTAACCTATATGCGCGAAAACAACTAGAAGTTAAGGGCAAACAAGTATACAAAACTTTTAAAAATTGGCCCAAAAATATGAAAATTTAAAACTAGTTTCGTTTCTCACTATTTTAGTTTCCCCCCACACTTAAGTTACGCATTATACTCAATATGAAAAATAAACTTCAAAGCATGAAACATAGGGAAAAATAAGATAAGAAAAGACCGAGAGAAACGAAACTTCACGGGCTTAAGAAATCGCGATCGAATTCCATATGATAAGATGTTAAGTATGCGAGATCAATCGATTTCTCTTCCAACCAAACATGTCCAATCAAGAGTGTAATGCCACAATAATCCAATCTCCAAGAGCTTATTAAATCTACAAAAATAAACTAAACTACAAAAAACACGTAAAATTCTAAAACTCACTTTCGTAGGCATCATGGTTGCATTTAGCATATGCAACAAGCCTTTTAAACCCCTCGGTGGCCCGAGTGGACAAGTTAAGTCTCGTGAGGGTTTCCAGTGAACATACCCACAAAGTTCAAAACATTTTTTATTTAAAACAAGTACTTATTTATTTACGACGTACTAAAATTAACAAAAAGTTAAAATGCAAAACACAAGTTTAAGTAGAAAGAAAGTGATGTTCAAACATTTTTAGGAATGGTTTCATAAAACATTTAAACTTATTTAAGAAAAACTAGATTAATTAAAACTTAAGCAAGAAAAACAAATAAACAAAAATAAATAATTTATTATTATTATTATTATTATTATTATTTAAGAACTTTTTTTTATGAACAGTAAACCGGAAAAAAAAATAAACAACTTTTTTTTTTTTTTTTTGACGAAAAGCATTTTTTTCTTTTTTTTAAGAATTTTTTTTTTGTGAACAGTAACGGAGAGAAAAAAATAAAAATAAATAAACAATTTTTTTTTTGCTACAGTAAATGGCGGTTCAAATTTGAATCGGGCGGCTGGGTTGGTTCAAAATTTACCGATAGGTTGAACCGGGGCGGTTGAGAATTGAACCGAGATTTGACTAGTTCACAGAAGGATTGGACCGGGGCGTTTCAGATTTGAACCGGCGGTTTGGACTGTCAAAAAGTTTTACCGAGAGTTGAACCGGCGGTTCGGACCTTTTTTTAAATTTACCGAAAGTTGAACCGGTCCGGCTCAATTTTGAACCGTCGGTTTGCAGATTTATTATTATTATTTTTTATTTATTTATTTTGCAGAATTTTTTTTTTTTGACATTAATACAATCAAATTGATCTACCAAGTGTACGTGTTCCTTGATCGACTTTCTTCATTTAGCGCCAACAACTAAATAAGAAAACTTCTTTTTATTGATTAAATTAAACAATCAAATGGATCTACCTAAGTTTTATTTATTGATTTATTTATAAACAATTTTAAACTTTTAAACTTTTAATAAACTTTAAAAATAAAGTTAAACACAAAAGAAAATTAAGACAAACACAATTGGTGGTTTTTTTTTTTTGGTTTTTTTGCAAGCAATTCGAGCACAAACTTTGAAAGCAAATATTTGAAATGAGCATTTTTAGAACACACGAAACCAAATCCCAACACCAAAAAATTTATTTTGATGCCAAGATTATTAAGCAAAAGATGAGAATTAAGAGATTTTTAAAACAAAACGCAAGGGAGGCAATTAAGCAATCATTATGAGCAAACAATCAAGCAAGAGCAATCAAACAAGAGCAAAGAAACAATCATTCATGAGCAAAAGCAACATAGCATTCGAACAAATTAGTAAACAAGAAATCAATTCAGTTCAACAATAAAACGAACAAACAAGCAATCAATTCAATATATCAAGCAAATGAACAAACAAGTAATTTCAACAACAAACAAACATATGAATACAAACGCAAATCCCCGGCAACGGCGCCAAAAACTTGATGCGTGTAGCACCGGGTTTTAAATTTATAAACAAGAATTACCGGTTAACTAGGAACATATACGAGCAAGTATACTCGTCCGTGTGTAGCAAGAGGGTTGGTAAGTCAAGGTCGTCCCACGAGACTTGGTTGTACTCAAATGTTGTTTGATTGTTTAAGCAAGTAACAAGTTGATGGTTATGATTGTCACGGATCAAACCAACAAGAAAAGCAATTATAAAAGCATGATGTAAGAACACAAACACTTGTTTAGGAATAATAACCAATCGTGATGGAATGTTGAACATGTTTGGGTGAAACATAGAAGGCACATATCAATTTTCACAAGGTTTTCTAGTCAATGGGTAATATCAAGAAAAATCCTTGTTTCTACTAGTTTCACGGGTGAGTCCTTTCGGCCCATATCTCATCCTATTACGCTAGCTCTTTGTGTTATCAAATGTATGAAAAAGATGATTAGTAACATTAGTTCTTATGTAAAACCGAGAGGTGCGAAACCCTCACAACTCAACCGATCATTCTATGACCTATCTGGTATTTTCTGGACTCTTTTTACATCACATATAATCTGTATAAAATGATGATCACGACCCATGCATGATATTCTAGTCGTATGAAATTAAACGAATTTTTAAACCCTAAAAACGTTTAAAACTGAAATCGGCTCTATATGAATTGTATGAATCTCGAACATATTTTTACAATATGTAATATGGTATAAGTGACCTGTAAAAATTGGATTCGAATTTATTTGGAACCTAGAACACCCTTGTCGAATTATTGTCTTCAAATCGGCTAAAATGGTAAACGGGTCAAAAAGAAAGAAATGATCGAACACACTAGGGTTTTGGGTTTGGATGGTTAAATCTGGATAATTAATGTGTTTTAATGATGATACAATGATGGCTAATGATTGGGTAAATTAGGGTTAGGGTTTTTGGATTTTTAGGTATTACCGATTGGAATTATGAAAGTTTTGGGTGTGTTTTGTAAATTATTAAACTTATGGGTTATTTTTGTAAGATAGTTTGGATCAGGTATGATTCGTGAAAAATATAAAATGGGGGTGTTATGTGTAAAATTTGTAACTAAAGGGTTTAAAAGTAAATCGTATGAAATTAATAATCCGATTTGGAATTTTGTAAAATTAAAGGACTAGTTTTGTAAATTCTGAAAATGTGAGGTTGGATTCGTAAATATTGATATAAAGGGCATAAAATGTAATTTTGATTAATTGAAGGTAAAATGTGTAAATATAAATATGGAAAGGGTTAAATTGTAGTTTATATAATTATGGGGTTTATTTTGTAAATTAATATACTAAAGGGTATAAATTGTAAATTGTGAAAGTTGAAGTGTTAAAATTGTAATATTGGATGACTTATAAAATAAAATGAGTAACTTATTATATTTTCATTTTAAACCTTTAACTTTGGAATATTTACTTTTAAAACCCTAAATTATGGGAGGTTGTCAAAATTGACCCTAGACCTTTAAAACTTGTCAAAATAAACCCTAATGTCCATAATACTGATTTACTGATAACTTAATATACTTTGAAATAAGGAAAATTTCTAAAAATGGAAACTTACTAATTGAGGAAACCTGCTAAAAATGGAAAGCCGACTAAAATGAGAAATCTGATTTAAAGAAGATATTAATAATAAGACGACCATGTATTCGTGTAGATCCGCTGAAGATGGAGATTTGCTTCCGATCTTTATTATTCTGTTGTGTGTTTTCACTTGCGGTATAAGGTACAGATATTCTGACCTTCTTTGTAAGGTTTCTCATGAACTCTCTCTCTCTTGTCTATCTTATTCCCTTGAACCTTGCTGTTGATGCAAATAATGTTCTAAAAACGTTATTTATATCTTTCGATTACTTCACGTTTTGAGGATGACAAAATGTGAACTCACGTTACGTTAAAATTAACGTTAACAAGTTTTTAATCGGAAGATCCCGTTTCTACGCAAATCACTCTTGAACAAAGTTACAACTTGAACTAGTGATCAAAGAAGTGAATTCATGTTTTGAAAATTCACATTTTAAATGGGACAAAACATTTTTTTCAAAAATACACATGACAAATTATTTTTGAAATATTAAGAAATGTTTTAATGGAAAAATAAGTTTGAAAATCACAACAGCTATTTTTCCCCCCAAAATCAGCTCCAACCTTCCCCAAATAAGTTTTCACCAGAAAAGACAAAATTTGGAGCGTCCTAGTCTACCACGGCTCCACGGTACCGTTAAATTTAACGGAGCCGTGGGTCATTTAGTGGAGCCGTCCGTACCATTTTAAATTGTAACGTTCAGATTTTATTTGCCTATAAATACCCACCTCTTTCACAGTTTTAGGCACCCTTCACACACAGAAAAATCCCTTAGTAAAATCCTCTCACACCTTTCACTTCTTAGGGTCATTTAGATTAGTTTTTCTTTGTTTCAAGAGTGATCCAATCATCCTTCAAGTGATCCTCTTCATACCTCTTCACTAGCAAGAGAAGAACACAAGTATCCAAGTTGATACAAGGTGTTGTCATCCCTCTTCATTAGCAAGAGAAGAACTCAAGTAATCAAGAAGATACTAGAGTTATAGTTGATAGGTTTTTGTAACTCTTGTTACAACCTTGTTGTGTCTTAGCATACATCAAGTTTATTTTCTTTTTGTGAGTGAGAGTGAAGATCAAGTGTGATCTATAGAGATAGTGAACATCTCTTGAAGCCATTGGGCTTGTGTGATTGATCAAGAAGATCAAGGGTCATTAGGTTAGTGTTAGTTGAGTAGAGTGAAGTGAGTGTTGATCATTGTGATCGTGTTGAGATCTTGGTGATCTCTTGAAGCCATTGGGCTTGTGTGTTTGGTCACGTGGACCTTGGTAGATTGGTGCTAGCTAAGATTAGCACTCGACATCTAGCTTAGTGTCGGTAATAGGATAAGCGACATGTACGGTTTTCTCCGCCTGAAGGGAGATTGTTGATATAGTGTTTGAAACTCTCGAGTGTGGTACTCGGGGAGTGGAGTAGGACGAAGAAGAGCTTCGTAGCCGAACCACTATAAATCCTCTGTCTCGGTTTGATCTTTCCAACTCTACTCTTTACTTTTATTTGTTATTATTACGTAGCTTAGTTTATAGTTCATATTGGTGTAGATTGATTACACATAGAGTTCGAATCAAAGTTTCCAATAGCATACTTTAAAAAAAAGATTTTTAAAAGAAGTTTTTAAACCGGTAAACTATTCAACCCCCCCTTCTAGTTTCCCACACTTGCTATGCTCCCTTTGATTTGTGAACCTTGCTATGCTTCCCTTGTTAAATTGAATCTTGCTATGTTCCCTTGATACTTGATATACTTCGTTCATCACCCTTTGACATGAATATTCAAATCCTTGGATACCTTGAAGATTCACTTGATATTATAACTGGATGCGAAAACCGTTCTTAATTATATATGAAAATGTTTTTTTTAGAAAAGCTATTTTAAAACGATGTTGTTGAGCACGATGCGATACCACTTTTAAATGTAATTTTTCTAAAGCTTTATGAAAATAACTTGTAAGGACTATCTTTATGAAAAACTGTTTTGAAAGACCATTGTTGTGGAAACTATTTTGAAAGATCATTTTTACTAAAACCATTATTAAAGGATTTCTTTTAAATGAACTTTTAATTGAACCTTTGCTATGATCTCTTGTCTTGAACCTTGACTTGAACCTTAATATACTTGAATTGGAAACTTGACTTGAACCTTGATACACTTGAATTGGAAACTCGACTTAAACCACTTGAAATGGGAAACTTGACTTGAACAACTGATATGGAACTTGAACTTGAACTTGGAACTTGAACTTGATACTTGATACTTGATACTTGACCCTTGACCCACAGTTTGAGATTACGAGCCATAACTAGGCATGAGGGTTTCATGTCCATGTCATTGATGCACCGATGGCATGACTCTAGGGCAGGAGAGTGATGACCTATCCCGTCCCTAACTTGATACTTGACTTGTTACGTAGAGGAAGACATTGTGGCCTACTGGGGCGTATGGATGCATCCTAGATTTGACTTGACTTGACTTGTTTATATTACTTGTTATACTTGGTGACTGATGGTGTGTGCGATACACGTCTTTCACATCTTGGGAGCTCATGACTCCACCCCTTGGAGGTATCCCCTCATATTGTACTTGGTACCGAGGTCTCCCCTCCGTACACCTTGCTACTTGATTTCTTGACTTGACTTGGGCTCGTAGTGGATTACTATTTCCTTTACCTTATAACCTTGTACTTAGTATCCCGAGGTCACCCCTCCGGATACATACTTGACCTGACACTTGACTTAATACTTGACTTGACTTGATTTGACTTGGGCTCGGGTTAGGATTATTGTTCCCTTTACTCTTATCTATTGTAACTAGTTCTTAACTCTTAATATATCTGCTTAACCTTTTATTTTTCCTTCTTTCCTAACTCTTGCTATACCTTGCATTGTTTCACTTATTTCACCATTCCATTATTACTGCTTGCTACCTTTATATCTGTTCACTAGGCTTTTTAAGCTCAGCCGCATTTCTTTTCCTGCGGCAGGTTTTAGTTGGAAGCTGGGTATGAGTGGAGAGTACCTTGGACTTAGAAGACCTTATTAGCTATTTTGAATCAGATGACTAGAAGAGCTTATATTCAGACTTAGTAATTATTGTATTTCTCATTTGTAACCTTGTAGTTTCAGATTTTCTCTTGTAACCATTGGAATTCTTATTGTATTATTTATGTCATATGCTTGTGTTTGTTCTGATATGGAACCATCATTGTGACATCTCTACCCTTGTCGGGTTGGGGTTTACAATTTATGGTATCAGAGAGACAGGCTGCGACTCGTAATACATTTACCCTTGAACTGTGAGTTTTGGACCATTAGGCTTCCACTGTAAGAACATAGGAGAACACCTTGAGAACTTGCTTTAGGATTTCATAATATGAACTTAAGTTTTGACCAGTGAGGAATGGGTAGACTATAAGGCATTTGTTTAAGTATCATTGCTTCCGCATCACTCTGATTCGTGCCTTGCTTTTGGTTAAAGCCTGTTGAGATCACTTTTGGAGATTGAAAGCTTATGCTTTGCACTACCTAAGATTTGAAACCTAAATAAATCTTGAAGGCATTGAGAATTGCATAGTAATTGCCTGACACTATTTGATCCTTATCTTCAGATTCCGACCCTGACCTCTGATCCTTTTGTTAATCATTTTGATGCCTCTTCGGGCATTCTGAGAATCTCCATGACGATGACGTACTTGATACATTCTGTGACTTGTTTCGTCTTACCCATCTCTGTCCCTATGAGAAGTCTTGTGGTGTTTAACCACGAGTATAAGAATGTTTCCCTCTCACTTTTGAACGATAAGATTTGCTATATTGATCTGTCTTTCTTTGGATAGTTAACTTCGATTTTATTCTGATAAGGGATTGGTTGATTGAGCATTCAAAATATTGACAACTATCCTCCTATGTCTCACCTTTGGCGTTTGAAACAATTTTGAACTCCCTACCATGATTACCGATTGTTAAACTTTTGGCTATCACTATTACTCTGGAGACTCGTGTGTTACTTTCGCGGTTATGAAGTTTTTCCCTGAACCCATTTCGTACACCCATGAATGAACCTCATCTTGAGATATACTTGGCACCCGAAATTTTCTGAAACACGATTTCTGATTGAACCACCAAGTTTTCCACCGGAGTGTGAAGTAAATTGGCTTAAGTGTATTTTCTTGGCGTATTTCAGTTTTGTTCGCGATAAAGAAGAATGATGGCAGGAGATATGTATTGATTTCTGGAAGCTGAACCGTATTGCTATTTGGAACCCTTATTTCTCCACCCTGAAACGACTTTATATCTATTCAACTTCAGAGCGCGAAGTTTCCTTCAGATGAAAGTATAAATTGAGGATATTCTTGGAATCGCTTTCCGTATTCGTAACGACTGCTATTACAGTTAGTGACGCTGATAGTATTAGCTAAAGCTCTAACTGTTTTGTGAAATTGATAAATAATATTTTCTCGTGAGTACTTGGGCAAATGGTCATTGTATGACTTAATAGTACATTCGGAGACGAGGAAGAGCATGAAAATCATTTTTGCACCTTGTTAGAAATTTGACGATCATTTGTACATTCTGGGAGGTTGGTATTTGTTGAGACAACTAGAAGCATTACTTCACTGCATGACCTGGAGTGGACAACAACGGCGGCTACCCTGAAGAGTGAAGACATTCCTTACAAGACAGAAGTGTTGGCGATGCAGAAGAAGAAAATCTAGTCAAGATTGCGAACCTGGAGCTGATGAAGACATGCAGTCTAACTTCCCTATTCATCTTGGTTGTACTAAGATGAATTGAGAGCGGAAGCAGACTGGATGATGAAGGGATTTGAAGATCGTGCCAGGAATTCACATTACTCCATCACATTCCAAGGAAAACTGCAGGAGTCTTGACGAACCAGACACAAATTCACGATTTTGTTTCGCTTCCAGATAGATGGACAAACGAAGACAGTTAACCGGACTTGAAGGAAGTGGATGTTTTGAGTGAACGGATTTTAGAA
Source organism: Artemisia tridentata subsp. tridentata (assembly GCA_021014915.2). Lineage (NCBI taxonomy): Eukaryota > Viridiplantae > Streptophyta > Magnoliopsida > Asterales > Asteraceae > Artemisia > Artemisia tridentata. The sequence continues at coordinate 247,139,740 of CP139506.1, read as the reverse complement.
ACAGACCTTTCATGTTTGGAAGAATTGATTCGGTGAAGACCGAAGTTATTGACGATTAACTTTCACTTCCGTTGACTCACTTAAGCTTCGTTATATAGTAATAAGATCCTCTAATGATTTGAGTTTCCTAGAAGCATTTCAGTTCCGTGTTTATTCTTCGTATGTTCGATGATAGTTTTGTTTTGGGAATTTTGGCGGATTGTGGAAGATCTGATGCTTGTGATGGCGTGCCTTACTCTGCTAGGCAATCTGAAAATTCCGATACTCTTGCGAATAGTCTTATTTCCTTCTTGACTATGACATTGATTTTGTTGACTCTGAGATTGTAGAAGTACTAGGTGGATTAAGATAGGTTGTTATACTCACGACTCGAGATAAAGTATGATCATCATGAAGGCATAATTATGTGGTGCTAGTATTATGACGCCTGATCAACGTGATAATACTTACACCATATAACGTGCACTCATTGTGGCCATAGGATATCTTGGGGGAGTACCTAAGAAGTTTAGAATCTGATCTCCGTTAGATTATCCGTGATTAGTGAAACTTTAGGTTCATTCTACCTACGTGTATACTCTGTTTTCGTTCATTAGATATCTGGATGAGTTTGGACTCTCGCTTTGCATTCTGTTGACCTCATTTATAAATCTTGAAACTCCTTGTAGAGCTCTCTACTGATGATACAGTTAATCGGATTTGAAATTCTGTTCAAGCTTTTCAGAAGATTCACCTACCATCCATTTTATATTGTATGGTTCTTTTGATCCGAATCAACCCAATTTGTCTTCTTCTGAGGAATCTGAACCCACCTTGTTTGATCGAGTCATGAGAAACCATTTGTCTGAAGATCCTTTTGGAAGAACCTCCACGGACGTGAGGATGTTCGTGACGACCTTTTGCGATTTGCTACGACTTTGTCTAACCTTGCGACTTCAAATTTCGAGGATGAAAATTTTATTTTAGGGGGGAAGAAGTTGTAAAACCCAAAATTTCAAAATATGCAAAATTACCAAAATGCCCCTGTAACTTTAAAATTCATTTAATAAATGTTTAAAACGCCAAATAAATCCCAAACCTTTGGAAATGAGCAATATATGAAGTAAGATAATGTTTGTTACAACATTTTAATATTTTACAATGCCTAAAAATTTATTGTCACATCATTTTAATATATATTGAACCGAATATACATTGTTTATACTTGTGTAAATTAAATAAAATCAATATTAATAAGATAATGGCTACACTAATTATGGAAACAACTCTAAATCAGTATAATTGATATCCTACAACATTTAAGCCGAAATTCTTGCTAGCACATTCATTGTACATGGTTTTCTCCCTTTACTCTCCTTTCTATACACTCCCATGATACCAAAACGCATCAAAAACTCACCAAAATTCCATACGATATTTTGGAGGCCATCAAGCATTTTTACTGAGTTCTTTGACGATAGAAGAAGTCTAGAAAAATGGGTGTTCAAATTATAGAAGCTTGGTTCGTTGGTTGTGATTTTTTTTGTTCGAATTGGTTCTAGCCGAGAGGTGCGAAACCCTCACAACTCATCCGATCATTCTATGACCTATCTGGTATTTTCTGGACACTTTTTACATCACATATAATCTGTATAAAATGATGATCACGACCCATGCATGATATTCTAGTCGTATGAAATTAAACGAATTTTTAAACCCTAAAAACGTTTAAAACTGAAATCGGCTCTATATGAATTTTATGAATCTCGAACATATTTTTACAATATGTAATATGGTATAAGTGACCTGCAAAAATTGGATTCGAATTTATTTGGAACCTAGAACACCCTTGTCGAATTATTGTCTTCAAATCGGCTAAAATGGAAAACGGGTCAAAAAGAAAGAAACGATCGAACACACTAGGGTTTTAGGTTTGGATGGTTAAATCTGGATAATTAATATGTTTTAATGATGATACAATGATGGCTAATGATTGGGTAAATTAGGGTTAGGGTTTTTGGATTTTTAGGTATTACCGATTGGAATTATGAAAGTTTTGGGTGTGTTTTGTAAATTATTAAACTTATGGGTTATTTTTGTAAGATAGTTTGGATCAGGTATGATTCGTGAAAAATATAAAATGGGGGTGTTATGTGTAAAATTTGTAACTAAAGGGTTTAAAAGTAAACCGTATGAAATTAATAATCCGATTTGGAATTTTGTAAAATTAAAGGACTAGTTTTGTAAATTTTGAAAATGTGAGGTTGGATTCGTAAATATTGATATAAAGGGCATAAAATGTAATTTTGATTAATTTAAGGTAAAATGTGTAAATATAAATATGGAAAGGGTTAAATTGTAGTTTATATAATTATGGGGTTTATTTTGTAAATTAATATACTAAAGGGTATAAATTGTAAATTGTGAAAGTTGAAGTGTTAAAATTGTAATATTGGATGACTTATAAAATAAAATGAGTAACTTATTATATTTTCATTTTAAACCTTTAACTTTGGAATATTTACTTTTAAAACCCTAAATTATGGGAGGTTGTCAAAATTGACCCTAGACCTTTAAAACTTGTCAAAATAAACCCTAATGTCCATAATACTGATTTACTGATAACTTAACATACTTTGAAATAAGGAAACTTTCTAAAAATGGAAACTTACTAATTGAGGAAACCTGCTAAAAATTGAAAGCCGACTAAAATGAGAAATCTGATTTAAAGAAGATATTAATAATAAGACGACCATGTATTCGTGTAGATCCGCTGAAGATGGAGATTTGCTTCCGATCTTTATTATTCTGTTGTGTGTTTTCACTTGCGGTATAAGGTACAGATATTCTGACCTTCTTTGTAAGGTTTCTCATGAACTCTCTCTCTCTTGTCTATCTTATTCCCTTGAACCTTGCTATGCTCCCTTTGATTTGTGAACCTTGATTTGTGAACCTTGTTATGCTTCCCTTGTTAAATTGAATCTTGCTATGTTCCCTTGATACTTGATATACTTCGTTCATCACCCTTTGACATGAATATTCAAATCCTTGGATACCTTGAAGATTCACTTGATATTATAACTGGATGCGAAACCGTTCTTAATTATATATGAATATGTTTTTTTTAGAAAAGCTATTTTAAAACGATGTTGTTGAGCACGATGCGATACCACTTTTAAATGTAATTTTTCTAAAGCTTTATGAAAATAACTTGTAAGGACTATCTTTATGAAAAACTGTTTTGAAAGACCATTGTTGTGGAAACTATTTTGAAAGATCATTTTTACTAAAACCATTATTAAAGGATTTCTTTTAAATGAACTTTTAATTGAACCTTTGCTATGATCTCTTGTCTTGAACCTTGACTTGAACCTTAATATACTTGAATTGGAAACTTGACTTGAACCTTGATACACTTGAATTGGAAACTCGAATTGAACCACTTGAAATGGGAAACTTGACTTGAACAACTGATATGGAACTTGAACTTGAACTTGGAACTTGAACTTGATACTTGATACTTGACCCTTGACCCACAGTTTGAGATTACGAGCCATAACTAGGCATGAGGGTTTCATGTCCATGTCATTGATGCACCGATGGCATGACTCTAGGGCAGGAGAGTGATGACCTGTCCCGTCCCTGACTTGATACTTGACTTGTTACGTAGAGGAAGACATTGTGGCCTACTGGGGCGTATGGATGCATCCTAGATTTGACTTGACTTGACTTGTTTATATTACTTGTTATACTTGGTGACTGATGGTGTGTGTGATACACGTCTTTCACATCTTGGGAGCTCATGACTCCACCCCTTGGAGGTATCCCCTCATATTGTACTTGGTACCGAGGTCTCCCCTCCGTACACCTTGCTACTTGATTTCTTGACTTGACTTGGGCTCGTAGTGGATTACTGTTTCCTTTACCTTATAACCTTGTACCTAGTATCCCGAGGTCACCCCTCCGGATACATACTTGACCTGACACTTGACTTAATACTTGACTTGACTTGATTTGACTTGGGCTCGGGTTGGGATTATTGTTCCCTTTACTCTTATCTATTGTAACTAGTTCTTAACTCTTAATATATTTGCTTAACCTTTTATTTTTCCTTCTTTCCTAACTCTTGCTATACCTTGCATTGTTTCACTTACTCCACCATTCCATTATTACTGCTTGCTACCTTTATATCTGTTCACTGGGCTTTTTAAGCTCAGCCGCATTTCTTTTCCTGCGGCAAGTTTTAGTTGGAAGCTGGGTATGAGTGGAGAATACCTTGGACTTAGAAGACCTTATTAGCTATTTTGAATCAGATGACTAGAAGAGCTTATATTCAGACTTAGTAATTATTGTATTTCTCATTTGTAACCTTGTAGTTTCAGATTTTCTCTTGTAACCATTGGAATTCTTATTGTATTATTTATGTCATATGCTTGTGTTTGTTCTGATATGGAACCATCATTGTGACATCTCTACCCTTGTCGGGTTGAGATGTTACATCTTACAAGTCCTTTCGACCCAAATCTCGTGATTAAATATTTCTGAATTTATTTAAAAACTTGCATACTTAATAGTTGTCAATTATCAAATACCAATCCATTTTGGCCACCAACTTCTTGGAATTAAACAATATTAGAAATCCTTTTAACCTTTAAATCCAACAATGTTTAATCAACAAGTTTTAGAACACGAATTATATTTAAACAAACTTATGAGAACAATAACTTTTTCTAACCAACTAATCATTCAATCATTCACATGAAAGTCTACATAATCCCCAAACTAGTATAAAGAGATAATAGTAATCAAACAAGTAACACAACACACAAAGGAATTCTCATGATCAACATAAGCAAAGACATTAATATGATTGAATTTAAATAGAAACAATACCAAACATTAGAGTCAAGGCATCAAGTGCTACAATTCCAACCATGTGATTCCAACCAAAAGAAACTACCAAAATACAAATCATCCATCCCTAAACCTTCCTGGAAATCGACCTCATGTTGTGAGTATATGACTTAGGGGTGTTTGGTAATAAGGATTGTTAGTGATATATGTGGTGTTTAATTGGTGTGAACTATAATCAAGCCTCATGTTGTAAGGATGATCAAGTCATATGTCTTGCTAATGTAGACCAAACCAACTCCCCAACACCTTTAGAAATGGGTGGGGAGTGGTAGGAGAGAATCCTCCAAGTGTAGAGAGAATTGGTTGTAGATGGTATGAGAAAGATTATTTTTTATATGGGTGTTTGATGCATAGCCAAGCTCTCTTATTTATGGATGAATGATCCTTGGTCACCAAGCATGTTTCTTAGGCACAAAGGGTCATAAAGATGTAGGAAAAATGAGTTATTAGGAGTAGATGATTGGACTTTGGAGTAATGATACTTAATTCTTCACTTAAATGCAACTTTGGAAGACTTTAAGTGCCTGAACCCACGGCTGGGATCTTGAACCTGCAGCTGGGATGTCTGCTGAACCTCAGGTTGAGCTTTTGAACCTTCGGTTTGGAAATGACTACTCAACCTCAGGTTGAGATATGAACCTTGGGTTTGAATTTCAGCTTCAACCTTGGGTTGAGAAGTATTTTGCACAAGTATTTCACCCTTGAGTTAGCATATAACTTCATCCTTTAACACTCTTTTTGGCACTTAATCTTGACTCTATTTTCACATCTTTCTCTTGAACATCAGAATTAATCGTAGCACGATTCAATATCTTTGAAGACGATCTTTTCTTGAATATTTACTTGATTTCATAGCTTTTCTTCGTCTTTTTCTTTATTTCCTTCGACATAGTTGTACCTGAACCTGAATACATCTTTAATACCTTTTAAGCGTAAAATGTTTCACAAATACAACACAAATACAAATGCAAAATAACATGAATAACGCTACTAAAAAACAGTACAAAATGACGTTATCAACACAAAAAAAAAGTATTGTGAGACTAGAAAGTAAGTGAAGTTTAAGTAAACTTCACTTCCTGAGGACAAGGTGTCCTCTGATAGAAGATCAGATAGTGTAGTCATTGAAGACTGGGTATCTGATGATGATGAAGATGAACAGGTTATGTCTAAACCTGAAGTGGTTAAGAAAGCAGGAACAAGTGTTCCAAAGATAGTCAAACAAAATACTGATAGGCCTAAAACCAACATTAAACATGTTAGGCAACCAGTTAGATATTGTGAACAATATAGAATCACCAATAAGCCCAGAGGTAACCATAGAAATTGGAATAACCTCAAGTCTCACCAACTAGGTGATGACTTTGCTTTTTATAACAAAGCTTGTTACACATGTGGTAGTTTTGACCATCTTGCAGCTTTCTGCAACCAAAGGGTATCTGGGTATACACACAATAGGGTGAATCTAAAAAGGCAAACTCCTCAATTTCACTTTCACTCTAATTCTAAGAGAACAAAACCCAGAGCAGTTTCAAAAGCAGTTCCTACTGCTAGGCAAGCAGTTCATACTGCTAGACCATTTCAGACTGTTTACCCAAAACAAACAGTTAAAGGTGCAAAAACAACTTACAATCATGCATCTACAACTGTTAAAAGGCCCATTCAATCAAAAGCAGTGGTCCAAAAACAAGTTTGGAAACCAAAGGGAACAACTACAAAGCTAGCAATTTCTACTGCTAAGCATGTAGTTCATACTGCTGCTTGGAAAAACAGGGCAAATGCTGTTAAGGCCTCAGCATGTTGGGTTTGGAGACAAACTAAACCTAATGGTGCATCAACCATTCTTAAGAGATTAAATTACATTGATGCACGAGGCAGATCCAAGTCAGTAATGGCTTGGGTCCCCAAAGGAAACTAATATTTCTCATTTTTGTGCAGGAACATTCAACTGATAAACAAGAGGATCAAGGATACTCAGATAGTGGATGTTCAAGGCACATGACAGGCAACAAGTCCTATCTTTCCGATTTTCAAACATTAGATGGTGGCTATGTTACCTTTGGAGGAGGTATTGGTGGCAAAATTTCCGGTAAAGGTACAATTAAAACTGGAAATTTAGATTTTGAAGATGTGTACTATGTACAAGAGCTAAAGTATAATCTTTTTAGTGTCTCACAAATGTGTGACAAAAAGAACAAAGTTCTTTTTACTGACACTGAATGTCTTGTACTTTCTTCTGATTTTAAGATGCCTGATGAAAGTCAAGTACTTCTTAGAATTCCAAGAAAGGGCAACATGTACAGTGTTGATATGAAGAACATTGTTCCTAAAAAGGCTCTAACTTGTCTTGTTGCAAAGGCCTCATTGGATGAATCAATGAAATGACATAGGAGGCTTGGTCACATTAACTTCAAAACCATAAATAAGATTGTTAAGAATGGTTTGGTAAGAGGTTTACCTCAAAAACGATTTGAAAATGACCAAACATGCATTGCTTGTCTTAAAGGCAAACAACACAAAGCCTCTTGTAAGCCCAAAATTTTTAACTCTATTGATCAATCATTGTTTATGCTTCATATGGATTTATTTGGACCTACTTCTGTTAGTAGTATGATGTATAAAAGATATTGTCTGGTTATTACTGATGACTATAGTAGATTTACATGGGTTTTCTTTTTAGCTACTAAGGATGAGACTTCTAGCATCCTTAAGACTTTCATTACAGAGATAGAAAACCTAGTAAGCAAAAGAGTAAAATTCATTAGATGTGATAATGGGACAGAGTTTAAGAATAGAGTTATGGATGACTTCTGCAAGGAAAAAGGTATTAGGAGAGAATTTAGTGTAGCTAGAACTCCTCAGCAAAATGGAGTTGCTGAAAGGAGAAATAGAACACTTATAGAAGCTGCTAGAACCATGTTAGCCGACTCTAAGTTGCCTATCACTTTTTGGGCTGAAGCAGTTAATACTGCTTGCTATGTTCAAAATAGGGTTTTGGTTGTCAAATCTCACAATAAGACATCATACGAGCTTTTTAGAGGTAGAACTCCTGCAATAGGATTTCTTAGAACTTTTGAATGTCATGTGACAATTCTGAATACCTTAGACCATCTTGAAAAGTTTGATGGTAAAGCAGATGAAGGATTCTTAGTTGGATATTCTCTTAATAGCAAAGCTTTTAGAGTATACAACTCAAGAACTAAGAAAGTAGAGGAAAACCTGCATGTGGAATTTTTAGAGCATAAATCCAATGTAGCAGGTCAAGGTCCTAATTGGCTATTTGATCTTGAGACTCTAACCCATTCTATGAATTATGTGCCTGTTGTTGCAGAAACTAATAATTTTTCAGGTTCACAAACAACACATGAGGCAGGGTTAGACAAGGAGACAAATCAAGATCATGTATGGATGCCAATAAGTACAAGTGTGGCTTCAACTTCAACAAATGATGAATCTTCTTCAGATAAAACTCAAGAAGAGGTTGAAGATGAAACCAAGGAAGATGAACAAGAAGAACAAGGTAGCAGTACAATTATTATTCCTACTGCTGAGCCAAAAGTTCCTACTGTTGAGACAGAGCAAGATACTGACAGGCAAACAGTTTATACTGCTAGGCCAAATGTTTCTACTGCTGGCCCATCAGTCTCAACTGAAGCAGATTTCTCAGAAGAAGAGGTGGATTTCAATAATCTCCCACCTAACTATCATGTTCCTACAACACCACACACCAGGATTCACAAAGTCCACTCCCTATAAAATGTGATTGGAGATGTACAATCAGGAGTGAAGACAAGACAACAACTGATGTCTTCAGACCAACAAGGGCTTCTTGATGCCCTTTATGCTTCAAAGTAGCATGAGTTTTCAAACTCTTGCTTGTTTGTATGTTTTCTCTCACAGGCAGAACCAAAAGATATTCTTAAAGCCTTAGATGATTCAAGCTGGGTTGAAGCTATGAAAGAGGAGCTTCTTCAGTTCAAGATTCAGAAGGTTTGGGTGCTAGTTGATTTACCTAAGGATGAAAAGGTAATTGGCACTAGATGGGTTTTTGTTAGAAATATAAATATTCAGATGAAGGTTCGGTCACCCCGAGCATCTATTTAGCATTCACATAGCTCGTAGGCTTATTTATATTAGTTTAGTACTATTAATATTATTAGTATTATTAGTGTAGTTAAATATATTTGTGGAGTGGGTCGGGGCTTTCCCCTCTGTCAGCTCACTCCACAGCCCACTAGGGGCACAATATTAGGTACTATATATATATAACCCTTCCCACACAAGGGAAGGGTGGAACTCACATTTCATCTAATCTAATCTTTTGTTTTTTTTGAGTTTCCCCTCTCTCTCACTAACATCTCTCTACTAACTCACCATGGATCTATACTTTCATAACACAAGACCACCCGAATCATCCACACAATCAAGATGTTTATATTCTACAATTGGTATCAAGAGCCAAGGTTAGGTTCGGTTTGATTGTGTGTTGGTTTCATTTTTTTGTGGTTCGAATCTTTTGGTGCTTAAAATCTGTTCGTGCTAATGATAACAAATCTCATTCAGCAACATTTTCATGTCTTGCGCTCCTTATTGTTTTTTTTGGTTCGGGCTTAAAGGATTTTGGGCTTTGTTGTCCACCTAACGTGTGACTTGTGGTACATATATGTGCCCAAATTCATTGTTTTAAGGTGTGATTTTTGTTGTATGATAAATGGTTTGGTGTTGTTATGGAGTGACTTTTCATGAATGATTCTTACTTTTTGTTCGAACTAGTCTCTCAAGAAAGGTGCTAACTGTGAATCGTAAAAGGTGTTCTTGGTGTTCTAAGTAGCGGTTTGTCAAACTGCTTATGTATTCTTGCCAGCGGGTTGAACAACACAAATGAAAAAGCTTGTAGCGGGTTGGCAGTTTTTTTTTGGAAGTACAGTTTGGAGCTTAACCAAAACCGGAAAGAAGACAAAAGTGCTGAAAGTGACTAGTTTGGCTTGATGCTCCAGCGGTTTGACTGTTTGACCGGTCAACAGCAGTTTGACTTGTCCTAGCGGTTTATTGACTGGCGGTTTATTGACTGTGGCGGTTTATTGACTGGCAGTTTATTGACTGGCGGTTTATTGACTGGCGGTTTATTGGCTGGCGGTTTATTGGCTGGCAGTTTATTGACTGGCGGTTTATTGGCTGGCGGTTTACCACAGTTGACTAGTCAAGAAAAGTCAAAGTACTCAAAACGATAAAAAGAAAGAAGATGAAGCAGAAAAGACCACGACCACAGAACAACAAAACAACAAAACACCTCAGAACAACATAACACCAGACTCGAGTCTAATTCATGCCAACAAAGTCTATACATCACTAGTCCAATACCAGAACCACAAAACAAACACCATCTCATCATCAGTTCAAACAACTATTAACAAGATCTCAGTAATGGTTCGTGTTTCTCAAAATGATACGAGACCTTCACATGATCCAAACACACGAAACCAACATTCATCATAGATCTTGAATAAAAAGGCTCCAATCCTAAACTCGACACAAACCAACTCCTCACTACCTATCCAAAACACTCCATATCAAACAACAAGACTCAAAACTGAAAATTTATTAGCCATACGATCTCAATTTTTCTCTTCTTGTGTGTTTCAAAAGCATATCAGACCTCTAAAGTCATTGAAACATAAGAGAAACTTATCACTGATCATTGTAGAAGACAAAGCTTCATTTCTATACGAACACTGAACAGAGAGGAAATACAACAACTATGTTAATTTCATCCGTGGTTCGTTCAAAGAGAAACAGCGCTACAAAAGAAAATAAATAATTACACCTACCCCAGCCCTCCAAAGGACCTTGATGCCTCGGTCTTGGTTGTTATGATCCTCCTGATCTTCAAAGCTAATCAGAATACTAAGTGGTGTTCGGTCTATATGGATGTAAGAGTGTGTTGGGTGTTCGATTCCTGTGATAATGAGATTAGTTGGATTTTGTTGTTCGGTTTTTGAAGGTGACTTGACAATGAGATGAGTTTTGATCTGGATTTGAGAGTTAGGTAAGAAAATGAGAAGAAGGGGGCGGATTATCTTACTGGGAATGAATTAGGGTTATTGATTAAGTGGGTTTATAACCGTGTATTTAGGGTATGAAGATGGACCGGGTTTTTTTTTTTTTGGTTAATGGACTGGGCCTTTAGTCGCTATGATTGAATAATGACTTAGATTGGATTTGCGTTTATAACTAAGCCTGGTCTCAAGATTAATCGGACTTCAATGTTGTAAATTGGATTGGGCTTAGGTGGTTGTGATCCGAATGTTATATCAAATTCTTGAGTTGAAAAGTAATTATTCAAATGTATTTTTAATACATTGAGTAAATTTTTGGTATAACGTTTTGCAAGATGAGTGGTACTTTGGTGGTTACAAAATTTCACGAGGATGCACACGTCACGGCTTGTATTTGGGTTTATGAATGTCAACGTGATTACAGAGTTGTGGATTGGGCAGCATTGTCCTATTGGAGCCTACGATTTGAGTAAGCCTGCAAGTTGATCTTTGCAATTTGAGTTACAGTTGACTAATTACAATTTGATTAATTGCAAATTGACAAGTTGTTAGTTGACTTGATGCAACTCGACTGATTGCGATGCTACCAGTTGCGATTTGACGTTGCGAGTTAACACTTGCGATTCGACTTATTGCGATATGGTTGATTGTGATTTGTCTTGTGGCACCTTGATAAACTGTGACTTGACTTGTTGCGATTTGATCAAGTTGTGACTTGATTTCTGTGACTTGAATTTCAAAGATTAGTATTGCACTTCACTCTTGGGTATTCTGGGTGATTTCACGGTTTCTCTTGTAGATTTTAGAAAATCCCGCGAAAGATTCGATTTCTCGGTTTAAATCTCAAGAGCTGTAAAATCCCGTGAGATTAATTTTGGACATGTAGGCGGGACTTAAATTTAGACATAATAAAACTTACGAGGTTTGACCAATTTTTCGGGATAAGTTTGTGCTTCGAGATCGACAGGAATTAGGGAAATTATGGTAACTTGGTTGGTTTGTTAATTCACGGGTTGGTGTACTTAGTGTCACAAACATCTCGGGGTGGATGGATGCACGATGTTTGATGACCCTTGCTCGAGCGTATTTAAGGTGATTAGACTTGGATGTTCAAGAAGTGGATATATACAATAAAGGATGGAAGGTTGGGTATATATCACTACCTATATTTAAAGGAGTTACGTTGTTGTGCTCAATATAGGTTCTAAATCACAATTTAGTGCAAGTATAAGTCGCGGACTTGTTCTTTATCAAGCTTCATCAAGTGATTGTTGTTTCTCAAGCTTCTAATGGGATTGTAGTACAAGATCTTCTCAAGAGGTGATTTGTTTGGAGACGTGTTTTAACCTTTTACTCACTCTAAAGTTAAACACATTTCATCAAGCGGTTTTGGCATATTACGAGCTTCAATGAATTATTAATCTACCAAATCATTGATGAGGAGTCTAGCAAGGGGTTACTACAAGAGAGTCTTAATCACCATCTTCGTTGCAGTAGTTTTATGTGTCTCATTCCATGTATTGTGCCTGACAAATTCACAAACATCACGGACTCTCAGCTTTGGCAAAAAGGTCATTTCATGTCCTTTTTGAGGGGGAGAATTAGCACAAGTTTCCTAGCGGTTCCGTCTCCAGCGGTGTGAATCTTAGCGGTTCCGGTTACAGCGGGTCAGATCGTATCGGTTCAGTCTCCAGAGGTTTGAATCTTAGCAGTTCCGGTTACAGCGGGTCAGATTGTAGCGATTCTGGATTCAGTGGTTCAGTCTCCGGCGGTTTGAATGGTGGTTCCAGTTTCAGTGGTTTAGCTTTCAGCGGGTTGGCTCTTAGCGATTTTCCTAAGATTTCAGCGGTTTGATACTTACTGTTGTGCAGTTTGTTCTTGAATTTATTTATCGGTTAAATCTCAAGAACTGTAAAATCCTGTACACAGTACGACAACTATTCTATGCACTACACCTGATAACATCCAAGCAGCTGGGTCAGACAGCTATGTTTGATTTGACTGACTATGAGTTATGGGCACTGCTAAGAATTTGCGCATGTTTCTTTCCCCTTTGACTATTCAACCGCACAAAATGATCACGAAGTTAATTTGGTATTCCTTGTTTGAGATTGAAGTTGAATTTTACGAAGGCGTCTACTTAGTTCATCTTGAAGTCGGGGTTGGTTGGATGCATGATCTTCAATGATAACTTGCTCGTGCTTAAAATTTTAAGTTGAAGACTTGGGTTATCTAGTTTCCAGAAGTCGGGGTGGATGGTTGAAGACCTGGTAAACTATCACTTAAAGGAGATACATTGTAGTACTCAGTGTCACACGTAGAAGACGTTGTGGATAATTTCAAGAGGTGATGAAAGTCTCATACTTTGTCAGGATAACATTAAGTACTTAGAGACTTTACACCGTTCTTCCAACAACAGTGCAAGCTTAGGTAACAAATTTGAGTAATTCTACTTCATTCGCAGTATTGGTATATTGGGTTTCCTTCATCAAGTGGTCACAATTAGTTGTTTGTGTTCGAGGTTGGTTAGTTGGACGAAAGTTTTCAAAGTTGTGATGTGCTCAGTAATTCTCACGGGATGTTCCTAACCCAAACTGATATTCACCAAAAACGAATCAGTCATGCCACATCCAATCTGTTACTGTCGCACGGTTTCTTCTTGGTTTTGTAAAATCCCGCGAAAGAACTTATTTCTCGGTTTAAACCATAGATTTGTAAAATTCCGTGATGATGGGCTATGCGCTCTTGACCATGATCGGGTTAAAACCATTATCAAAGTTCAGCTATAACATCACAAATGGCTGGATCGGGGGCAGTTAATCGACAAGATGTGACTACGGCGTTAGATCAGTATCATTTATTTGAGGCTGAAGTGAAATTTCATGGGTGCGTATACTTAGTATCTGAAGATATCGGGGAGGTTGGATGAAGATTCTTCGAGATCCTTGTTCGAGCTTTCAACATTTACAATGACGAGGACTTAGATATCTAGTTATTTTTTCTTTCTCCCTATTACAAAATAACTATCACTTTAAGGAGTCACGTTGTAGTGCTCAGTGTCACACGAAGTTGTGGATATCCAAGAGGTGATGTACGTCTTATACTTGATGGTTGGTTGGTTGAAGAGTATAGAGTACTTAGGGATTCGATGTTGCACGAAGTCTCTGCACCGCTCTTTGTCTCACATTAGTACAAGTTTAAGTCACAAGTTCGGGTTATGTTACTTCAGTCTCAAGTTCATCATATTGGGTTTTACTCCATCAGTGGTCACGACATCAAGCCGATAGAATGATAATGGGGTTGGTATGGAGTTAGATGAGAAAAGTAGTAAAGAGAGAGTAATGACGTCTGTACACATCAGTGCAGGCCTCGCTCTTCATCATTATGACGTCTGTACACTTCAGTGCAGGCCTCGTTCTTCATTGCAATGACGTCTGTACACTTCAGTGCAGGCCTCGTTCTTCAAAGAAAAGAAAAGGTACGCTTGAGTGCACTTTATCTTCAAAAGAAGAGGAATCTTCTTATTTATGGCCATTCTCATCAACAAGTTTCATGCTCTATCCGTGCTTATTCAGTCTTCAAGTGGATCAGCGTATATTGGAGTATATTTTTATTCACGTATTCAACCAAAAATTGCAGTTGACAGGCATATGCAATTTTTGAGGGGGGGGGGGAAGGGTGAATAAACAACGTATCAGTCTTCAAGAACCGTCAAGTGGAGCTACTTACCGTTGATGGTATTCATATTCACTAGTTCAATCATCAAAAATTGCAATTGGCAGGCATATGCAATTTTTGAGGGGGGAAAGGGTGAATATTATTCTACATGTTGATTGATGATTGAGAAATGGTCATACGACTCCTGAATACGTCAGTTCAGGAGTCGTGCAAACCATGGTTCTCCAACACTACTTCTTCCTCTGTCTATCAAGGTGTTGAAGAACATGGTCATGGAATGCTAATCGACATAGTCTCACGGGTTGGTTCAATCAGTAACAAAGGGTTTCTAGTCAATGCTTCATGTACTCGTCATTAGGCTGCATGTACACATCATGATGATGATTCTGATTAATCATAACCATCATGGGGGAGAGAAATGTGTACACCAAGGATGCACAACAGGTTCACGTGATCGGGCGTAATCATTTATTCCGGTGTTGATAACCGTAGAGATGATCAGTGGTTCAACTTGTTACCTTGGTATTTACGTTTCACTGTTACATCATGGGCTGATTAATCGTAACCATCAGGGGAGAGAGAATGTGTACATTAAGGACGCACAACAGGTTCACGTGATCAGGGCTTAATATCCAAGGATGGATACATACTATAGATGATCAGTGGTTCAACTTATTACTTTGGTGTTATACTCAAGACTGAAGAAGGTCGAGTCGTCAGTCTACTCTACATTCTCTGTTGGGTGTTATCATCTCATGTGTATGCTGCGGGCTGATGGGTTATATGTAAGGTTACTGGAAGGCATTTGGTGAGATGAAGATGATTGGTATTCTGTTCCTCCACATTGGGCAATCTTGAAGAAGGTCGAGTCTACAGTCTTCTCTACATTCAAAAATGTTGAAGTTCTTTTCTTACAACTTGATATTTAACTTAATCCCATGACAGTTCTTGTTTGATGAGTTGTGGAGTTAAGTTAGGTTCAAGTTGTTCTGTAGTTTAAGGTTAGGTCCAACTTGATTTTAACCTAATCTCATGACAGTTCTTGTTTGATGAGTTGTGAGGTTAAGCTGAAATCAAGTTGTTACTGGGCTTAAATTTGTGGTTTAGCTTAACCTCATGACAGTTCTTGTTTGATGAGTTGTGGGGTTAAGCTAGATTTCAGTTGAGGCTCAACTTAAACTTACGAAAAGAGGCCTAAGGTTTTTGACGGCTTTACTCAAGGACGGGAGTGTTAGAAGACTAAAGACGGCATGCATTTGGTTACCAAAAGACTTCTTCTTATTATGGGTGTTCATCCAAAGTCTTCCTTCTATTATGGGTGTTCATCAGAAAGGTTGTCAGATTGGGGGAGAGCACTAATTAGGGGAGAGTGAAAAGCCTGAATTAATCCCTAAGTTAAAAGTGCTCACGTTACTCTTCAGCAAGTTAAATGATGGAAGCGGAAAAGATTCAGGATGCTGAGGAGTAATGGTTTTCGGTTCGTATCCTTGTATATATTTTGCTTCTTACTTTCTTTTTCATATCTTATACCATTTTGTAAATAGATATATAGAAATCTTGCTAATTGTAAATAGAGAAACGTAAAATCAGAAAAACCATAAAAAATCAAAAAATAGAAAATACCAAAAATAGTTTCACCTAGGCATGTCTTCTGTTTATCGATAACATTTACGGACTTAGAAATGTCATTCAATAATGGCACGGGTCTTTAAATGAAGCTCGAGCAGAAGTTAAAATGGATGGTTAAAACATGTCTAAATGGCTTGCTATTACTTTAGATAGCAACCCGCGCTTCAAAATGGGGAAAGCACGTCGCCAAAAAGACAGCTGTTCCTCCAACTGGGTGATGTTCACCTGGGCATGGATTACTTTATATCCATGTTTCTTCAATCTGATGTACGTTTCAGTGCATCATTTCTTGAAAAAGAAGAGAAATCTTCTTTGTATGCAAATAGTTTTCATTCTATGATTCCTCTGAAAATTATTTGTGTGACACTTGGTGATTATGTGTTATTTGAAATTCTTTTAGACTTGGATTGTGCATAAAATTTGTCACTCAATCAATGACTACAAATCTTTAACTAGAATACGGGTCATTGATTGAGGGGGAGAGTGAATTCAAATTTTATATCATC
Organism: Artemisia tridentata subsp. tridentata; assembly: GCA_021014915.2. Classification (NCBI taxonomy): domain Eukaryota; kingdom Viridiplantae; phylum Streptophyta; class Magnoliopsida; order Asterales; family Asteraceae; genus Artemisia; species Artemisia tridentata. The sequence continues at coordinate 247,122,978 of CP139506.1, read as the reverse complement.
AAACGGATTTATTGGTTAAATCATACTTGTTAGAAATGGTTTTGTAGTTAATGGGGTATTAATTGAAGAGGATCTTGCTAAAACTTTATATCAAATGGCCAAACGTGTTAGCTGCTAGAAAGTTTAGGACATTATGTGCAATTTGCTTATAGTTTCCTAGCTTTATGTATCTAGAAGGTTCATTTGTGTTACTTTGGTATCCTTGTTTAATCCCTAAATACTTTAAGACTCAAAACCTAAAAGAAGTAAGAAAACCAGTTGTGTTTGATGTTCTTGAATACTCCTATGACATTTGTATGATCTGAATGAATGAGTTTCAAATGTTGTTTGACTTTTGTTAGTCGATTGCTGCTTAAGTGTTGTTGATATTGTGCATATGTTCTCAGGATTTGCTTAGGTATATAGCTATCTTGATAGAATCTTGTTCCTAAGATCCTGAATTGAATATTGAAATCTGTGTGAATTGCCATGTTCATGATTGCTAATTGCTCTTCATGATAGATAGTGGTTTGACGTATTTCCTGATTGTGGTTTAATTATAAGATGAACTTGGTATTATAATGTGGCAAGCTGCTGAAGGGTAGCTATTAAGGAATAGTGTATATGTATGTATGTATGTATATCTGTGTTGATATTCTTATGCAGATTCCATAGCCAAAATGAATGTGCCAGTTCCCATTCTAACCATTTGATCAGACGTTCAAACTCTATTGATTGGCTCGGAATTCACCACAGCAACAACGTCGGCAACAACAACAACAACACTTTCACCATCACCACCACCATTCATCTATTTTGGTCTCGCCAAGTGGGGATCAACTACATTTGCGAAAGATTTATTGGTGGATGGATGATTGATGTTGACCACTGACTCACTCAGAAAAGCGGGTGATTACATCGTCTGCGCAAAAAGGTCAAAATCATATGTGTCATAATAATCAATTTGTGAAAAATAAGCAGTGAATCTCCCTCCTAGACTAAGGGGGAGCATAATATTGTCCCATCATCAGACTACATTAAATCGGACACATTTTCTCCCACATTTTCTAACTTATTTAAATCAATTGGGATCACAAATCTCAATTGGTTTGAAATTTTTGATCGGGGGAGAGAATGTGATTTAAATATGAAATCTGATAAAATGTGATGTTTGGACGTAAATGTAAGCTCTCCCATATGTGCTAAACTCTTTCGTATATCGATGCACATATTGAGGGGGAGCGAATTGACAAAAAGGATTTGGCATGCATCTTATGTGAGCAAGGCTCAGACTTCACCAATGAATTGACGATAGCTAAAGTCAGTAGTCGAAAGGACATGTCCTGGACGGGTAATAACTTCAAGCCAGTTTATCTGGTGATGTAAGCGTGTCTCGCAAAGGACGTGTCTGAGTAGAATGTATCGATTTCGAGCGATTTTCCTTGAATGTGATCTGGACGGGTAATAATTTCAAGCTAGTTTACTAGTGATGTAAGCGTGTCTCGCGATGATCATGTTCTTGGAAAATCAATCAATTCAAAAGTGCGAGCTTCACCTGACATGTGCAAATTTATAAAACAATCATTTGAGCACATGTTGAGGGGGAGCATTTGAAAAATATAAAACTCTCAAGTGTTTGCAAAAAATGTGTTTCAGAATCATGAACACTTTGAGAGATTTTTCAAAGATTTGGTTTATGGCAATTGTGGAAGAACACCAAAGACCGACCATTTTATTAATGTTTGGAGTTATAAGGATGGTAAGGTTAGGTACAAGTTCCCACGATCCCGCCAGAGCCGGAGGGATCTACCCAGGGACAATCCACTAGTTAGTGTAGAAGTCCTTAGGTATGATTAAAAAAGGAGAAAAGTGAATAAGGGAAGAGTGCCGACTGAGATGGAGCTAGTACTGGAACAAACCCAACAAGGTTCTAGTAATGAAGTCTCGGTAAGCACTGAAGGGGTTGAAGAATTAAAAAGAAATGAAGTGAGAAAGGGTGAAAAGAAATAGCCCTCCTTACAACTTAGGCAGAAACCGGGTCAATACATATGCTGTCAGAATCACATAGTTGATTGCTGGCATTGAAGACAAAGTATCATGGACCCAGTGATACGCTGCACAACCCTCCCTAGCCACTCAAGGTCCCTCAAAGGATTCTTGTTTCAATTGTCACGGAGTTCAATACATTCCTATCGTCTCTCTCACTCCGAGTTAGATGATATTGAAAAGGTGGCAGTCCTCTCCAGCCTCCGCTCACTAAATCAAAGCGCACTATAGAGTCTAGAGCCACGAGATTCATCATAAGATCTCATAGGAACACAAATTATCTCTACACTGGTTGTTCAACATTAAGGACACCAGTTGTAAACTTATGAGTCCTACGCAGATCTTAGCAATCTGCCAGAACATTTATGAGAGAATTTACAAATGTAATTCTCAATGATTGAATGGAAATTCCTGCCAGGGTCAACATCAAGCAACCCTGAAAGCAGGTCACTTCGGTAATTCCCTGTGGATTACGCTTAGTGATCGCGGCGGTTTCAAACGGTCTACAGTCGTGGAGTGATCTCCAGTGACTCACCTAATCGTTGATATACTACGGTATGATCTTAAAAGGCCCTGTGTGGGTTTTCGATTAGGAACAGTCTTGGTGAGGATTAGAGAGAGTTTTCACACTATGCTGTTAACAATTTCAAAGTCCAAACTTGTAAGTACCGGTCGATTTGTTGCTAACTGTCGTATGCAGGAACTTCTGGCGGTTGTAGCTGTTGGATGCTGTAGCTGATTGCAGTTGTAGCTGGTTGCAGTAAAGATGCCAATCCTCTACCACATGTTCACACTACATCATCATTGTAACTCAACAAAGTCATGATCAACCTAAAAGACCTTTAACACGGCTTCTGCAAACTCTGATGCTAAAGATCATGATACCAAATAGTGTGAGCATGTCGGCTCAAAGAATATCACATCACAAGGAGACATACTACTGAATGATGGCTAGAAGATACATGCTGGATGATATTTTCTAAGAACACTTAAAATCATCCATGACAATGGAAAAGTCATCAAAAGTCCACTACTGAATGCACAAAGTTTCATGACATTGAAGAATCAAAGACTACGAGCTATGAAGACAAGTTCTGAAGACAAAATGCTAGAATTCAAGTTATTATTTCCAGGGTGACCTCCCTTAGGGGGAGATTGTTAGAAATATAAATATTCAGATGAAGGTTCGGTCACCCCGAGCATCTATTTAGCATTCACATAGCTCGTAGGCTTATTTATATTAGTTTAGTACTATTAGTATTATTAGTATTATTAGTGTAGTTAAATATATTTGTGGAGTGGGTCGGGGCTTTCCCCACTGTCAGCTCACTCCACAGCCCACTAGGGGCACAATATTAGGTACTATATATATAACCCTTCCCACACAAGGGAAGGGTGGAACTCACATTTCATCTAATCTAATCTTTTGTTTTTTTTTGAGTTTCCCCTCTCTCTCACTAACATCTCTCTACTAACTCACTATGGATCTATATGTTAGACCCGTATCCCGGTTACGAGTAGGCCCCACCCTAGATGAAATATGCTAAGGTTGGATGTAATTGGTTGGTCAACAAAGTTACGTGGAAGTCAAACCCGATGGTCAAATTAATAGTTAAAGTATGACTAATGTAGTATTATGGAATGTGATGTATAAACTAGAAGGACCTAAGTTGCCAAGTGATTAATTATGTGTTATAAGTTAGTTGTGGTTAAAATAGAAGGAATGAAACTTGAGGGACTAATTATGTCAAAGGGCCAAAGTCCACACCTAACTAGTTATATCTAGTTATTTCTAGATGAGTCTTCAATTATTGAGGGTATGAAGACCGGATTTTAGAGGAAGAAATAGAGAGGGAAAAGCTAGATGGTGGATTTGGAAGAAGATGAAGAAGATGAAGATTTGATGCTTGTAGCCTTCATTAGTAATGATTCTTCAAGTAAGTATGTATGTTCTTAATGTTAATGAAGTGATAGATTATGAGTTAAGTGGGATTTCACCATATGATCAAGATATGATCATATGATGATGTAGGAAGGTAGATGAGTGTGTTTAATGGGTTATGTTAACCCTTGTTTATGTTATTGATTGTTATGTTGTTAGGTTTTGGTTAATTGTAGAAGATGATGATTATGATGATGATGATGATTAGAAGATGTTGTTGGTGGGATTTATGTTAGTAGCCTAGCTTGGATTGAAGGTAAGTAACTCTCCCTAAAGCATGTGTTATGTATGTATTTATCATGTATGTATTGTGATTGTGTAAGAGCATAGGAGTTGGGTTAGTATGGTTGTAAGCTAAGGATGGATGGCTAGTGACCTTGGATAAGAGTATGTTAGTTATCGGCTTTGGACTAGTTAAGGTATGTTGTGATTATGGTTATGATGAATGGATGTGATTACGTTATGAAGTCGGATATGATATGAGTGGTATGTGGTAGTTTAGAGGTTTTTATGTGATTATGATGATTATGTGAAAGTATGTGTATGATATATGTTTTATGATGGGTTACTTACTAAGCGTAAGCTTATTCTTTTAGTTGTCAATGTTTTTGTAGGCTTAAGTGCGGCGGAATGGAAGGCTTGGAGTGTAGCATAAGAGTTTGGAATGGATTTGGAAGATAACAAGCATTAGGAGCTAGGTAGAATACCGAGCTCGAGTCAAAGTTGTACCCCGAGAGTCTATTTTATGAGTTGTATAATGTGTGTCAAAGTCGGGTAACGGTTTGGGAGTCTAACGAGTTGTCAAATGTGTTTTAAGTGTTTTTAGTGAATGTTTAAGGGGGTGTTTGGCAAAAGTGTAAAAGTACCCATTTTGGGTGGTTAACGGGTCAAGTGATCTTGGAACATGTTTATTATGTTAATATAATGATTTCTGGAAAGTTTGATGTAATTCGGAAGTGGTATAAGTGGTTTGTTGTGAAAATGGGTCAAAAGGAGTTTACGCATAACCCGTCAGTTTGGGATCCACTTTTAGGTCCCAAAGTCTGAACCTTACTGTGGATCCTCCTAGGATCTACTTTTAGGTTCAAAATGGTGATCCTTGATGTGGATCAAGCCTTAAGTTTAGGATCCCTCTTTAGGTTCCAAAGTATGGACCTAAGTGTGGATCCTTGATTTCAGTTTGGGATCTACCTTTAGGTTCCAAAGTATGGACCTTAGTGTGGATCCTTGGTTTCAGTTTGGGATCTACCTTTAGGTTCCAAAGTATGGACCTTAGTGTGGATCCTTGGTTTCAGTTTGGGATCTACCTTTAGGTTCCAAGATATGTGTAAAACCCGAAATTTTTGAACATGTAAAAATTTCCAAAATACCCCTACGATTTCAAACTTTTGAAGACCGAATAACGATCATAACCTAAGTATTTAAACTCGTTAATATTTGAACCACCAACATTTATTCGAATAAATAAAAAACTTATGGGAAATGATTTGTGCACAACTATTCCATATCGCACGCTTATAAGTTTCCCCTAGCCGAATATATTTTAAGTGTTACAAACTCATCGATACTCAATTTCTATCTAAGTTCGAGATTGACTTAAGATTGTTTTGGAAATCAATCAGATCCCACTAAATGTACATACTTTCCTTTTTGTTATCATAAGCCTCACACTAATCTTGGCCCTTTTACACAATTTTACCATAACAATGAGATAAGAATCCCATAATTTGGTCCTAAAAATAGACAATTAAATTACCTAAAATCACGCCCCATAATTGAATTGCAAATTCTAACTTGCCATATTAAAGGAACCACGCTCCACCCTTATTTTATTTATTTTTTATTTTTTTCAAAACTGGTTCCTTCCTTCCCTGCTCTATTCGACACAAACAATGCACACCATTCTTCCATCTGTTTCCCATGCGATCGTGGATGTTGCAAAATAACACTCACCCTCACCTTTTGTCCTTCATACATACACTTGAAAATAAAACAACACACTCACCGGTTCCCTTGCTCCCATTGAAAGTGTAACAAACAAAAAAAAAAAAAAAAAAAAAAAAAAAAAAAAAAAAAACACCAATCCAATACTTGTTATTAGAAACGACCAGTAAGCAAAAGAAAACCATTAGTTTGCATGAATAAACATTAAGTGTTGGTGAGCGTCCAGATTTTCCCTACGTTTGGGGTGGTATTCGTGTGGTCGAGATTTCCAGTCGCGACCCTAGTTTTGAGTTGGTTCGAGGTCGTGGTTCGTGATTCGTACGTATAGTCGTTGTGTACATCTAGGCTTTGGTTCGATCTTACCTTGCTGAGTCGGTAGCGCTCGTGTTTTCGGCTTCGAACGTACCTGGTTGCTCGAAGGTATAAACCTAATCTAAGCTATTACATCTCGTTATTATTCGAATATATATATATAAAAGACTGTCGTACATAAACACAATAGAAGTTGATTAAACCATGGTTCGTATCATAGTGTTAACATGTGTTGGCATTAGGATAACATATCTAAAACCTGTAAAATAAAACATACTTATAAACCAAGGTTAAAAGAGATTGGCTAGTGATTTCATGTGTTTGGTTGTGTGTGCATGTCATGTGGAGATTGATTAGGTCGTTGGTGTCGTGTGTATTCTGGGTCGACATTCTTGTGTTCAAAACAACCTTTAAATCTAGTTCTTAGTACCAGTCATAAGCGATACACCATATTTTAGTAATACATATCAAATAGAACCTGAAAATAAACTTTAATATTTGACATGGGGGCATGTATGCTTGGCCACGTGGGTAGGGGCATGGTCATGTGTGAGTGCATGAGAAGCTTTGGATTGTGTTTTGTGTGAATACATACGTGTGAGTGTATGTGCGAATCAGAAATAAACACAAGAAATAAAGAGGACGTGTTTGATTATTGATGTGAAGAAAGGACGTGTGTAGGTGGTTTAATGCAAATCTTTGTAGCTCATTATATTGTGTCGTATGGGTGTATCGTATGTGTGAGTTGATGTGCTGTTTTGGCTCGTGAAAATGTGTGTTTGTACGAGAGTTTTGGGTGGGTCGAATAAGGTCCAATGACAAGTTTACAAACTAATTTGAAAAGGAGTATAGCTAATCAATATTGATTGGCACTTTATACTTATATTAAAACCTTGATCCACAAGCAAAAACAATCTTCAAAATATATCACTAAGAAGAAGCAAGCAACAGGCCAATGATACTATTTGTTAAAATATCCCACAAAATGATTTCATAAAGAATAATTCTTGTAATGGGTTGCGTTTTTGTTAGCATGTGAATGGGTACAATAATAGTTCTGTCAAGTGCATGTTGGAGGAATTGTGACTGTTCAATGGTACATGTATGAAATAAAACGAATTGGAACAACAGTACTACTAAGATTAATGTGTCAAAAACATAATATTATGGGTATAACAAATAACAAATAATAATAAGGTACTAAGAGCAATAATCAGTTATGTCATTAAATATTAAGACGATCATTAATTCGTGTAGATTCTCTGAAGAAGAAGTAACTCCCGATCCATGTGTTTCTGATATGGTTTCTTTTGCGGTTGAGGTACAGATATTCTGAACCTTCTCACAGGTTTCTCATGATCTCTTTCCTTTTTCTGATCTGTTAGTTTCAGTATTTATACCATTGCTATGTTCCCTTCATTCATGAACTCCGATTATTGAACCATCATGATATTGAACCTTTTGTGATTATGAACCTTTCATTCATGAACCTTTGCTTATGAACCTTGCTTATGAACCATGATTATGAACCTATGATTATGAACTTATGAAACAAGATATTGACCTATGCAAGTACACTAAAAACATGATTCATGATACTTGACCTTTACCCTCAGTTTGATACTACGAGCCACTCACTAGGCATGAGGGTTTCATGTCCATGTCAGTCGATGCACCGATGGCATGACTCTAGGGCAGGAGAGTGATGACCTGTCCCGTCCCTGCACGTTTATGTTTATGATTCATGTTTATGTAGAGGCAGATTATGGCCACCTGGGGCGTATGGATGCATCCTAGATTTGTTATGTTCATGTTATGTTATGTTATGCATGGTGATTGATGGTGTGTGCGATACACGTCTTTCACACTCCGGGAGCTAGCTACTCCAACCCATGATTGAGGACACCCCTCATATTTACAGGATACCCATGATTGAGGACACCCCTCATATTCACAGGATACTAAGAGGTCTCCCCTCTGCATGTTTACGATTATGATTATGATTATGATTCATGTTATGTTATGGGCTCGTAGTGGATTACTGTTTCCTACACCTTATACACTTGTACTTTTCATTACTGTTACCATTTACTTATACCTTAACCCTGACTGATTCGTACTTCATTTACTGTTCATTATTTTGTATTACTGCTTTGTTATCGTTATATCTGTTCACTGGGCTTTTTAAGCTCAGCCGCATTTCTTTTCCCGCGGCAGGTTTTAGTTTGGAAGCGGGGTATGAGCGGAGAGTACCTCGGACTTAGAAGACCTTCCTAGTTACTTTGGACTAGAGATGACTAGAAGGAATTCAGTATTCAGACTTAGAAATTTTTGTATCTTTCATTTGTAACCTTGTATCTTTAGATTTTCCATTGTAACCATTGAAATTCAATTGTATTATTTATGTCATATGCTTGTGTTTGTTCTGATATGAAACCATTATTGTGACATCTTTACCCTTGGTTTTAGTTTGGAAGCGGGGTATGAGCGGAGAGTACCTCGGACTTAGAAGACCTTCCTAGTTACTTTGGACTAGAGATGACTAGAAGGAATTCAGTATTCAGACTTAGAAATTTTTGTATCTTTCATTTGTAACCTTGTATCTTTAGATTTTCCATTGTAACCATTGAAATTCAATTGTATTATTTATGTCATATGCTTGTGTTTGTTCTGATATGAAACCATTATTGTGACATCTTTACCCTTGTCGGGTTGGGGTGTTACAATTTATGGTATCAGAGAGACAGGCTGCGACTCGTAATACATTTACCCTTGGCCTGTGTATGTTTGGACCACTAAGTTTTCCCTGTAGGCGCTCATAAGACAACCTTTGGAAATTTGCTTTAGGATTTCCCTATAGGAACTTTAAGTTTTGACCAGTGAGGAAAGGGTAGACTATAAGACATTTGTTTAAGTATCATTGCTTCCGCATCACTCTGATTCGTGCCTTGTTTTGGTTAAAGCCTATTGAGATTACTTTTGGAGATTGAAAGCTTATGCTTTGCACCACCTAAGATTTGAACCTAAATAAATCTTGAAGCCATTGAAAATTGTATAGTAATTGCCTGACACTATTTGATCCTTATCTTCAGATTCCGACTCTGACCTCTAATCCTTTTGTTAATCATTTTGATGCCTCTTAGGGAATTATGAGAATCTCCATGGCGATGACGTACTTGATACATTCTGTTATTTGTCTCTTACTTTTTATAAGCATCTATGAATTTTTCGACGCTATTTGATTTCGTCTTACCCATCTCTGTCCCTATGAGAAGTTTTGTGGTGTTTAACCACGAGTATAAGAATGTTTAAATTCCCTCTCACTTTGAACGATAAGATTTTCCTTGTTGATCCGTCTTTCTTTGGATAGTTAACTTCGATTGTTTTCTGATAAGGGATTGACTGATTGAACATTCAAAATATTGACAACTATCCTCCTATGTCTTACCTTTGGTGTTTGAAACAATTTTGAACTCCTTACCATGATTACCGATTGTTAAACTTTTGGCTATCACTATTACTCTGGAGACTCGTGTGTTACTTTCGCGTTTATGAAGTTTTCCTAGAACCCATTTCGTACACCAATGAATGAACCTTATCTTGAGAGTTATTTGGCACCCTGAATTTTCTGAATATGATTCGTGGTTGAACCACCAAGTTTTCCACCGAAGTGTGAAGTAGGATTTGACATGATACCGAGAGATTGTCTAGTCACCTAGAGAAGATGTCTTTCAGATGTGTCCGAAATCATACCAGTTGATTTGAGCAACCGAGAAGAGTAGCAACCGAAGACCAGGAAGTGAGTTTGCTTAAGTGTATCTTTTGGGCGTGTTTCAGTTTCGTTCGCGATAAAGAAGGATGGTGACAGGAGATATGTATTAATTACTGGAAGCTGAACCGAATTTCTGTTAGGAACCACTATTCCTCCACCCTGAAAACGACTATGTATCTATTCAATTTCAGAGCAAGAAGTTTCCTTTTGATGGAAGTATGAATTGAGGTTATTCTTGAAATCGCCTTCCGTATTCGTAACGACTGCTATGACGGTTAGTGACGCTAATAGTATTAGCTAAAGCTCTGACTATTTGGTGAATTTGATAAATAATGTTTTCATGAAAATCATTTTTGCACCTTCTTAGAAATTTGACGATCATTTGTACATTCTGGGAGGTTGATATTTGTTGAGACAACTAGAAGCATATCAGAAGAATTACTTCACTGCATGACCTGGAGTTGACAACAACGGTGGCTACCTTGAAGAGTGAAGACATCCCTTACAAGGCAGAAGTATTGGCGATGCAGAAGAAGAAAATCTAGTCAAGATGGCGAACCTGGAGCTGATGAAGACGTGCAGTCTCACTTCCCTATTCATCTTGGTTGTACTAAGATGAATTGAGAGCGGAAGCAGACTGGATGATAAAGGAAATTGAAGATCGTGCCAGAAGTTCACATTGCTCCATCCCACTCCAAGAAGAACTGCAGGAGGCTTGGCAAACCAAATACAAGTTCACGATTTTGTTTCACTTCCAGATTGATGGACTCACTTAAGCTTCGTTACATAGTAATAAGATCCTCTGATGCTTTAAGTTCCCTAGAAGCATTTCAGGTCCGTGTTTATTTGTATGTTCGATGATGGCTTTGTTTTGGGAGAATTTTGGCGTATTGTAGGAAATCTGATGCTTGTGGACGGCGTACTTTACTTCTGCCAAGCAATCTAGGATTTTGATGCTCTTGCAAGTAGTTTTGTTTTCCCTCTTGACCATGACATTGATTTTGTTGACCTCTGAGACTATATAAGTACTAGGTGGATTAAGATAGGTTGTTTTGCTCATGACTCGAGATAAAGTATGACCATCATGAGGGCATATTTATATGATGCTAGTATTATGACGTCTGGCCAACGTGATAATACTTACATCATATAACGTGCACTTGTTGTGATCATAGGATATTTCGAGAAGTACCTTAGAAGCCTTAAAAATTCTGATATCTAATTGTGATTATCCGCATTTAGTGAGACTTTAGGTTCATTCTAACTATGCGTTTAATCAACTTTCACCGTTATGCGATTTGATACGTTTGGATCATCGACACGCATTGTGCTGACCTCTATTTTCCCGATAAGAATCTTAGGTTCTATAGTAGAGCCTTCTGCCATTTGATGATATCAAACAATCTGTTTTCTGTACGTTCCCATCTGATTTGTCTAATCAAATTCTATGGACGGCATATCCGTCAAAATTCTACGTATTCCCGGTATCTCTTCCGAGAGAATACGATTATCACCTGTTACGTTTGGTATATTATTCTTTTGATCTGGATTCAGTATGGTATGTCCTTTCTGAAGAAACCGAAGCTAGTTTGATAAACAAGATAGAGTCATGAGAAACAAGTCTTTCACATTTCCGTTCATAGTCCGTTGTGTTTCCGTTTTGTTTTCCCTCCAATTTTCGAGGACGAAAATTTTCTTTTAGAAGGGAAGAGTTGTAAAACCCGAAATTTTTGAACATGTAAAAATTTCCAAAATACCCCTACGATTTCAAACTTTTGAAGACCGAATAACGATCATAACCTAAGTATTTAAACTCGTTAATATTTGAACCACCAACATTTATTCGAATAAATAAAAAACTTATGGGAAATGATTTGTGCACAACTATTCCATATCGCACGCTTATAAGTTTCCCCTAGCCGAATATATTTTAAGTGTTACAAACTCATCGATACTCAATTTCTATCTAAGTTCGAGATTGACTTAAGATTGTTTTGGAAATCAATCAGATCCCACTAAATGTACATACTTTCCTTTTTGTTATCATAAGCCTCACACTAATCTTGGCCCTTTTACACAATTTTACCATAACAATGAGATAAGAATCCCATAATTTGGTCCTAAAAATAGACAATTAAATTACCTAAAATCACGCCCCATAATTGAATTGCAAATTCTAACTTGCCATATTAAAGGAACCACGCTCCACCCTTATTTTATTTATTTTTTATTTTTTTCAAAACTGGTTCCTTCCTTCCCTGCTCTATTCGACACAAACAATGCACACCATTCTTCCATCTGTTTCCCATGCGATCGTGGATGTTGCAAAATAACACTCACCCTCACCTTTTGTCCTTCATACATACACTTGAAAATAAAACAACACACTCACCGGTTCCCTTGCTCCCATTGAAAGTGTAACAAACAAAAAAAAAAAAAAAAAAAAAAAAAAAAAAAAAAAAAACACCAATCCAATACTTGTTATTAGAAACGACCAGTAAGCAAAAGAAAACCATTAGTTTGCATGAATAAACATTAAGCGTTGGTGAGCGTCCAGATTTTCCCTACGTTTGGGGTGGTATTCGTGTGGTCGAGATTTCCAGTCGCGACCCTAGTTTTGAGTTGGTTCGAGGTCGTGGTTCGTGATTCGTACGTATAGTCGTTGTGTACATCTAGGCTTTGGTTCGATCTTACCTTGCTGAGTCGGTAGCGCTCGTGTTTTCGGCTTCGAACGTACCTGGTTGCTCGAAGGTATAAACCTAATCTAAGCTATTACATCTCGTTATTATTCGAATATATATATATAAAAGACTGTCGTACATAAACACAATAGAAGTTGATTAAACCATGGTTCGTATCATAGTGTTAACATGTGTTGGCATTAGGATAACATATCTAAAACCTGTAAAATAAAACATACTTATAAACCAAGGTTAAAAGAGATTGGCTAGTGATTTCATGTGTTTGGTTGTGTGTGCATGTCATGTGGAGATTGATTAGGTCGTTGGTGTCGTGTGTATTCTGGGTCGACATTCTTGTGTTCAAAACAACCTTTAAATCTAGTTCTTAGTACCAGTCATAAGCGATACACCATATTTTAGTAATACATATCAAATAGAACCTGAAAATAAACTTTAATATTTGACATGGGGGCATGTATGCTTGGCCACGTGGGTAGGGGCATGGTCATGTGTGAGTGCATGAGAAGCTTTGGATTGTGTTTTGTGTGAATACATACGTGTGAGTGTATGTGCGAATCAGAAATAAACACAAGAAATAAAGAGGACGTGTTTGATTATTGATGTGAAGAAAGGACGTGTGTAGGTGGTTTAATGCAAATCTTTGTAGCTCATTATATTGTGTCGTATGGGTGTATCGTATGTGTGAGTTGATGTGCTGTTTTGGCTCGTGAAAATGTGTGTTTGTACGAGAGTTTTGGGTGGGTCGAATAAGGTCCAATGACAAGTTTACAAACTAATTTGAAAAGGAGTATAGCTAATCAATATTGATTGGCACTTTATACTTATATTAAAACCTTGATCCACAAGCAAAAACAATCTTCAAAATATATCACTAAGAAGAAGCAAGCAACAGGCCAATGATACTATTTGTTAAAATATCCCACAAAATGATTTCATAAAGAATAATTCTTGTAATGGGTTGCGTTTTTGTTAGCATGTGAATGGGTACAATAATAGTTCTGTCAAGTGCATGTTGGAGGAATTGTGACTGTTCAATGGTACATGTATGAAATAAAACGAATTGGAACAACAGTACTACTAAGATTAATGTGTCAAAAACATAATATTATGGGTATAACAAATAACAAATAATAATAAGGTACTAAGAGCAATAATCAGTTATGTCATTAAATATTAAGACGATCATTAATTCGTGTAGATTCTCTGAAGAAGAAGTAACTCCCGATCCATGTGTTTCTGATATGGTTTCTTTTGCGGTTGAGGTACAGATATTCTGAACCTTCTCACAGGTTTCTCATGATCTCTTTCCTTTTTCTGATCTGTTAGTTTCAGTATTTATACCATTGCTATGTTCCCTTCATTCATGAACTCCGATTATTGAACCATCATGATATTGAACCTTTTGTGATTATGAACCTTTCATTCATGAACCTTTGCTTATGAACCTTGCTTATGAACCATGATTATGAACCTATGATTATGAACTTATGAAACAAGATATTGACCTATGCAAGTACACTAAAAACATGATTCATGATACTTGACCTTTACCCTCAGTTTGATACTACGAGCCACTCACTAGGCATGAGGGTTTCATGTCCATGTCAGTCGATGCACCGATGGCATGACTCTAGGGCAGGAGAGTGATGACCTGTCCCGTCCCTGCACGTTTATGTTTATGATTCATGTTTATGTAGAGGCAGATTATGGCCACCTGGGGCGTATGGATGCATCCTAGATTTGTTATGTTCATGTTATGTTATGTTATGCATGGTGATTGATGGTGTGTGCGATACACGTCTTTCACACTCCGGGAGCTAGCTACTCCAACCCATGATTGAGGACACCCCTCATATTTACAGGATACCCATGATTGAGGACACCCCTCATATTCACAGGATACTAAGAGGTCTCCCCTCTGCATGTTTACGATTATGATTATGATTATGATTCATGTTATGTTATGGGCTCGTAGTGGATTACTGTTTCCTACACCTTATACACTTGTACTTTTCATTACTGTTACCATTTACTTATACCTTAACCCTGACTGATTCGTACTTCATTTACTGTTCATTATTTTGTATTACTGCTTTGTTATCGTTATATCTGTTCACTGGGCTTTTTAAGCTCAGCCGCATTTCTTTTCCCGCGGCAGGTTTTAGTTTGGAAGCGGGGTATGAGCGGAGAGTACCTCGGACTTAGAAGACCTTCCTAGTTACTTTGGACTAGAGATGACTAGAAGGAATTCAGTATTCAGACTTAGAAATTTTTGTATCTTTCATTTGTAACCTTGTATCTTTAGATTTTCCATTGTAACCATTGAAATTCAATTGTATTATTTATGTCATATGCTTGTGTTTGTTCTGATATGAAACCATTATTGTGACATCTTTACCCTTGTCGGGTTGGGTGTTACAATATGAATCTAAGTGTGGATCCAGTTTAGTCATCTTGGTTATGTTCAAGGATTTTGTAAACGGTCAAAAGGGTCGAAAGTAATGGTAAAGCGTTTTCCGTGTGTAAAGTTCAAAATTTTTGGTCAAAGTGGTCAAGGGGCGTTACACTATACTTTCATAACACAAGACCACCCGAATCATCCACACAATCAAGATGTTTATATTCTAGAGTTTTCAAGAATAAAAGGGATGAAAGGGGCATAGTGATTAGGAATAAGGCTAGATTAGTAGCCCAATGGTACACACAAGAAGAAGGTATAGACTATGATGAGGTTTTTGCTCCAGTAGCAAGACTTGAGGCAATTAGACTTTTCTTAGCTTATGCTTCATTTATGGGTTTCACAGTTTATCAAATGGATGTAAAGAGTGCATTTTTATATGGTAATATTGAAGAAGAGGTGTATGTCTCACAACCTCCAGGGTTCATTGATCCTGACCATCCAGAAAAAGTGTACAGAGTAGTTAAGGCTCTTTATGGCCTTCATCAGGTACCTAGAGCATGGTATGAAACACTAGCTTCCTACTTAATTGAAAATGGATTTCAAAGAGGGAAGATTGATCAGACATTATTCATCAAGAAGCACAAGAGTGATCTTTTGCTAGTTCAGGTGTATGTGGATGATATCATCTTTGGATCTACAAGGAAGGAGATGTGTTTGGAGTTTAAGAAGCTTATGCATCATAAGTTTCAGATGAGTTCCATGGGGGAACTTACATTCTTTTTGGGTCTGCAAGTTAAACAATCATGTGAAGGCATATTTATTAGTCAAGATAAATATGTTGCTGAGATACTTAGGAAGTTCAACTTTGCTGATTCAAAAATGGCAAGCACACCAATGGACTCTGAGAAGCCACTTCTTAAAGATTTAGATGGAGACAATGTAGATGTACACACTTACATATCTATGATAGGCTCTTTGATGTATATCACATCATCAAGACCTGACATCATGTTCTCTGTTTGTGCTTGTGCAAGATTTCAAGTAGCTCCAAAGGTTTCTCATTTAACAGCTGTCAAGAGGATTTTTAGATATCTTAAGGGTCAACCTAGGTTGGGTCTACGGTATTCAAGGGAATCACCTTTTGACTTGGTAGCATTTTCGGATAGTGATTATGCTGGTGCTAGCTTGGACAGAAAGTCAACAACTGGAGGATGTCAATTTCTTGGGTGTAGACTTATCTCATGGCAGTGTAAGAAGCAAACAATTGTGGCTACTTCAACAACTGAAGCTGAATATGTAGCTGCTGCAAGTTGCTGTGGTCAAGTCCTATGGCTTCAAAACTAACTTCTTGACTATGGGTACAATTTCATGAACACTGTCATTCATATTGATAATAGTAGTACAATTTGCATAATTAAAAATCCAGTGCAACATTCTAAAACAAAACACATTGAAATAAGACATCATTTTGTTAGAGATTGTAATGAGAAAAAGTTGATTCAAGTTCTTAAAATTGATTCTGATCACAACTTTTCAGATCTTCTTACAAAAGCTTTTGATGTTGGAAGGTTTCAGTACTTGGTAGCAAGTATTGGAATGCTTAATCCTCAATAATTTTAAACTCTGTGTTATTTTTGTTTGTACTGCTTACTTTGTAAATTGGTACTGTTATTGAAAAGTTTGTACTGCTAGTACAAATTTTTGTTTGTGCAGTTCATACTGTTAGTCATATAAGGTTTATACTGCTATAAGACAAATGCTTTGCATTTTGTTTCTTGGTTTTGGACTAACAATTTCAGGTATGATCATTGAGCACAAAAGAAGTTTCAAGTGAAATGGAAGCAGCAGAATGATTCTTAGTTGTTGATATAATAGGTTTATGATGGACTGAGTTTGGGGATTCTTAACAAAGGTTTACACCTAAGTTAATTAAATTCTTTAAAACTTCTTTCTTGAAACCTAGTTATCATGTTTCACATTGACTTGATGGCTCAGTTGGTCAGATAGTAACTGACACAACTCACTTTCTATCATTTTATACTTTTAAGTATAATGAGCAAGTCTAAGGACATCTGATAGAAAGAACAGCTAGTAAAAGTGAATCTAACACTTGTGTTAGAGGTAACAATTGCTATGAGCTGGAAACCCTGTCAAGAAAGCCTTTTGAATAGGTTTATCTTTACACATGCAGTTATTTATAACTGAAAATATTGGTTCTCACACAACCAGAGGTTACTTTAAACCGAATTCTTGATTAAGTGTCTGTTACACACTTAATCCCTTCAAAATGGTTGAGAGCAGTATGATTTTTCAATAATAAAATCATATTCATACTGCTAAAAATTTCTTAAAAAGGATTTTCAAAGAGGCTCAAAAACCATCAAATGATGGACAATGAGTCAAATGCCCCATGAATCACCTCTCATAGGAGTTAACACACCTAGAAGTGATGAGGGCAGCTAATTAAACTCTTAAGGAATTGATGGCCAACATGTACACTATTGTCTGAAAACATGTTCTAATTGGTAGATCAGATGATGGTGAGAGATCTTCCAAACAGGGGAGGAAATGATAAATCTCAGGGGAGGATAAATATTTTGGTACATAGTGAGACATCTCCCAAGCTCAAGCTCAGGGGAGGAAGATTAACCAATAAGGGAAGAAAGTATGCTTAGGATTCAGGAGAGGAAAATGATCCTACAATGAAAAAGACAAGAGCATACAAGATGATTATGTTAGCTTTTTGAGAAGCTAAAATGTCTTATTATTCAGCCAATAATAAGAATGAGCATTCAGTTGATGGATGCTGGGAATAAGCTTTTTCAGTTGATGGAAACTGGGAATAAGCTCTTCAAATAAAGAAAGTTCAAATGAAGATTCTGGAGTATTATATATATTCAGAAGGTATGAAGCATTCAAATGGAGAAAGTTCTATCTAGGAGCTTTTAGTTTCAATTTCAGTTCACTACGTTTGTTCATCACTTGCAAAGGCATGCTGGAAGATGATTTCACTTGTTGAAACAAGCATCCAAGATACACAGCACCATTGCCTCTTATAACTCCTCCATCAAAGGAAATTGCACCATCTTTCATTCAAGGTATTTATTTTGTGTTCAAGACAAAAAAAGATGACGTTATTGAAGAAATAGTTTCACAGAAGGTAGATAAGTTAGATAAAATAATCTTGAAGAACAAAGGAAAGCTCAGATCAAGAATCTGACTATGAAGTGTTTGAAAGATCCTCACAATCAAAATTTAATTCAGAAGAAACATGTTGATTAGGGAATCACATGTTTAGGGGAGGATTGTTGGGAATTAAATATTCTGAAGATTAGTATTGGGAATTACAAGTTCACAAAGTTAGTACTGCTGAGAAGAATACACTAACAGTTCCTACTGCTAGTATATATCTAAAGCCTCTCAAGTTATAACTAACAGTACTAACTGAAGTTAGTACTGCTAGTACAAAGAAGGTACTGCTGGTTGATCCTACTGCTGGTATAACTTATACTACTGCTGGATGGATAAGTGTCACGTTTACTACTACTGGTTGGATAAGTATAAAAATATATTTGTGTATAAAAGTCAAGTATATACGGTAGATAATATCCTTGATTTGTAGTCAGTCAAACAAGTTGTAAACATAGATACATGTTGTATCTTAGCTACTGACACACTCAACATAAGCTAGCAAGTAGTTCGACAAGACTTATCATAATTGTAATGATCTCCTTTGTTTGTATAAAAGGGAGATCTTAGACTAGATTTTAATGACTTAGATTTGTGAAAAGAATAGAACTAGAATATCTGTTAAGAGAAAAAGAACAAACACAATAATATCTCAAGTCATAGAAACATTAAGATTCAAGGTTTTGTAACCCTAGTGATAGTGAAGATCACTCGTATTATTTTGAATAATATTGAATCGTTTGGTGATAAACTTTATTTGTTCATTGTTCAATTACAAATATAACTGTTCTATTTCCATATCCAAATAACCTTCTAAGTGTGGTTAAGTAGATTCCACATACTTAATCATATTAACACAAACATATCATATACACAAAGTCACAAAGGACTAACACCCTTCAAGTGTATAGCATCCCTCTCACCTTTTTTTTTCTTTTCTTAACCCACACCTATATATATAGCAACATACACATATATTTCTCAATCTCACTCATATATACCAACACACTATCAAATATAAACTGTAACTCAAAAAAATCAACGACGACGAAGATGAGGATTAAGTTTATGTTTAGTATGTGTTATTAGTATTTGTTGTATCGTTATTTTTAATTTTCGTATCGTTTTTTTTTTTTTTCTTTTCGTATCATAACTTTATTATTAGTATGTGTTTAAATTTGTTGTAATGTGTTTTTATTTGAATGAAATTAATTTAGTTTATTTGGGTATTTGAAAAAAAAAATAGATAGTGGTGGGGCCCAAATGAGTAAGTTGTAGTATGTTATGGGAAGGGGGGTTGTAAGTTGTGGTTTGCTGTGGTGACGTGGCACCCGTAGGGCCCGAATGAAGAGCTTGGGGTATGCCATGATACCTAATGGTCTAAGACCATGTGTAGTGGTGTGTAAGAGAGGGTGGGGCGTTTTGCGCCATGTGGCAGTGTGGGCCATGTTGGGGCTTGGTAGAAAAAGTGGTGTAGTGGTAGTAGGGGCATTTTTGAGGCATGTTGGAGCTTGAACTGATATTATTTTCAAAGAAAACAAAAGGGCAGGAGCGTTATCAACTACACGCCTCTCATTTTTTTTTCCAACCACGCCTGGTCGTTTTGGGCTTTGGGGCGTTTTCGGGCGTTGTGGGGCAAAACCAAGGGGCTTCCACGCCATATTACAGTAGGTCTAATATGTACATAAGTTATTAATTTCTTTTTGGTCCCACATTGCTCATGAATGTGAAAGAACTCGAGTACTTAAGCTGTACCTAGCCAAAGGCTGTCGGTAGGTGTATTTGTATATACTTTTAGATTTTTTTTCATTATTATTATTATTATTATTATTAATTTTTGGATAATAATAAAATGAATTGAGTGTTACAAAATAACTAGAAAATGTTTAATTATTGATTCTTATTATTTTATATCGAGAGACAAATTATAGTCATTCATTTTATAGAGTAAAAAAAAAGGGATTAATTCATATGTTTAATTAAAACTCACTTCAACGTCATTTTTTTAAACATTACATATCTAAAGAATCATAAATTTTTAACCTATATAAATTATACCATCATGACAAGCATTTTTATATCTTTCAATAGAGTGACACTTACATATATGGGTGTAATCGGGTTGCTCGTCAAGCTTTAACCATTCAAGTTTGAGCTCAGCTCGAGCAAGATTCGAGCAAAGCTTGAAAAGCTCGAAATAATATATCTGAAAAGCTCGAATTTATGCCAACTGATATTTGCAGCTGAACTGAGCTCGAACAAAATAGCAGATACACCATTCCGTGTCAAAATGAATTACAGATTGCAGTTGTCACAAAAAAAATATAGTCTTCACACAGAACTTGTACATGATCTCGAATCACAAACCGGAAGAGAAATACTTAACCGTTTGAAAACAAAATTAGATATTTCTAAAAGTAATAAAACCAACAATAAAATTCTCATAACCAAGGCTAGAAAATATTTTATCCTGTATGGAGTTAGTCCTTATAATTAGGTTAATGTTCAAATCACTCCTTATTTATATAAATTATATATCTATACTAAACCTCGAAAAGCTCGATAACTGCTCGAGCCGAGCTATCAAAAGCTCAAGCTCGATCATTACATGTTTCGAGCCAGTTTACTAGGCTTGAGCTCGATAAAAGCTCAGCTCGATCGAGTCGAGCTTGAACTCGAGCTCGAGTTGCTTGATAAAAGTTTAGCTCGTTTACACCCCTACTTACATAGACTTTAGACAAACTTTTTCCTTTTTTGTTTTTTTTCGATACAGTATTTTGATTGATATCACATATGATATAACACTAATCTGTAAGTTCGAACACTCAACATGCTATCGTAAATGAGCAAAAGTATTTGTGCATAACTCGAAATTATTCATCGTTTTTTGCATTAGAAAATATACATTTTTAGCTTCCCAACCATATATCACACATAATATTAAACCTCTAAATTAACATAGTTTATTCATAGAAGTTAGAGAAAATAGAAAAAAAAAAAAAAAAAAATGATAATCAAACTCATTTGATATATCACATTTGATATAACACTAATACTACATATGTCTATTTTACGACAACATCTTCAGCTTTCGAATCTACAAATTAGTGTTATACCAAACGAGTTGAATAAAAAAAATCATATATTTTCTTCAACTTCTATGAATAAAATTTGTTGGTTTGTAAGTTAAATAAATTTTTGCTTGATATATGATTGGAAAACTAATGATCTCAATTTTTAAATGCGAAAAAAAGTGAATCATTTGAAGTTCTACACAAATACTTATACCCATTTTACGACAGCATGTTGAGTGTTCAAACTTATATATTAATGTTATATCACATGTGATATATCATGCAAATTGATGTATCGAGAAAAAAAAATGTTGAAAGTATATGAAAGTGCCCCTCTATTTAAAGATATTTAAATGCTGGTTGTGATCGTGTAATTTGTTTCGCCTAACAATTAACGATTTTTTGAGATATATTGTTTTCAAAAAAAGAATCAGGAAAGAGAATTTTAGGGTGTGTTTGATATGTTATCCGAAATCACTATTGGTATGATTTTGATTTGAGGGATATAAATGATTGATGATATCATTTGTATTGCTTTTGTTTGGTAGAAAATTTGAAATATACATATATATTCACAAGGTTTTCAAAATCGGGATCCTATTTAGGATCGATTTCGTCTTTGCAAGATCGAGATTGTAAGATCGGATCGGGATCTTAAAATCCTACTATAATGTCATTTTGTTAATAGTTTTTGTAATATTATACAAATCTATAAATTAATATATATCATAAACACAAATTATGTAAATATTTCATAGAAATGTTGTCTTAAATTATGATTATAAATTTTTTAAGAATATTAACATGTTGTTTTTTTTTAAATTCTACAAAATACATTCCATAATTTTTTAGTTTTTTTACTTTGTGGTTCGAGAAAAGTAAGATCGGATCGTATTAGATCTTAAGATCATATGGTAAAGATCGGGATCCTATAAGATCTTAAGCTTTTAAAGATCCTTTGTAAGATTTGGATCGTTTTTGCTTTGCAGTATCGTAAAATCGTAAGATCCTAAGATCAGGATCGGGATCCTGACAACCATGATACATATATATTCACATGATAGTGGGTCCCATCTATATGGTACAAATATGGAGTAATAAAGGGTGAAGATATACTGACCCTCCCTGTAGGGAGGGTGTGTTGACTTTACCGCTGACGCCGCTTGTACTGTCTGCTTTATCGGATTGTACATTTCATCAAAAGTAGGCGGGTCCCATGTGTAGGGAGGGTCCGATTAGTACACCCCTGGAGTAATAAAATATACTTTTAATTGGAACAAGAGGTTGAAAAACATGAATATATTGTTTATAGTGGAAGAAATTTGTGCAAAAAATAAAAGAGGCAAGGGCCCATTGGAATGACAACAAAAGGTAACTCACGCTAGTTGTATAGTTTTATGCCTATGGTTTGATAATTTTATTGTCAATTCTTTAACAAAAAATTACAATGATTTTGAAAGTCATTACATGATTATAATACCCTTCTGCCACATGCTTTTTAATTAAAAAAAAAAAAGTTCCATTCATATCGATTTTGGTTTTTCTACACCATATTTTGATCTATTTTGATCTCCCTTTTCTTCAACCCGGAATTCCCAACAAATCCTTGACTCCTCGAATACAATGAAAATTCACACCTGACGGATCTTTCACTCTACTTCCTCTTATTAAGACTATAGAATGTTCCTGCAAATTATGACCTTCGCCCGGAATGTGAGCAAATATATCATGTCGATTGCTCAACCGTACTTTGGCAATCTTACATAGAGCCGAATTAGGTTTTTTCGATGTTCTTGTCGGTACACGCGGGCATACTCCTTGATTCTGGGACATTGATTCGAAACTCGAGTACAGTCCGTGTGCCGTTTTTCTTCTCTACCATGACGAAGTTAGAATGGAAGTTGATGTTTTATTTTATAAAAAATTGAGTGGCTAGTATTAGTCCCTTAATTTTGATAATTTTTAACATTTATAAATAACTCACCTCAATTGAAGATCGCTTGCGGGTGATTTGATGCATTTTTTGTTTATTAATCTACGAACAGTAAAAAAAAAATAGTAAAATGTATTCTTTGTTAGAGGACAGATAGGTTTTGATGCCAGAACCAAATACTCCGTATATATATGAAACTGAACTTAGACCTAACCGGATTGGCTTTGGTCTGGTTAGGTTAGTTTTGTTCTCGATCCATGATACGAAGAAATAATAATATATGGTTGTGGTACAATCCATTTTGATGACATTGTGATTTGTTTTTGGTTTTGTCTAATATGGTCCAAATGATATTTTCTTTTCTATTTGGCTAAAACCAATATTTTAAAAACCGGGTTGACCCGGCCGGTTCAACCGGTTAAACCGGTGATGTTACGGGTCCGTTACTAACCGGGTTGTTGAGGATTAAAGACCCGGATTGAACCGCCGGGTTTTACTCGACCCGGGTTGAACCGGTAAACCAGAACCGGCCGGGTTTTACTCTTTTTCTTTTCTAGATGAAACAAAACCAAATTGTATAAGTTGAGCGCTCTGTTTTCGTTTCATCCTTTCTTAATGTTATTATGTTTCACCTCTCTTTTGAAAAAAACCAGCGCAATTTGCCTATTAAAAACCTTATTTTTTCTTCAATATGGCAAAAGATAGTTCATACTTATTAACTAAAGTGGTCAAGTATCTTATACATAACATAACTCATAAGATTCTCTATACAACTACTAATTTGACTTTTTAATATAGTTTTGTCATCATTTTCCATCCATAATGTTGATACAATTGGAAGTTGCGCAAAGAAAACAAGTATATTATGTACTAACATATATACAAAGTTATAACAGCGTACAATTTTAAACTGATGATACCAAATATATCACAATTCCTGCTTCCATTGTTAGGATAATCATGAAAATAGTTTTAAAGGTTCATTTTTAACAATAACTCTCAATTTATAATAGCTTTATATACATGTTAAATAACATGATTTACAACAAATTTTTGGCATGCACAAAACCGGTTGAACCGGCAACCCGGTGACTTGACCGGGTCAATCGAAAAACCGGGTTTTAAAACATCGGCTAAAACACACTTGCTCTAGCAAAAAGCTTTTGACGTGGAATAGATCAAGGTTGATTCATGGTCTTATTTTGGGTCCGGTATGGTTCCATGTAGGGGTGGCAATTGTCGACACGACACGATAAACGACACGAACTTGACACGAAGTTAAACAGGTTTGGGTTGAGGATAGACAGGTTTGGGAAAAAAACATGTCAACCCGTCTAACCCGTTTAATAAATGAGTCATGTTTGGGTTGAGTAAATTTTAAACAGGTCAAACCGTTTAAGTATATAAAACTCTAAAAATAAAATATATAATATGCCTTTTTATGTTGGATGTGGATTAAATGTATTATATTATGTACTTAATATGATTGAATTCCGATTATACATCATATATCATAGAAATTGACGCTTATAAATGAGAAAATTGTCGTATAGTTATTTGTTTGTTATTTTTATCATATTTTAAATCCTTATATCATTTTGACATTTAAGCTAGTTACATCAACAAACTACCAACATTATTTACTACTTGACGTATTTATTTAAATAGGTTAAACGGTTCAAAAATTGGTTACACGTGTTATGTAGGTGCGGGTTAGGGTTGAGTTTCTTGACACGATTAATAAATGGGTCGTGTTTGGGTAGAGATTATACTAACCCGCCAATACGTGAAACCAAATAAGTCAATACGAATACGACTCAATTGGCACCCCTAGTTCCAAGGCTTTGCTGTAAAACATTTACAATGATATTATGTCTCGTACAAGTCTATGACAATCTCTATATAATCCAGAATTGATCTCAAAAGCAGTTATTACTCATCAACCCGACCAAAAAAAATTATAAACTGTAATAATTAACGTTTCAGTATTGTCAGATTCCTTAAGTTGAGATCATTTCAATGAAATTCACATCACTCGTTTTTTACTAAATTACACTGCCACAACAGTGGCAACATAACATTACGAACGTCGACAATTATGCTGTACATTTTAACCATTTCATCATTTAAGGATAAAACTAGCGTCTTTACGTATTTATCATTATTTTTCGTCAAAGAATTTATTTTCTTGCCTATTTATACCTTTTCATCCTCCTTTATCATTCATATAAGCTCCAGCCTCCAAGTTTGCTCACTTTGATTTGTCAACCAACTTTAAGGAGTAGTTGTTCTATATTTTCATGTGTCAAAGAGCATTTCACACTTTGACCTCAACTTCCAAACAAATAAGTTGATCGACATGGAAAATTTTGGAAAAAAAACAAAAAATACACCTACTAACTTTTTACTATATAATAAAGGAAAAC
This sequence comes from Artemisia tridentata subsp. tridentata, assembly GCA_021014915.2. NCBI lineage: Eukaryota > Viridiplantae > Streptophyta > Magnoliopsida > Asterales > Asteraceae > Artemisia > Artemisia tridentata. The sequence goes on along the minus strand of CP139506.1, from coordinate 247,097,258 downwards.
CGCATGGATTTTGACATAAAGTTAGAACTCGATCATAGTTTTTTTTGGATAATAATTGAATTATTTTGTTTTCTCTTTTAGATATATTTAATAAGAAAAACCTTAAATATTATCTAAATTGGCATAGAATTTTTATAAATTCAGTTTGTGTACAATAAGTAAAAAAATGGTAAAAGCTATAAATGTTTAATATAGTTACAAAAACAACTCATTCTGTATATTATACTTTTTATATTGTTATTTTTTTTAACAATGTTTACGTTAATTCTCATAATGCTTAACAAAATGTTTATCTCTTATGCATAAAGACTTAAATACCCTTCCTTTCATCTTCACTACCAGTCAAAAATCCCTACCACCCATAAACTCCTTACACCCATTCATAGTCACATTACAAACAAACATCCACAAGGGTCGCATTGACTTGTCATCCTCATTGTTTGAAGACTTCTGTTGGGAATTAAATGTTCTGAAGATTAAGTATCAAGAATTACAAGTATTAACAGTTCCAAATGCTGAGAAGAATACTCTAACAGTTCTAACTGCTGGTGTATATCTTAGGACTGTTCAAGTTTTAACTAACCGTTCTAACTGGTAGTACAAAGAAGGGACTGCTAGTTGAGACTGCTGAGTGGATAATTATCACATATACAACAGCTGGTTGGATAAGTATTGAAAAGATATTTGTGTACTAAAGTCAAGGATATACGGTAGATAATATCTTTTAGCAAAGTGATAAATATCAAGTTGTGTACTAAGATACATGTTGTATCTTATGTACTGACACACTCAAGATAAGTTAGCAAGTAGTTTATCAAGACTTTAAGCAATATTGTAAAGATCTTCTTGGACTATAAAAGAAGATCTTAGACTAGATATTAGTGGCTGGTTGTTGTGTTAAAAATACTTAGAACTTTCATAACTGTTAGAACAAGAACAAACACAACAATATCACAAGATATAGAAACTTAAGATTCAAGGTTGTAACCCTAGTGATATCTCAAGATCACTCGTATTATTATCTTAATAATATTGAATCGTTTGGTGTTAATCTGTATTTGTTCATTGTCATATAACAAACACAACTTTTCCATTTCCATAACCATAATAACCTTCTAAGTGTGATTAAGTAGATTCCGCATACTTAATCATATAAACTCAATATATCATACACACAAAGTACAAGAGGTTTAACCACCTTAACCGTGTGCAGAATCCTAACAAGTGGTATCAGAGCTCAAGTTGATATTTGATTTAGAAGAAGAAGTAGAAATGGACGTTGAATCTATACAGACAAATGTTGCTGCAAAGATTCCCATGCTCAAACAGAATGAGTTTGAGATGTGGAGGCTGAGGATAGAGCAATATTTCCAAGTGCAAGATTATGCACTTTGGGAAATCATTGAAGATGGAGACTCTTACCAACCTACCACCACTACATCAACAGTGGACGGCAAAGTGGTGTCAACTCTGCAGACAAAGCCAACATCTGCAAAAGATAGAATAAAGAAGAAAAATGACTTGAAGGCAAGAAGCATGCTGATGATGACCATTCCCAATGATCAACTTCTAAACTTCAGCAAGTTCAAAGATGCCAAGTCATTATTTGAAGCTATTATTGCCAGGTATGGTGGAAATGAAGCCACCAAGAAAACCCACATGACACTGCTCAAACAGCAGTTTGAAAACTTCTCCTTTACATACAATGAATCTCTTGACCATATGTTTAATCGGCTTCAGAATATTGTGAGCCAACTTTAAATGCGAAGATGAATAAAATGACTTGAATAAAACTTCATAATTGATTACTTCGAGTTTACAGGAGATTAATGACTTGAAAATTTCGGGTTATTACAGTACCTACCCCTAATTCTGAATTTCGTCCCGAAATTCTTAGTCCGTGGTAGTGGTCGGTGTTGTCTCGGCGAAGAGATGTGGATATTTGGCACAAATTCGGTCTTCACGTTCCCACGTGTACTCTGGTCCTCTATTAGAGTTCCATCGAACCTTGACGATGGGAATGCGGCTTAGTTTTAATTGCTTCACATCTCGGTCCATGATTTCTACTGGTTCCTCTATAAAATTGAGTTTCTCGTCAAGCCGAAGTTCTTTGAATGGAATGATAAGGGTTTCATTTGATAAGCACTTTTTCAGGTTTGATACGTGAAAGGTATTGTGTACTCTGCTGAGCTCCTCAGGGAGTTCAAGTTTGTACGCTACTGGACCAACCCTTTCTAGGATCTTGAATGGTCCAACGTATCTAGGATTTAACTTTCCACGCTTCCCAAATCTGATCATTCCTTTCCAAGGGGATACCTTCAACATGACTCTATCCCCAACTTGAAACTCCATGGGTTTTCGTCTCACATCGGCATAGCTCTTTTGTCTGTCACGGGCAGCTTGCAAGCATTGCTTGATCTGTAAAATTTTCTCGGTTGTTTCGTGGATAAGCTCGGGTCCTGTGAGCTGAACATCTCCAACCTCTGCCCAACAAACCGGTGATCGGCACTTTCGACCATAAAGTGCTTCAAAGGGTGATGCCTTGATGCTAGCGTGGTAACTGTTGTTGTAAGAAAACTCTGCTAATGGTAAGTGCTTATCCCAACCTTTCCCGAAATTGATCACACATGCTCGTAGCATGTCTTCCAAGGTTTGGATAGTTCTCTCACTCTGGCCATCAGTCTGCGGGTGATATGCGGTGCTCATATCTAATCGAGTATTCAGAGCTTTCTGCAATGACCGCCAGAAGTTTGACGTAAAACGGCTATCTCAATCCGAGATGATGGAAACCGGCACTCCATGTCGTGAGACTATTTCCTTCAAATATAGTCGTGCAAGGGTATCCATACTGTCAGTTTCTTTGATTGCAAGGAAGTGCGCGGATTTAGTGAGACGATCAACAATGACCTAAATGGTGTCAAGTCCACCCGATGTCTTAGGTAGCTTTGTGATGAAGTCCATTGTAATCCTTTCCCATTTCCATGTTGGAATTTCTGGCTGTGTCAACATTCCGGACGGCCTTTGGTGTTCTGCTTTTACTCTAGCACATGTCAAACATTTTCTGACATACACAGCGATGTCGGCCTTCATGTTTGGCCACCAATACAACTTCTTGAGATCCTGATACATCTTATCAGACCCTGGATGAATGGAATACTTTGACTTGTGGGATTCGAGCATGATAAGATCACGTATTCCTCCGTAAAGTGGAATCCATTTTCTGTCATTGAAACACAGCATCTCGTTTTGTTTTCTCACAAAACCGTTCTCGTTTTCCGGCATTCCATAGATTTTCTCATTTGGTCTGTTTTCTTCCTTCAGGGCTTCGGCCTGAGCTTCTAAAATCTTTGCTGGAAGTGGTGACTTAATTGTCATTCCCAGAGATCTGACTCTAAGAGGTTTGATTCGCTCCTTTCGACTCAAGGCATCGGCCACAACATTTGCCTTTCCAGGATGGTAGCGAATCTCACAATCATAATCACTGAGTAACTCCAACCATCGGCGTTGTCTCATATTTAGCTCTTTCTGATCTAGAATATATTGGAGACTTTTGTGATCTGTAAATACCGTACACTTGGTGCCATACAAATAGTGTCTCCACATCTTAAGAGTGAATACTACTGCTCCCAATTCAAGATCATGAGTGGTGTAGTTCTTCTCGTGGGTTTTGAGTTGTCGAGAGGCATATGCAATAACTTTGTTTCTTTGCATTAATACGGCGCCCAGTCCTTGAATGGATGCGTCGCAATAAACCACGAAGTTTTCGTTCCCTTCAGGTAATGCTAATATTGGAGCTTCACAGAGTTTCTGCTTCAAGAGTTGAAAGGACGACTCTTGTTTTTCTCCCCATTCGAACTTCTTCTTCTTTTGGGTTAACTCTGTCAAAGATTTAGCGATTTTTGAGAAGCCCTCGATAAATCTCCGATAGTACCCGGCAAGTCCTAAGAATTGCCGTATCTCTGTGGGGTTCGTAGGAGACGCCCAATCTTTTACTGCTACGATCTTTGCGGGATCCATGTGGATGCCTTTGCTATCAATCACATGCCCTAGGAACTGTACTTTTTCAATCCAGAAATCACACTTGGAGAATTTAGCGTACAACTCCTCCTTCTTGAGCAGTTCTAGAATGGCCTTCAAGTGTTCAGCGTGCTCTTCTTTGCTGCGTGAGTAGATGAGGATATCATCAATAAACACGATCACAAACTTGTCCAAGTATGGCTTGCACACTCGGTTCATTAGGTCCATAAACACAGCTGGTGCGTTTGTCAGACCAAATGGCATCACTTGGAACTCATAGTGCCCGTATCGTGTACGAAAAGCTGTCTTCGGTATATCTCCCTCCTTAACTCTCAGTTGATGGTACCCTGACCTTAAATCAATCTTCGAGTATACACTCGACCCTTGCAGTTGATCAAACAAGTCGTCAATTCTAGGTAGTGGGTATCGGTTCTTCACGGTGAGCTTGTTTAACTCACGATAATCGATGCACATCCGGAAGGATCCATCTTTCTTCTTAACAAACAGTACCGGAGCTCCCCATGGCGAAGAACTCGGGCGTATGAATCCTTTATCTGACAATTCTTGTAATTGCTCAGACAGTTCTTTCATCTCGGATGGTGCCAACCTATAGGGTGCTCGTGCCACTGGTGCTGCTCCTGGCACTAGTTCGATATGGAATTCTACTTGTCGGGTTGGCGGAAGGCCAGGAAAGTCTTCGGGAAATACTTCGGGAAAATCCTTAACTATCGGTACATCTTCCAGTCGCTTCTCCTCCGACTTCTTCTCAGTCACTTGAGCTAAAAATGCAAGACATCCTCGATCGATATACTTCATCGTTTTGAAGCATGATATGATACTTAGTCGGGTCTTACTCCGTTCGCCACGGACAATTAAAGTTTCTCCTTCACATGGAATGTGAACAACTTTCTCGTCGCATATAATTCTAGCATGGTTCTTGGACAACCAATCCATGCCGATGACTACGTCGAAACTAGCAAGTTGAATGGGCATGAGGTCTATGTCAAATGGTTGATCTAGTAAAAGCAAGGTGCAACCTTGGATCATGGTGTTAGTTTCTACTAGTTTGCCGTCGGCTAATTCGATTTCGTAGGTGGTGTTCAATTTAGACGGGGTAATGTCATGCAGGGATGCAAATGAAGTAGACACAAAACTTTTTTCGGCTCCAGAATCAAATAAAACTTTAGCAAGATGATTATTAAGGGGAAACGTACCCGTCACAACATCGGGATCTTGTCCGACATTCCCATCTCCTAGCACATATGCTCTCCCTCGAGCATTGTTGATGGGTTTGGCAACCTGATTTGGACACTGGTTCTTGTAGTGTCCCTTCTTACCACATCCATGGCATACTACGGCCACTGGTTGTAAATTGGCTCCTGTGGCCTTGCAGTCTTGGGTCTTGTGACCGGTTTTCTAGCACTTTCCACATCTGGCAAAACAGGGTCCATGGTGGTGCAACTTACAGCGGTTGCACATGGGAGTGGGTCCAGCATAACCCCCATTTCCAGTAGGTGTAGCAATGTAAGCCCTGGCAGTTTCCTGCCGGCGGTTCTGCTGGTTGTGATGGTGGTTTCGGTTTTGCTGGTAGCCTTGATTGTTGTTGCGGTTGTGACTGTGGTTGTTGTTGTTGTGGTGAGAGTTGTTGTTGTTGTGGTTGCTTCTACGATCATCAAATTTTCTTTTGTGATCGTTGCCTCCCTGAGCCTGATTATGCTTGATTTCCCTCTCCAGTAATTTCTGAGCAGTCTCTATGGCTTCTTCCAGATTTTGTGGTTTGGATACAGTAACGATCCCTTCTATGCTTTTGGGTAATCCCTCAACATACCTCTCTAATGTTTTCTCGAAATCCGGCACCTTAGTTGGGCATAGTAGAGAGAGTTCTTGGAACCTTCTGTCATAGGTCCGGATGTCATACCCTTTTACTACCAAGCCATCAAACTCATCTTCTAGCTTTCGTATTTCAGTGCGCGGGCAATACTTCTTCAACATTTTCTGCTTAAACTCGGCCCAAGGGAGCTGGTAAGCTCTTTCAGTACCCATTTTCTGAGCAGTGGCGTTCCACCATGATAGAGCGTCATCTGATAGTGTACCAGTAGCAAAGGTGACCTTGTTGCTTTCTGCGCAGCCACTCCTTGTGAAAACAGTTTCTGAGCGCTCAAACCATCGAGCTAACTCCGTCACTCCTTCGGTACCTTTGAATGTTGGTGGTTTACAGCTCATGAACTCTTTGTAGGTGCATTTGCGAGTCGCGGCTGGCTCGCTCTCGGCAGTGGGCCTTGTTGCACTGCCAGTGGGAGTCGTGGCTGCAGCTTGAGCCACTAATGCAGCGGTTACGCTCTCAGTGATCAACCGGCGGATCTCTTCTGGGGTCATGATCGTTCCGGCGACTGCATCTGTTGTTCTGCTGCGGGTAGCCATGTTCTAACAATGACATAAGAACACATATTTAGAATTTACCTTTTTTTTTTTTTTTTTTTTTTTTTTTTTTTTTTTTTTTTTTTTTTTTTTTGTTTTTTGAGTTGGTGTTGGAATATGGTCAATTAACAAGGTAATTGTATACACTTCATAACAAAACTATCATAATGTAACACATCGATGCTGAGGAAAAGAATTTATGATAAATATGTCACCATCATGTAAACACATGAAGTGATCGTTCCTGCACTACATCAATAAATATCACAATTAAATCATAAATACAACATATTCGAGCACCATCCACAACACATACAAATAGAATGAAACAACACGGTAATCATAAATTTTACATCAAGTTCCGGAAATCATAACATACAATATTTGTTTTCATAATCTTGATTCATTTGCTTACAAAACAATCAAATACAAGTTTCTTTATTACATCACAAACGGTACGCTAGATGTCTAGCCACAACTGATACAGTAAAATCTAAGAACTACCCGATGCCCCATCCAAGCGGCGCTGTAGTGCTCGAACTGTCTCTATCAACTCCTCAATCCTAGCATCTCTCTGTCTCTCCCCAGCCTCCAATCTCTGAATGCTCCTCCTGGTCATGTGGAGCTCCTCATCCTGAGTCTCAATAATGTCCTGCAGAATCCTAGATATGTCCCCCTGATCCTGGGACTCCTGTCTCATGCTCTCCTGCCTCTCTCCCATGCCTATGATGTGGTCCCTCTGGTCCTGGACCTCCTGCTCCATCGCCTCTACCCTATCCCTAAGATCAACAATAATCTCCTGCGCCTCCTGGAGGCTAGTACCCATCATATCGAAAACCTCATCCATGGCTACTCTCCCTACTACAAGGTTCTCCACCTCCTCCTCAATACACTCGATACGCTCGAGTGAAACATCCCCGATGAAACTGAGTAGAGCATCAAGGCGGTCCTCATGCCTAGAGAGTCTAGCTGCTAACAGTGGGATAGTGTGATGAATGGGCTCTCCCGTGACCGGAAGAACTCTAGCAGTAGCGGTAGATGAACTCTCTCCCAATTCCGCAGCTCTCGGGGCACCCTCCTGTGCTCTCCATCTACGGATCACAGCCAACAGAAATGACCAGCAGCGTGCATCAACCCTCCTGCGGGGTTGAGCAGCGGCCTTAGCAACAGCCTCGACATACGGATCTGATGATGAAGGGCCAAAGAAACGTGCCCTCTTGTGGGGAGGCAAGGGGTCACTAGGCTCGGTCGGATGGGTGGGTGATGGGACTGGAGATGTCACCGGGACAGTAGTGGTCTGGTGATAAAAGACTGTAGGTGCTGGGGTGAATGGGTATGATCTAGTAACTGAGTCAAAAGGAGAGTCAACTCTGACTGGTGGTGGTGATGGAATCATATAAGGGTGTGGCTGAGGTGGTGGTGATGGTGGTAGTGATGATGGTGGTGAAGGTGATGCTGATACAAGTGATGATGATGAGGAGACTGGTGCTGGTGATGGTGATATGACAGCTGGTGGTGGTACCAATGGGGCTGAAGGTGCACGTACCCGTTTCCGGGCAGTGTACTTCCTAGGTGGGCCTCCCTGGCAAGGCACATAAAGTTGCCCAAATGGTGCGGGCTCATAAGGCTGTAGAAATATGACTACCCTACGCCGGCGAACCGGTGCAGGTGGGGGTGGTATGGGTGAAGCTAAGTCGGAAGAGTCGGAGTCAGACGACTCGTCATCCGCCTCTGTCCCAGAGGAATGGTGAGGGGTCAAAGCTCGGGGTGGGGGTGGTGAAGGACAATCATCAGCGGCTAGGAACTGTTGTGACTCATAGTACTGGTCAAGAGTCAAAGGACCAAAAGCGAGAGAAGATCAAAGGGGGATAGTGGGTGAGATAACCGGTGTCGAGGCGACTTCACCCTCCTCAAAGGGCTCTGTCTCTCCAGATGCGTTCCCAGATGGAACAACAGATGGGATAACTGGTGAAACGGGTAAGGTGGTATTGGTGTCAGCGTCAGACAAAATGATAACAGTAGTGGGTGGAGTAGCTGATGGTACTGGTGTCACTTCGGTCTCAACATCAGACAGAATGATGACGGGGATCTGGGGAGACATGGTACTGTAATATCCCAATAATAATAAGTGTAAGTCATTAATAATATACATATGCATTAGCCATAATAACATTCGTAGGTGATAAAACTAATTCGTTATGCATAATCTGCCAAGTAAATCTCAATGCATGTGTTAATAAAGTGTTAATATTCATTCGTTTTGCATAATCTGCCAAGCAAATCTCAATGCAAAAGTTCTTAAGTGTTGGCACGGAGGGCATAGGGTGGTAGAGATTTAAAAATGGTCCTTTTAGAAATTGCGGTTATAGTCCAATGTTTTAAAAATCAATTGGTTCTCTATAACCTAGGCTCTGATGCCAATCTGTAACACCCCGAAAATCGAAATGAAGCAGCGGAAGACTTAAACCGGGTATTACCAATTTGATCACAGTCGTAAGCATAGATAATCGTTAAAAGTTGCATTTATATCATTCAATGAAAACTCAATATTCAGAGATTACACATTAGTTGCCAAAAGGATAGTTTTTCACAAAAGTGATGATGAGTTTGAAAAGAATGATATAGTTATTTGTAATAAAAAGGGGTAGATTTCCAATGCCCATGCCAACTCCGTGCTTGAGATTTCCTTAGTTACCTGAGATAAAACATGCTTAAAACGTCAACACAAAGGTTGAGTGAATCCATAGCGTTTAATTTGTAATAGTTTGAAATAGTTTGAACACAAGTCAAATAGTATTGGAAACAATGATATTGCGGGGTAACATATAGATAAACAAATATTGCCCTAAGCCTCATGACACGCAAACCTTAACATGTAGGGGTAATAATAGTGGTAATAAATATCCCAATCATAGCAATGATGTGGGTGATAAATGCCCTTGTCATAGGAGTTTTGCCATACTCATTATTCGAATAAAGTGCATTTGTCTATCAATCCGGCTAACACTATAGTTATCTATCCGGCTAGTACAAATGGGTCGTAACTTCCAATAGATCTATTCACGAAATTCGCGTTCACTCGCAAGTGATTAATGGTTCATGATATAAGGGACTTTTTGGCAGGGTGGTAACTTAGGCAATAATACTTAGCAATATCAATCAGGGAAGCATACAGAAAAATACTTGTGTTCAGATTTATAGCATGTATCTCCCCACGGAATTTGAAAACATAGTAAAAATGTGGGACTACGAACTCACCTTGGTGTAGAAGAAATCTGAAATGCAATCGAGTCAAATAGTGGATAGTAGTTCCGACGCAAGACCTAGATTAGTATGGCATAATTTAGTTTGCAGTTCTGATTTAAGACTCGATGAACATAATTAAGTTTAAAGTTTTCAAAACATTTGTGTTATTGTTGCTCGTGTTAACCATTTACTTTACGGTGTAGATATTGTTGACGTATAATGGTCTTCATTATTTCGTTTAGTCGCTTGTCACAATTTTTATCAATTAATAAATGTCGTAATAAGTCGTGTCGTTAATTTTTATTCGAAAGGGTGTTCATATTTTATTTAGTCACTTTCCCCATATTTCGACAACACTCAAATAATTCAAGTTTTCTAAATAAAGTAACTGGGCTGTGGCCCAATTTATACGGCAGTAGGGGGGGGGGGAAAATTAGTCCATAGATGGGCTGTTGTCTATAGGTCTTTCCAGCAAGCTAGTGGGCGCACCTATGGCTTCCATTAGCCTATCGTGAAGGGTGGTGCATGAGGGTTTGATGGGCTTTGCTTAAGCCCAAATTTCCAATCCTATACATAATTTTTGGTGGGCTTCTAAGTGGTTCATTGACCTGGAATTCACCTGGTAATATTCGAAGGAAACAAATTTTCCTTGCACCAAGTATCACTTGGCAGCTTCGAATGAAGCTTTTGCTAGGGTCCTAAAGTGTTATTTACGTCGAGTCTAGGTCTCAATTGGTCCATTGCTCGAATCCTACTCTAACTCAAGTCACTTAAGGTGTCCATGTGGTGGTTTTAAGCAAGCCTTGTGGCTCGCTCAAGGTCGACAAGAGGTGTACCTAGTGCTTTCTAGTGATAAGTCCTAAGGTCGCTACTACTCGTGCTTCACTTAGGCCTAATGAAGGCTGTTTTGGGGTGTTGTTCGTGTGTCAAACTTCACTCCAAACGGGGTCCTTGAGTTTCACACAACCACACTAATTTCGTTCTAACCTTAAACATCCTACTGCCATTGTTGAGTTATTAAGGTTTGAATGGATTCTAAATCTCACAACACCACTTTACTTGCAATCCGTCTAAACTAGTCCAAACACCCAAAACACTCGACATCTCCTTTGTTGATCTCACTGTCATTCGACAATCTCACCAACACAATCCCTTATTAATCCTACTGCTACTACTAATGGTGTTCGACAACCACACAATCCCTTATCAACACAACCCATGACCCATATAAGTCAACAAATCCTATTCGACCCATTTTACATAGTCAAAACCTAACTCACTTTTATCAAGATTTACAAGGGTGTTCCTAGGTGTTTTATTTTCGACAAGAACACAACAACATCACAAACTCTTAATACCTATTCATTCGACTTAATTTCTTAATCCCATTAACGATTTAAAAAAATATATATATAACAAAACAAAATAAGAAATTCAACCTGGTAATTCTAGGCGTATGATTTCTAGTGAGAACCCTTCCAATCCGAGACCAATAGCTCCAAGAATCAACCACCACAGCCTCCTATTCGAACCACTCTCTAAATCTTTTGGGTGTGTTTGAAAATAGGTGTGATTCGAATCATTCCCAGGAGGAGCGGATTTATGGAGTTTCATGGAGTTAGGCTCCATATTGATTTCGGATTGTGGGAAAATCAACTATCCCTAATCGGTGTAAGATCTCTATATGGGTTTATAAACCCTATGCTCACTCGTGACTGTGAAAGGGAAATGAGGTTTCATGGTCAACTTATCATTAATGTGTGTGTGTGGTGATAAGGATGGTTCGACAATATTGCTAAAGGTGAAAGGTATGGATGGTGATGGCTCGATGGTTTCCTAGGGAAAAGATGGAGCAGACAAAAATAATAAAGATGGGGTAGCAGATTTCGGTTGATGTGTTAGTGGAGGTAGTATTATTTATTTTAAGGGTTGTGAGAAATTTTAGTTAAGGTCCTATGTTTTGTTAACTATGTCAAACTCGGGTCCGTCCTGAAACCGTCTCTAAATAAGGGTGTTTGTAATTCTTGAATATTTTTCTGAGTCTTAAATTATTTACTAACATTTTCTGATTCTCTGATTGGTTTCTGGTTTTAAATTATTAGACCTATGCCATACTATCACGGTGTCGGAACGCGTGCGGTTCCAATAAAAATGGAACGTGAGTTTTGCCACATTGTTCGTTTGGCAATATCATTTGCTGTTTCTTAGTTTAAACAGAGCAAAACTTTAAATGCGAAGATGAATAAAATGACTTGAATAAAACTTCATAATTGATTGCTTCGAGTTTACAGGAGATTAATGACTTGAAAATTTCAGGTTATTACAGGTCATTTCTCAAGAGAGTGCATAAGACCAAGGCAGCAAGATAGCAAGAACAAAGGTTTTGGAAGCACATCCAAAACAAGGGAGGTTTCTGAGCCGAACTCAAAGGCTATGGTAGCTATTGATGGCTTAGGTTTTGATTGGAGCTTCATGGTAGATGAAGAAGAAACTCCTGCTCAGATGGAACTTATGGCTTTTTCTACTACTGAGGTACAAAATCATAAAGCTTGTTCAAATACTTGTACTGCTCTTAATGCTCTACAGGTTTTAATCAAACAATATGATGATCAAAAGAAAGAGCTAAGCAGCACTTTTCAAAACTTTATAAATTATAAGTGTGGATTAGAGACTCTAGAGAAACAAATCACACACTATAAGGAAAATGAATTAGCTTTTTTTGATGACAAAGCTCTCCTAAGACAGGACATATTCTTTAGAGATGCTGAAATTAAGCTTTTGAGAGAAGCTTTTGATAGGGTCAAAAAGGAAAATGGAAACATTCACTTGACTACACAGGCACTAGAACATGCTTCTAGAAGTGTGCACAACATAGTAGAATGTCAAGTGATTAATAGAGCTAAGTCAGGAGTAGGATATAAGAGTGTCCCACCTCCTTATAGAGGTATCCCAAAACCCCCAGGGATTGACCTAAGGAATTCAGGTTTACCTGAGTTTCAAGAACCAATAATGGAATATGGTTCTAAGACTACTGAGAGTCTTAAGGAAGAAAAAGTAAGTGAAAGTTTAGATAAAACTTTACTTTATCAGGACAAGGTGTCCTTTGTTAAGAAATTAGATGCTATAGTTGTTGAAGACTGTACAAATGATAGTGATGAAGAAGAACAGGTTATGTCTAAACCTGAAGTAGTTAAGAAAGCAGGAACAAGGGTTCCTAAAGTGATCAAAAAGGATACTGTCAAGCCTAGTTCAAACATTAAACATGTTAGGCAACCAGTTAAATATTGTGAACAATATAGATCCACTAGCAAGCCCAGAGGTAACCAAAGAAATTGGAATGGCCTCAAGTCTAACCAATTAGGTGATGACTTTTTCTTTTATAATAAAGCTTGTTACACATGTGGTAGTTTTGATCATCTTGCAGCTTTCTGTAACAAATGGGTATCTGGGTATGAAAATAATAGGGTGAATTTCAAAAGGCAAACTCCTCAAACTCACTTTCACTCTAAGTCCAAGAGTATAAAACCTAGAGCAGTTTCGACAGCAGTCTCTACTGCTAGGCAAGCAGTTTCAACTGCTAGACCATTTAAGACTGTTAACCCAAGACCAACAGTTAAAAGTGCAAAAATAACTTCAAAACATGCACCTAAAACTGTTCTCAGGCCCATTCAAACAAAAGCAGTGGTCCAAAAACAAGTTTGGAAACCAAAGAGTAAAACTGCAAAGCCAGCAGTTAAAACTGCTAGGAAAGCAGTTAGTACTGCTGCTTGGAAAAACAGGGCAAATGCTGTTAAGACCTCAGCATGTTGGATTCTTAAATCCAATGTTGCATCAACTGTCCTTAAAAGATTAAATTACATTGATGCAAGAGGCAGATTCAAGTCAGTAATGGCTTGGGTCCCCAAAAGAAACTAATACTTCTCATTTATGTGCAGGAACATTCATCTGATAAATAAGAGGATCAAGGATACTGAGATAGTGGATGTTCAAGGCACATGACAGGCAACAAGTCTTGTCTCTCAGATTTTCAATCAATAGATGGAGGCTATGTTACCTTTGGAGGAGGTGTTGGTGGCAAAATTTCCGGTAAAGGTACAATCAAAACTGAAAATTTAGATTTTGAAGATGTGTACTATGTAAAAGAGCTAAATTATAATCTTTTTAGTGTCTCACAAATGTGTGACAAAAAGAACAATGTTCTTTTCTGTGAGACTGAATGTCTTGTACTTTATCCTGATTTTAAGATGCCTGATGAAAGTCAAGTACTTCTTAAAATTCCTAGAAAGGGCAATATGTACAGTGTAGACATGAAGAACATTGTTCCTAAAAAGAATTTAACTTGTCTTGTTGGAAAGGCCACATTGGATGAATCAATGTAATGGCATAGAAGGCTTGGTCATATTAACTTCAAAACCATAAATAAAATTGTTAAGAATGGTTTGGTAAGAGGTTTACCTCAAAAACGATTTGAAAATGATCAAACATGCATTGCTTGTCTTAAAGGCAAACAACACAAAGCCACTTGTAAGCCCAAGATTTTTAACTCTATCAATCAATCATTGTTTATGCTTCATATGGACTTATTTGGACCTGTTTCAGTAAGTAGTATAATGCATAAGAGATATTGTCTTGTTATAATTGATGACTATACTAGATTTACATAGGTTTTCTTTCTATCTACTAAGGATGAGACTACAAGCATCCTTAAGACATTCATTATACAGATAGAAAACCAAGTAGACAAGAAAGTGAAAGTCATTAGATGTGATAATGGGACAGAGTTTAAGAATAGAGTTATGGATGATTTCTGCAAACAAAAAGGTATTAGGAGAGAATTTAGTGTTGCTAGAACACCACAACAGAATGGTGTTGTTGAGAGGAAGAATAGAACACTAATTGAAGCTGCTAGAACTATGTTAGCTGATTCTAGGCTACCTATAACTTTTTGGGCTGAAGCAGTTAGCACTGCTTGCTATGTTCAAAATAGAGTTTTAGTTGTACAGCCTCACAATAAGACATCATATGAACTTTTTAGAGGTAGAACTCCTGCAATAGGATTTCTTAGACCTTTTGGATGTCATGTGACAATTCTCAATACCTTAGACCATTTAGGAAAATTCGATGGTAAAGCAGATGAAGGATTCTTTGTTGGATATTCTCTTAATAGCAAAGCATTTAGAGTATACAACACAAGAACTATGATTGTAGAAGAAAATCTACATGTGGAGTTTTTGGAAGATAAATCCAATGTAGAAGGTCAAGGACCAAAATGGCTATTTGATCTTGAAACACTAACCAATTCAATGAATTATGTGCCTGTTGTTGCAGAAACTAATGATTTTTCAGGTTCACAAGCAACAGATGAGGCAAGGTTAGAAAATGAGACAAACCAAGATCATGTATGGATGCCATTAAGTACAAGTGTGGATTCAACTTCAACAACTGATGAATCTTCTTCTGGCAAAGCTAAAGAAGGTGTTGAAGATAAAAGCAAGGAAGATGGAACTGAGAAACAAGACAATCAAGTTAGCAGTTCAAAAGCAGTTTGTACTGCTGAGACAGAGCATTCAACTGCTGGCCCTTCAGACTCAACTGAAGCAGATTTCTCAGACAGTGAAGAGGATTTCAACAATCTTCCATCAAATTATCAAGTTCCTTCTACTCCACAAATAAGAATTCACAAAGTCCACTCCCTAGATAATGTGATTGGAGATGTACAATCAGGTGTGAAGACAAGACAACAACTGATGTCTTCAGACCAACAAGGGCTTCTTGATGCCCTTTATGCTTCAAAGCAGCATGAGTTTTCAAACTCTTGCTTGTTTGTATGTTTTCTCTTACAAGATGAACCAAAGAACATTCTGAAAGCCTTAGATGATTCAAGTTGGGTAGAAGCTATGCAAGAGGAGCTTCTTCAGTTCAAGATTCAGAAAGTTTGGGTGCTAGTTGATTTACCTAAGAATGCAAAGGTAATTGGCACTAGATGGGTTTTCAAGAATAAAAGGGATGAAAAGGGTATAGTGATTCGGAATAAGGCTAGATTAGTAGCCCAAGGGTACACACAACAAGAAGGGATAGACTATGATGAAGTTTTTGCTCCAGTAGCAAGAATTGAGGCAATTAGGCTTTTCTTAGCTTATGCTTCATTTTTAGGCTTCACAGTTTACCAAATGGATGTCAAGAGTGCTTTTCTATATGGTACTATTGAAGAAGAGGTTTATGTCTCACAACCTCCTGGTTTCATTGATCCAGAACATCCAAATAGAGTGTACAGAGTAGTTAAAGCTCTATATGGCCTTCATCAGGCACCAAGAGCTTGGTATGAAACACTTGCTTCCTATTTAAAAGCAAATGGATTTCAAAGAGGAAAGATTGATCAGACACTTTTCATCAAACAGCACAAGAAGGATCTTCTGTTAGTGCAGGTGTATGTGGATGACATTATCTTTGGATCTACTAGGAAGGAGATGTGTTTAGAGTTTGAGAAACTTATGCATGATAAGTTTCAGATGAGTTCTATGGGAGAACTTACATTTTTTTAGGTTTGCAAGTTAAACAGTCATATGAAGGCATATTTATTAGTCAAGATAAATATGTTGCTGAGATACTAAGGAAGTTCAACTTTGCTGATTCAAAAATGGCAAGCACACCAATGGACTCTGAGAAGCCACTTTTTAAAGACTTAGATGGAGAAAATGTGGATGTACACACTTACAGATCTATGATAGGTTCTTTGATGTATCTTACATCATCAAGACCTGATATCATGTTCTCTGTTTGTGCTTGTGCAAGATTTCAAGTTACTCCAAAGGTTTCTCATTTAACTGCAGTCAAGAGGATTTTTAGATATCTCAAGGGTCAACCTAGGTTGGGTCTATGGTATTCAAGGGAATCACCTTTTGATTTGGTAGCATTTTCGGATAATGATTATGCTGGTGCTAGCTTGGACAGAAAGTCAACAACTGGAGGATGTCAATTCCTTGGGTGTAGACTTGTCTCATGGCAGTGTAAGAAGCAAACAATTGTGGCTAATTCAACAACTGAAGCTGAATATGTAGCTGCTGCAAGTTGCTGTGGTCAAGTTCTATGGCTTCAAAACCAACTTCTTGACTATGGGTACAATTTCTTAAACACTGTTATTCATATTGATAATAGTAGTACAATTTGTATTATTAAAAATCCAGTACATCATTCTAAAACAAAACACATTGAAATTAGACATCACTTTATAAAAGACTGCAATGAGAAAAGATTAATTCAAGTTCTTAAAATTGCTTCAGAATTTAACTTTGCAGATCTACTAACAAAAGCTTTTGATGTTGGAAGGTTTCAGTACTTGGTAGCAAGTATTGGAATGCTTAATCCTTAAAATTTCTAATCTATGTGGTTTTTATATATGTTAAGGTTGTACTGATATCTTTGTAAATTGATACTGTTAATGGAACAGTTAGTACTGTTAGTTTAAGTTTTGTTTAAACAGTTCATACTGTTGTTCATATATTGATACTGCTATAAGACAAATGCTATGCATTTTGTTTCTTGGTTTTGGACTAACAATTTCAGGTATGAACTTTGAGCAATAAGAAAATTTCAAGTGAAATGGAAGCAGAAGAAAAGTGATTCCAGTTGCTTTCATAACAGGTTTATGATGGACTGAGTTTGGGAACTCATTAACAAAGTTTTACACCTAAGTTAATTAATTCTTTAAAACTTCTTTCTTGAAACCTGGTTATCATATTTCACATTGAATTGATGACTTAGTTGGTCAGACAGTAACTGACTCAACTCACTTTCTATCATTTTATACTTTCAAAGTATAATGAGCAAGTCTAAGGACATCTGATAGAAAGAACAGCTAGTAAACATGAATCTAACACTTATGTTAGAGGTAACAATTACTATGAGCTGGAAACCCTGTCAGGAAAACTCTTTGAATGAGTTTATCTGCACACAGGCAGTTATTTATAACTGAAAAACATTGGTTCTCACACAACCAGAGGTTGCTTTAAACCGAAATTTTGATTAAGTGTCTGTTATACACTTAATCCCTTCAAAATGGTTGAAAGCAGTATGATTTTTTTTTTCAATTCTAAAATCATATACATACTGCTAAGGCAAAAGTTTCTTAAAAGGATTTTAAAAAGAGACTCACAAAAACCATCCATTGATGGACCATGAGTCAAATGTCCAATGAATCACCTCTCATAGGAGTTAACACACCTAGAAGTGATGAGGGCAGCAACTTAAACTCTTAAGGAATTGATGGCTTCATGTACAACATTGTCTGAAAAAAAGTTCACATTGGTAGATCAGATAATGATGGGATGATGGTGAGAGATCTTCCAAACAGGGGAGGATAAAATGTTATTTGCTTCAGGGGAGGAAATAAAAGCCCAAGAAAGGAAGATTAACCAATGAAAGGGAGGAAAAGACAAGAGCATACAAGATGATGAAAATTCTATCTATTCAGAAGGGATGAAGCATTCCAAAGGAGAAAGTTCTATCTAGGTCAAACGAAGAAAAGTTTCAATTTCAGTTTACCACGTTTGTTCATCACTTGCAAAGGCATGCTGATAGATGATTTCACTTGTTGAAACAAGCATCCAAGATACACAGCACCATTGCCTCTTATAATTCCTCCATCCAAGGAAATTACACCATCTTTAGGTCAATGTTTGAAGACTAAAGATTAGTGTATTGATATTGTTAAAGTCAAAGATCAGAAAGCAAATGAGCTACTGAGAAAGATATTCAATCTCACAGAACAGAAGAAAGTTCAGATCAAGGGTCTGACTATGAAGTGTTTGAAAGATCTTCACAATCCATAATTTAATTCAGAAACATGTTGAAATGGATTCACATGTTTAGGGGAGGATTGTTGGGAATTAAATGTTCTGAAGATTAAGTATCAAGAATTACAAGTATTAACAGTTCCAACTGCTGAGAAGAATACTCTAACAGTTCTAACTGCTGGTGTATATCTTAGGACTGTTCAAGTTTTAACTAACCGTTCTAACTGGTAGTACAAAGAAGGGACTGCTAGTTGAGACTGCTGAGTGGATAATTGTCACATATACAACTGCTGGTTGGATAAGTATTGAAAAGATATTTGTGTACTAAAGTCAAGGATATACGGTAGATAATATCTTTTAGCAAAGTGATCAATATCAAGTTGTGTACTAAGATACATGTTGTATCTTATGTACTGACACACTCAAGATAAGTTAGCAAGTAGTTTATCAAGACTTTAAGCAATATTGTAAAGTTCTTCTTGGACTATAAAAGAAGATCTTAGACTAGATATTAGTGGTTGGTTGTTGTGTTAAAAATACTTAGAACTTTCATAACTGTTAGAACAAGAATAAACACAACAATATCACAAGATATAGAAACTTAAGATTCAAGGTTGTAACCCTAGTGATATCTCAAGATCACTCGTATTATTATCTTAATAATATTGAATCGTTTGGTGTTAATCTGTATTTGTTCATTGTCATATAACAAACACAATTTTTCCATTTCCATAACCATAATAACCTTCTAAGTGTGATTAAGTAGATTCCGCATACTTAATCATATAAACTCAATATATCATACACACAAAGTATAAAAGGTTTAACCACCTTAACCGTGTGTAGAATCCTAACAACTTCTTATTCAAGAAGTTCATATAGATTGCACATGCATGCATATATGAAGATCTATCATAACAAGCTTAGGGAACTTGTGATCTTCATTCATTGAAGGCTTCCTATCAATGGAAGTTCATTTAGATTAGACATTCATATCCAGTAGACATTTGTGTCTTGGATCATCATTGTAAACATCATTGCATCATCACAATCTAAACACCAAACTAGATTAGATGGTTTATGTGTTTGTGCCATAAAACACAAGGTTTTTATGTTGGGCCATAAAACATAACGGGAGTGGTTGTACCCTTGTAAAAGAACTCGACATCTAGCTTAGTGTCGAAAGTATTGTATAAGCGACGTCAGGTTGGTTCTACCTCGAACTATAACTCGGTATTTAGCTTTGTACTGGAAAAAATGTAAGCGCCGTTTGTAAGGTTTTCTCTGCCAAGAAGGGAGCTTGTTGATCTAGTGAAGTAACTTTCGAGTTGGGTACTCGGGGAGTGGAGTAGGGCGGAGAGGAGCTCCGTGACCAAACCATTATAAATCATCGTGTTCGGTTTGCATTTTCTTTTACTTACTGCTTTACTTTTATGTTTGCATTATGCGATTGCTTGTGTTGTGACTTGATAGTTATACTTGTGTGACACCTTGTTTTAATATATGCTAGTCATAAACTATAATTGACATCTTTTATATTACAACAAGCTTAATCGGATATTTGATACAACAAGTTTTAAGATTTTAAAACGGTAACGTATTCACCCCCCTCTACGTTTTCACAATTGGTATCAGAGCCAGGTTGCTCTTATTTTCAAAACAATTTGTTTTTAAAATAGAGTACGATCCATGTATCAAATTACCATTGAAATGGAATATAATATGAAAAATGTTTTGCTTAGGAACTTTGTTGTTAAATGTTACTTTGTATACAAGCTTGAAAAAGTCCTTGAAAAATAAAAGAAAAGACTTCTTAAAAGAATTGAGTGTCAAATTGTGTGCTTAAAGCAAATTTACGAAAAATACGGTTTTGAAAGGAGTGTTTGGGATAACTATAAATTTAGTTGAAAAATCCCTCCGCAAATAATTTGATAAGTCACATAAGTAGAAATGATGCTAAAATAGGAGATATTTATATATGTAAAGGAAACTAATCAAGCTTGGTATACATCGTCATATTTAAATACAAAATGACGAAAAGTATCTTTCCTTTTTTTAAGCTATGCTATATGACTACTTATTTTGGTTATTTGCATACATGTTGGTTTGCTTATTGAAAGTTGTGATTGCACTTGTTTATTTGTCAAGTGTCCTGCCATGATTTTTATTTGATTGTTTATCAATTTCTTGTTTGTACAAAATATGACATTTGCTAGATCTTGTGCACTAAGTTGGTAAATTGTTTTAGTATTACTTATAGACTTAGATATTTTTCTTTGCATATGTTATGTGAAAATCTTGCATAATTTACTTAGGAATGAGAACTAAGTAAAACTAGTTAAGTATCTTAAAAAGTGTTATCTTGCACAAACTCTTACCTAATAGTTCAAGTGTTAAAATGTGTCATTACCTTCAATGATTATCTAAACATATAGTATCTTTGAAAAAGGTGTTTGGTATATTTGCTTCTAACAATGATGTTTAATGCATGTGTCTTATCATAGGATAATAACTTAGCTTTGAATGATCATGTGAACTAACCGTGTCATGCAGGACGATAACATTTTGATGTTATCAATTTTCTAATCTCAAGCCACTGTTTGGCATAACTTCTATTATTAGTATGTTCATTATCCTCGGATTGATCTATATGCTTACATGTGTGAATACATGTTTTGTTGTTATTATTCAATCAAACTAATTAATTACACATGTTGTAGGAGAAACTACGGGATTTGAACAGGTTTCGGGGATTGAAAAATGCCCTCTGTTAAGAATTTTTGCTTGGTGGATCAGACAGAACCAAAAGTAGGGATCCGTGTGTTCAAAGTATTGGTTCCGCCGCAATTAGCTTGACGGATCAGACGGAACCAAATTCATGGTTCCGCCTGTGTTGTCATTTGGTTCAGCCAAATAATCAGCTGGATTTTTAAATTTTCGTTTTAATCTCGCACTCAAGATCACTCACTTTTATCACTAGGATTCTTTTCACTGATATTCACTCATATTAGGATCATGACATCTCACTTGCACCAATAGGATAATCATCTCTAAAATTTCATGAAAATGCTCCAAGGTACCTTTCTCCATAAAGGAAGGAACCCTGAAAATGGTTCCTTGCAATCCGTGGACCACTGAGTATTTGTGATCATTACACACATTCACTACATCCTCCCGCCCTTTACTCATCCATTAGCTAAATTTGTAAATTGACAACTCCCTAACAAATCCAGACTCATTGTTTGCAAAGATATCATAGATCACAAGACCAACTTATGACTGTAGACATTGTCTTTAAATATGTTGCCTTACTTGGTTAACATGTCATCTTTCAAAGACAATAAAGATTTACATCAAAGTCATAACTCACACTTAGGTTATAGATGTATTATCAAGTCTTGCTATCCTTGAATACTATCCAATCTCAACAAAGTAGGATTGATAACTTAAGTATTTCGTCCGAAATATTCAAGTAAATTTGACTTACGATTGTAGTCATTAAAAGTCATATCCCAAAGAATCAACAACCAAGTATTTTAACAACTTATGTTAAAACACTTATTCTATCACCTAAGAACACGTGTTCTTTCACCATCATCCCATCACATTCACCTCTGTGATATATCTCAGGCCCTAAACTTCAAATCATATCACCCATTAGTTGTACCAACCAATGGACCACAAGAATTAGTCTCCATCCTTGTTGTCTTCAACATTTATGAAACCCAAAGTACTCCTATAGTACAACAAACCCCTACAACACCACAATCCTTACCATCATTTGAATCCATTGAGTGCATTGCTCAAAAATCCCTTTGTCCAAACACTCATACCAAATCAAATGCACGATTAAACAAACTCAACCATACTTTACCACCTATAGGATTAGAACCTTCACCATCAAATGAGCATGATGCTCACATTCATTGTTTATCAATTTCCACCAGGTTTAAGTAGTACCACTCTCACAAGTTATCAAAATAATACTTTTTCGTTAAACTTCTGGAGAAGTTTCATTAAACCTTAAATCAACATTTTAACAATATATATTAAAATGCAATCTCAAAGCCAACCTCATGCACTCCAAGTGACAATGATTCTTGAGGAGTATACATAAGAAACTCGAGTGAATTCCTCTTGTCATCATCTAGTGAATATAATCTTGAAACCAAGTTTATTTAGGATAGGACTATCAAATTCAAACACTTTGGCTTCATATCTTCATTTAGGAAAACATTATGCCTAAGAAATCATGCGTTTAGTTTTCATCTTGTTAAAAGGATAATGTATATCCTATGCATCATTCTCTCCTTGCAACATGAACGGTTGTGTTACAAGAGATTTCATTACATCTCATTGGTAAATTTACTTAGATTTTTGTTCCAAAGAGCTTTCTTGAGATCGTTCTTAATTTAACATATTCTATTATCGCAATTGGATATTTTGCCTCGCCTTAGGAATATTAATCAAATATGTAGTAGATATGATTTTTCTTTTATTAGAATCACTTGCATCTCACATACATGTGTTGATTACATGTTTTTGTTTGATATAGTATCTTGATGTTATCATGATAACTATTTGATTAATAGTCAAATGTTTAAACCTTGAAAAGGTTTTGTCTGCATAGTTATACGTTTCGTGCTACTAAATGATAAAATGATTTGCATGATATTTTCATTCTTTTGTTGTATGATATTTCGCAAGATTAACATGTTTCTTGTTAACTCATGATATACCATTTCAATACATGTTGTTTTTTTTATATGATGTTTATATATCTGAAAGCTCT
Source organism: Artemisia tridentata subsp. tridentata (assembly GCA_021014915.2). NCBI lineage: Eukaryota > Viridiplantae > Streptophyta > Magnoliopsida > Asterales > Asteraceae > Artemisia > Artemisia tridentata. The sequence continues at coordinate 247,073,993 of CP139506.1, read as the reverse complement.
TGTATTTTATTGACATTCATTGAGTCTCTTCGTAGGATAGCCTACACGATGCATGCTCCAAAATGTTATAATGGTTTGCATGAAACTTTCATATTTTGTAACTTTGTCACACTATTTGTCTGCTACGTGTGTACTTATAATTTGTCAAAGTTCTTTTTGTAGGATAAACTTTTAGAAGTCGCCTTTTATTCTACAAATTAATCACATAGATCATTGTGTTAATTAATGGATAAGTATGCTTAAGTGACTAAGCCTAACATCAAAACAATTTCACAATGTAGTATCTCAAACAATGTCATATGATTATTTTTCTTGATGCTATGTGGTAACTTTTTGTCTAGTAGTCGAATATTTGTTTTTGTGTATATAAGATGTTATCTTATGATTTCTATCATATTCACATCTTTTGTCATTAACACTTTTTTTTATAGGTTGATAACAAATTATTTGTTATCTCACTTAGTTATGCCTATTTTGCATAATTGTAATCCCTTTATTGCTACGTAGATTAGTAACATGTTTATGGGACCCTTTTACTTGCATATAGTTTTTAAAGCTAATAGGATTAAGTTTCAGAGGTTTGGAATTTGTGTTTGCATATTTTTCAATCGACCTCTTTCCAAATCTCATTATTGCTTCCGCTTTCCTAAAAACATCTCCATCACCTTTTAGTTATAACTATACACCTCCCATGAGAAAACCACATGCCTCGTCATGCGATCATCTCGCATTGATAGAGAAGAGCTACGTAACTTCAAGGATGAAGTTCTTTGTATGCTAACCAACATCCGCAAAAACATTACTAAGCTCATCGCTTTCATTAACCTGCATCGTCATTCTTCATTCGATACATTACACATTATGTTGGATGTCCATCGATTAAGAGGGAGAGAAATTCATTCACATAATTGTCTTTTTTATATTAAAGAACACTTACTCATGTCCCTTACACCCTCAAATACCAACACATAGGTTCACACCATTCAGTTAAAATCAGTTCACAAAATCACAAGTGTTTCAAACCTTCTTAACCCAACATCACATGTTTGCACCAATACCTCGTCAAGTGAAAAACACATCATGTGTTAGACAAACCTCTTAAACGAGAACCATTGAATCTCCTTAGACTTGGAATAGGATTAGTGGAACCAAATCCATATAGATCTTAGCTCGAACCTTCGTTTGATAAAAAACGACAAAACACGACCAAATCAAATTCCTGTCACAAGGCACCCTATGATAAGATGGACGGAACCAAAAATTTGGTTCCGCCCAATCCGTGGGTACCTGGTTCAGTCCTTAAACTACTTAAAACAAACAACCCTCTCACAATCAACAAATCTAGGATTTTCTTTTTAACCTTAATCTTACAACTTCATTGTCTAGAACACCTTCATTGTCTAAAACACTATCATAGGATCTCATCCTTTTCATTCTTGATACATATCAAGCAAGTCATTGTCAGTGCAAATGATATATCAAAACCATCATTCTCAACACGTTGGTCAAAACAACACTCTCCCATTATATGATGTCATCCTCATATAGGTATCTAGTATTTCTAATTTTTGCATATGGAATTTTATTCCTAAGTGATCATTGTCTTCACTTCCTCTTAATTCCGTTCGAGCATATATTATGGCATGATACATCATCTTTGGTAGATGATAATGTCATAACCTTAACCGTTTTCAATACTCTTATAGCATTTGCTATACATACGAGTTTCCAAATTCATTAATAATTGCGTGCATCATAACCACCATCTTCCTTCACCTCTTTCACTAATCATCACCACCATGGATTAGCGAAAAACCTACTTGCATCAACCTTTAGTCATCTATCGAGTTATCACCACATAAATCCTACTAGTAAACCAACACCCACACTAGCACCACTCACTTTAACTCTTAACATTTCAACTTCATTTCATATCATCCTTCTAGGCATTATTTTGTAGGATTTTATCATATTATATTCTTGTGATTGTAATTCTTATTAGAAGATTACACCTTATAACATGTTTTGCTAAATGATCATGGTTCTCTAAGTTGACTTGTGATTATATCATGGATATATTGCATCATATATATACATCTTATTTTTCTTTGTCAAAAAGATGAAATATATTGCACTAATCCTTTCATTGTAGGTTCATCATCATCGTATTTAGCATACTCATCTAAGGATGAAATTTTGCATAGAATATTTTCCTTCTTTTATTATAGGTTCATCTTGACGCCCTAGAGCAAGGGGGAGCTTCCGTCAAGCATTTATAGAATGCATCATATACACGTATTGCTGTATATCACATACTCGTCCAAGGGCAAATATTGTTTTACACTAACCTTTATTTTGTAGCATTCTTCATCCTTGCATCATATACGTTGGTACCCTAGCAACGGGGAGTATTGTCCAAGGGGGAGCTATTCAAGCACTCAAAATCCTTGCATCATATACTTTGGCACCCTAACAAGGGGGAGTATTAACCAATGGGGAGCAACAGTCAAGGGGGAGCATGCACACATTCATAATAATTCTCATTCTTCGACACACCTTTGTGTTTCGACAAAAAAGAGGAGATAGTCCAACATAGCTTACCCACGTGTATTGTTTGCTATGGGCATTTTATTCATCATGCATTTCTCATATATTTTTTGTTTTATTGCACAACACTAACCTTGATGTAGGTTAAGACTCTAAATTTAATCCATGGATCCGCAAACAACCTAAGGGACGCAACAACCATAGGGGATTGGAGTAGAAAATTTAATTTCACTAGGGATGATGCAAGCTCGTCTTTTTCAGGGAGACATCGAGTTAACTCCAAGGACACACCCTTTTTGATTTGACAAAAGGGGGAGAAGAGTGTAAATAGAGACGGTAATGTAAATGGGAAAGGGGGAGAATTCAAGTTAACTCCAAGGACACACCCTTTTTGTTTCGACAAAAGGGGGAGAAGAGTGTAAACAGAGACGGTAATCTAAAGGGTAAAGGGGGAGAAGTAACTTTTTACATTTTACTATCTATCACGTTTACATATTTTTGTCATCATTAAAAAGGGGGAGATTGTTAGTGCAAACATTACGATATTTAATCTATACAGTCTCGTTTCTTTTGATTGATGACAAACATAAAACTTGGTACATACCATAAAATGTACAAGTTACTTGTAATCATATTTTGTCTCAACATACATTTAACGCCTCTCAACTTCTCAAGTCCTACTATGGTACAACACAGGTTCATACATGTTTGTTATGTGGCATTATGATCAAACCCTTAACAAATCATTTAGAATGTTAAAATACATTTAGAGTCATTAAATATTTTAAAAGGTTAACCATTCTACTTCGAACCTCATTTTACATTTTGCATATACAAGTACTTTTACTTGTACATCTTGTTTCCTAAGATTCATGTCAAAATACGATAAGTAAACTTTAGGTGTCAAACTAAGACAAATGTGTTTACTCATAAAAATGATGTTAAAGACATAATATCTTAAGTCCTATAATTGCATAAGTAGTTTAACATTCTTACTAACAAATAAACTAACATGGTACAACTTGGTAAACATATATTAGTTAAGCTAGTATATACATGCTATATATTCTTATACATTAACATATTACAGTTACGTTTTATGTCTTAATATGGAAAATGTACAATGACATCATGGCATGCATCACATTAGGAAATCTTGACGATCATATGAATATCTTAGATTGATCTTCACTCAAAGAATAGATATGGAAATATCTTGGTTAGATTTGGTGGAGATTTAGAAAGATAGTCTGTCAGGTTCCCACGGAACCAAACTCATACACGGACGGATCCCTCAAATTGGATCCGTCCCATCCGTGGGTGAATAATTCAGTTGGCTATAAATAATAGCCCATTGTTTACCCATATGTACACCACTTGAACATACATTCTCTCTACCCTTTTACATACACTTAGATCAGTAGATAATCATGTAGTAACATACATTAATCACCCTTATCATCATGATCATAATGTTACTAACTTTCATTATGTTGTAAGCATACTCCCGTAATGATCCTGTGAAGCAAGCTCAGAGATCTTGAGTCATCATCCACCACAAGCATAGCATACCTCCTGATCCACTAAAAGGCTTGGAGATCTTGCCTTCATCATCCACCAAAGCATACCAACATATGAAGATTCAAGGGCACTTGTCATCCTCATTGTTTGAAGACTTCTTATTCAAGAAGTTCATATAGATTGCACATGCATGCATATATGAAGATCTATCAAAAAAAGCTTAGGGAACTTGTTATCTTCATTCATTGAAGGCTTCCTATCAATGGAAGTTCATTTAGATTAGACATTCATATCCAGTAGACATTTGTGTCTTGGATCATCATTGTAAACATCATTGCATCATCACAATCTAAACACCAAACTAGATTAGATGGTTTATGTGTTTGTGCCATAAAACACAAGGTTTTTATGTTGGGCCATAAAACATAACGGGAGTGGTTGTACCCTTGTAAAAGAACTCGACATCTAGCTTAGTGTCGGAAATATTGTATAAGCGACGTCAGGTTGGTTCTACCTCGAACTAGAACTCGGTATTTAGCTTTGTACCGGAAAAAGTGTAAGCGACGTTTGTAAGGTTTTCTCCGCCGAGAAGGGAGCTTGTTGATCTAGTGAAGTAACTTTCGAGTTGGGTACTCGGGGAGTGGAGTAGGGCGGAGAGGAGCTCCGTGACCGAACCACTATAAATCATCGTGTTCGGTTTGCACTTTCTTTTACTTACTGCTTTACTTTTATGTTTGTATTATGTGATTGCCTCTGTTGTGACTTGATGGTTATACTTGTGTGATAACTTGCTTTTGTATATGCTAGTCATAAACTATAATTGAAATCTTCCATATTACAACAAGCTTAATCGGATATTTGATACAACAAGTTTTAAAATTTTAAAACGGTAACGTATTCACCCCTCTACGTTTTCACACGTTTAATACATTGAATCAAGGATTTGCATTCATTGCTCGAGCCTACAGCAAATTTGCAAACAAATCAAAAAATCGCCTTCGCAATCCATCTAATCCAAGGAATCAAGCTGTTATTCAAGGTGGACGAGTTGAAGTGCAGAATCGATCTAATGGACGTCAGATGGGAACTGGTGGTTATGCAGGGAATTCGGGAAATGGCCAAATGTCTAATGCTGCTAGTGGAAGTAGGAACAATTTTGGTGCTCCTCAGTGAAAGGTTGAAATCATTGAAACTGATAATACACAACCTGGGAATGAGGTGATCAGGTGCTACAACTGTAATGGCAAATGTCATTTGGCTAATGCATGTCCTAAACCAAGGGTCAAAGGCAGTAACTTTCACAAGCAAGAATTACTTCTAGCTCTCAAAGATGAAGCTGGAGGAACTTTCACTGACAACGAACAAAGGTTCATGGCCTCTGCTAATTCAGATGATGAAATGGAAGATCTGGATGCTAATGCAGCTGAGATGTTAATGGCAAACATGTAGGAACTTCACATGAGTGATACATGCCCAGTTTATGACACTGATGGCCTGCCTCAGGTACCTGATGCAAACACATTCCTCATACATGAAATAGCATCTCCATCTGCATCTGCACCCGACAAGGAGCAAATTATTCAAGATGATCCATTGTTACCTCTTTGAGACGATGATCAAATTAACTCAATAGTTACGTTTGATGATGACGATCAAATTAACACAGTTGTTACATTTGATGATGATGATCAAATTAACCCAGTTGTTACATTTGTTGATTCACTTGATGACTATAACAATGATCAACTTGAACAAATTGAAACTTCGCTCGGTCCAGATCCAGACCTTATGACCTTACCTATGACCACCCAATCCCAAGTTGAAAAATGAAATGAAATAAATGGTAACATAAAATCTAAGATTGCATCATTAACTGCAGAACTAAAGATCTGTAAAACTCAACTTAAATTTTTTGAAACACAAGCAAATCGAGAAAAAAGTTTTGAAGTTGCATTTCAAAATTCTTAAGTCAAAGAGCAAGAGTTACAACATCAAATGCGAGAATTAATAGTTTCCAACTATAAATTAGTTTCTAAATTAAAACAAGAAAAACTTGAGTTAAAACAACAAGTCGGACATTTTGCAACAGAACATTCAAAAAAAAATTTGGAGATGTCGGTTTTTCAAGCAACTTTTTCAGAATACAAACAAAAGTCAAGGAAATGAATTGATTCTCACGTTGATGAAATTGTTGAGTTCGAAAGAAAATTAGAGGAATTTCAAAAAGTTGTCTACAAAACTGGTGAGTCTGTCACAACAATACAAAAGTTCACTTTAAAATCAAATCCTAATGGTTCAAAATGTTTTGCTCTTGGTGACGATAAGCCACGTTTTCTACACATAGCTCTCAAAGAAAATCCAAAGTTATATAGTGCAGAACAATTGTTTGATGATTTTGTTGTTTGTGTTGTTGTATATAATTGTGAGAAAGAATGAGAACAAGAAGACGAGAGTCGATTGAAAATGAGCAAAAAGGAAATGGTTAAACCATTTGACTATTCAAAATTACCATCTATTCATGAAACTTTTGTTCCTCAAAAACAAAAAATAGAACAACCTTGGTATATTTCAGGAATTCATGAATCAACTTCTGATGTTGGTCCCGTCAAAACAGTGGCACAAATAAATGGCCCTTTACCATCATCTGGTGAAATTGAACCTTTACCAAATCTACCTAAACGATGTCTTGTACTTCGGTATTTTGATACGTTTATGGAAGATATCAAACTTTTGGAACAAGCAATTGAACGTAATTCTGAGATAAAAATTTCTACTTTTCAATCAGCTTATGCAAAAGAACAAAGACAGATTTTCCAAACACATTTTTTACCTCATGTCCAACATTTGCGACTTTGTGCAACCCACTGGGAACGGGGACTACAAAATGAAGTATCATCTATGATGAACATTTTCAAAACAACAAAAAACTCGATTTCAAAATGACAACGTCAAAACAAAATTCTTCAAAAAGAAGTAGATCGACTCTTGGAAGATGTTTTGAGTTCTGATATTATATATGTGTTTATGAATTCTGTTTATTTGTCATGCAATTCCATGATCATAATCGACCACAATGCTGAAAATGATACGTCAAGACACGAGATTGAGATTTTAAAAGCAGAAAATGAGAGAATCATGACTCATAATGATGATGTTGAAACAAAACTTTCACTCCAGATTTCTCAACTTCAAAAGAAACTTCAATGGTGTCAAGCTCAAAGTCTTTGAACTCGAATTGCAACATCAAAAAGAAAACATGTCTTTTCAAAACAATCAAACATCCAAAGTTGAAAATCTTGATGATGAAAATGCTGTTTTAAAGTGTCAAGCTTTCAAATATGAAAAAGAAATTGAGCATTTAAAAGATGAGTATAAAACAATTTATGATTCTTTGAAAAAGACACGTACTCAACTTTTGAAAGAAAATGATGAATTTCGACAAAATTGAAATGACATCGTTTGTTTAAATAGAGAACTCGATGCAAAATTACAGAATCAACAATTCATCATTAGTGAGTTAGAAGAGAAATACGTACACTTAACAAAGGGAAATTAGGAAACACAAACGTAATCGCACCAAGAATGTACAAAATCGAAACATCATCTAGGAAAACAGATACCAAGCAAATTCAGCCCACTAATTTGAATGCTTCCACTTCTACAGGACTAGAAGCCACTACTAGCGTTAGCAGATCACAGTGTAAGAGCACCAGAAAGAAGAATAGGATCTGGAAACGTGGGAGCGGACCTCTAGAATAGAATGAAGTAGAAGATCATCTTAGGACTTTGAATAAAACACATGTTGCATCTGATTTAGGTTCGAACTTAAAAACTTGTAATTCTGATATCAATGTAACGAATGCTCGGTCATTGAACGTTTCTAATGTCAATGCTTCTTGTATCTTTTGTCGTAAAAGTATGATGTTTGGTACTCATGACCGGTTTGTTGCTAATTCTCTCTTATTATGCACTAGAAAACATACTAATGGCATTCTTTCTTGGCCCACTATAACTTCTAAGTCTGCGTTAGGAAAAGAGCCAAAAGTAGTTTCTAAATCTGCCTTAAGTGATCCCATAGTCGAAAACACAAGCCCTAAGAAAATGGATTCACCTAGTGCCTTCACTAAGACGAAAGCCCAAAGTAGTTGGATATGACAAAAATGGTTACAGTATACACCTAGTGTTAAGTGGTTACCTAAATCTAGAAACATGTGTACTTCTACTATAACGGAACCCATTGATTCTACGGGTTCCAATTTTATCTCTATTCCATCTTCGTCGTCTTCATGTGATGCAGGTGATCCAAATTGTACTCTGGATTGTTGATAGCGGATTTACCCGACATATGACAGGAAACCTTAAACTGCTCATTAATTTTGTTTCTAAGTTCATTGGTACTGTCAGATTCGGGAACGATCATTTTGCTGCTATCATGGACTATGGAGATTATGTAAATGGTAACATCAAAATTAGTCGTGTATATTACGTCGAAGGCCTTGGTCACAACCTTTTCTCAGTCGGTCAATTCTGTGATGGGAATTTGGAAGTAGCATTTAGGGAGAAAACATGTTTCGTCCATGATTTACAAGGAAATGATCTGATGTCGGGCACTCGAGGAACTAATCTTTAAACAATCTCCATGTCTGATATGATTCCTTCCTCTCTAATCTGTCTGCTTTTTAAAGCAACTTCGACAAAATAATGGTTATGGCACAAACGACTTTCTCACTTAAACTTCAAAACCATGACGGAACTTGCACGCCACAAACTTGTTGACAGTCTTCCAAGATTTCATTACTCCAAGGATCACTTATGTCCTGTATGTGAACAAGGGAAGAGCACTCGTGCACACTTTCCTCCAAAAGCTGAACACAATACCGATCACGTACTTCATCTTCTTCATATGGATCTATGTGGCCTAATGCGCGTGCAGACGATCAATGGCAAACGCTACATTCTTTTAATTGTTGATGATTACTCTAGATGGAATTGGGTGTATTTTCTTCGAAGTAAAGATCAAGCTCCTTACATGATTATTACCTTTCTTACGAAAATTCAAGTTCAGCTTCGCAAAACGGTCAAAAAAGTTAAAACAGACAACGGAACTGATTTCAAGAATCAGACTCGTCGCGGTTACTTTGAGAAAGTGGGAATTGAACATCAAACATCTATTGCAAGAAGCCCAGAATAGAATGGAGTAGTTGAAATATGAAACATGACGTTAGTGGAAGCTGCAAGAACGATGCTTATTAGTGCTCAATTACCTGATTACTTATGGGTGGAAGCCGTCTCGACTGCATGTTACACTCAAAACTGTTCTGTGATTACCAAACGCCACAACAAAACACCTTATGAGCTTGTCCATAGGAGAAAACCGAATATCAGACACTTTCATGTATTTGGTGCCCTTTTCTATCCAAATAATGATCGTGATGACCTTGGAAAACTCAAAAAGAAAAAGTAGCCATCGGTGTGTTCGTTGGATACTGTGAAAATTCAAAAGGCTTTCGAATTTGGAATCGTCGCAATAGAGAAATCATGAAAAGCATTCATGCTAATTTCGATGAGCTTACAGAAATGGCTTCTGAGCAAAAAAGCTTAGGACCCGCAACCAACCGTTTAAACTTCCCTGAAACATCAGCTGCACCATCACCCATATTCACTCGTCAACAATTTGAAACTTTGTTTGCTCCTCTGTTCAATGAGACAACCGAAAGGTGTGCTCCAGATTTATCAACTGTTTACGCTGCACAACCTAATAATATTCCACTACCTGATACACCTGAACCGACAACAACTACCGTTGCCACAGATGGACCTCTACTTGACTCTCCAACAACAGAAGAACAAACCACTTCCATCACCAATGATGCAGCTGAAAATAAACAAGAACAACAAGTACCCACACCTGCAGATTATGACGGAAATGCCTTCTTTAATCCATTTGCTCCGGCTCCCTCTGTTCCTGGTATTGCAGAGTCGTCAACCCGCAACTTGGATCCGTCTAATATGCACACCTTTTATCAACATTGCCCTTCAACGCATAAATGGACAAGAAATCACCCCTTAGTAAATGTGATTGGTAATCCTTAAAATCCAGTCATGACAAGACAACGACTTCACACAGATGCTGAACATTGTGTTTATGCTCTTACCGTCAGTCAAGCTGAACCAAAGAACATTAAAGAAGCAATGACGTATGACAATTGGATTGAATCCATGCAAGAAGAACTTGATCAATTCAAGCATCTCGAAGTCTGGGAATTAGTTGAAAGACCAGATGGAGTCTATGTCGTCGGACTTAAATGGATTTGGAAAATCAAACTTGATGCTGATGGAACAGTGATGTAACTAATCACGTATGGTTGCTAAAGTTACAGCCAAGAAGAAGGAATTGATTTTGAAGAATCCTTTGCACTAGTAGCTAGACTTGAAGTTGTACGAATGTTTCTGGCATATGTTGCCCACAAGAACATCATCATTTATTAAATGGACGTGAAAACTGCATTTCGGAATGGTCAACTCCTCGAAGAAGTGTATTTCACTCAACCAGGGGGATTCATTGATCTAGATCATCCAAATCATGTGTATAGACTCAAGAAAGCCCTTTACGGCCTTAAACAAGCCCCAAAGGCATGGTACGATAAACTGCCTTCATTCTGAATTGCTAATCACTTTACCAAAGGATCAGTTGATCCAACATTGTTTATTCAAAGACACGGGGAGGACATTTTGATTGTTCAAATTTATGTCGATGACATCATTTTTGGATCAACAAAGAAAAAATATTTAGTCGCTTTTGCCAAATTAATGAAACAAAACTTGGAAATGTCCATAATGGGTGAACTAAAGTTCTTCTTAGGACTCCAAGTTCATCAATCCCCCCGTGGTATTTTTCTAAACCAGTCCAAATATGCTCTTGAAATTCTAAAGAAACATGGTATGACCAGTTGTGATACTTATAAAACTCCCATGTCTGCCTCTTCACAAAAGTTGGATGCTGATTTACATGGGACACCAGTTGACCTACCAAATACCGAAGTATTATTGGGTCTCTCATGTATCTAACATCTAACAGACCAGACATAGTATTTGCAGTATATCTTTGCTCCCGCTATCAGTCAAATCCAACTGAAAGACACATCTCTAAGGCTAAAAGAATCCTTCGATACATAAAGGGAACCATTCACTTGGGAATCTGGTTTCCGAAGGATTCTGGTTTTGAACTAATAGTTTTTTCAGATGCTGCTCATGCAGGTTGTTTAGATACACGAAAAAGTACTCATGGTGGTGTTTAGTTTATAGGAGACAAACTTGTATCTTGGCAGTCAAAGAAGCAGGATTTCACTTCATTGTCCTCAATAGAAGCATAATACGTTGCCATGTCAACATGTTGTGCTTAAGTCATTTGGATGAGATTACAACTGATGGACTACGGTTACGTATTTGATAATATCCCGATGTATTGTGACTCAAAGAGTGCAATTGCCATCTCCTGAAACACGGTTCAACATTCAAAATCAAAGCATATCGCTCTCAGATATCATTTTATCAAGGAACATGTTTAAAAGGGTGCAATTGAATTATATTTTGTGGGTACCGAATACTAGTTGGCAGACTTATTCACCAAAGCCTTGCCTCATGCAAAATTTGTGAAATTAGTTCATCAAATTGGTATGCGGTGTTTGACTCCAGACGATCTGGAAAACTTTCTTAAACATACTTGACAAAGTCAAACATCAAAACATTTTATAAATATTTTATCAAAAGAAAAGTACAAAAATATAAAACTTTCAAAAAAAAAAAAAAAAAAAAAAAAGAAAAGAAAAAGGTTTTACAATTTTCTCTTATTTCATGTTTTATTTATTTTTATTTTTTATCAAAAAATTAAAAAATGCAAGTACAAAATTTCCAATCAACACCTTGTTCACTTAAACAAATAAACAAATTTCCTAATTTTCCCGAACAAGTGTTGAGGGGGATTATGAAATCCATATCTTAAAATTCCTTTTTAAAATTTGTATTTGCATATTTCCAAAATGATGTTGTTTGTAAAATGTGTTGGTAAAACTATCCTCGTAATACTCTCCTTGATCCTAAAATGCTTTCTTTTATCCTAAGTCGAGGGGGAGTATGAAAAGTTGTTCTTGCCAAAGTTTATTGTGCCAAATTTTTTGTGAATTGAGGGATTAACTGTGCAAATGTTGTCGTTAAGGGACTAAAAATGACAAATTTTGAAAGTTAAATTATTAACAAAAACAAAACATTCACTGCATTTACTGCAATTGTAAAACTCATTTATTACTTCACCCACCAAGATCGACGTTCCAAGATCATTTGACAAATCCAAGCATCCAATCTCAAATCTCTAAGTTGTTTTATGATCATTGTGCGAATACAAGAGATGGTTTTTAATCTTTCAACGATCCAACGGCCAAATCGTTCTATTTTTTGATTTTAAAAGTTAGGGTTTATGTCAATTTAGGGGAAATCGTTTGGATGTGTTTGTGATTAATGTTTGTGGTGGGAAACGTTTTAAATCAAGTTATGAACATGTCTCAAACCTTTAATTGCACCTAGAAAAATGATTGAGTGAATTTTTGAAATTAGGGTTTTTGGTCGAATTGGGGATTTTTGATTGAAAGCGTTTTTGTTTAAATAAAGTGGTGGGTTTTGTTCGGAATAGCCCGTAGATCACTTGACCTAAATGAATTTTAACAATAAAATGATTTGAGTGGTATTCGATTAAAAATTGTTCATGTGATTTTTGAATAAACATGAATGTGTGTGAGATAACGTTTGATATGATGCAGTTGTGTTTAAATGGGTACTAGGAATTTCCTGGAATTAGTAAAACTTGGTTTAGATCTGTTTTGAAACATATTAGAAAATTTTGTGTTCATGAAACTTTCAAATATGTGGTCTAATGTCTGTGAATAGGTTAAGTGTTATTAGATATGATGTTTAGGTTATTTAGAATGGTTTGTAACATTTGGTCATTGCTTGAATTCACTGGATAAGGAGTTTGAAATTTACATCGTTCGAGAAAGTATGTCAACTGTTGGTCGAAATTTCTTGTACAAGAAATTTTCGAGTATGTTTGAAACTTTCGAACATGGCTGAAAAGTTTCGAACAAGTATGAAAACTTTCGAGCAAATTCAAAAGTTTCGAACAAGTGTGAAACTTTTGAGCAACTCTAAAAGTTTCGAACAAGTTGGAAACTTTTGTGCAACTCTAAAAGTTTCGAACAAGTTGGAAACTTTCAAGCAACCATGAAAATTTACGAACAAGCATGAAAGTTTCGAGTAACACAATATCACAAAGTTTCGAACAAGCCTTTCTAATAACTTATATATATGGTCATTTCATGGACTTTAAGGACTTAGACCATAATCATTGGACATTAAGACTTTAAATAACTTAACATGAATGAGTTTAAGTCATACCTTATTTACAACCAAGTTTAGATAACCTAAGTATTCATTAAAGGAATAAAGTCAGTAATTCAAATTAACTCAATGTGATAACACTTTAACATTTCTGAATGTTTGTTTTATGATTGTTTCCTTTCAGAATACAATGGTTGAACAAAGTGAGAATGCTCCTGCACAACCACTTCCCAGACTCAACCTGGAAGACATAGTTCCTGAAGACTACAAAGTAGTAATTGGCAAGAACAATGCAAGGGTTCATTTCAACAATCTCAGGATCACTGAACAATCTTGCCGAATCATCAAAGACATTCTGTTGATACACCCTTGCAAGGATATGCTAGACAAATCAGCTTCGATTCCTACCTTCTATCTTCACCAATTCTGGCATACAACAATTGTCAATCTGGACAACAATTCTTTCACAGTAACATTAGACAGACAAGATTACACAATCAATGTCGAGTTGCTACGTGAAGTACTTCTTCTGCCAAGACCAAAGCAGGCTTATGCTCCCATACCCTCAGAAATTGAAATCTTGGACTTTCTTATTGACATTGGGTATGATGTTCAAGATGACACACCATTGACCAAACACTCCAAGTTTGATGTGAATTACCCGCCACAACCTTGGAGAACCTTCTACCTGATCATCGTTCGCTCTGTTGCTGGAAAGCAAAGTGGTCATGAACACCCCCGCATACAACACCTTCAAATATTCTGGGGTATGGTCAACATGAAGATGATGGATTTTGCTCAACCTATATTGGAAGACATGATCTTTCAACTTCAAACCAAACGAGGCATGACTAAGATTCCGTTCGTTCGATTCACCAAGATATTGATTGCCAACTTATGTGCAAATCATGATGATTTCCAAAATCGTCTCCTTGATGAAAATGAAGACGTTCACAGTGTTCAAGATGATCTCAAGGTTGACTTGGTGAAAACTCTTACCTCCAGCACACGGAAACTGTGTAAAAGGCTTCCTGACCTTCTACTTCCTGAACAGATTACTCGAACCGCCAATTATCGAAGATACGATGCGGCATATTTGTTCGATGAGAAATGCGAGTCTGTTTTGTCCACTTTCTCCATCCCCCTCTAGAAAAATGAAAAAAAAGGTAATGGAATGACTTCTTATTCCCGTGTTTGATCTCTTCCATCGCGGCCTCGCTCCTTGTCACCTATGTCAAAGGAAATATTGGATTCACTCAGGAAGACTCTCAATCACCTCAAGTGAAGACAAAAAGTCAAAAGACAAAGACGACAAGTAAAACTGGAAGCACTACCAACACAACAAAACAAAAGAAACCTGCACTACCAAATCCTATGAAAAGAAATGTGCCTGTGCAAGTAGCTCATCCTGAGTCATCATCCGGGAAAGAACCAGAAGATGAAGGTGAATCAGATTCTAACACTAAATCAGATGAAGAAGCAGTTTTCTACAAGGAAGACGTAGCAACCAAACTGGCAATGGAAAAGTGCTTAGAGACGCTGGAGACGGATGAAGAAAGAAGGAAATAAAATCTGAACCGGGATGTCGACAAAGAACTCGATGATTATGAAGATGATTATGATGTCAACATGGACAATACTTTTGTAAACCCTCCATCTCCTCCGGTTAATCAACCCTGTAGCAACGTAGAGGGGAGGGGTGAATCCGTTTCTTTTTAAAACTTAAAATATTTCGTATCAAATTCCCGATCAAGTGTGACTAAATATAAATAGTGGTTATGTCACTTATAACAAATATATATGTCACGTAATTACAAGTATACAAGTAATCACATAAACATAAGCATAACACGAGGTTTAAAAGTATTAAGCTACTTCTGATTGCACTGGGGACGGTCCTCAATATGTACGGACGGTCCCATATATATTTGGGACCACCACCCTAATTAAGGGACCGCCGTTAGTGGCGAGTTTACGACATGTGATGAAGTTTAAATATGTTTTGTATTTTTAAGTTAAATAGTTAATATCACAAGCATACACAAAACAAGCCACACAAACCTAAAAGTAATGCAAGTATAAATGTAAAGGTAAATGCAAGAATAGAAAGTAAAGAGATGAGAAGAGAAAATGCAAATTGGACACGATTATTTATAGTGGTTCGGCACGAAGCACCTCTTCGCCCTACTCCACTCCCCGAGTACCACACTCGAGAGTTACTTCACTAGTCAACAAGCTCCATTATTGCGGAACAAACTAAACACGATGATTTATAGTGGTTCGGCACAAAGAAGTATTAAATATTTTAAGGTGTCATATTTTAACACTTGAACCTTTGGAGAGATAATTGTGTAAGACAATTATTTTCGACAAACATGATTAATCAACTTAGTCTACATATCTAAGTGAGTTATTAAAACATTTTAAGATAAGCAAGCAATCAAAAACACATAAGCAAGTAAGCTAATCTATATCCAATGCAATAACAATTTAGCATAACACACATAAAGATATTCGCAATCACTTTGTATGTTAGATACAACAATGTATACTTGCTTGATTTTGTTTCAAAAATAATTTTCCTCCCCATTTCAAAAATTAATTAAGATTGATATTTGGAAAAGACAAGAACACCATTTTTTTCAAAATTCATTTACTAGAAATGTCCGACTTGCGAGAAAGAGCAAAAAGCTAGTTTTACGTTAAAATGTGACACATGGTTTTGACTACTATGTAGCAATTTGCATTTGTGACTTAATTAAGTTTGGAATCAATACTTGGAAGTATTTTTAAATGAAAGTAGATTCAATTACCTTTAAAATGGCGGGTGGCACGACTCCTACGGACTTACGGTTGATTTTATATGAATTTTTAAAATTGACACCATTCTAGTGAAGGTCCCTTAAATACTGACGGTCCCATAAATATTTAAGGGACCATCCACATATTTGGGACCGTCACCATTAAAAAAAACACGTTTTTCGTGTATAAATTCATTTAGTCACTTTCAAAATCTTTTGAAAAGTTTTACCTTCAAGAAAGTATACGAAGTGCATTTAACCAACAAAACTAGTACGAATAAAACAACAAAGCATTTAAGCACAAATTTAGCAACTAAACACTTTTCATATTTAATCCCTCTTAAAGAGAAATTTGATATATGGACCGTACTCTATTTTAAAAACCATTTGTTTTGAAAACTAGAGCGATGTGGCTCGGATAACAATTATAGAAACATAGAGGGGAGGGGTGAATGCGTTTCTTTTTAAAACTTAAAATATTTCATATCAAATTTCCGACCAAGTGTGACTAAATATGAATAGTGGTTATGTCACTCATAACAAATATATATGTCACGTAATTACAAGTATACAAGTAATCGCATAAACATACGCATAACACGAGGTTTAAAAGTATTAAGCTACTTCTGATTGCACTGGGGACGGTCCTCAATATGTACAGACGGTCCCGTATATATTTGGTATCGCTGCCATAATTAAGGGACCACCGTCAGTGGCGAGTTTACGACATGTGATGAAGTTTAAATATGTTTTGCATTTTTAAGTTAACTAGTTAATATCACATGCATACACACAACAAGCCACACAAACCTAAAAGTAATGCAAGTATAAATGTAAAGGTAAATGCAAGAATAGAAAGTAAAAAGATGAGAAGAAAAAACGCAAACTGGACATGATGATTTATAGTGGTTCGGCAAAAAGCACCTTTTCGCCCTACTCCACTCCTCGAGTACCACACTCGAGAGTTACTTCACTAGTCAACAAGCTCCATTATGGTGGAACAAACCGTACACTAAAGCTTACACCTATTTAACGACACTAAGCGGAGTGTCGAACCTTAATCCCAGCTAGAACCAATCTTCCAACAAACCCACGTGGCTACACGAACAAGCACTCTTGTCCACTTGGATTTATATACAATCCAAGTCTTCACACGGACGATTACCACATCCAAATCTTTATACGGAAGATCACCCTGTCCACTTGAATCATCACCTGATCCAAGTCTTCACGGACCTTCACCCAGTCCTAGTTGTAACACCGCCAATTTCGTGATACGCAGCGAAATTCAAATTGGGTGTTACTCGACGGCACAACAGTTAGAACAATAGAAAACGAACTCTAATGGAGTTATTTTTAAAACATTTATCATTTGATTTATATAAATATCAGATTTTACAAAAATGAGGTCCCAGTAGTTTCACGGTTTACATAAATAAGTTTTCGAATGATAATAAAATTTATAGCCTTCTTGAGTATCCGTGCTCCTCCGTGCAAGCCTCGATCATTATGGACCTGAGATAAACATGCTAAAAATGTCAACACAAAGGTTGGTGAGTTCACAGAGTTTATTTAAATAACAATGGCACACAAGATTTCATATTTTAAACGAATATTGTACAACATACAAAGTCAAAATCAGTTTATTATTGCACTAAGCTCATGACACCAACGCCTTAACACAACATCAATTATAGTGCATCTGGTTACCTAACCGGCTAACACATATGGAATATAATTGATTTGCCCTACAGGTATCTTGCCAAATACCTCACATCTTCAAATATAGTCCGTCTGGTTACCTACCCGGATAACACAAACGGGATTCGTCAATCCCATAGACCTATTCACAATATTCGCGCCTACACTTAAGTAATTAATGGTTCATTATAAACAGGGACTTAATTGGCAATAAAGGTACTTAGTCAATAATAAACACATGCAATTCTGCATACAGTTTTATAACACTTGTGTCCGCAAAAACATAACATGTATCTCCCCCAAGGGTTTATAAAGCAGTAAAGAAAATGGGGCTACAAACTCACCATGAGTTATTGATGCTTAGTGAGTAGTGCAAGTAATGGTCGTGTCGTGAAAATCTCTACGAGCAACCTATAATATGGTATCGTGTCTTAGTTTATGAAAAGCATAAACGAGCCTATATATGTCATTTATATTGGTCATGATGCTTTATATGGCAGTTTTGTGTACGTCGTCTTATAAAAATGGTTTTATGAAACATTTATAGTCTATTTATCTCATACTACCGTTCGGGCCATCATAATTCGGAGGTCACAGAGTAAACTTTCGAGGAGCTAGGACACTTTAAATCATCAATCTAGCAACTCGTCGATCCGTTTTACCCAAATGAAGCCCCTCACATGAAGTTCCCTAGTTTTGTAGTGCTCGATGTGAAAAATATAAGTTTTGCTTGTTTGAACCGTACATGAGCTTTTGCCGTAAAGTAAAATGAAAGTTTATGAAGTCCATAGGTTGTTTGGTTATGATTAGGAAATCATATGGTTATTACAAGTTATGAGTATAGTTTCATGAGCTATTGAAGTCGGGAAAAGGTCCTTTTGTGAATTTGTTTGGTATATGTTTTGGTTTGCCAAGGCTAAGGCTTTGGCTAATGGTCTCGGCTTTAGGAAGCCTTGAGGCCTTAGCCGTGGCTTTGGTCTCGGCTGCCAAGGCCTTGAGACTTCAGCCTTGGCCTTAGCCGCGGCTGCAGTCTCGGCCTAAGGCCTTTAGGCCCTTTGGTTTGCCTTAGCCGTGCGGCTAAATATATAGTTATATGGTTATATAAAATCTGCTAATATTTGGACAAAAATAGCCTTCGTTTTGCGGTTACCGGACCGTGCCTTTGATTTTTCGAAGAAAACATCGTTTCGAACAACTTTCATGTTTTAACTTTTTGATGAATCGGACCAAAAGTGCCTCAAAAATCATGTTTTTAATTTTGTTACAGAAAGGTTTGCAGTTTTTCAGTTTCGGGTTTTTGGTAACTTTATTTGGCCGTATCTTTTGACTCGTGTGTCCGTTTCGGGTGATTCAAGTTGCTATGGTTTCATTTTAACCTTATCTACAACAATATATAAATTAACAAGTCTATATGTGGTCGGTTTTGCGACAAAATTACAAATAAGTTCATTAGTTTACACTAGTTAACATAATATAGCATAAAATGATTTATAAGTTTTAACTTGTTTTTATAAACTTGTACATCATGAGCATAAACTAGGGCTTAAAAAGGTTGGTTTTTGGAAAGAAACTAGAACAAGTAACAAACTTCACCCTAGAACTCTTCTTCTTCTCTTGTGAGTTTGTGCTAGTCTTTAGTTACTTAAGTGTCTTTAAACTCAAGAATACCACTAAAGAGAGCAAGTAGTTGTTGTAGCTTTGGAAGGACCTCAATACTTGAATATTTCTTGAAGTAAGAAAGCAAAAGAGACTGTGTTTGTGTTTGTGTGTGTGGCGTCAAAATGGGGGGGGGGGGGGGAGAGGGGTTTTTATAACCTCTTGAGGAGGTGCAATAGTATGTGACTCACAAGACTTGCTAGCTAAGGTTTGCAAGGTGTGATGATCTTAGGTTAGTTTGAATAAGATCAAGCCATTTGGTCTTAAGTAGCCAAATTGGTTACTTCCTCTTGTGTGAAGAAGCCATTTGGCCTTGAGTAGTCAATTTGATTACTTCCTCTTGTGTAAAAGATAAGATTAGTGACTAAATGTGTCAGGATTAGGACATGTGTGTAGTGGTGTATCACCAAGACATTATGTCTTGGTGCTCTTTCATTTTATACTCCCCACATAGGAGAAGGAGGGGGAAAATGAGGTGGATATTAAGAAAACTAAATGTCTCCTTGTCTAGTATTTAGTGTAGTTTTGATCTCGGGAATTATTTGTCTTTGAGTAAATAAATTATGAAACTTAAAACCGGACGAGGTAAAAATATAAGACGCATGAAAATGTCATAACTTAATTAATACACTAAATCTTAGTATATTAATTAGGTGATAAATTTCACTAAACGAGTGGTCTTTGTAGCAATCGTAGAAATATAATTCATACATTGTTTCCATAAAAAAAATGTAACTCGAAAAATATTTACTAATTAAAATATTTAAATGACGTAATAATTTGAATGGTGATGTCAAAATTTGAGAAAGGTTACACTAGTCTTCACAAGGACGATCACCCCGTCCCAATCTTCACATGGACGATCACCCCGTCCTAATCTATACACAGACGATCACCCCGTCTTAACAAACTATTACAAGGACTACACACTTTGTCCTAATCTACACAATCATCCACAGGCTTATACTTTGTCTGGATTTACATTTAGACACCTAATCACGACTTACACACAAGTCGGATACACTAATGTACAAATGAGAGAGTTTGGAGGAAGAAGAGAAACGTAACACAAGTTACGTGTGTGTGTGTGTGTGTGTGTATGTGTGGACTACATTATAACACTTCGATTCTTGATGACTTCGAGTGTTCTTCTCTTGCACTTGAGATAGAGGATGACGGGATCACTTATAAACACATACCAAAGAGTTATAGTGATCAAAGAAGGAGGAGGAAGAAAGAACAGAATATTTTTGTGCAAAGAGGATTAGTTTTTCTGGGTGAAACAGTTCAGTATTTATAGCCACCAGGAGGAGCGGGGGACAGTCCCTTAAAGTTGGACGGTCCTTTTTATATAAGGGACTGTTTGCCCATTTACGGGACCGTCTCAACATACGCTCCTATTTTTGTCCTGATGTGGTGAAACTTTATCTAGTGAAAAACTTATCTGGTTTAGGCGGGAAAAATGGCTGTTGGAAGATTTGAAATTCAAATTTATTTTCTTGAATAAAACATTTCTTTTTAATTACAAAAATACTTTTGTAAAAATGTTGTCACAAAACAAATGTGAAGTTTAGGAAAAATAAATTCTTTGATCACTTAACTAAGTTGGTATGGTGTTTGTTCTTACCTGAAGTGATGTCGACTTGAGCCGTCGAGAGATGTTGATGCGTTCTAGCATTGATGATTTGTGTAAACGAGTAACTTGTTCACTTCACGTTATGTATTATAAGTTACATGTTTGTCATCATTAAAACATTAAGACATTGTATAGATTAAACGTTGTAACGTTTGCACTAACAAACCCGACAAGGATGGGGGTGACAACACCATCATTCAACATCTTCCGTTTAATCGACCCGGTGAGGGTGAAAGTACTTCCAAGATCATCTCTTCTGATCCGGTTAATCAACCTGGTAATGATGATGATGACTATGAAGAACAGAATGATGATGACATGGAGAACATGTTGATTGATGATGAAACGGTACGAAAAGCTGCTGAAGAATTGGAGTTGGAAAAGAAAGCTAAAGAAGCGGAAGAAATGAAGAGAAAAGAACAGGAGGATGCAGAGTTAGCTGCAAATCCTGAACGAGAAAAATTACTTAAGGAAGCTGACACATACATCTAAGACAATCCTGATCACAATCCTGACACTTCTCCACCAACCTCCCCAAAACATAAAGCCATCACTAAAGACACCTCAGCAATTCATACATCATCAATTCATTCATCACCTACACAAACACAAACAACATCAACAAGCAAGTCTATCAAGAAACCCAATAACCCACTGGTATCTCAAGCGTCATCGAAAGTGAAGCAAGCTGTAAAGTAAGCTCATTTGAAGGAAGGAAACAAGCTTCAAGACCAACTGGAAATGTTAAACAACATGGTAACTGGATTGACCGAACAAGTAACTAAGCTACAAGGAACTAAAAAACAAGTAGATGAATGCTTGTCAAAAGATGTCCAAGATGAGATGGATAAACTAATCAAGAACTACACTGAAGACTATTTGAAGACAAATCTTGTCAAAGTTACTTCAAAAGAGTTGAAGCATCAGATCAAACCACTGAGAGAGCAACTCAAGCCAATCATCGAAAAAATCATCAATGAAGTGATCTCTTCAAATCCTCTCACACTTCACACTGTTCCAAAGCCGAAGGAGCTAACATTTGAAAAACTTCAGATTCAATTGTTCCGCTGATACGAGTAAACGACCAAGATAAGACAAAGGCCTTGATCCGAACTCACAAGCGCAAAGAAACAAGGAAATGTCGGTGGTTCTTCTTCTCAACACAAGAAACCAGTCATTCCGTCAGCAACTACAACAATAACCAAGTCCCCACCAAAGGCATAAGGATCTGGGCCAACAGCAACAGAACATCACTTTGAGTACACTGAAGAGGACGACTTCGAACAAACTTAATATCGACCAGAGTCTCCACCGACGTCAAAGGATAAATAGTCTAAGAAAGATAAGCAGACAAAAGGCAAATAGCCAAAGGTTGTCTCATGGATTGAAGATAACACGACTGAGGGAAATGAGTGGTTTGGTACACTCATTAGTGCTCAACCTTACATCAACGATGACTCAATGCTTGAAGGACGCACACTTGAGTTCACTAAAAAGCTCAAACATGATCAACGCGTCAAAAAGCTTACAAAAGGAGAACTTCATCGAATAAAGAATGACGTGTTCAAATTGTTCAAAGATCGGTCCTCGAGTGCAGCTGAACTGGAATATCACTTGGAAAACATTGCACGTGCAATGTCAAATGATATGAGCTGGATGAATCCTGAATTCAACATTGATTTTACCTCGAAGCAGAAAGGACCATACTTTACAGACTGGACAAACCCTTTTCCAGTAGTTGGAACTTCCGATCATCCTACTATTCCCTACAGTTTCTTCTTCAACAACGATCTTGAGCTTCTCCAACACAGAAACAAGTGTCCACCCAAGTATGCAACTTTATTAACCTTGATTCCGGCGGCAAGATACCCACAACCAGCCATCGAAAAAATAGCAACCAGACTCTTCGTTACTAACAGAGTGTTGTACGATATCTGGGAATCTACCACAGGTATGAAAAGAGAAGAACCTGGTACAAAAGCAAACTGGTGGTCAAGTCACCGACACTGGTGATGAGCAATCTCAGGATTTTAGCCTTGGTTAGCATCGAAGCAGAAAAGAAGTATGATTACACTTTCCTGCACAAAATCAGGGTTAGAAGACAAGATCCGAAGATTTACTCGTTCTCAGAAGCAGACTTCCCAGATTTGAACCTTAAAGACATTGAAGACATGTATCTCATAAAAGTTCAAGGGAAGATGCATTATGTTTCAACTGATCTTCTGTACGCATTCAACACTTCACTACTTTACTACATTAGAAGAAAGATCATTGAGGAACGTGTTGAAGACCTGCAACTTGGAGTCGAGAGCTATCAAAGGAAGTTAAACTTAACCACACCGCTACTACATCTTCCAGAGATCAACCGAGAACCCCGGTATACCCTGAAGAAAGAACCAACCTTTGGTTTCGTCTACAAAAGTGATTACACCATCAACTGCTTCATGGGATACAAGGAAGTTCATAAGTTCTGCGACCATACATTCAAGAAGGTTCGAGACGGATTAGCCATTCGGTTGAAGGATCGGGCGTTGTACAAGACAAGTAGGTGGACAACTCCTCAACTGCGAGAAGTTCGTCAATTTATCTTGAATATGGAAAAGAGGCTTACATTCAGAGATCAGATGCGGTGGCTGGAAAGCTATGTTGGAGACAGACCGTCATTTCCGATCAGGAACTTTCGTCGACCAGATCCGAAATTCTCGATTACCAGAAACATTGACTGATGTTAGAACTGGGTGGTTTTTGATAAATTTTTTTGTAATACATAATGGTTTGTGCACACATAACAGTGTACAACCCGTACTTTGTAAAGAAAGGACCCTGAGGTACGCTTCAGTGCCTCAATCCTAATATAAGGAGCGAAAGCTTCTTACTTTTGAGTAGAATTAATCAAATTTTATAAGTTTTTCATAATTCTGCTAAAAAAGAACAAGTATTACCTCTCCTAATCAAAACCACTTAAAAAGTTATTTCACTTGTTAAGGGGGAGTACTTGAAACAATCTTTGTTCAAACGAAAACGTTCTTGTCAAATTCTTCCCGTAAACCTCAAAAAGCATATTTTAATCAAACGCTTTTCCAAAAACAACATCGATATGCAATTTTTGAGGGGGAGAATAGTGATTGAAATATGTTGGTTGTATAACAAAATCTCAATGTTGATTAAAAGAGAAAATTCATAATATTTTAACTCAGAATTAACCAACGAATTAACTGCAAAAATAAAGTTAATAATCGAAATGACTTGTCCTCGACGGGTAATAACATCAAGTTAGTTACTAGAGCTAGTTTTCACCTAAAAGCTGACAATGGATCTCTTTAACTAAACAACGTAAGTGTGTCTCAAACAGGGCTTGTCAAAGTAGATTGTACCGTATTGAGTGTTACTCAGAGTTAACCCATGAATTGACAAGAATATAAAGTTTGTAAACAAAATGACTTATTCCTCAAAAGGTAATAACATCAAGTTAGTTACCAGAGCTAGTTGTCACGTAAAAGCTGACAATGGATCTCTTTAACTAGCAACGTAAGCGTGTCTCGAAAAGGAATTTGTCAAATTAGAATGTACCATATCGAGTCTAACTCAGATATCACCTATGAATTGACGAATAAAAAAGTACCAAATTGAGAGATTTCTTTGGATACGTTCCCGGAGGGGTAATAACTTCAAGTTGGTTATTATAGATAGTTGTTACCTAAAAACTGACAATGGACCTCTTTTATTAGCGACGTAAGCGTGTCTCGAAAAGGATGTGTCCACTGATAATCAATCAATTCATAAAAATCATCAACTCTTCTATTCAAATGTGTAGATTTTCTTCAAAAACTCATAAGCACATATGAAGGGTGAGTATCTTCAAAAGATGAAAAACTATTAAAGTGTTACCAAAATGTGTTTTATAACATAAACACTTTGAGAGAATTTACAAAAGCTTTCTTGTTACAACAATCGACTTTGAGATTCAAAAATTTCTTGTGATGGTAACAAACGGTCTACAGTCGTGAAATGATACCTCAGTATACTTCAGTGGCTCACCTGAATTGTTGATATACTTCGGTATATCTGCGTAAGCCTTCTTGAGGGTATCCAATTCAGGAACAGCATTTGCAAGGATTAGAGATTACTCTCGACATCCGAACCTGTAAGTGCTAGAAATCCCGCCAAGGAGATTCCTTTTACGAATCGAGTCCTGAAGACGTGGGTCTTTACTTGGAATTTATCCATAGTATTGATAACTGTCCCTAATGGGATTTGGACGGCTGATGTGCCCGATCAAGGTGGATGAAATCAAGACATTCATCAGTAAAACAATCGTAGTGGTCAATTCTTTAAGAAAAATCCACAATGATCGATTGGTGTTTATTACTAACTTTTACCATGTAGCTACCGATGAATATATCTTGGAGGGAGATTGTTATTATAATGATTAATCAACTCACACTCAAGATCCACATGCTCATACTAACAACATGACGAAAGACGAGTTCTCATCATAACTCAAAGAAAAGCAAAGTTCAAGACAATTCAATATCAAAGTCAAAGAAATCTACAAAGTTTAAAAGATGAAGATCAACGACATGAAAAGAGAACCTTACATGAATGAAGAATCAAAGTCAAAAGACATATGAGCATGTTGGAAAAGACGTAAACATAACAGAGTACAAGACGTTGATGAAGACAAGTCGTTACCGACATAACATCACAAGAACAAGAACAAAGAACAAAGAACAAAGAACAAAGAACAAAGAACAAAGATACACGAGACGCCAAAGCCAAAGAAGCAATGAAGACGTCAAGCAACCTACAACAATTGAATGACCCACCCTTAGGGGGAGATTGTTGAGATCACTTGTAATTATTATGAAAGTGTCGTTCATTAGTTATTGTAATAGGTTGCTAAATATATATTAGGCTTGTAATTTAGTAAAAAGTCTATGGCCTATGTAGCAAGCCCATGGGCCTAGGCCTTAGTGTAAACGTGTGAAAGGAAGGAAGAAGGGATGTTGCCCTAGCTTCCTCTCCTATAAATACTTATGTAACTCTCTTATGAGGGTGTTGGTTCATTTTATGCATTTTACATTTACTTATTCTTAAGCAAATTATTGTTCCATATAATCTCTCTCTCTACTTTCTCTCTCTATTATACTTGTGTGATTACAACATCATAGGAAACAGGTTTTCTAGATTTTGTGTGGTTCGTTTTCGGATTTCTGGAAATGGTTTTTTTTTTTTTTTTTTTTTTTTTTTTTTTTTTTTTTTCATGATTTAAAAGCAAAGCTGGAAGAAATTCAAGTAATGGTTGTGTGTATTTTATGATTTAAAAACCAAGCTTGAAATGTGTTTAGAGGTAGAAGATGAAGATGTGAGAAATGACCAAAATACCCTTTAACATACCATTTCAGTTAAGCATTATGAGAAATGACGTAAACATTGTTAAGAAGAATGACAATAAAAAAAGTATGATCTGCAGAATAAGTTGTTTTTGTAAGTACATTAATGATTTATAGCTTTTACCCTATAAAAAAGAAAATGTAAACTGCAAAATACGCATGTACTCCACAGCTCATGTTTTATAGTTTTGGATAAATGTAAATTTGACAAGAAAACACGCTTCCTCACCAACAACCAAATTCTCACTCATTTAACCCTAACTAAAAAAACCTACTCCAGATTCTTCACTCTTCAAGCTATCCATTAACACCACCAACGAATTTTAGCTTCAATATATTCAGAATGAACTTCAATAAAATTAAGGGATAATTACAAAAATAGACCATGCAACCAAGCGATTTTCTTTTTCTACCCTGAGATCGGAAAATAATTTTTTTGCCAAGGGCAACCTGCACTTTTTTGGGCAACTGAAATATGAAAGTGACAAGTGTCACTTTTTGATAATTTTTTGGGCAACTTGTGTATTTTTTTGGGCAACGATCGATATTTTTTGGGCAACTGGGGACACGTGTCATCATATGGGGCGAGTTGCCCAGTTGCCCGGGGTACGGGGTAAAAAAAGAAAATCACTTCGATCCATGGCCTATTTTTGTAATTATCCGTAAAATTAAATAAGAATTCAGATCATCTTTCTTTATTCTAAACGTTTTCTAAGTATTGGGTATTAATTTGGATGTGAAAAAAGAAGAGAGTGTGATTGCATCGCATGGATTTCAAGAACAAAAACAAAAGATTTAAGAATAATTAGCAGTTTACCCATGATACCAATCGAAACCTTGTTGTCATATATTAATGATGGAGTTCATTTTCTAAAATTATTTCACAGATCGAAGAACAATACTCACATTTTTCAAACGTAAAATATATACAGTATTTATTATATATTTTTGTTATGGATAATTATTAGTGGATGTCCATATAACCCATAATAGGCCCATGACCCATGTTAGCTATTAGGGTTTTTGCCCTAATGTTTGTCTATATATACTCTTTGTAAATCTCATAGTTAATGATCAATAAGAAGAATATTCATTCCCTCAATTCTTTTATATTTTATTATTCACGGTGTTTAGTTTAAGAGTACAACATGATATTCAGTTTAAGAGAAAATTATCATGGTGTTCAACATGATGTTCAGTTTAAGAGTACAAGTTTCAGCTTTTCGTATATTAATGATTGATTGGTTTTGTAGTTATGATAAAATTTTAGGGTTTATATAATTCAGTAGTGATAAGGTTAAAAAAAGTAGCTTTATTATGCATTTGTGTAGGAAACAAGTTTTTGTTTGTGGGTTTTTTTTTCATAGGTGGATATGTGGCAATGCTGAGCTTATACTTTAGAATGTGTTCATGTACTCATGTAGATTAAGCTTTGGCTTTTGTTTTGAATTTTAGTCCAACTAATGTTTTGAAATCGACTGCAAAGAGCAAACCTTGTCGAGGTTATATTGCTAGTTAGTTAGTTTGGATAAATCAAGGATCTTGTCTACCAACCTTCCTTGTCGAGGTTATACCCTAGTAGTGATGAATAGACATACGATAGCAATGTGATTCTCGACAACGCATACTTGATGGGTATTTTGGGATTAGTTACAACTTACTAGTTGTGTCATCGCATAGTCGTAAAATGTTGATAACTGGTAATGTTAACCGGCCCCTAGGACCAAACACTATATGTGGAGGAGGCGATGCCAAGATTATGTTTTAGACCGACTCAACGTCTGATTAGGAGATTATTTGATTTCGGTTTTGTATTCCAGTCCAACAATTGTAATATACAGTAGCTGCTTGATTGTGCATGCATTGGCTTAGTAAAAAAGTTTTCGTTTATGTGAAATAAATGTGGATATGAGAACATTGTGAGGCTACTTGTCAAAAATGGCAAGATAAGGAAAAGAATGGAGGAGATGAAAAAGAAAAGAACATAATAGCGGATTCATGTTATCGTTGTGGCACTTTTGGTCATTGGGCAAAGCAATGCCGTACACCCAGGCATCTAGTTGAACTTTATCAAAATTCTATCAAGAACAAGGGAAACGGGGTAGAGTCAAACTTTGTTTATGATAATAAAAATGATATCCCCGATGGTCCTAAAGACCATACTGATGATGAAACTTATTTGGAAGCTGATGATTTTCTTACAGATGATTAATTGGTAGAGTCAAGCCATGAATAATTTTTCTTTCAGTGTTTTGTTAGGAATTTTCTTTAAGTGTTTGGTTTGGAATTTTCTTTAGGTGTTTTTCTTAGGCTTTCTTGATTATGTTTGGATTCCTATTATTTTTGGCTATGAATGTTTTATTAGGCTTTATTTTATTTATTTTATTTCTTTGGTGTCCATTATATTTTTTTTCGAATTGATAAATGCTTCAAGACTTCAATCTGTCTTTACTTGACACATACCAATTTTATAATAACACATAACCTATTTAAGGCTATCTAGTTTGTTATGTGATCTGAGTTATAAACATGTTTATAGCAATATAGTTGAATGACGTATACAGATTTTATTTTACATATTATTGTTTTGTGGCCAAGCATAGTAACGTGCATAATTTATTTATTAATTTTTGTTTCTGTAAATTCTTTAATGGACATTATGTTATGATATATGATGTATATGTGTTAAGAATATTGTGCAACTTGTATTGATTGGCAAACCGGTTCGACCATTCCGGTTTAGTGATGATGCGAAATATATAGAAGAATGATGTGTTTCTTCCAAGATAAATTTTTATTGTTCTCAGTGGAAGTTGGTTATTTACTTATCACCATAAAATACAAATAAGGACTTGCTTCCTTAAATTGTGGAAAAATATAAAGGGCATGTATGTAGGCCTATACATGTGCCATATGGATCATTTTGATTTATAAAATCGATGCATCGTCAAAATGATCATCAAAGACGCAACTTAAGATTAGCGTGATTAATGGCTCGGCTTATAAAATGCGAGCACGGTTTTCCAAATTAAATTATTAAAAATGGTGGTGAAAACTTCCAAGTATTGGGCGATTATTGGAATAAGTGTTGAACATAAAAGTAGCCCATGTTCATACGCGAATTGCTTTTGTTGAAACGTTTATAAAACGTCTTCAGTTGATTGCAAAGCCAATAATATTGTGAGAACAAAACTTTTAGTTTATGGGGCATGTTATGACATATGAATCGCATCTTGCCAACAATCTATAATGAATCCTCCCCGTTAGAATGGTTTTGGTCACAAACCAAATTTCCCATGTGAGATTTTGTAATTGTGTGATATATAGTAAATACACCACAACACACAAAATGGGATATTTAAATTGATAATTCATTCAGGGGGAGAGAATGAGCAGCGATAAATATGGAATGAATTATGATATAGATGTTGATCCTCACATTAATGAATATGAACTTAAAGTTCAAGGGACAAATAACATTCCAGATATAGTAAATGCCAGACATATTTAGTGACCTAAAGAAAGTGACTAGATCATATTATGCTGCTATTGCTCCAATTACAATGTGTGTCCCAACAGTAAAATCATTGATTGGTAGTAAGTCTATGGCACGTCTGCAGCGTGATAGACGAATCGATTCCAAATAAAAAGTCCTCGAATGAATTGATAAAATGGAGCAATAAATTAAGATGGTCGAATCGAGGTAATAAAGACCCTATAATAGTCTCTGAAAGAAAAACTAGACATGAAAGGATATTGAAAACCCTGGGTACATGAAAAAAAAACTTTGAGATCTCAACAAATGATAGAATATAATGTCTAGTAAAGTGTGGAATCGAAAAGAACTGAAACGACGTCGATAATACTGTATATAATAATGCGCATGATAAATACAAGGTGAGGATCTTGGATATCTACAAGAAGTGTAGTTGTAAAATGAATGGCCAAAGAATATAAAGACGCAAGTAACTAATGAACTATGAAAGTCTCTTATGATGAAACATGATTATTGGGTGAAATCCATACACATGAATGTTATGAGAAAGGATATTTAATGTTATGTCTGGCAATATGAGAAATAAGTTGTATGCGTCTAATATTATAAAACAAGAGCTCATTTTTGTTGAGATTCCTTAAGGAATATAGAATGCATGGAACACGTGTCATGATTTAAAATTCTCGAGAATAGTAGTTGATCAAATTGAACCACAGTAAATCAAATATTTCAATATTTTCAAGGTACAAAGGATATGGGTTTATATTTTACTAACCCGTCAAAACAAGTTTAGTTAGTTTTGCAGATGCATGATATATGTTTAACTTACAATGATCGATCTCAACATGGATATATTGTTACAAGTGGCGAATATTTTTCCTGGCATTTGATAGAGCAAACAATCAAGGCGACTTCATCAAACCATACATAAATTCTGGAAAGGAGATAG
This sequence comes from Artemisia tridentata subsp. tridentata, assembly GCA_021014915.2. NCBI lineage: Eukaryota > Viridiplantae > Streptophyta > Magnoliopsida > Asterales > Asteraceae > Artemisia > Artemisia tridentata. The sequence goes on along the minus strand of CP139506.1, from coordinate 247,042,903 downwards.
CAACTATTGCATGAAGATAATGTAGCATACCTTGCTATATTCAAGTAACGTTACATCAAAGGCGACAAGACAATTCTCATTCCAGTGATGATTTCGTTGACCTATTTACAAGATACCAAGTGATGTAGTCATCAGAGGGAGATAATACGCGCTGCACTCTTTTTGTCCTTAGTCATGGTTTTGTCCCACTGGGTTTTCCTGGCAAGGTTTTTAATGAGGCAGCATTCCCTAAGCGTATTAACAATATGGACATCCAAGAGGGAGTGTTATGGATAATTATTAGTGGATGTCCATATAACCCATAATAGGCCCATGACCCATGTTAGCTATTAGGGTTTTTGCCCTAATGTTTGTCTATATATACTCTTTGTAAATCTCATAGTTAATGATCAATAAGAAGAATATTCATTCCCTCAATTCTTGTTCACAACAATTTTATATTTTTAGTTGGGTATATTATTTCTCTTGATATTGTGGTTTGTATATGATTTCTACTTTATGATATTGCCTATGTATAAATATATTGTTTTTTCTGTCTATCACAAGTGATTCATAGTCAATCGTTAAAAAGAATATAATTATCAAAATCAAGCATGATTAGTATCGCAACCTGGATACTTAATTGAAACCCGCATAAGATATGAAGATTTATTCATGTTTATATTAGCTTATATGGTATTTGGTTGTGGAACATGTTATTGATAGTCAATGAGTCATTCTCAGTTTCACATGAAGTATTAAGGTGTAAGTGCGCCTCAAATGTTCATTGATCGGTTGGGCACAAGGAGTACTTAGTACGCACAGTGACGGGGCTATGTGTTACGGACTTACGGGTAAAACTTATTTTGTCCAAAAGTTCAATGAAAATTCATTACTTGAAATATGATTACAAAAAACTATATTATATAAAAAAAGGTAGTATCTTTTAAGAATTATGTGATAAAATGGACTCTCTCCGTCCTTAAATAAGTGTCAACTATTGAGTTTTAAAGTCTTTCTTTTTTAACTTTGACATTAAATTATTCTATTTATGTTATGTAATACTTGATGCAAAATATATGCATGGATTGAGTTTTAAATGTATTTTCATTGGTATAATTTTAATCAAGTATTACATAACACAAATGAAATAATTTAAGGTCAAAGTTGTAAGAAAATGACTTTAAAAGTCAATAGTTGACATTTATTTAGGGACGGAAGAATTATGTGATAAAATGGACTTTTGTAGTAAAAACGCATATTTTTTTTTTACCTTAAAATGATTTGACCAGTTCTTCTTATTTGAAAAGTTCTTTTTTTTACTGAAATACTTTTCCTTTACGAGACAGCATGGCCCGTGCGATGCACGGACTTTGTTCACCGTATAGAATCATCGGTTTTGCAAGGGTTATGCGTTATATGCTTAGTTTTGATCGGGGGTACTCAATTGAATAAACGGAGTTTGTTTAAGTAAGCTTTTGTAAATAGAATTGTTCCATGAAAAAGGTATTAAATATATGACTGGCTTTCATCATCGTAACGCAAAACATTTTTTTTCAAACACATAGTTTTTACTACACACAATCATGTCTTTTTTCTTTTGTCTCTTACATCCAAACTGATGTACCAGCGTCGTTACATCTTCAAGTGGCACCGGTTGATTTCGACATCTTGTAAATAAAATTTGTAATAAAGTATTAGAATGCTGATATATTTATAGAGTATTGTCTCAATATTAATTGTATTTATATGTGTTCTAAAGATATTAGATCCTTATTGGGGTATATTGGTCTATGGTATAAAAACATTAGTTAAGTAAATAAGTAAAATTAGTTAAGTAAGTAAGTAATGAATGACTAATATCTCAAAACAAACGCTTGCTTGTATTTTTATTCATCACTTTCAATTGTGTTATTTTTGTTTTTCCCTCCAACTTGTATATGCGTATCTCGGGAAACCTACGATACGCAAGTAACTCAAATTGCTTATTCATAACATTCAAAAATTGTAACTGATCACAAACCCACGTGCTCTTCTTCTTCATCTCGATTATGTAAATTGAATGAGAGTGCTATCCAGAATGTAAATTGTCATGAGTCTTCTTATAGACAACATCTTTTGTGCAATGTGTGATTTAGCATTATATCAAGACTGGCGATGGTCGCCGCGTTGCCGGCATGCCTTTTTATTTTGTCGAATGTTTTTTAAGCGGTTGTGTTACTGTTTATTTCGTCAAATGTTTTTTCAGTTGTTGTTTTTCGTCTTTTGTTTGTTTTTTGTTGCATATGGAATGTATAATGTTTAGTCGGAAGGTACTTGTGCCGTTTATAAACGTTAAAGTTTTTTAGCATAATTTATGCAACAATTTTTTTGGTTTTATGACAGTTTTTTTAAGAGTGTTACGGTAAAGTTTTGTAATAAAAGAAACTTGTACAGATTATTATAAGATTTTTTCATCATTTTATTTATTATGTTTTTTTTTTTTTTTTTTTTTTTTTTTTTGTATAAATATGTTTTTTTTTTTTTTTTTTTTTTTTTTTTTTTTTTTTTTTTTTTTTTTGCATCAGCTTATGTGTTTGTATTATTTTGTCATTTTTTTTTGTTGTTTTTGTTTTTTTTTAAAAGTTTTTTTTTTGGTGTATAAAAGGTCGCTGCCTCATTTTTGCCCCTTTTCATTTGAAAGCAAACCCTAAGTATTCTCTTTCGTCTCTCAATCTCAGTCTGTCTAATTGTTTGCTTTCATGATGGCCACACCAATTAGAACATCTGCGTACGCCCTTGCTCGCACCCCTAATTTCCAAAGGCTAAAGTTTGTTGCGGGTTCCAACGAAGTTGATGATTGCCTGCGTGCAGCATTTACGCAGGATTACAGTGACAATGATCGGTTGTTAGTGGTGGTTGGTGAGCAGCGTGATCATTTAGCGGCAAAGGTCAAGTGGTTGGAGGATTTGGTGGAAGAAGGAGAGGATTTCTTACCGTTGCATGATAAGGGGGATATTGGTTTGGACTGTCTCAAGGAGACTCTGGAGAGAGAGAGGAAGGTGCTTGCTGGGTTGATTAAGACTATCGATTCGGCGCGTAAAGGAAGGGAAGAGAAAAAGATCAACCTTTCATGGTTCGAATGATGTGCTGCCCACTGTTTGTGGTATATTTTGTTGGTATTTTGTGTCTTAATGTGTGCTTGGGTCTCAGTTGTCTGTGAATATGGCTATTGTCTGTTTATGTATGAACATGGTATCATGTATTTTGCTTGTTTTTCTATGATATCATGTAACTTGTAAGCTGTTTGATGAATGGAAATATAATATTATGGTTATCCTTGTTAATGTGTTGCCCTGTGTTGTAAAGTTATTGTTAATTTTTTTGAATGCTATATTCGCTGCATAAAAAATTGTAACAAAGAGTAGTTTAGTAAAGAATATGCAAATGCGGGTTGAGAAAGGCAGACAGCAGTGGCTATTTGCACCTAACAGACATTTCATTAAGCAGAAATAGCCAACCTTGTACAGGCGAATAGTTAAGGATACATAGGCGATGTTTTCTGAATATTTTACAAAAAAGAAGCATCACACCTAAGTTATGCCATATCACTGGTGTTACACCCCATGCCCGCTTAGACCAAAATTTAAAACTTTTTACACGGAAACGACTCACTTTTACGGACACCTGCTTACTCTTTTGACCACTGACAAAAATCTATAAACTTTCAGACCTTGACACTATTTTTAGATGAAAGTAGACTCAATTACCTTCAAAACGATAGGTGGCACGACCCATTTCGACTTACGGATTAAAAGATATGATTTTTCGAAAACTGCCAAAAATCTGCACAGTCGGCTCTGACAGCGTCAGGCCCAAGCCTGACAGCGTCAAGCCTTGATAGGCCAGACGAATTTTTGGAGTTTAAAGGGTGACGGCGTCAAGGAGGCCATCAAGAACAAAACTGCAGTTCACCATTAAGCCTTGATAGGCCAGAGAATTTTTGGAGTTTAAAGGGTGACGGCGTCAAGAAGGCCATCAAGAACAAAACTGCAGTTTCACCACTAAAACCCATTTTGACCCATTTCATGACAAAACCACTTATACCACTTCCGTTTTACACCAAACTTGACCAACTTCATTTATTTAACATAACAAGCACGTTCCAACAATACTTGACCCGATTACAACCCAAAATGGGTACAAACACACTTAATCCAAACGCCCCTTAAACATTTACTAAAAACACTTGAAACACACTTGACACATCGTTAGACCACCAAACCATTACACGACTTTGACACACATTATAGGACTCATAAAAGAGACTCTCGGGGGTACAACATTGACTCGAGCTCGGTATTCTACCTAGCTCCTATGCTTATTATCTCCCAAATCCGCTTCCAAATCCTTATGCTATAATCCAAGCCAAGTTATCCTCATCGCCATTAACCTACAAAACGTTGACAACTAAAAGAATAAGCTTACGCTTAGTAAGTAAAACGATAATCACATAACATCATACTTCAATCAAACACATAAGCATCACATATCTCCAAACACTTACTTAGCTACTCCACTCTCTAATTCTTGCATAATCACCTAACATCAACTTACCATCACCACCAAATTCACCACATAGATCCTATTCATCCTAGCATATAAGCATATATCCAACCTCTTATCACTAATCACAAACATACATAACACATACATGTTAGACATCCATATAATACATGCCATCATCATTTTACTTACCTTGGTCCAAGCTAAACAACATCAAGAACATCATCAACAATACAATCTTCCATCATCATCATCATCCTTCATAACTAATCAAGACCTAATAACATAATAATCAAATACATAAACAAGGGTTAACAAAACCCATTAAACAAAATCATCTTTCTTACCAAATCATCATATGATCACACCTAGATCATATGATGATATCCCACTTTCCTACTCATCTACAACTTCACTAAAACAAAATAATAGATTACTTACTTGCATAAGATCATAACTAAGGAAGGCCATAAACACAAGGACTTGATCATCTTCATCTTCTTCATCTCCTCTAAATCACCATCTCACTTTTTCCCTCACTTTTTCCTTCACTAAGAACCGGTCTTCACCTTATCAATAATAGAAGACTTATCTAGAAATTCCTAGATAAAATAGTTAGGTAGCAAGTTTGGTCATTTGGCAAGAGTGACCCCTCAAGTTCCTTTCCTCCTACTTTGGCCACAAACACTTAATAACACTTTTATAACTTATATAATACTTTACCAATTTTAGTCCTTTAGGTCCATTTTCATCTAGGGTGGGGTCCCAACACCTGGGAAACGGGTGTTACAATTCTATCCCCCTTATTTAGATTTCGTCCCCGAAATCTGTCGTCTATTTCTAACCACAACTTAGTCTCATAATTCATCTCCTTCCCAACACCTTAATTCCTAGTTTGCTTATGGTAACGATCTAAGCGATCTTGCAACCCTATGCACACTATAACATATCACACATCCTTAATCCCTACTACTTCCCATTTACTTCTATGCCATACAACTCTTGCTTAGATCTTACATACTACAAGACATGCTTGTTACAACTAATCATCATTCTAATCCGCCCTATTACCGCACATCATTACTCACTCGCTTTATCCTCTACCCTCATTCTTGACTACTCGATACTTAAGAAACTCATACTAGTTGACTTTACATGATCACACCCGGCTAATACGTTCACATTCTTTTATCTTCATTCATCATCTTTTGCACCACACCGCAAGGCCCATCCTATCATCATTACAATTTCTCTATCCCATCAAGGTCCTTCTAAGTCTCAACTAAAGCCATGGTCCAACTCTAATCCTCCTATCTTAGTCCTGAAAATTTCTACGAATTCTAAACTCTCGCTTTCTACTTCTCTAACCCTACTCGTGCCGTGTCGGCAACACATAGCCCACTCGTTTATAATTCCTCATTTACATGGAGAGACGTCCCAATCGATGTAAATCAAGAAATATAAAACTAGTGGTTATGTACTCCCGACATAACACCACTACTCCTAATTCCCAATCTAACTTTTATTATTTCATTTTCATTTTATATTTCATTTGATATTTAAATTCTTCTATTTTTTAGCTTGGATCCGCTTTACTTTAACATTTTCCCCGAAAGGACTTTCACACATGCCAAGGATGTAGGCAATCTTTGCCTGTGAAGGCAATGCATTTTTATCCCGAAGGATCTTTAACATTCATCCCGAAGGATTCCTTAATATTCCTTTACTTGGTTGATGCGCGTGATGTGTCGTTGCGGTTTAGCAGTTTTAATGCCTACTCAAGTTTTAAATTTATATTTAGCCGACTTATCAATAACACACACACTTAACGAGCAGTGTACCCGGTCAGTATGAAGATAATGGTAAGTAGAGTGTCGATCACTAAGAGTGGAACGTATTATCTCGTTATTCTAATCAGTATTTTAATATCCTAAAGCAAGGGGGTTTCAGCCTGAGAGACTGGCACGGTTTGTTTGCAATTAAATAATAAAATAAACCAATAGACACGAATCAGCAAGTAGCACACACGTACACAGATAAATACTTGAGACAATAAGAGGGCTGTCCTTATGATTAAGTAGATTGTCACTTGTTTTATTGATAGCTTTATATGAAGTGTATGTAGTTAACCCTTTCTCGTTGGTCCTAATCTTATCGGCGAGTAAACCCTTAATGATTACTTATGTCTAAAAGTTATTCCTAAGTGATCAATTTAGAAATAACCGTGGGAGCCACATTATGTCCCGCAGTCAAATGCCCGCAAGCCACTAATAAACACAGAGGTTATCAATGCACTAATAAGTAGTAACCGAAGACATCAACATATAAACTTTAATTGATGGGAAAGCAAGTATTAAAGGGAGTGCAATCTTTCGTTGTCACATTACACAAGCCACCAATCCTGATGAATTAAAGTTTGCTAACACAATAAAACAAAACTACTTAATGAATTAAACACATGCAGCACCTTCTTACAGCTCTTGTATCTTTGATTTGGGTGTGTCTTGTGCTGCCTCCTTGACTGAATTCGTCCTTTGTTTCTCCTGTTCGAACTTCGGTTTTTGGTTTTCCGGAACTTTTTAATTCGTCTGGTCTACGGGGTATTTATAGTTTCTGTCTGAGGGAAGATGTGGCGCATCTACTAAGTAGATGCGGCGCATGTACTTAACTTCGCGTGGGGTCCAAGATTATAATATTCAGGAATATTCGTACACCGCCAGAAGATGCGGCGTAACTCCATGATTAGATGCGGCGCATGTCCTCTTGTATCTTGGATCGTATCTGGTGATATCTTGATAGAGATGCGGCGCATGTCGAGAGTGAGATGCGGCGCATCTGGAGCAGAATTGACTTAATCTTGTCCATGTCGGTAGACTTTCACTTTATGCACGTTTTGCTCCATTATTAGTCCAAAATCGCTAAGTTTCACCAAATGCTTGTTTTTACCTGAGAATTACAAAAGTAAACGATTAAGTATCAATCCTCATACATAATATAGTAAAACAAGTCAAATTAATAGGATAAATGATAGTAATAAAATGTACTTATTTGAGTTCATCATTGGTCATCCCGAGGGATACCACATTTAACATTCATCACTTTACCACTTTCACATTTTAACACCGGATCCAAGTCATAAGCACCACACACTCATTATTACATTCGTTTATTATAGTAATTACCGCTAATCGCCTTAGCAGTAATATGATAATTTTAGAACAACGCCTTTATCTCATACACACTCCTTACATTCTTAATCCGCTTTAGTTATTTTCACATCTTTACTTTACCTCTTGCATTCTTAGCCTTCATTAATCAATTTCACATTCTTATTTTACATTTTAGTCCACCCGACTCATTTACATCTAGACCTCTCACATTTTACCAACCGTAACTCATGCATTCATTATAGTGATTACAGCGCCGTAATATGATAATCTCAAGACAACTTCTTTATCTCACACATACCCCTCTCATTCTTTCTTACATTTTTAATCCATCACCTTTTTATTTCCATATTTTATCTCTCTTCTTTTAGTCTCACTCGCTTCCTTTACATGTAGACCTTACATAGATCGTCAATTATAACACGCTCATTATTTATTAATGATTACAGTTAATCGCCTTAGCTGTAATATAATTATTTCATGACAACACCTTAGCTTCACACATATTCATCTCATTTTAGCTAGTATCACTTAAGAAATTTCGCTCTATTTCATTATTTACTCAACTCCTATGCCTTTTTCTCAATTTGTAACTAAGTTCATCACAAACTTATTATGCATATATTTATATCATTTCTTCACTACACACATTCAACGTTACCACACATTCATAATCATGCTCCTAATACTTGACTCTCTACTAACCCATCTCTAATACCTCATTAAGGATCATCACACTAAGTATAACTACTCATAAGACCATACTTTGGTCATTCCTAGCTCACAAGCCATGCACTTTCCTTATTAGTCACATTTCTTACAACCACCACACAACTTACTACACCTATTCGCCCTCGCTAACTACCAAAGCACACAATCACATAATCATATAACGATCACCGACAATATCCAAGTGTACGGTAATTTATCATTTAAGCACGTCTAGTCCACCATGGACTTACATTACATTTACATCAATACTATAAACATAAACAACTCCTAACACTTTATGCTCACACAACATATCACGTATTCCACTTCATAAACAATCAAAGACTCAAGTTCAACTTATTAATTCTACCACTAGTAAATCTACATTCTAAATATTCATATTATATCCAATCAAAACCTAATCCCCCTATTGCTCTAAGCTCTTTCACATCGCACTACTAAGGCATTTATTTTTCGCGTCTAAATCATTACTTCTATACTTCACTACGTTCACATAATCATATAATAATTACCGATACAACCCGAGGTGCACGTTCATCCTATCACTCCACATCAAGTCTCCCATCAATACACTCATATAGCAATCACATAATACGTTTCAAAACTCAACATTCACATCCTATAACTCACAAACTATTAGCCCTCCTAACTCAAACTTAACTTAACGCGTCTACGAGTGGTTTAAGTCTAGGCAACCTAAAGTGGGAACCTAATTCACTTAAACCGAAGCTCTGATACCAATTTGTTACACCCCGTGCCCGCTTAGACCAAAATTTAAAACTTTTTACACGGAAACGACTCACTTTTACGGACACCTGCTTACTCTTTTGACCACTGACAAAAATCTATAAACTTTCAGACCTTGAAACTATTTTTAGATGAAAGTAGACTCAATTACCTTCAAAACGATAGGTGGCACGACCCATTTCGACTTACGGATTAAAAGATATGATTTTTCGAAAACTGCCAAAAATCTGCACAGTCGGCTCTGACAGCGTCAGGCCCAAGCCTGACAGCGTCAAGCCTTGATAGGCCAGACGAATTTTTGGAGTTTAAAGGGTGACGGCGTCAAGAAGGCCATCAAGAACAAAACTGCAGTTCACCATCAAGCCTTGATAGGCCAGAGAATTTTTGGAGTTTAAAGGGTGACGGCGTCAAGAAGACCATCAAGAACAAAACTGCAGTTTCACCACTAAAACCCATTTTGACCCATTTCATGACAAAACCACTTATACCACTTCCGTTTTACACCAAACTTGACCAACTTCATTTATTTAACATAATAAGCACGTTCCAACAATACTTGACCCGATTACAACCCAAAATGGGTACAAACATACTTAATCCAAACGCCCCTTAAACATTTACTAAAAACACTTGAAACACACTTGACACATCGTTAGACCACCAAACCATTACACGACTTTGACACACATTATAGGACTCATAAAAGAGACTCTCGGGGGTACAACATTGACTCGAGCTCGGTATTCTACCTAGCTCCTATGCTTATTATCTCCCAAATCCGCTTTCAAATCCCTATGCTATAATCCAAGCCAAGTTATCCTCATCGCCATTAACCTACAAAACGTTGACAACTAAAAGAATAAGCTTACGCTTAGTAAGTAAAACGATAATCACATAACATCATATTTCAATCAAACACATAAGCATCAAATATCTCCAAACACTTACTTAGCTACTCCACTCTCTAATTCTTGCATAATCACCTAACATCAACTTACCATCACAACCAAATTCACCACATAGATCCTATTCATCCTAGCATATAAGCATATATCCAACCTCTTATCACTAATCACAAACATACATAACACATACATGTTAGACATCCATATAATACATGTCATCATCATTTTACTTACCTTGGTCCAAGCTAAACAACATCAAGAACATCATCAACAATACAATCTTCCATCATCATCATCATCCTTCATAACTAATCAAGACCTAATAACATAATAATCAAATACATAAACAAGGGTTAACAAAACCCATTAAACAAAATCATCTTTTTTACCAAATCATCATATGATCACACCTAGATCATATGATGATATCCCACTTTCCTACTCATCTACAACTTCACTAAAACAAAATAATAGATTACTTACTTGCATAAGATCATAACTAAGGAAGGCCATAAACACTAGGACTTGATCATCTTCATCTTCTTCATCTCCTCTAAATCACGATCTCAATTTTTCCCTCTCTTTTTCCTTCACTAAGAACCGGTCTTCACCTTATCAATAATAGAAGACTTATCTAGAAATTCCTAGATAAAATAGTTAGGTAACAAGTTTGGTCATTTGGCAAGAGTGACCCCTCAAGTTCCTTTCCTCCTACTTTGGCCACAAACACTTACTAACACTTTTATAACTTATATAATACTTTACCAATTTTAGTCCTTTAGGTCCATTTTCATCTAGGGTGGGGTCCCAACACCTGGGAAACGGGTGTTACAACTGGCGATAGCATCGATACATATTTACATAGCGTATAGTTTTTTCGATGCAGAGAAGAAGGCTACAGTTAAGTACCAAAAGGCGGACATAATTGTTTTTTAAAGGATACCTAGCAGTGCATAGTTACGTAGAATATTATACATAAATAGCTGAGACATTCCTGCTGGGGCTGTGCTATGCAAGCTTGCTCCGATCAGTCATTTTTTTTGGATTTTTTGTGAGATGTTGTTCCTTGTGCATCTTTGCTTTCTGTAAAAAGGCCTTTCCTGGCACCTCTTTTTGGCTGTTCGGTTTTTGCTTTGGATGTTTCAGATACAGGAGTTTGTTTTGGTGGTGGTGTGGTGTCAGTTTCGCTTGGTTCAAAGGTGTCAGGTGTGTCAGCTTTTGCAACGCTACTGTTTGATGGTACATTCATGACACTTGCCGGGTTTCTTTCAGTTTTAGGTGGCGAAGCTTCAGGTAAAGGTGTTTCAGCAGTTTGACTTTTGGTTTCTGCGGTAATTGTTAGCAGTGTGTTTTGCATTGAAGACTCTGTGCCACTTTCAGGTAGTGCAGCGACATTTGCTGTTAGCATTGGCGTGTCATCCCAACAGGTATCAAGAATGAAAACCTGTTTTTCTTTTGTACTCTTTGGATCAAAGTGTAGCTGGAAAAATTTTCTTTTTCCTTGCAGAGAAAGCAGTTCTGTTGGATAATCGTAGGGATTTGGATTAGGTATGGCTTTGCACAATTCTTTGCAATCTTTTACCAATGAGTTTGCTTCATTACTGAAACACGTCATTATTCCAGTGGTAGTAGCATCAGACAATACCACCCTGAAGCAATAGCTGCGCAAAAAATTTTAAACACGGTGTTTAGTGACGATAAAAGGTTTTATATAAACAGTGTAGCATGTATTGTAGTTTACCTGTAACGCAAGTCATCGTCGGAGGTTGGTTGTTTACAGTGGGTATGTGGAAATCGGTCTGAGATTTTATAACCGCAGTCAAAGCATTTCTTGAAAAACCATGTCCTTTTTGTATCTAGTTCGTTAATTGTAGCAGCGACAGTAAACCGGACATTCTGGCATTTAAATTAAAAATGTGTATTAGCTTTTGATTTGATAAGGGCTATGTTACAGGTGTTTATTACCTGTTGGTTTTGTGGATTTTCTGCAGCTAAATCTGCTAGAGTGACGCGGTTCCTATATTTTTCTTGGTCTGGATCTGCACATCTTTGGTGCTGGATATCCAGTATTGTTGGTGGGTCGATGAATTCTTCATACCTGTATTATTAAACGATGTAAGTTTAGGTTATTTTAAAAGATAAAATGTAATTTTAGGCTTTTAGTTTATGGTCTTACACATCGCGAATTTCTTTAACTTCTGGTATGTCAGGATTGAAGTAATACGACATCGCAGATGTGCTTGACAGTTGAAGGCCTGTATTTATATAGATAGATGTTAAGCAATAAAATCAAAAAGCTGAATAATAAACACAATCTTAAAAGGTAGAACGATAAATACTAATTAATAAGTTTACCTCCATAGTCTTTTACTAAGCATGAGCTCACTGCTATGATAACTGGTTTCTCTGCTTGCTCGTATTCTGTTTTCCTAAAAGAGTGAGCATCTTGATTCCACAAAGTAAATCGTACCGTGTGACCACTGGTAGAGTGACAAAGGATGTGTGAGTATGAGTATGAAATGACCTTTTAAAGCTAATTTTTAAAGACTTACTCTAAATTTTGGACACCAATGTCTCTCCAAACTGTCGAACCTTGTGTTGGCTTCGTTGAATGTTGTATTTCAGTTACATACTGAACGGATCCAACACAATCTGCAATCAGTGGCAGAAAATTAGACATCTATTATTATTAGCCGCTTTATATTTACGTGTGTTAGGTACCTGTTAACAGCCCTTCTTTTACATCGACTTTTATATACAGATCTCGAAAACTGCTGAAGTTGAAATAGTGCTCTGGAAAGCCTGTGTCTGGTATGTCCTTAATATCTGTGTATGTTCCAAAAACCAATGAAAGTGTGTGAGGAACAGCTTGCATATATGGTTTTGCAGGTTGAAAGCCAAAGCCGGTGATCTTGTAAGTTCTGTTGATCTGAAGGAGCGCATCAAATTTTGCCTTATCACGTAAGTTCACAGTTGCTTGTATAGCTCCTCCCTGCAAATATGATAGTTATTCATAAATTTTAAATGGCTTTGTTTTTTTTTTAGAGAACATGAGACTTTTGAATTGTGTAGTTGGTTCATAGAATAGTGCTTTGACCTGTCTATCAATCAGCACGCAACAGAACACTACGGGTTTTCCCTGCTTATTTGTTGGTGTCCATTTTCGGTAGACTTTTACATATATAGCTTTCCCAGTATCCGATTCTTTTAGGTTGTTGAGCGCAATGTCTTCTGATTGTGTAATGATTGCTTTGCCTTTAGATTTGTCTGGTTCTACAATGCTAGAGCTATGCTCCATTTGCCTACATGTTAAGGAGGAGAATGTTTATGATAAATGCATGTAAATATATGTTTAATGGTAACAGTAAGATTTCAATGCAACTATGAATGTTGAAAATTATGCAGTCAAGTAAGCATAGAATGGATACAAATAACAGTACAATATTTTGTATAATAGTGTAAACTTTAGCAGGATAGGTATTTGGTAATTGCACAAATGTATATTTAAAAGGTAAATATAAGTGTAAGAAACCTGTGCAAGCGTGACCATGTTTAAAAATTCGTTATAAACAACATTCTTTGTTGTGTTTTTATCATTGCCCGGACATTGTTTGATTAGCATTTTTAAACCTTCTGGAGATGTTGCTCTTGACAGTGCAACATACAATTGACCATGGGCAAAAACAGGTTCTGGTAGGTATACGCCTATTTTATTTAACGACTGCCCTTGGCTTTTGTTGATTGTCATCGCGTAACAGAATCTGACCGGGAACTGCTTCCTTTTAAACACAAATGGGAGCTGTTCTTCTTTATTGATAAGTACAATACGCGGCAACCAAACTTTTTCTCCCATTCTAGTACCGGTTACAATCTTCGCCTGAATAAGCCTTGTATACACCTGAGTGACAATCATCCGCGTGCCATTACACAGACCGCCACCTAGGTTTAAGTTTCTAAGCAGCATTATCGGTGCACCTATTTTAAGCGTAAGTTCATGGGCGGGCATTCCTGAAAAAGAAAGCGTGTTTAGGTATTCTTGAGGATATAACAGTTCTGTTGCTCCTTGATCATTTGATTTCGGTATAGCTTCGTCGACACTTGTGAAAGTATACGTTTCCCCCTGCAACATGTCCAGGATAATAGAATTGATGGTATCTGCAGTGTCGTTTCTAGGGCACACTATTGCTTTCCCTTGTAACGTTGCTGCATCTGGTGCTTGTAATGTTTGCTGATCGTATATAAAATCAATCAGCTCTTGTACAGCTGTCTGGCTTTCGGGAATGCAGTACTTATCTGGTATCTGCACCCACGCTGAGTTTTCTGGGTCAGCTTCATCTCGCCGGCCAATGGTACCGTTCCCAACCTGGAGTAACCATTCAGAGAATGTTGAAATTTCTTCAGCTTTTTGAGGTGAAAGCCCTGGCCGTTGGAGGCGCATATTTTGTTTAAGCTTAATGATTGTGAAATACGGCCATAAGTATGACTGTGTTATGCATGAAGAAATAATTTGTTCATTTGTAGCTTTCTTCTTTACGGGAAGTGTTTGCCTGAAATCACCTCCTAAAATAACTGTTTTCCCTCCAAATACACATGACGGCGTATCCATTATATCTCTCAATGTACGGTCAAGTGTTTCGAAGCACTTGCGATCGTTCATAGAAGCTTCGTCCCATATGATAAGATTAGTTTGTTTGAGCAATTCTGCTACCTGCGTTTTTTTCTTTATACTGCACATTGATTCGTCAAATAAATCTAGCGGTATCTTAAACCTTGAATGAGCTGTTTTCCCTGCCGGGAGCAATAAGGCAGCAATACCCGAAGAAGCGACTGCCAAGACAATCTTCCCTTCCGATCTAAGCGTAGAAATCATAGTCCTCCAAACAAAAGTCTTTCCTGTTCCTCCATGCCCATAAACAAATATGAGTTTCTGCCGACGATCATTTACTGTGCGCGTCACTTGTTCAAAGATTATTCGTTGGTCAGCATTTAGATGGCTCACCAACCTTTCACTTTCACAACTTAACATTTCACGATTATACGACCTTTCTTCCATGAGTGCTCTGTTATTCAAAATCTGCAGCAAGTGAGGTGGAGGCAGATTAAACCCAAAATCTTTGACCGATTTTCCATAGGAAGCAAGAATCGCGTGCAGCTCATACATAAGACCATTGTGTAAATATTCAGGATTAACATGAAGATCTTGTATATGCAAGAGTTCTGAAAGTATTTGGGGGATGTCTTCTGACATGGAATCTGCGTGTGACTGTAGAAGTGTAACCGGGTTGGAGACCTCACAAAAGATAAGGATCTGACAAAAAAGGTTTCGCATGTAAGCTGGGGTGGCTGAGAAAGAAGCTTCTTGCAAAGCAACGTTCCATTCTTGATCACCACCTAACAGCCCTAGTGCTTCACACGCGGCTCTATTCGTAGGGCAGACAACTTCATCAACTGTACGGATATGTCGGAACGACATTGAACCTTTTTGATGACAGAGCAACAATCTTAAGTAAAACGCATCTCCGGAGTTAGGATGCACATACGTCAAGCGGCCAATGGATAACGTGCTGGTACGGCGCCTACGCTGCCAGTACTTGCCATCTTTGTACCATACATATTCTTTTGGAAAGTTTAAGTATGTTAGATGGCGGCCGTCTGTATTGTAAAGGTTGTATCTAAACCATTCAGTGAGAGTCGTCCTTTTGTTGTATTCACTGTCCACAACCGCCTGCAATCGCTGCTGCCTTCTAAAGTTTACTCGCTGCATATTTTCGAGGTGAACTGCAAGTATCTGAACCGGCGGATCTCTACTATGTATGCCGAACCCAAGAATTCTCCAGCATGCTTCATGCGGGCCAATGAACCTAGCATCCTGGAAATTCTTTATTTCATCAACGTGAAATGAACGGCGGCTTGTGCTTGGTCCTGTACTTCCAAGTGTTCTTGTAATATGAGTCACGATTCTGTCAGTGCCCTTTGAAATATACTTAAAGAGGTATTTTATAAGCATTGACCACTCACAGTACTCAACATTGATATGCGCGTAGAACCGCATGCATAAAGCACGGTTATGTGGAACAACATACCCGTTGTCAAGAGCGACATCTTGCCTTATTGTTGTTATGCCTGAATCCCTTCTACGGTAATGCACATATCCTTTCTTATCAATAAAAGTTTCTGGACAAAAAGCTTTAGGAAACTTCTTGGTGCACACGTCACTATCGCGCATACACGGTGCTGATGTATTGACCAACCCACACGGCCCGTGCATCATAAACTCAGTAATAACTCTATAGCCTTCAGGGTCAGCTGCTGGGTCTGGGAGCTCTGCAGAAACATACCTATCCACATCCGTGTGCGCCTGTACACGATGGCTTTCTTTGACCCACAGGAGCAAATGACAATGCGGCAACCCTCTCTTTTGGAACTCCACCATGTATAAAACTGCAATGAGATAATAAGTATCTCAGTATCTGCCAAGCATAGTAATTTGATAGAGAGAATACGCATACAGAATTTAAATGCTACCTGCTTCGACATGGCCAAAAGGCTTTGAATCTCGTAAAAAAGTAAGCAAATGATGTATCTTTCTTTCAAAGACACGATCCACAACATCAGGTCTGTCGGAACTGTGACATGCGGGAACTCTTCCATATATTCTTGAATCTCAGGCCAGCTCACGTTACACGTAAATGTGATAAAGAACGATGGATTCCCGTGTACCCGGCATATAGCCAAAGCATCTAAATAATGGCTATACATATACCGTGGCCCTCCTGTAAAAGATGAAGGCAGAATTGTCCTTGAACCGACATCCGAGCCGTCTTGATCACCGCGTGAGATAGCATCATGCAGGCCTGCCATATAGTCATTTCGAATATCACCTTGATGTTCTCTTATATAGTCAATCCTTGACTGTTCAATGCTACAGTAAGCTGTAACCACATACTGCTGGAAAAGCCTGCCACTCCTTGGCAGCAACCGGTACTCATTAAAGCGGTCGTGCAGCTGGTATGCATAGTACATTTTCATGGTCATTTTTTTGGGAGGGTCGGCCGATGTACGTCTGCTCAATAACACACGGCCCAAATGGTATCCATCTTCACCAAAAAAGAAAATCAATGGGAACTGCATCGACATATATGATGCGTTTAGCTTGCTCACTTGCTGCAGCTGACAATCATGCTGTTCCACGACAACATCAAATTCAGTTTCGACGTCTGGCCCGCCCTCAAAAACAATCGCACCAATGGAATCGCCTGTAGGCAATTCATGCTTCCTTGAACCGACAACGCCAAACAAACGCACCTTGAATTCTGGAATATTAGCTTCCGCCATTCTATCCCTTGCGGTTCTAAACAACTAGACCAATTCATTGTGGTTGTCTAGCAGGCCAATCAAAATTTCTACAATGTCTGGACGCAGGCGCTGGCCAGACCTTTGAAAGTGCTCTAAACGATTTGCAACCTCATGATCTGTGTCATAGATATATAGCTGCAGGAACTGTGGCGGCTTATTGGTTCTGGGACACAGGCAACCTATCCGATGGTAAAGCTGTCCGGAAATTTTGAAAACGTAAGGACCCCTACCCCTGTTTATAGAGTTGTCTACTTCCGCACCCAATGATGTCATTGCGAACATTTGATTGTATGCGCGAATATTCTCCATAAAATGCCGGTCAGTAAAAAGGGCTTTTATATATTGCGGGTATTCATCTTGAGCGTCCAGCCTAACTTTTCCGCCATTGCAACATTTATGATATTCAACACGGCTTCTAGAACTGGAGCCAAGCCTCTCATCATACCAGAAGCGTGCACCACAATGACGGCAAAGTCGATCACATCTGCCGATATGTATATACGTAGTTGGAGGACCTGCATTAGGCAAATAAAATATAGTTTTAAGCAAACGGCTGGGCAAAATATGTGCGGCTGATTTAGTCTGCATGTGAAACAGGATAATTGGAAGCGGCAACACACCTTGCCTAGCCCTTCTAGCTCTGGTGTGCGGAACACGGCCATTGTTTGATGAAGAACGCATCCTAACTGCAAGAGGTAAAAGAAAAACCGGTAAGCAAATGCAAAGGGATTTCAGATACCATGTTCATTTGTTTCTGTTAAGATATTTTTCAAAAGCAGCGGGACCTTGTCGCTGGTGTGGCTGGGTATCACTTGCACGATTTGCATTGCAGGGTTGTGGTGGCGGCGCAGCGGTTGGAGAAGCTTCGTTGGATGCAGGACGCATCCTAACTGAAAGAGGTAAAAGGAAAAGAGGTAAGCAAATGCAAAGGGATTTCACATAGCATGTTTATCTGTTCATATTTACATATTTTTTTAAAGCAGTTAAACCTTGTCTTTGGAGCGTCTGGTTATTACTTTCAAGATTTGCATTGCAGGGTTGTGGTGCCGCAGCAGCGGTTGGAGGAGGTTCATTAGATGAAGGGCACGCAGGCTGCACCGTGAAGGCGTGCATAACACATCCAGACATAGTTCCGCTGCGGTCGGCATTTGGCATAAAAATGTCCTCATCACCTGCAACAAACATCAACGGTAAAGGCCCTAACCCTGGTAAAAAAATCTAAAACAGTAAGCAAAACAGAAAAGAAAATGCAAATTACATAGGAATTTTGCATCGTTAATCCCTGAAGCTGTAGAATAGGGCGTTTTCGAAACAAACTGAATGCCATCAGAAATTTCAGACACTTTTCGCTTTCCTTTATCGACAGAAGATGTGGCCACATTTAAAGCAGAACTTGGCGCACTTTGCTTTTGTTGCACATCGCATTCACCTGAAAAACAGTAGGAGAAAAGGTTTTTAAAACATAACGGCAATCACAACTGAAATAAACACAAACATAACAGTATAGCACAACAAACATAATGCATACCTCTTATTTGTACAGGCGGCCTAGCACCGGTATGATACCCAAAACCCTTGTCACTGTGGCAAGATGGTTCTCCATTGGGCACATGCAGCGTACTTTGAAAGGGCTTATCCGAAAACCCGGGAAGTGTGTAACGACATCGAGAACCAACATCAAAGGTATTATCTTGTTCCCTGTTCTTTATGTTTGGCTGCTGTATAGGCCCACCGGCTATCGAAACCTGGCTAGTAGGAGGCCTACCCCTACACTGCCTCTTACTAACAGAGTCTAAAGGCACGTCAACACTACTTACACAACCTACGCTGGCTTCTGATCCTAAATCTAGAATAGCAGTCTCCTCCTTTTCAGGTAAACCACAAAGATCTACAGATTCTAAAGGAGGTACATTTGTAACCCTACGTATCGCTCTTTTTTTAGTCTTCATATCACACAGGTCTAATAATATTAAGTTTCATATCGACAGGCAAAAAAAAAACAGCAGAGGATGCACATCAAGTATGGAAGGGCATATTTATAAGCATCATACATACAACAAATATATAGAAAGCAAAAGCACATGGATCCAAGCATCACCAACAATGCATGCATGGAAGGCAAAAAAGATCAAAAAAACAACAAAAAATGGTTCAATAAGCGTGAAAGAAACTGGAACAAACCTGAGGAAAACGTTCCTGAGGAGGCTGAAAATTCCTTTGTTGAATGTGTCTTTTTTTTTTTGCTTTTCAAGGTTTACCACTTTTTC
Organism: Artemisia tridentata subsp. tridentata; assembly: GCA_021014915.2. Classification (NCBI taxonomy): domain Eukaryota; kingdom Viridiplantae; phylum Streptophyta; class Magnoliopsida; order Asterales; family Asteraceae; genus Artemisia; species Artemisia tridentata. Next base: position 247,023,205 of record CP139506.1, on the reverse strand, counting down.
CTGGGTGCAAGTGAGAGGTTTTGTTGAGTATAATATAACTTGCTCCCATCAAGTGTAACAGGAAAATTTCATCAGTGTAAAGTATGGAGCATTGGACTTTTTCATTAGTGATACACACATAAATTTGAACATTAGGTGAAGAGCTTATGGATAAGCCACCCGATGATCGACACGTCTAAAAGTAGAGCGTATTTGTGGCCTATACGTTTGTATTATACAGCAACATACTTTATACATCACCCCTTATACGCTTGGCTTTAAAGCAGGCCACATTTTATACACTATGCCTTATACGGCCGAACTATAAACTGGACCAAAGTGGGCAAAATCTCTAAAGCAAATGGGCTACCAAACGTGGGCTAAATTTTGGCGGGAAAACTGCCGAAGAAAACGACGTCGTTTTCTTCGGGGTTTAATATAAACTTAGCATTAATGAAGATATTATCTATAATCTATTATCTGTTATGATTTACGTCTAATCTGTATAGCCACATGAAAAGCAATGTTCATATTATTATTATATATCTGAAGCAACGTTTAGACAAAAATTATTGCAAAACTAAGAGGTCAAAAATGAAAATCAATAAGCTAAAGAGGCATCATTTGATGTAAAATTTCAATAAAAGTTAATATGGAAGTAAAAAAGATAAAATAAAATAGATAATAAATGGTTTTTATTAGTTCATGATTTCACATCATTTCTACTTCTACATACATATATGCTCAACTATCCGCGCCCGGTCATGGCTATGCTACACGGGGTCAAGTCAAGATGAACCAAAGAAATTTGTCAAATGTCGAACATAGCAACAATAAAGTCTTTCTTTGCCAACAATAAGGCAATAACCAAATGTTGCCATATAATGATCCGCGTCACTGCTACTTCTACATAAATACATGCTCAATTAGCCGCGCCCAGTCATGGCTATGCTACACGGATCAGGTCAAGATGAACCAAAGAAATGTTGCAAGAATCAGGTAGTTTGAAGTAACTATGCCTTTAAGAGTCATGACATTACTCTAGAAGCCTTTGTCGCTTGTACCAAGCAATAGCATCAACGTAAGGGAAAATACTACCAGTGGTACAACCGCCAACTGTCCATTTTTTTACACAACCAATATCCTTTTCCGCATCAGTTTCGCCTTTGAAAAGGAAAATGTTTATGTTCATTCCAAATGCTCCAACCACAACCACGAACGCATGACATGTGGTTGACAACCACAACCACAACCACAACCAATATCCTTTTGTCAATAGTTGTTACTTTGCCTTGTTATACTGTATTTTGTAGTTAGATGTTGACATAATCCAATGCATCCTGCTTCACAAATATATTATTTATAAGGTTCACATGATTCTTAAAATATCTTAAACGACTAAAGAGTTTTACATGAGTAATCTATCAGGATCAAACACATCAATACCTCAGCCAAATCGTGTTACTGACATTTATCGAAATTGATAATAATGTTGCTAACAATAATCAATAGGACTTGCCTTGACAAAATGACTATTAATAATAAGATTATCATAACAATCATATGCTCCACTACCCAATTGAAATTTAGTCATATTAATGGATTATAATTCTGCCCATGACACACATATTTGGTTAAGCTACCTCGTGCATATGCATAATATAATGTCAAAGCTTATTTCACAACTTGGCTTTTTAAAGCACCCATTGAAGAGTTAGAGATCCAGGTTCATGGTTACATTTATTATTCATCCAAAAATTTCTTACTTGTTTTCTTTTATCTTATCATAAGTAACAATAATCCATTACAGTTATAATTTATTGTACATAATAACTATTTTTGACTTGCAACTATAGACAGTTCTGGCAAACGTAGAGAACTACCAAAGAGTTGTCATGGTAAAGAGTGTAAATGGAAATTTTTTTTATCAAAATCCTACAATTAATAAAAAAAGGCTAAATTATTATCGCAATTCCTCATTTCTATCACAAATATAACTATCAAAAGATAAAATGGCTACCTGTTTCAAGGGAACCTTTTAGAACTATCAACAACATCATGTTCATTCGTCACGTTTCTGATTCTATGTATCATATCGTATCAAGTGGATTCGGCTATCTAATGAAAAGAGAAATAATTAACATCAAGTGACATAATCAAATTCTCCAACATGCTAAACCATAAAATATGTGCCTGGGAAATGACATAACAATAGTTCATTATGTAAGACATACTTTGCCTTTGGTATCAATAAAGTCCAATATTCATTGTTACCCTTTTGGAAAAAGGTGGTGTAAACCAACTATAAGACCTAAATATATCATTATGAAAAGGTGTCCATGTTCATGAACATCAACACCTGTTCTTTGCAACAAAGCAAAAAAAAAAAAAAAAGGAATCTAACTAACCTTTTGTGCGCATGTGCACGAAATAACCTCATATCAGTGATGGAGCCACTAAGAGTCACCTCTGCATGACCAACACATCTTAGAGTCTCCATTCCAGTGCTCCATTCAAAAGTCAGAACCTGAAAAATCCATCAATGAGTGGATACAGAGTGTTCTCTAGCATATGGTCAAAAGATGTCGGTTTGGGTTTATAGTTTACTCACCGTTCCATTAAAATCATGACTAAAAATATATATTTACTTCTAAAACCATCCCAATTACTTGAATAAATGATTTAGGAGGTTGTACGTGTTACAATTAAAACTCGACAACTTTTAACCCATTTGACTCATTTCCCTTTTAGCTAAAATCATTTACCAGCTCGTTTAAGAAAAACCGTAACCCTAAACGACCCATTCTTAAGTAAATGGGTAGAAATTTTCATTTCTAAATTTGTTGAGCTCACCGTTAATACTTCTTCAGACCCTATTTCATCACCTTCATATATAATTTGTTTGAAAATCACGCAAAGAGTTTATTAATATTTAGTCTTTTGTAGGAATGCTATTTAGTTGCTTTAATCTTTTGTATGACCACATATCTAGAAAAACATCATACATGTTAACAGACTCACTTAATTTAGGAACTATGCAACTGAAAAACGAAGGATTTAATCTTTCTAGAACCATGTATGCCTGTATAAGATCCTTGTTGGACAACATCACTCCTGATATGTGAATACCTGTCAGGCTAGAAGCCGCACAGCTCCCGTGTATTTATCCTCTATTACATCGAAACATCCAGCCCAAATTTATATTACCAATTCCCAAACCATGAACTTTTGAAAGCCAATCCATAAACTAACCTTGTTTTCACTGATCTATCTAACTTGACATCAACAACTAATACTTTCCCACAAAATGCAAATTCTTACCAAATTAATATCTAATTTAATAATCTACATCCAATTTCGCGAAACATACCCATAAATGAAATACTCGAATACCATCCTAAAAAGTTACCAAAAAACCAAAAAATCAAGAAACACTAATTAAATTTATACGTCCGGAGGTTACTAAAGTTTCCCAAAAATTTGATTTAAGTTACTAAAGTTTTTTTTGTTTGAACCGGGTTACTATAGTTTCCCAAAAATTTGAACTAAGTTACTATAGTTCCCCAAAGATGAACTAAGTTACTATAGTTTCTCAAAAATTTGAATTAAGTTACTATAGTTTCCCAAAAAATTGTGAAAATCAGTCAGGCTAGAAGGGGAAAGACGAACTGGGAAACTATAGTAACCCGGTTCAACCAAAAAAAAACTTTAGTAACTTCAATCAAATTTTTGGGAAACTTTAGTAACCTCCGGATGTATTAACCCATGGACATTTGACACCCATTAAGCTAAAAATAATCAATTGGCAACCATACCCAATATTCCCACGCTCTAATTAGTTCTCCAAAACCTTGTTCACTTCGGTCTACAAAAAAATCATTGAATCTTCACCCCAACCAAGTAAAATCGTCGTTTTCATCGTCAACGTCTTGTTCACTGACCATCAAATGCAAAAAACCTGTTAAGGGTAGTAACCGCGATAGGATGAGCATATGTGAAGGTTTGCTCGCGGGTATGATTTATGAACATCTAGACCCGTTTGATTTAATGAACTTTACTGAGGGTATAGCAAACGAATTGCAAAACTCAAAAGAACTAGATGATTTTGTTTCTCATATAATCAACCAAGTGTTACAAAAAGAGGAAAACTGGGGTTTCGTACAAGGGGTAGTTAAGGCTAGAGAGAACGTTCATGTAGCTGAGAGGCAATTCGAGCAACAAGAACTTGAAATGAAAAAGATGAAAGAATACATTGATAAGCTTGAAAATAGGTCTGTTGATGTTTGTTTTTCTTACAAATGTATCCATTTTGGATGCATACCGCAATGAGAATGTTAGTGCTTAGTTAATTGGATGTTAATAGAGCAATGAGTGATAATAGGCAAAGCAAAATGATATAGTGACATAATATGATTAATAATCCAAAAAGTGAACCATGATGATATTAGCAATTCTTTATTATACAGGTTGTGAGGGAGGATTTCCAGGATCGAATGATCATAACAACAACATGCCAATCATCATATAAAATAAGAATCGATAATAGTGAAACAAGGAAGATTGGGTGAACCCATAAATCTGATATTATTGATAATGAAAAGGGTTACTTTTATTTGTTACAGAATCTAACATATTTATACTAATCTAACAGGTATGTAGAAGGGTTGTGATGGTTCATTAGAACCAACAATCATGTCCCTCTGATAATAACTAACTATAATAACTGCCAAATATGACAGGTCATCAATCCTATGTATTCAACCTTATTGGTCGAATTTTATGTCTGCTAATAATATTGTCTGTGATGCTGGTGCAAATTGCAGTCCAACGAAAACATGCAGACTTGATTTTGAGAAACAAAGATTAATGGATTATGTTTTCCAACATATTCCCCCCTAATCTATTAATCTTTGTTTCTTCAATCTTCTTGCAATCTCCTTGTTCCTTGATGCCTTATGTTGATATAAATAATGCCTAAACACGTTATTAATATTTTTCGATATCTCTACGTTTTGATAATCACAAAATGTAAAATCATTAATCGGAAAATTATGACGTAAACAAGTATTTAGTTGTAAATATCTATTTCTACAACTCAAATCACTTAAGGTATGAATGAACTAATGCTTAATGCATTATATGATCAAAGGAACATTTTCTTAATAACTAGATTTTTTATAAAACATCAAAAACATTTTATATATTTTTGAAAAACATTTTTGGCATTAAATAAAAATGTTTAATCTTTTATAAAAATATGAATTCAAATTTTTACCCAAAATCAGTTAAAATGTTCCAGAAAAACCTTCCCCACAAAAGGACAAAATTGGCCAACGTCCAGTAGGGGCGGCCCCCTTAATTTTGCTAGGCGGCCCCCTTAATAATTAAGGGGACCGCCCCCGCTCCAGTAGACTTTCAGCTGTCCAATTTTTCTCCTATAAATACCAGCCTTCTCCTGGACTTTTACTCACCTTTTGCACACTAAAACTTTCTGTTCTAAATCCTTTCTAAACATTGTAAATCCTTTGATCATATTTTCTTAAGCATTGGTTTCTAAGTGATCCAAGCTTCCACTACCAAAAGTGCAAAAGAAGAACTCTACTTCAACTAGTGAAGAAGTGTTATTACTTACCTCATTCAATTGTGTTGTTGTGTAAAGTGTTGTGTAGTTGTGATAAGTAGATCTAAGTGTAATTACGTAGTGGTGTTGTAAATTAGTTGTGAAGTAGTTGTGAATAAGTAGTTGTGAAGTAGTCGTGAAGAAGAAGTCGTGAAGAAGTCGTGAAGCCGTTGTGAAGAAGTCGTGATTAAGTCGTGTAGAAGTTGTGTATAAGTTGTGAGATTGGTTCTAGCTACGATTAGGACTCGACATCTAGCTTTGTGTCGTTAAGCTGGTGTAAGCTAAAGTTGTGTAAGGTTTCTCCGCCATAAGGGAGTTTGTTGACATAGTGAAGAAAACTCTCGAGTAGGTGACTCGAGGAGTGGAGTAGGGCAAGGAAGGTGTCCTTGTAGCCGAACCACTATAAATCTCCGTGTTGTGGTTTGATCTTTCCATCTCTCTCTCTTATTTCATTATATTTACCTTACTTGCATTACTTATCTATATTTGCTTATATATGTTCATATTGATCAAGAGTTGAATTCACATAAGATAGAATCGAAATTTTAAAAAGTAAACAAAAGTTTTCATAAATTAAAAAGACGTAAAACTATTCAACCCCCCTTCTAGTTTTCCACACCTTCCTTCAATCTTGATGTCTTCTTTTGTAGTTTGTTGATACTTGTTATTAAAGATCTTAAAAAAAATAAAATGCTCAATCTGACTGTTCTTCTTGTCTGCTTATTCCATAGGGTTTGATCACATGATCTTGTCGATCTTTATGGCATTCTTGCCTTGTGAAACATGTCCATCTGTTCCAAAAGTGTGATCCCCTTGCAGTGCTATAATAGCAATTGAAGTCGTCCCTTAATTGATTGTAGCATGGTTTGATCTTCTGCCATGTTCTTGACAGGCCAAGTATCTTCATTGAGAAATATCTTCATGGCTTTTGTTGGTAAAGAAAAAGGAAAAACCAACAAGCCTTCTTTCTTTTCTTTCTTTCTCTTCTGTTTTCTTCTGTGTTGTTCATGCTTGATCCACTCACTGAAATCTTTCCATCTGTCACAGGTTGTTGCAACCATTCTTATCTCTCATAAGTTGTCTTCTGTGTTGTTTTTGCCTCACACAAATTTTCATACCTCTCGTATGTTGATTGCAATTCCAGGGATGGTTTTTTTCTTTCTTTCACAGATTTTCTTCATTCTTCTTCTTCCAGGATTTAATCTTCATCTTTTGCGGTTTTAAAAAAAAAAAAAAACGCATCTTTGATCTTGAATGATGATTGTAAACATGATTTGAGTGTTGTTAGATCCCATAGGCTCTGATGCCAATTATTATACAGGTTGTGAGGGAGGATTTCCAGGATCGAATGATCATAACAACAACATGCCAATCATCATATAAAATAAGAATCGATAATAGTGAAACAAGGAAGATTGGGTGAACCCATAAATCTGATATTATTGATAATGAAAAGGGTTACTTTTATTTGTTACAGAATCTAACATATTTATACTAATCTAACAGGTATGTAGAAGGGTTGTGATGGTTCATTAGAACCAACAATCATGTCCCTCTGATAATAACTAACTATAATAACTGCCAAATATGACAGGTCATCAATCCTATGTATTCAACCTTATTGGTCGAATTTTATGTCTGCTAATAATATTGTCTGTGATGCTGGTGCAAATTGCAGTCCAACGAAAACATGCAGACTTGATTTTGAGAAACAAAGATTAATGGATTATGTTTTCCAACATTCTTAGCCTTTCTTTCTCAAGATTAGAATATATAGAATACGAATAAATGTTATATGTCTACTAATTAATGGATACTTATATCAGTTGTTGTATATTGAATATTGAGAAATGTGAAAAGAGATTATCAGAAGCAAGAGCATTGGTTGAAGAAGCAGAACGCTCTCTTCAACTTGTAATGAAGACATTGCAACAGTATGTAAGATCGAGAAGGTGGAGCACTTGTGGAGTTCTAGGACAGTAGCTTATCATCGGATGGACTTGGGGCTAGCTTTCAACCTTGAAGCTTAGCTCGTTCAGGAGGAAAGGACTTTGCAAGAAGAAGTATATTGGATGCAAACGTAGTTTGTTCTAGCGTTTCTGTTTACAATTTTAACTTTATCACAAATTAGACATCAGTTTGGTTGTACTGATTCTTGGTTGAAATTAGCATGAATAAAAATTTTCATGGACAATCTTTTGGTCTGATCCTGATCTCCCGTTTTAGAATAGCGTAGGTGAGAGAGGTTCTAGCAGATACAACTAGCTATCCCCTTCCCCTCTAGCGCCTATTCACCCCGAAACCTTAACTGGCTATCTTGGTTAGGCTATCTGACTTAACTCGATGGATCCACTTCTCATCTGGCCACTACCGCGTGTAAGAGATATATGCTCTCCAATGAAACAGATCTACATCTCCTATATTATCCTTTAGTTTCGACTCGCTTTCGTTCTCTCTCTATTTTAACTATTATGCATTGTTAAATATATTGTTTTCCTTGCAAGTTGTAACTTCAACCTCTCCTAACAAATCACCAATGCATGTTTGTGATATAAGACTTCCCCTACATATTTGTTGGGCTGTAAACGAACCGAATGAATATGGACGAATTTTCTTGTTCATGTCCGTTCGTTAAGGAAAAGAGGTTGTTCTTGTTCGTTTATGTTTGTTCATTAAGAAGTTAAACGAACGTAAACGGACGGACATAAATAAAATACGTAAAAGAATGAACATAAATGAACATTAATGAACATATAATTGAACGCTCACGAATGTAATTAAATAAACAAACAAGACATGTTTATGTTCGTTCATTTAACTAAACGAACAGAAAATCTTGTTCATGTCCATGTAATAAATAAACGAATATAAACGAACCTTTTATCGGACGGTTCATGAAATGCTCGATGAACTTTCGGTTCGTTTACAACCCTACATTTTGTGATAATAATTTGACACTATGGCAATCATACAAGTAAATATGTAAAAATGATTTTAAGATTTCATATCTAAAGATTATTTCTCAGTTTTCTCACTATCACCAGTCACCATGTTGCATTTCCTATTAGAATCATGGTCGAAGATTTGTCTATTGAAGGTCATTTAAGGCTATGTTTGTCAAAACAAGCGTAGTATTTATCATACTCACGGGGTTAAGAAAAACAATCCTATAGATATAATTCCAGAAATTCTAGGCATGATCTAGTAATTTTTATACCTGATAGTTGATATAAAATATTTAGTAGATTTGAAAATAAGTTTTTTTAAATCTTTTTTTGAACAAAAATAATTCTTTTGGATAAAAGATTGTGATTATTGCATACATTATTGTGATAACAACTTCCCAAAACAATACTAGCACAGAATTAGGAAACATAATCGTGTTCAATAATAAGTGATAACAACCAAACAAAAAAACTAGCATCTTGCGTATAAAAATATATAGGGTTTATTCAATTTGAAGAACATAACTTATAGTAAAATTTTATCAAATGGCAACCATACCCAATTCCACACTTTTTTATCCTCCAGTGCCTTCTTCAACTCAAACTTGCTACAAACCATTTAGATCATCATTGTCATTATCATCATCATCATCGAGGTCTTGTTCATTTGCGATAAAATGTAGTAATGATACTCAAAAGAAAGTTGAGAATTTGGTGGATAAGTTTTCGGGTTTCGTAGAAGAAGTACTAAACGTAAATGACTTACAAAAGTTTGTGTCGGATGTAGAAGATATAGTGTTGAAGTCAGATGATGATTTTGTGTCAGATATCATCGATGAAGTACTGAACAAAGACGACTGGGAGGTTAAGGATTTAGGACGAGGATCGGCTAGAGCTAGGAAGAGAATTGAATGGGCTAAAAGCCAATATTTGCGACAAGAAATTGAAATTAAGAATTTGAAAGCATACGTTAATCGGCTTCAAAATAGAGCAAGCGAGGTTTGTTTTTCTTATTTTTGTTTCATATATAATTGTAAGGACATTTTTATTCTCATTAGATATAACTTGAGCATTTTGATTGATGACCTGAAATATACCATTTCTTTTAGGCAAATCCTCTGTTATTGAATGAAGAAGTGATTTGATATGATTAATCATCCAATAAAAATACATATATTTGTATGAATGTATGATATACTATGATACAAGTCTTTAAAACATGATCTTGAAACCGGCCTCTGTCTTATAGCATATGGACCATACGAACTTTCCAAATGTGATTGGATCACATAATATTATTATGTTACTAATGCACGGATATTACGTGTTAATTGTTGTGTGCTGAAGATTGAGAAATGCCAGAAGAAATTATCGGAATCAAGAGCATTGGTTGAAGAAGCCGAACACTCTCTTCAACTTGTAATGAAGACCTTGCAACATTAGGAGAAGGTACCTATGGAGTTTGATGTAAGCAGCTTAGTGTCGAAGGCCTTTAGTTCATTCCAGTTTTCATATATAGCCTCTTTCTAATCTTCGTGTTTGCTACTTTATGTACTTCATTTCCATTTAAATATTGAATTTAACGTCGATTATACTTGACTCACTTCGCATCTAGTCTTTTTCTTGATTGCTTAAAACTAGATGGAAGAAGTTCTTGTTTGGCTTTGATTAATATGACATTTCCTTGGCCAATTTGGCAATTTTGCTTGTTTTCTATAAGCAAGGTGGCCAAGATCACGATCCTACATATAATTGTTTTTGCCGTTGCAAGATCAAGATCACATGATCAGGATCATGATCGGAAATGCAACTTCATGTTCTTATTCTATTAGAAGTTATACATTTTTAAAGAGTATATCATATAAAACAAAACTTTATGCGACGTTTTCATGAAAATGTACCATACTAACAACAATAATGCAATACGTTTATTAAATTCAAGTTTCAATCCTTAAATTAATGTATTTGGGCTTAAAGTAGGCAAAAACACAATAAGAAACATGAGGTACGATCAGATCTACTACTATCCTACGATCTTGTGTGTGATCTTACGATCCAGCTCACATTGAGATAAGAAACATGTGTTTGTAGTAGGTATAGATCCAGATCTCCGATTTATGATAGACCGATCCCGCTCGAATTAAAATCCTAATATGATCCTACTCGTTTTTATATCTTGGATCGTACGATTCTACGATTAAGATCAGGATCTGACAACTTTGTCTATAAGTATTCTAGTGGTGATAGTTAATTTTTTTTTTTTTAAGTTGACTATCGAATAGTATTAGGTAAGGTTGCAAAAATCGCGAATCGGTAGTCGGGCGGTCGATCTCCTTGTAGCATGTAATTCGGTGTGGTCGGGATTAATCGGATTGGCATTTCCGAAAAGTTTTGGGTATTTTCATCGGGTTTTGGGTATTCTCGACAAAAATTTTCTTAAAAAATATCTTGTAAGGATTACAAGTAATTACAACTAGTTTATGGCTAGTTATTGGTGTTTCCGACAAGATTTGCAAGTTTCCGTCAAGTTTGACCACCTTTGACAGTCGTTGACCGCCGTTGATCACGTTTGACCAATTTATACAAAATGTAAAAGTTGGTGGCTCAGTAGTGCTTAAGCGACGATTAATCAATTTTGTAGGTATTTTTTTGCAACACGGTGTTAAGAGACATGGTGCTACTCGAAAGCATATTTTGTTTGTATTAGAGACTGTACTGTATTATTGATTACAAACCCAAAATTTTTCAATGAATATAGCAGTTCTAATGAAATTCTAACGTTTCATTATTGTGTTTTGAGTTGCACTGAAAATTCACATTTCTATACCTATATGGCTGCTATATCATACATACGTATGTAATATAATTTTTTAAAGTTATATACCAGATGTGAATTCTTTGATACGTGACAAACTAGAAATTAAAATGAAATGTAGTTTATCTTAAGAAAATAACCACGAATTCATAAAGAATAAGAAATGAACTTGAAATTATGATCAAATGATTTGTTATTGGATAATTGAGTTGTTGTAATTGAGAGAGAAATTATATATAATATAATGCAGCGTCTGGAAAACGACTACAGTGCTGTCGTTTTGGGCTGCGTGTTGCGTTTTGGGCTCCCTGTTTTTTTGGTCCGTTGGTCCACTTTTATTTTTTACCTTACCTCTTTTTATACACGCACCTTCTGGAAAACCCTAACCCTAACCCTTTTATCAGTAGTGGTGCAAACCCTGATCCTTGTGGTTCCGGCGGATCCAGTGGATATTACGTTTCTGCATCTCTTGCTTATGCTTTATGTGTTTTTTCGTGTGATTTATCGAATGATTTATGCTTTATGTGTCGATATTTGGTTTCCGTATCTTTGTGTCAATTAACTTGAATGTGAGTGTCGATCGAATGGAAGTTGCTATTTTATTTGATATCTGTGTAATTTGATGTTTTTTGTGATGATCCTTTTGTTGATTTTGTGTCTAATGATTGGAAAATGAGGGTGGATCTAATGGAAGCTGGTATTTTATTTGTTATTTGTGTAATTTGATGGTTTGGTATTTTGTGTGAATTTCGTGAAAATTTTTATCATTGTTGCATTAGTATTTCTCCATTTTTATTGTTTGTGTGATGATGTTTAAGTGATTGTGGGTTCCTATGATGTTTTTGATATATAATGCAGCGTCGGAAAACGACAACAGTGCTGTCGTTTTGGCTTGCCAGTGTTTCAATAATCAATAGGGAGGTTTTATTGATTCGATGATGTAAGGGTTTTTTTTTTTGGATTTTGGATTTTTTAATATGTGTTTGCGTTTGTTTTAGCTTTGTCATAAGTCTGATGTGTGATCATACGAGCTGATTTTATATGGTTTGCTATGAGTAGTGTTTTATTTGGTTGTTATGATCTTTGATGCTATTAATAGATTTCTTTATATGTATTTGTCTTTGTTTAAGCTTTGTTTATGGATTGTACATGGTTATAATTTTTTTGGAGATTTTTAGTTTGTTACTTCATTAGGTGTGGTATGTTCATGCAATTAGTGTTTGATTTTCAGTATTTGGGTTTGCTGAAGTGACGTTGCCAGCCGTTATATGATAAAGTAGTATGGCATAAAATATGACACTATTTAGCAGCTGAATTAATATTTGACCCAGGGTACTAGATTTTCGATATCGATGACTGTCATGAAGCAGGTTGTGTAAAAATTTTAATGTGAAATATTAGGATCGTGAGACGTTTGTTAGGTCACTTGATATGTCACCTATATATGTTATTAGTAGAGCAGGTATGAGTGCCATATCAAGTGGACTAACCAGCGTCTCATACTTTTTTTGGTAACTCAATTTAGGTATTGCGGTTTTCGTTCTGTGTTGGTGCATTTTGTTTTGAATTACATTTCTTAAATTCAGTTTCTTGGTTTCACGTTTAGGTTTCAAATTTTGTATTGACAGTTGTTAAAAATCTTTGTTAACAGGTTTAATATGTGTTCTGAAACCGTGTTGAACCCCAGGATATCGACCTTAGTTGGCTGAATAAAATGTTGCCATGATTGTTATAATCTGGGGAACCTGAAATGAGCCGTTGAAAATCTGAGGGTAGTGGCAGGGCAATCACCGGAGGGCATAGTATAAATACCAACTATGCAACCGGGTCTGTTTTGCAGCCACGCTCAACTTAAGTTGTTTCTGTCGCCTGGTCCCCATTTGCAGGCCTGACGCTAATTGTTTCATGGATCAGTTTTGACAGTTGCTGGTGACGGTAGATGATGCCACTCTCAGTTTTCCTATGTTATTAAGGCAATGATGATAACTTCGTACACTTACATTTTGGCTATGCGCGTTCATTGGCGGGGCAACCAGAATTGTGGTTGCAGCCACAACGTGCATTTAATGTTGATTCTATATGTATATGTCTGAGCCTAATTTCTCAATGCCCTGCTATAAGGGGGAAGGTACGTTGGTTTAGACGTTGCATGCTCGACAAACAGGCAGCCCAATACGACAGTACTGTAGTCGTTTTCTGACGCGGCATTATATAATATATAATTAACTAACACAATAGCCTGGAAAATCTAAAGGTAGTGGTGGGGAAAAAACCGGAGGGCATAGTATAAATGTAACTAAGCAACCGGGTCTATTTTGCAGCCACGGCCAATTTCAGTTGCTTCTGTATCCCGGTCCCCATGTGCAGGTCTGACCATAATTGTTTTATAAGGCAGACTGTTACTGACCATAATTGGTAACTTTCTACAGTTACATTTTCTCGGTGCACGCTCCTTGGCGTGGCAACCACAACTGTGGTTGCAGCCATGCTGTGCACTATATATACATATCTAACTCTCAATTTTTAGTGTGCTGCTATTAGGGAGAAGACGAGGATGATTTTGCAGCCGGTGACTGTATCAATGCTTATAAGAAAAAAAAAATAACAAAAAAAAAAAAGGAATTGCAGCCATGTTACTAAGGCGATGAAGATAATTTTGTGCACTTACGTTTTCTGAACGCGCGTTCCTTGGCGGGGCAACCTGATTTGTGGTTGCAGCCATAGCGTGCGTTTAATGTCGATTTTCTATGTACATGTCTGAGCCTCCTTTTTTAGTAACCTGCTGTATGAAGATCAATATCAGAAATATACCAACATGAAAGAATCACACTTTCCTTACCAGGGCAATCGGTATTGTGGTTGCAGTCATGGTGTGTCTTTACTGTTGGTTCTATACATATATATCTGCACAGGGTCTTAAAATGGTGCGTGCATTGAACGACGCCAGTGAAGTCGTTTTGGGCTGCCTGTTTTTCGGCCCGTTTTCTACGCTGATCCAGTCTTCTTTTTACCTTCGTTTGTAGAAAATTATACGTGTCTTCTATCTGTGCTTTTATCGGTAGTTGTGCAAAACTTCTCTCGGTGATTTTATCGGTGGTTGTGCAAACCCTAAAGATCGTTGTCCTACCGAATCCTGAGGACAATAGGCTTGCGTATCTCTTGCTTATGGTTTATGTGTGGATGCTGCATATGTTTTTTTTTTTTTTTTTTTTTTTTTTTTTTGGCCATGATGAATCTGTGGCTTTGGTTAAAGCAGTAGATCCACGTGTCTTGGCAGGGCAACCTATTAGATTTGCAGCCACGCCGGGTCTATTCACTTCTTACGATTACTGATTAATGTCAGTTGAATGATATAGCTCATTGGAGATCTGAAATGTAAATTGACACGCCAATGACCCGATGGTGTGATAGCATGCTTGCTATTATCCAACCGCATTTCTTTGCACGCATAGCAGAATTCTCGCCTTATTGACCATTTACCATCCACAAATCTGAGCCTAATGATATATTGTATCAATTTTATGGTTTCTGTGCATATGTTTTTGATGCGTGGTTTTGCGACCTTACAACAGGTTTTACCTCTCGAGGGATCTCGAGATGCTTGCAATCCCCACCAGGCAGTGTACCTGACCGATGTAGTATAGTGAAGTGGCAAGTACCGGGGGATTGATCGTTCTCTAGGGGAATAGTGTCGTTAGGATTGAAAAACTACTCTAATAGGTCTAAGGGTGAGGGAAGATTCTTTTTGTATTTTTATATTTTTATGAAAGCAAGTAAAATCTCGGGTTTGAAGGAGTGGGCGGAATTAGTTGCTAGTCAACTAACCCAAATAACTACAAATGCAAATAAAATAAAATAACTGAAAATGAAAAGGTTGTGGAACTTATATGGGGAGAAATGTGTTTACTTAGATTTCCTTACTCCCTAACTATCTTTTACCGGTTGATTAGTGTGTATTAATTGCGTGGATGACGGGTGTATTCCTTAATACCAATCGTGGGGTGGCGTACGTACTTCCCCAACTCTACAAGCTCCTACTTCACTCCTATGTCGAACCGGCTAAGAAGCTCCTAACATGGGATCACTAGAATTCGCTCATGCATTAAATACAACCATAAAAACCTAGTACGCATTGGTTCATGTTTCTTAAGACGTTCAAGCAAATTACCGTATAGGAGGTTAGCCAGTTTTCTTAAGCCTAACATCGATAAACAATCATCCAATACAATTAATAACACACTAACAACTAATAATCAATAGTTAGGTTTCATTAGATCTAAGCAAACACAAGATAAATCTAACCTAGCATGTTAATCAAAAGACAAGAACAAGATATAATCAAACAACACATAGACATATTGATTGATTAAGTGATTACTTATCTTCAATTAAACATGGGAGATCCAAGGGTATGAAAACCCTTAAAAATGGCAGAAATTCGTCTTAGGGTTTCTCCTCACAAAGTTGCACACTAATGACAAAAAATTGCAAAACTATATATAGAACTTAGTGGCTGACGGCGTCACGTTATAGATCTTGACGCCGTCACCTCGCCGTGGCTAGGGTTCCCGGATGGTCTTCCTGACGCCGTCCCTTTTTAGTCCTCCAAAATCCGCTCTGGCCTATCAAGGGCTGACGCAGTCAGAATAGGGCTTGACGCCGTCTCTCTTTAACTTAAACCGTGATGGCCTTGATCACCTTAAAGGGTGACGCCGTCAGACTTTCTATTGTAAAACTCTCTGGCGCGTCACGTGTATTTTGTCATATCCACCTCTTTTGCCAAGCCATGACGCCGTCAGGAGCAATCCTTGACGCCGTCAAGTGTACTTTTCCAGCAGCTTTGGAGACTTTGTCGTTTTCTTCACTTTTATGCTCCAAAAACGTCCAAAATGCTTCCTTTTCCAGATTTCTTCTCCAAAGTACCTAAAATGACAAAAGAACGATTTAGGGCAATATTTGATCAAATAAATACGATTTAGGGCTTAAATGACCCCCTAAAAGCGGCGGTACACTTTTCGCTTCATCAAATACCCTTACACTTGAGATTTGTTTGTCCTCAAGCAAATGCGCTTTTATTCTAATCAAAATACAAGTTAGAGGTCATTTAACGCTAATATAAAAGTAATTACAACAAATAGTCGTTCCACTTTAATCATAATAAGCACGGAGATTACAAACTAGCACCTCACAAGTAGTGTTTAGATACTCACATCTCTCAGGTGTCATCAAAATAAATCTCATAAATGAAAACGGATAATATCTCTCACTACCTGTCATAGCAAATAGATTACCATAGGCTTGGGAAAGGATCAAAAACCTCCTCCACTAGGCGTAAGCACCTAAGATAAACTATCAAAGAGGGCTTTTAAACGTGTTATAACGTGAGGTGTAGGGATATGATAAACACGGATTTGTTGGATAAAGGATATTTACTGGTGGCGAGTTAAAGATCTTGATTAATTACATGTACAATATGGCGTTGCTAAGCCAAGACTAGACTCGACTTAAGCTAAAAACAAAATAACAAAAACATAAAATAAACATAAAATGAAACGGGATGGTAGTCCGTATGTTTTTTCTACTTTTCTTTTTCTCATTTTTTTTTTGTATTTTTCTTGATTGATTTTTTTTTTTTTTTTTTTTTTTTTTTTTTTTTTTTTTTTGCATACACTCTTGCCCTACCATCCAAAATAATACATCATAGGGGCGTTGCATTCCCCTTACACTTGAACTTTTACATAACTTTACAATTAACTATTCTAATGACTCGAATTAAGATAATCGAAACACTTGGAGTACTTTTTAAAATATTTAGCACATATAGGGGTAATAATGTTGTTCTTCCCATTACTCCATTACACTACCATTACACTAGTACTTTACCCATGAGTCCCAATCGTCCCAAAATAATATGTACAAGGATATGACTCGACTTAGCAACCATGTAATCAAGTTAGATAATTAACTTGGGGTTTAAACAAATGTTGTCACAATAATGCACTAAAAATGAGTGCATACAAGGTAGGCTAAGGCGAATTTGGGTGTACATTTAAGTGGGGTGTAACAAATTCTTCCTTTAAGTAAAATGCTTAAAGTTAGAAACGAAAAGATAGGCTCTGAGGGGTGTACTAGGGGTATCGTGTACTAAAAATGAGTACAACGCAAAGGGTGTGGGAGAATTACTTGACCAATGTAGCCAATGTAATTATAACAAAAACACAGGTGTAAAACAATGGGTTAATCATAATGCCTCTTATCATGTAGTAAATCTAACTACACGAATGTAGTCTCACTTGTGGCCTCGGAATGGTCCTAACGACAAGTTCTAGAATCTAAGTGCTACCGGTACACACATCATAGCATAAATGCTTTTCCTACCAATTCTAGGGACGAACCTTACATATTTCGGGGTGGAAAATTTTTTTAGTGGTACGGTTTTGTGCTAGTTATATAAATTCCTATCCATGAGACGCTCATTAAGATCAAAGTTTCACTCCTATATGTTGTAAAAAAAATTTTAATTTGGCACTAAAATTGCCCTAACAGGTATTTCTCTCAGTTTTATTACACATCTACCATCAAACAAACAAAAATCAAGTGCACTTGTATTCTCTAAAGTATCGTACTTTACCCCCCTTTACACTTAAGATGAACATTGTCCCCAATGTTCAAATAACAAGATGTAAAAGTAAATAAGGTAAAAGAATGAAATCAAATACTCCCCTGATTTGTTTGGTGGATAAAGAGGTAACATGGTTAGATCTTCTTCCAAGAGAATGTAGAAGCTTCAAGACTAAAGCATCGCCAAAAGCTTGATTCCACAAACATCTCCTTGTCCAAAATAACCTGTTAAACCTGAGAAAACAAACACGAAAACCTGCATAACATCGGCGGGATAAATTCTATATAAGGATATAATGCTTGTGGAATGATAATTTTGCAGATTCCTGGAGTTTATAAGTTAGAGATTTAATAAAAACTTTTTATGAAAACAAAACTTTCAAAAATTTCAGAAAATTAAAACCCTGACGCCGTCAGGTTGTAAGGCCTGACGCCGTCAGAAATGATGTGACAGAATTCTCATGTTAAGTTTCCGGAAAATTTCTGGAAAAAACCGATACCTTACTTCCTCGAAATCCTGCAAAATATCATTATGACTCGATACAAGCATTTGACTCACACAATTACTAATATGCATGTTAATTTATTATTATTATGATTCATGTTCATTTGTTCTAATAAACCGATTTGGATTTCCCTTACACTTAACTTTTGCAAAATACCTTTATATGTAGTTAAGACGAAGTTAAAAAAACAAAATAAAGCATTTTCACCATTTACTTTTGAACATGAATCAATAATAATAAAAATTAATCACACATACGGAAACAAATAAAATCATACAAACAAATAAATAAACACACAAAGCAAATAAAGCTTGGGTTGCCTCCCAAGAAGCGCTTTTCTTTATTAACGAGTCTTGTAGCTAGACTCAAAGTCACCGTACATTACGTGACTCCATCATTGGTCACGGTTCCTAGGCCATTCTCATTTCCGGTTTTATATTCCGGTCCTAATTCCAAACAATCCTTGTAGAAACCGGATATCCTTTCCATAACATAGTCTACTCCTTTATTTCTATCCTATCATTCCTATAGTAGACCGCTTGCTTAAGCTCCTTCTCAACATTTGACAAGTGTTGGAATTGCTCTATCTTATATGGCATTTGGTAGTTTACCTCATCGGTCTCATCCTTAAATCTAACTATCCCTAAGGAAGGTTCATAAGTCATTCTAGAGACCTCAACAAATGGTTTTCCAAAAACTACTTGAGTTAAGCATGATTCGACTATTGGCCGGATATCTTCTACAATTACAAAGTCGGTGACATAGGTGAAGTTTCCTACATAAACCGGTAATCCCTTAACTCTTCCCGTGAAGTTACTCATCCAACCCTTATCAGGGAGCATCCTATACCCAAGTTGATTTTTCATTATCAAGTTGTAGTGGGCTCTAGTTCATGATGTTTATGGGTGATCTAAGGTCGATGTAAGCTTTTCCCCACATGCAAATGTCCGATGTTGCATGGTATGTTGAGATTAGAAGGGTCGCCTATTTTTATAATTGGTCTACCTAGGAAGTATGGTGTCTCGGGGTCATCGAATAAGTCTGTATGATATGCGCGCTCTTCCTTAGTGGGTAGCCTATTGAAGTAGTCCTCATCATCATCTACTTCTTCAATCTCACTTTTCCTAACTTTTTTATCAACCTCGACTTTCTTAACCTCATCCTCAGGTTCACTATTATCCTCATTCCTATCAATTGGTTTAATAGTGACAATGTTGACGAAGTGGACGTGTTTGGATGAAGAGGGGTCTTTTACTTGGGGTCCGCTATTTGTGTTCCCAGCGTCCTTATGTGGAGGTGATAGCACTTGGTTATTGAGGGCTTTCAATAAGTTGTCAATTTTATTGGTCATCTCCGTTTGTTGTTGATTGAATTCGGATTCAAACTTGGCCAAACGAGCTTCTTGAGATGCCATAAATTGGGACATCAATCCTTCAAAGTTATTGGTACTACCATTGCTGGAAGGATTGTTGTTGAAAGTACGGTTCGAGTTGGAACCGCTTGATTGGAAACGATTAGGTGGGTTGGAAGAATTGGTTTGTTGTGCGTTTTGGTTTTGTTTCCACCTAAGGTTTGGGTGATTTTTCCATGAGGGGTTGTATGAATCACCGTAGGGGTTTGGCTTGGGTTTGAAAGTGTACCACTTGTCTCCCGCTCCGTCGGTACGCGAGGATGCGTAGTCCGCAAAAGCTTGTTCGGGGAGTTCCATGCAATCACGAGTGTCGTGGGGACCACTACATAATTCACATGAAGAAGTGATTTTGTTCACTTGGCTTGAAGGTTTAGGAGCCTCATAGGATTTCATAAGAAACTTGACTTGGTCTTCAAGTTCTATGATCCTACGGTCGGAAGTGCTTGAATTGTTTGAAGGCAAAGATATTACCTTGACCGTTTTATTCAAATCACGGGGATCACTCCAACTTTCGTTGTCATAAAGAGCAAGATCTTCTAGGAGAGCCCATGATTGTTCCGCACTTAGATCACGTAGCTTACCACCGGCCGATTGGTCAATGGTTTGCCTCGTGGAGAGATTGATATGGTCATAGAAGATTTGGACTTTGAGCCAAAGTTCTATGCCATGGTGAGGGACTTTTTGGAGTAAGTCCTTGAATCGAGTCCATGCCTCGTAGAGGGTTTCGCCTTGACGTTGTTGGAACATCAAGATATCATTCCTTAGCTTGGTAGTTCTTCCTGGTGGGAAAAACTGAGCAAGGAAACGAGTGGTGAGATCATCCCAAGAGGTGATGGATCCTGCGGGTAGACGCTTGTAACACCCCCAAATTACCGCAGCGGAAACAGTAGAATCAAGGGGGTATTACTTCATAATACAGATCAAGGTATAGAAAACGACCTCTAAATGAGACGTTTTGAAAAGTTATCATTCGAATTATTAAAATCAGAGTTATGACAATAAGTTCCAAAGTAAAGATTACATAAAAGTTTTCAAAGTTTATCGAATGATAAAGATAGATATGCGTCTTCAAGCATGCAAATGACCCTAGCAATCCACGCATCCATAATAGTCTTAACAACCTGAGATAAACATGCTAAAAGTGTCAACCAACGGTTGGTGAGTTCATAGAGTTTAGTTTAAAAGTAAAGCATTTCAATAAAGATGTTTAAAGGTAAAGTGTTTAACTATAGATTTTTCCAGCAAAGGCATTGTAAATCCACTCAGTTCCAAGCCCCGCCCATACAAGACTTGCAACCTATGTATTTACAACCCACTGCTAACATAGTATGTCTATCAAGTATATTTGAATAAAGATTTCACAGCAAAGGCCTTGAAAATCCACTCAGTTCCAAGTCCCGCCCATACAAGACTTGCAACCTGTGTGTTTACAATCCACTGCTATCACAATAAGAATAGAATAAATGTCTTGCATACCAATGCACAATATAATAGATTACTTGCATACCAATGCAAACTATATTAGATGACTTGCATACCAATGCATCATAAGATTACTGGGTGTCTTTTCCCAAAGGATTTCTGGGAGCCTACTTCCCAAAGACAAGTATAAAAGCATATTGTATAAAAGTATAAATATTTGCATAAATCATGTATTTGATAAATGAGCAAAATAATTTAAGCATGTATCTCCCCCAAAAGTAGTTTCAAAAGTATAAAAATAGGGGCTATGAAACTCACCTTGGTGTAGTAGTAGAAATAGAATCAAATGGTGTGTAGTAACTCCAACGCGTGACCTAGATTAGTATGGCATAATTTAGTTTTCATTTCTGATTAAGATTTGATGAACGTATAAATAGTTTAAGAGTTTTTAAAACAATTACGTTATTGTTGCACGTGTTGACTATTTGTTTTATGACGTAATTATTATTGACGGCGTATAATAATTTTTAGTGTCTCGGTTATTCGCCTTCGTCACAATTTTAATAATTAATATTCGACACGTAGTTAGCTCGGGTTTTATCTAATGTTAACACATTTAAAAAAAATGAAACATTTTCTTTTTCTAAAATTGTATAACCAAACGCACCTATCTGTTTTATTTTCAAAACAAGTGGGTTGTGGCCCTTTTTCACAATCCAACCCTCTAGTGGGCTTTGGCCCAATACTAGTGACAACTAAATTTTATTTCTTTTTAGTAGTTACTGGGCTTCGGCCCAGCTTTAACGTTAAACCCAACTTCCTATTTTCAATTTATACTGGTGTGCATATTTTTGATTTCAATGTGTTGCCTGGTATATTGGTTTGAAACAAGAACAAACATTTGCGGTTTACAAAAGGGTAGACTGTCTCGAGCGAGACTTTGACGAAAAGGATCGCATGCTACTAAGGTCGAGCTATGGTCTCACTAGTGGTGGTTCTAATCTCATGATGCCATTCGACGCTCGTATAATCTGACTACTCTAAGTCTTTTAAATCCTCTATAATTAAACTAATCCGAAACCAAAACAAACTAACCCGTGACTTTAAAGGTCAAAACTCCTTATTCGACCCATTCTGTTGCCACTTCGCGAGTATACCATTTGACTAATCCTACTGCTATCATATCAAGGCTTCAATAATCCTTAACAACTCCGCAACTAAACCCATGACTTTCAAAGTCAAACCCCATTTTAAATCCAAAACCACTTTCGACTATTTCAAACTTTTCTTAACGAAATTTAATCACAGCTCCTTAATAACTTCGATGTATATATTAATTAATACTCAAACCATACAAAATCTAATTCAACCTAATCCTAGTGTACACAATCGGATAAAAAAAATAAGAACTTTAAAACAATATCACTTAAAGATTGATGATAACCTGAAATTGGTGAGAGGTGTCGAACACTAAACAGCCTTCTAAACCCGGATCAAAAGCTCCAAAACCCACTTCCTTCCCAATTCGAATCACACTTGAACCTTTTGCTTGAGAACTTCTCAATTTGAGGTGTGTTTGATTTGGTGTGATTCGAATAGAGTCCAGGGGAGGTGAATTTATAGATGAAAATGGAGTTAGGCTCCATCCTTCTTTTGATTTTGGGAAAAACTAATATTCCTAATTGGTGTCAAATCCTTATACTAATGGCTCTTATGAATTCTCGTGACTAAGTAAGGGACAAAGGATTTGGTCAACACTAATTAAATATGGATGGTGATGGTTCGGATTTGGGGTTTTTGGGGGAGCGGCAATAGTGATAGATCAAGGGAAGGTGGTGTCTTGGGGATGGTGGTTTTGCCGAAAATAGGCTAAGGTAGAAGGTGGGATTGAAAAGGTGATGATGTTGTAGTTGGTTATGGAGTCGACAAAAACAATGAAGAAGGAGAGAAAGAAAAATGACAGTGACTAGTTTTTGGGGAATAGATAAAGTCAAAAGGTGTAGCAGAAGCAAAGTAATACTCCTATAAGTGGCGACAAATCAAAGATAAATAATAAGTGAGGTAGAAAAGAAATAATTTAGACATAGTTAGTGGTTTTAAATGCCCGGGTCTCGTTAGACCGTGTCGGATCAGGCTTCGTTTAAATATCTCTAACTCGAGAGTTTAGAATCGTCATAAATTATTTGTTTTTATTGCCGAGTCCGTATTTATATTTATGGTTCGTTCTGTACGTTCTTCGTTTGATTTATTTAAACTCATGCCATACTATCACAGTGTCGGAACGCGTGCGGCTTGATCTATCGAATAACAATGTTTATTTCGGAATGTAATAAACAAAAAGTTCAAATTGGCTCGTAAAAATGGTTAAGTGAACAGTAACGACGTGTTAATAATATATTAGTGTTCACTAATGACTAGGAAATTCTACGGGTTGCTACAGTATCCACCCCTAATTTTTGAATCTCGTCCCGAGATTCAGTCGGCGTTATCTCTTAAAAGATGCTTGCGAAAAAAATCGATGTGTAAAGTTTAAAGGAATCAGGCAAAACTTAAGTATCTAAGGTAGAATACTACTTGACTAGGGAAAACGTACCCATTACTTGTTAGCTGCTTCCAATTCACCCAAGTAGAATGCCCGACCACGAGCTGGACCAAGTTGGGCTAAAGGGTTTGGGTTATTTCCTTCAACAGCTAGAGCTAGGTTTCCTTGTCCTTGTCCAGGTGTTCCATTTAACTTTGGACACGCATGCCTGAGATGATTCGGGCTGTTACATTCATAGCACGTCTTTTGATTATTCCTTGTGAGGCCTGCATTTCGTGGTGCTTTACAGTGACTCGTATAATGACCCAACTGATTACAGTTCTTACACTCTCGGCAGGGTACAGACTCCGGGTGATGATAAGCACATTTAGTGCACTTAGGATGTGGTCCTGAATATCCTTTCTGACCAGACCCAGTGGCCACGTAACTTCTGGCTCTCTTGTTGTCCATCATGGGGACCACTTGCTTGTCTGACTCAGTTGTTCCCTTCCTCTTGTCATCGTTCCTTAATACTCCATTCCTAACCATCTCATCTGTTAGAGTCCCTGCCTTCAATATTGCACTCTGAATCGTAGATGGTTCAGTTGCTTTCACAGTTCCACGAATTTCGGGGACTAGACCGTAGATGTACCTCTCAATCCTCTTCGATTCAGGGGTAACCATATGAGGAACTAATTTTGCTAGTTCGTGAAACCGATCGGTGTAGGCTGCATGGCCAGCTCCTATCATAGAGTGATGATAGAGTTCATTTTCCAGTTTCTGCATTTCATTATCCGGACAATATTCCTCTTTCAGCAGTGCCTTGAAGTCGTCCCATGTCATTCCTACAGCTGCTTCTCTGCCTCTAGCTTGAATCTGCGTGTTCCACCATGTTAACGCCTTTCCTGATAGCGAGCATGCCGAATACTTCACCTTCTGATGCGTTTCACAGCCACTGATGTCGATTACTGACTCCATCTTTTCAATCCAGCGGGTATACTCCAACGCACCTCCATTGCCATTAAACTCCATTGGCTTGCATGCCATAAATTCCTTATATGTGCATCCAGTTGTACGGGTGGTAGTCTCATTCACACCTACACCATTTGTGTCGTCATTTATGCTTCCATGGTTTCCCGAGTTGTTGATGTGATTGCCGACTTGCGTGATAATAGTAGGTAGCAAGGTTTGAAGCTGTTGGGCGATGATGGTGGCAAAATCAGGACTTCCACCGTCATTGTTGTCATTGTTACCAATGCCGCGGCCGCCTCCTCGACCTCCACGTCCACTAGTCCTTCCACCTCTTTGTGTGGCATTTCCTCGGTTAGCATTGCGAGCTGATCTCCTTGTTGCCATTGCCTCTATGCAATGAAGGACATTTAGCGAGCGTCAGAGACAAGGGAAAAGCTGTTGACTATCCAATCTATACTTAGCGTTCTCACAAAAACCCCGCTACTAGCTGTTATCCTAAATGGGTTAATGCCGATTAACGTACACATGATTACATATGTCCACGTGTGTTGTGATGCACTTATAATTATGTTGGCCACCATAATTATACTTGCCTCCTTTCACACGTGTACATATCACCATGCACACATATTTCGGCAAGAGTAGGGTGATTATCTCCCAGAAAAATCCTCGAGTGAACTCATCAACTTTCTGCGGCTTAGTGATAACCTTTTAGTTAACTTAATCCCATGTCTCATCAAACAAGAACTGTCACAAGATTAAGTTAAATAGCTAGTTATCACTGAGCTCTATGATTTTGATGTCTCGATTTAGATTCTGAGATTTTTCCCTATAAGGTATCCTCAAGAGAAATCATCTTTTTAGCAAAATCATCAAATTTCTCTGCGGTTAAGTGATAACCTTTTATTCAACTTAATCCCATGTCTCATCAAACAAGAACTGTCACAAGATTAAGTTAAATAGCTAGTTATCACTGAGCTCCGCACCTCTGATGACTCGACTAAATGTTGAGATTCCATTATCGGTGCAGATACTATAACACTTAACAGTTAACATTTAACGGCGTGCACATAAATGGGAAGAGTTCTATGTAAACAAAACGGTCTGGATAAGGATCTCAAGGAATATAGCAGTTATAGTCTAGGCTCCTAAATGCAACCTAGTTCTCTATAAACCTGGCTCTGATACCAATCTGTAACACCCCCAAATTACCGCAGCGGAAACAGTAGAATCAAGGGGGTATTACTTCATAATACAGATCAAGGTATAGAAAACGACCTCTAAATGAGACGTTTTGAAAAGTTATCATTCGAATTATTAAAATCAGAGTTATGACAATAAGTTCCAAAGTAAAGATTACATAAAAGTTTTCAAAGTTTATCGAATGATAAAGATAGATATGCGTCTTCAAGCATGCAAATGACCCTAGCAATCCACGCATCCATAATAGTCTTAACAACCTGAGATAAACATGCTAAAAGTGTCAACCAACGGTTGGTGAGTTCATAGAGTTTAGTTTAAAAGTAAAGCATTTCAATAAAGATGTTTAAAGGTAAAGTGTTTAACTATAGATTTTTCCAGCAAAGGCATTGTAAATCCACTCAGTTCCAAGCCCCGCCCATACAAGACTTGCAACCTATGTATTTACAACCCACTGCTAACATAGTATGTCTATCAAGTATATTTGAATAAAGATTTCACAGCAAAGGCCTTGAAAATCCACTCAGTTCCAAGTCCCGCCCATACAAGACTTGCAACCTGTGTGTTTACAATCCACTGCTATCACAATAAGAATAGAATAAATGTCTTGCATACCAATGCACAATATAATAGATTACTTGCATACCAATGCAAACTATATTAGATGACTTGCATACCAATGCATCATAAGATTACTGGGTGTCTTTTCCCAAAGGATTACTGGGAGCCTACTTCCCAAAGACAAGTATAAAAGCATATTGTATAAAAGTATAAATATTTGCATAAATCATGTATTTGATAAATGAGCAACATAATTTAAGCATGTATCTCCCCCAAAAGTAGTTTCAAAAGTATAAAAATAGGGGCTATGAAACTCACCTTGGTGTAGTAGTAGAAATAGAATCAAATGGTGTGTAGTAACTCCAACGCGTGACCTAGATTAGTATGGCATAATTTAGTTTTCATTTCTGATTAAGATTTGATGAACGTATAAATAGTTTAAGAGTTTTTAAAACAATTACGTTATTGTTGCACGTGTTGACTATTTGTTTTATGACGTAATTATTATTGACGGCGTATAATAATTTTTAGTGTCTCGGTTATTCGCCTTCGTCACAATTTTAATAATTAATATTCGACACGTAGTTAGCTCGGGTTTTATCTAATGTTAACACATTTAAAAAAAATGAAACATTTTCTTTTTCTAAAATTGTATAACCAAACGCACCTATCTGTTTTATTTTCAAAACAAGTGGGTTGTGGCCCTTTTTCACAATCCAACCCTCTAGTGGGCTTTGGCCCAATACTAGTGACAACTAAATTTTATTTCTTTTTAGTAGTTACTGGGCTTCGGCCCAGCTTTAACGTTAAACCCAACTTCCTATTTTCAATTTATACTGGTGTGCATATTTTTGATTTCAATGTGTTGCCTGGTATATTGGTTTGAAACAAGAACAAACATTTGCGGTTTACAAAAGGGTAGACTGTCTCGAGCGAGACTTTGACGAAAAGGATCGCATGCTACTAAGGTCGAGCTATGGTCTCACTAGTGGTGGTTCTAATCTCATGATGCCATTCGACGCTCGTATAATCTGACTACTCTAAGTCTTTTAAATCCTCTATAATTAAACTAATCCGAAACCAAAACAAACTAACCCGTGACTTTAAAGGTCAAAACTCCTTATTCGACCCATTCTGTTGCCACTTCGCGAGTATACCATTTGACTAATCCTACTGCTATCATATCAAGGCTTCAATAATCCTTAACAACTCCGCAACTAAACCCATGACTTTCAAAGTCAAACCCCATTTTAAATCCAAAACCACTTTCGACTATTTCAAACTTTTCTTAACGAAATTTAATCACAGCTCCTTAATAACTTCGATGTATATATTAATTAATACTCAAACCATACAAAATCTAATTCAACCTAATCCTAGTGTACACAATCGGATAAAAAAAATAAGAACTTTAAAACAATATCACTTAAAGATTGATGATAACCTGAAATTGGTGAGAGGTGTCGAACACTAAACAGCCTTCTAAACCCGGATCAAAAGCTCCAAAACCCACTTCCTTCCCAATTCGAATCACACTTGAACCTTTTGCTTGAGAACTTCTCAATTTGAGGTGTGTTTGATTTGGTGTGATTCGAATAGAGTCCAGGGGAGGTGAATTTATAGATGAAAATGGAGTTAGGCTCCATCCTTCTTTTGATTTTGGGAAAAACTAATATTCCTAATTGGTGTCAAATCCTTATACTAATGGCTCTTATGAATTCTCGTGACTAAGTAAGGGACAAAGGATTTGGTCAACACTAATTAAATATGGATGGTGATGGTTCGGATTTGGGGTTTTTGGGGGAGCGGCAATAGTGATAGATCAAGGGAAGGTGGTGTCTTGGGGATGGTGGTTTTGCCGAAAATAGGCTAAGGTAGAAGGTGGGATTGAAAAGGTGATGATGTTGTAGTTGGTTATGGAGTCGACAAAAACAATGAAGAAGGAGAGAAAGAAAAATGACAGTGACTAGTTTTTGGGGAATAGATAAAGTCAAAAGGTGTAGCAGAAGCAAAGTAATACTCCTATAAGTGGCGACAAATCAAAGATAAATAATAAGTGAGGTAGAAAAGAAATAATTTAGACATAGTTAGTGGTTTTAAATGCCCGGGTCTCGTTAGACCGTGTCGGATCAGGCTTCGTTTAAATATCTCTAACTCGAGAGTTTAGAATCGTCATAAATTATTTGTTTTTATTGCCGAGTCCGTATTTATATTTATGGTTCGTTCTGTACGTTCTTCGTTTGATTTATTTAAACTCATGCCATACTATCACAGTGTCGGAACGCGTGCGGCTTGATCTATCGAATAACAATGTTTATTTCGGAATGTAATAAACAAAAAGTTCAAATTGGCTCGTAAAAATGGTTAAGTGAACAGTAACGACGTGTTAATAATATATTAGTGTTCACTAATGACTAGGAAATTCTACGGGTTGCTACAACGCTCTAGCCATTGACTAGCTTGGTCCCGCAGAGAGAATTGAAAGAGACGCAGTCGGGTCGTCTCTCGAGTGGCAACATCAAGGTCTATAGAATCAACGATTTTGAGAAAGTCCTTGAGATGTTGATTAGGATCTTCGGAACGAAGTCCATGGAATGCGCATCCGCTTTGCACCAACCAGATGGTGTCGGATCGCAAGGGAGTAACATTGGCTCCTTGAGTGAGCTCAATGGTGTTTCGATAGCCATGGTGGCTAGGACGGGAGTAGTCTCCTAAGGTACGGGCTCTAGGAGGTGGGTGTTGTTGTGGTGGTGGGTTGTTGGGATCAAGGATATTACCACCTTCCATGATGTCGGATGGTAATGGTTACGAACAAAGAAACGAAGAAAAAAGATAGACTAAAGAAATCCTAGAAAAATAAAATAAAAATCTCACTAGAAAGGAATCTAGTGAGTAGACCTAATAAAATAAAAATTCAACCTAAACAATAACTATTCCCCGGCAGCGGCGCCAAAAACTTGATGTGTGGTTTTGCGACCTTACAACAGGTTTTACCTCTCGAGGGATCTCGAGAAGCTTGCAATCCCTACCAGGCAGTGTACCTGACCGATGTAGTATAGTGAAGTGGCAAGTACCGGAGGATTGATCGTTCTCTAGGGGAATAGTGTCGTTATGATTGAAAAACTACTCTAATAGGTCTAAGGGTGAGGGAAGATTCTTTTTGTATTTTTATATTTTTATGAAAGCAAGTAAAATCTCGGGTTTGAAGGAGTGGGCGGAATTAGTTGCTAGTCAACTAACCCAAATAACTACAAATGCAAATAAAATAAAATAACTGAAAATGAAAAGGTTGTGGAACTTATATGGGGAGAAATGTGTTTACTTAGATTTCCTTACTCCCTAACTATCTTTTACCGGTTGATTAGTGTGTATTAATTGCGTGGATGACGGGTGTATTCCTTAATACCAATCGTGGGGTGGCGTACGTACTTCCCCAACTCTACAAGCTCCTACTTCACTCCTATGTCGAGCCGGCTAAGAAGCTCCTAACATGGGATCACTAGAATTCGCTCATGCATTAAATACAACCATAAAAACCTAGTACGCATTGGTTCATGTTTCTTAAGACGTTCAAGCAAATTACCGTATAGGAGGTTAGCCAGTTTTCTTAAGCCTAACATCGATAAACAATCATCCAATACAATTAATAACACACTAACAACTAATAATCAATAGTTAGGTTTCATTAGATCTAAGCAAACACAAGATAAATCTAGCCTAGCATGTTAATCAAAAGATAAGAACAAGATATAATCAAACAACACATAAACATATTGATTGATTAAGTGATTACTTATCTTCAATTAAACATGGGAGATCCAAGGGTATGAAAACCCTTAAAAATAGCAAAAATTCGTCTTAGGGTTTCTCCTCACAATGTTGCACACTAATGACAAAAAATTGCAAAACTATATATAGAACTTAGTGGCTGACGGCGTCACGTTATAGATCTTGACGCCGTCACCTCGCCGTGGCTAGGGTTCCCGGATGGTCTTCCTGACGCCGTCCCTTTTTAGTCCTCCAAAATCCGCTCTGGCCTATCAAGGGCTGACGCCGTCAGAATAGGGCTTGACGCCGTCTCTCTTTAACTTAAACCGTGATGGCCTTGATCACCTTAAAGGGTGACGCCGTCAGACTTTCTATTGTAAAACTCTCTGGTGCGTCACGTGTATTTTGTCATATCCACCTCTTTTGCCAAGCCATGACGCCGTCAGGAGCAATCCTTGACGCCGTCAAGTGTACTTTTCCAGCAGCTTTGGAGACTTTGTCGTTTTCTTCACTTTTATGCTCCAAAAACGTCCAAAATGCTTCCTTTTCCAGATTTCTTCTCCAAAGTACCTAAAATGACAAAAGGAACGATTTAGGGAAATATTTGATCAAATAAATACGATTTAGGGCTTAAATGACCCCCTAAAAGCGGTACACTTTTCGCTTCATCAGTTTTATGCATGGATTTATCTTTGTAGCAAAGATCATACATAAAAATCTTGAAAATCTCATTGTTATGCTTATATATTCAGGACATAGTTCAGCCGTCGAAAATTGCAGGTACCTTCCATCTTCTAATACTCATGTATGCTGAATCAATTCTAGTACATAAGTCCGCTTACTTTTTTTTTTTTTTTTTTTTTTTTTTTTTTTTTTTTTTTTTTTTTTTTTTTTTTTAATGGTAACAGGTTTCGCTTATTCATCAACAGCACTACAGACTATGCACAGAAGTTAAATATCAATAAATAGACAGAATAACGATGATGGATGTACCACAACCAAGCGCGGCTATTGCTAAATTTGCATGGTTTCCGTACATCCATCATTGATATTCTGTCAATATTTTTGGGGTCCCCATGTTTTTACACTCACCTATCTCAGTACAACGTATGTGCTAATATTGACAACTGCCAACGTCCATAAAACATATCTGCGGTTCACATTCAGACAGTTGCAGCCAACACCGGTTTTGGATACCGCTTATCTAACAGAGAAAAGATAAGTATTACTAAAATCTGCGTCCTTACATGATTACATTCTATGATGGTGCAAAAGAATCAACTTTAACCCCGTTGCATGCTATATTTTCAGCATTCAAGGATGGCGCAAGAGATACTAAGAATCCTAAGGCGCTCGATAAAAAAGAATTTCTGACCTTAAGAAACGAAGACTATCTGGTATTTTTTTTTGGTTGCCGATGCTAACAGTTAATGTACTGTGCCTGTGATAGTAAGTTTTTTTTTTCGCATATTCATAACTGCTGTTACAGAAAAGGCCCTGATCAACAATAGGGTACAATTCCTAAAGAAAGATGGGGAACCGGAGAGAATGCTGTGACAAGTGATTTGAAGCAAATTACTCCTTCGCACCATCCTCTTCCGTTTCCCATCTTTCTTCGATAATTGAGCCGTACTGTTGATCAACACCTTTTTTGCAATTGTGGTTACGAATATGCGAAAACAAGTTAACTCTCACAGGCACAGCACATGAAGTTTTAGTATCGGCAAACAAAGAGAGTAACAAATAGTCTTCGTTTGTTATGGTAAAAGATTTTTTTTATCGAACGCCTTATGATTTAGTCATCCATTGGTCAGCTGAAACATAGGAATTACAATTCTGATCCTTCTTTCCCAGGTTAAGAAACACCCCAACTTACGCTTGGAAAAGTGAAGTTTACACTTACTCTGACCAATTTTATGCTTGCATGGTCATGCGTGTGCAGGTATATCAAGACCAACATCAGAAGCATGCGAACATGAAAGAATATCAGGTGTGTTTGCTGCCATGGCCCACTTCAGATGTTTGTTAGATATCTTCCAGTTTTGTTCTAATGTATTGATGCATTGTGACAGGAAATGAATCACTGGTATGCAACCGCCTGTGTTTGCCGCCATGTCCCAATTCAAACATTCGTCAGATATCTTCCGCGAAACTTGCATTGTCGTTCTCGGTTTTGTGTATTTTCACCCGTTTCTTAAATGGAACGGCTCACTGAATAGTAGGTATGTGTATCTGTTGCTTATTGTTTATATATGGATGCTGCATATGACACGCGTCTATCAGCAGCATACGTCGAAAAAGATTTTCATTAACACGTAAGTTTTTCATGTCTCAGTTTTTTAGTTGGCCCCCCATTTATTACTATATAAGCCAAAGATTGTAACTATAACTTGGCATAGCAAAGGTCTATCGTAAATTATAGTTGTGGATTCTATAAAAGTGTTCAAAAAAGAAGTTGAAAGTAACAACCTGTGTATTGGATACCCACATTACTTAGTCGATGAACGGTTTAAGTTAATAAATCAGTCTAGAACTTGAACATAGTTACTCATTCTAAGTTCCCATACAGTTCCTTTTGTTCTTTCAACAATCTAGCAATTCGCCTGGTGCAGGCTATTGCACAAAGGAAGTTGAAACGACAAATGGAATTGTAAGGGGACTTAGAAGGGTTAACTATGTTTCTTTTTCGGTTCCATTCTTTTTTACGACCTAAAACCGGCATCTACAAAGTAACGTCACCATACACAGCTTGCTACATTGAACTTTACCTTGAAAGCCTCAATTATTAGGGCAGATCTATCTAACAATGTATCTCACTTCCATTGCTTAAATTGAGTGAGTTCCCTAAAACTATTTATCTATCAAACACACCAATAGTTCTGGGGAGTTCTGTCAAATTAAGCAATGAAAGTTATATGCATCGTTCGATAGATAGGCTCTAATAACTGAGGCGTATTGATTGTGATAATGATATAATGTGTATTGTTCATGACAGGCCACATTCCTTCATTATCCCATTCAACACGAGTCCTGATACTCACACGTTTTTCTAGAATCGACAAATTTCTTCTACGATACACCTTTGTAATATATATATATATATATGTGTGTGTGTGTGTATATATATATATATATATATATATATATATATATATATATATATATATATATATATATATATATGTGTGTGTGTGTGTGTGTGTGTGTGTGTGTGTGTGTGTGTATATATATATATATATTGTTAGTGCAAACAGTCTCGTTGGGGAGATTGCTAGTGCAAGCAATCTTGTTTGTTTTGATTGATGACAAACATGTAACTTGATACATAGCGTAAAATATACAAGTTACTTGTAATCATATCTTGTCTCAACATACATTCAACACCTCTCAAGTCCTCGTATGATACAACAAAGGTTCGTACATGTTTGTTATGTGGCATTATGATCAAACTTTAACAAACCATTTAGAATGTTTAAAATACGGCTAGGACATTAAGTATTTTAAAAAGACTAACCATTCTACTTAGAACCTCATTTCACATTTTGTATATACAAGTACTTTTACTTGTACATCATGTTTCCTAAGATTAATAGGATAAGTACACTTTAGGTGTCAAACTAACATGATACATATTAGTAAACATACTTTAGGAATAACATCTTATACATTTACATTTGTATTTCCTAAAATGGAAACTTTATTTTTCAAATATTAGGATGACATCATGGCATGCATCATGAACACAATCTTAGAAAGATTTTAAGATATTTTGTTTAGATCTTCAAGCCAAAGAGTTGACATTTGAAGATATGGTAAGATATGGATAGATTTGTTAAGATTTGCTAGCTGTCTGGTCCGGCGGATCCCGCGGATCCAAATGGTATAAAGCGCGGATCCAAATTTAGGGATCCTTCAAATCCGCGGGGCAAAAATCTTGTTGGCTATAAATAGAAGCCCATTGTTTACCCATTGTTTATCCAACTCAAACACACATTCCCTCTACCCTTTGCATACATTTAGATCAGTAGTAAATCATGTAGAAACACACATTAATCATCCATTTCATAATGATCATAATTCTACTAACTTTCATTATGTTGTAAGCATACACTTTCAATGATCCTGTG
Source organism: Artemisia tridentata subsp. tridentata (assembly GCA_021014915.2). NCBI lineage: Eukaryota > Viridiplantae > Streptophyta > Magnoliopsida > Asterales > Asteraceae > Artemisia > Artemisia tridentata. Next base: position 246,988,737 of record CP139506.1, on the reverse strand, counting down.
AAGCAAGCTCAAGATCATGAGACATCATCCATAGCATACTTCCTGATCCACCATGAAGGTTAGAAGATCTTGAAGTCATTATCCACCATAGCATTCCAACATATGAAGATTCAAGCATAAATGTAGCAACCCGTAGAATTTCCTAGTCATTAGTGAACGCTAATCTATTATTAACACGTCGTTACTGTTCACTTAACCATTTTTACGAGCCAATTTGAACTTTTTGTTTATTAGATTCCTAAATAAACATTGTTATTCGATGGATCAAGCCGCACGCGTTCCGACACCGTGATAGTATGGCATGAGATTAAATAAATCAAACGAAGAACGTACAGAACGAATCATGAAAATAATTACGAACTCGGAAGTAAAACTCAAACAATAAATGACGACTCTAAAAATATGAACTCTCGGGCTAGAGATATTTAAACGAAGCCTGATCCGACACGGTCTAGCAAGACCCGAGTAGTTAAATTATTCACCCTATCTTATACACACTTACAACACTACTACATTTTAAATAATTACAATCTACTTTAAATATAAAATACTACTACATTTATATATTTATTTCTCCTAGTTTTGTCGCATCCCCCTACCAAATTCCAATACTTATTTTGGCTACTTGCTTGACTTTATCATTTTCCCATCTTCTGCTACTTTCTCTTTTTCTTGACTCTATCGAAACCCAAAATCAACCATAACCACCATCACCTTTTCACCTTATCACCCTTTTGGCAAAATCACCATCATCAAAAGAACGCTATCCCCTTGTCTTGTCGCTGTTTCCCTCGAAAACCCAGAAAACGACCGAAGCATCACCATCAAAAATTAATTAGTATTGACCTTGAAGCTTTGTCCTCTTTATTTTGTCACGAGATACCATAGGGTTTAGGGCCTCTAGTACAAAGATTTGACACAAATTTGGGATGTTAATTCTCCCACAACTCGAAAGCTAGATGGAGCCTAACTCCACTTTCACCCTTAAATCCACCTCTTCTGGACACCAATCGAATCACATCAAAACTACAAACACACCTCAGATTGAGAAGTTCTCAAGAAAAGGATTATAGTGTGATTCGAGTTGGGAAAAAGAAGTGGGTTTCTGGAGCTTTTGAATCCGGGTTTGATAGTGTTCGACACCCCTACAAATTTTCAGGTTCATTTTTAATTAAATTGATATTTTTTCCTTTCATTCGAACTAAGATTAAAGAAGTTTTTGAATTTATGATGATTATGGATAAAATGATAATGGGTTGCGAAATTTAGGAGTAGGTTCAATTGGATATTTTGATTTTGATATGTAGAAACGAGTTGTAATAAGCCTGTGAAAGATTTAAATGGGTTGAATAGGGAGTTTTGACTTTTAAAGTCACGGGTTAGTTTGTTTTGGCTTCGGATTAGTTTAATTATTAAGGATTTAAAATACTTAGAGTAGTCGAATTATACGGTTAGAGCAACAACTAGCGAGACCATAGCTTCAACCTTAGTAATATCCGACCCCTCGCCGAAGTCTCGTTTGAGACAGTCTACCTTCCAAAAACTGCAAATGGTTGTTTTTGTTCCAAACCAAAATACCAGGCAACCCACGAAAAACCCAAATAATGCACACTAGTATATTTTCAATAGGATATTGGACTTGATGGTAATGACGGGCCGAAGCCCAGTTTATAAAAAAAAAAAAGGGGTAAAACCCATTTAACTTTTGTACCAGCCCACTCGAGTTTAAATATAAAGTCATAGGGTGCGTTTGATGTTATAAATTAACAAGAGAATGTTTCATTAAATCTGTTAACACATAAATAAAACCCGAACTGACAACACGTCGAATATTAGTTACTAAAATTGTGACAAAAATGAATAACCGAAACACTAAAAACTATTATACGTCAATAATAATTACGCCGTAAAATAAGTAATTAACACGTGCAACAATAACAGGAATGTTTTGAAAATATATAAACTATTATCAAATCTTAATCAGAAATGCAAACTAAATAATGCCATACTAATCTAGGTTACGCGTTGGAGTTACTACACACCATTTGATTCTATTTCTACTACTATCAAGGTGAGTTTCATAGCCCCTATTTTTATACTTTTGAAATTACTTTTGGGGGAGATACATGCTTAAATTATTTTGCTCATTTATCAAATACATGATTTATGCAATTACTCAAATATTTATACTTTTATACAATATGCTTTTATACTTGTCTTTGGGAAAAGACACCCAGTAATCCTTTGGGAAAAGACACCCAGGAATCTTATGATGCATTGGTATGCAAGTCATCTAATATAGTTTGCATTGGTATGCAAGTAATCTATTATATTGTGCATTGGTATGCAAGACATCTATTCTATTCTTACTGTGATAGCAGTGGATTGTAAACACACAGGTTGCAAGTCTTGTATGGGCGGGACTTGGAACTGAGTGGATTTGCAAGGCCTTTGCTGTGAAGTCTTTATTCAAATATACTTGATAGACATACTATGTTAGCAGTGGGTTGTAAACACACAGGTTGCAAGTCTTGTATGGGCGGGGCTTGGAACTGAGTGGATTTACAATGCCTTTGCTGGAAAAATCTATATTTAAACACTTTACCTTTAAACATCTTTATTGAAATGCTTTACTTTTAAACTAAACTCTATGAACTCACCAACCGTTGGTTGACACTTTTAGCATGTTTATCTCAGGTTGTTAAGACTATTATGGATGCGTGGATTGCTAGGGTCATCTGCATACTTGAAGACGCATATCTATCTTTATCATTCGATAAACTTTGAAAACTTTTATGTAATCTTTACTTTGGAACTTATTGTCATAACTCTGATTTTAATAATTCGAATGATAACTTTTCAAAACGTCTCATTTAGAGGTCGTTTTCTATACCTTGATCTGTATTATGAAGTAATACCCCTTGATTCTACTGTTTCCGCTGCGGTAATTTGGGGGTGTTACAGATTGGTACCAGAGCCATGGTTATAGAGAACTAGGTTGCATTTAGGAGCCTAGACTATAACTGCTATATTCCTTAAGATCCTTATCCCGACCGCCTTGCTTACGTAGAACTATTCCCATTTATGTGCTCACTGTTAATTGTTTTAAGTATCTGCACCGATGGAGGAATCTCAGCATTTGGTCGAATCATCAGAGGTGTGAAGCCCAGTGATAACCGGCTATTTAACTTAATCTTGTGACAGTTCTTGTTTGATGAGACATGGGATTAAGTTAACTAAAAGGTTATCACTTAGCCGCAGAAAAATTTGATGATTTTGCTAAAAAGATGATTTCTCTTGAGGATGCCTTATAGGGAAAAATCTCAGAATCTAAATCGAGACATCAAAAGCATAGAGCTCAGTGATAACTAGCTATTTAACTTAATCTTGTGACAGTTCTTGTTTGATGAGACATGGGATTAAGTTAACTAAAAGGTTATCACTAAGCCGCAGAAAGTTGATGAGTTCACTCGAGGATTTTTCTGGGAGATAATCACCCTACTCTTACCGAAATATGTGTGCATGGTGATATGTACACGTGTGAAAGGAGGCAAGTATAATTATGGTGGCCAACATAATTATAAGTGCATCACAACACACGTGGACATATGTAATCATGTGTACGTTAATCGGCATTAACCCATTTAGGATAACAGCTAGTAGCGGGGTTTTTGTGAGAACGCTAAGTATAGATTGGATAGTCAACAGCTTTTCCCTTGTCTCTGACGCTCGCTAAATGTCCTTCATTGCATAGAGGCAATGGCAACAAGGAGATCAGCTCGCAATGCTAACCGAGGAAATGCCACACAAAGAGGTGGAAGGACTAGTGGACGTGGAGGTCGAGGAGGCGGCCGCGGCATTGGTAACAATGACAACAATGACGGTGGAAGTCCTGATTTTGCCGCCATCATCGCTCAACAGCTTCAAACCTTGCTACCTACTATTATCACGCAAGTCGGCAATCACATCAACAACTCGGGAAACCATGGAAGCATAAATGACGACACAAATGGTGTAGGTGTGAATGAGACTACCACCCGTACAACTGGATGCACATATAAGGAATTTATGGCATGCAAGCCAATGGAGTTTAATGGCAATGGAGGTGCGTTGGAGTATACCCGCTGGATTGAAAAGATGGAGTCAGTGATCGACATCAGTGGCTGTGAAACGCATCAGAAGGTGAAGTATTCGGCATGCTCGCTGTCAGGAAAGGCGTTAACATGGTGGAACACGCAGATTCAAGCTAGGGGCAGAGAAGCAGCTGTGGGAATGACGTGGGACGACTTCAAGGCACTGCTAAAAGAGGAATATTGTCCGGATAATGAGATGCAGAAACTGGAAAATGAACTCTATCATCACTCTATGATAGGAGCTGGCCATGCAGCCTACACCGATCGGTTTCACGAACTAGCAAAATTAGTTCCTCATATGGTTACCCCTGAATCGAAGAGGATTGAGAGGTACATCTACGGGCTAGTCCCCGAAATTCGTGGCACTGTGAAAGCAACTGAACCATCTACGATTCAGAGTGCGATACTAAAGGCAGGGACTCTAACAGATGAGATGGTTAGGAATGGAGTGTTAAGGAACGGTGACAAAAGGAAGGGAACAACTGAGTCAGACAAGCAAGTGGTCCCCATGATGGACAACAAGAGAGCCAGAAGTTACGTGGCCACTGGGTCTGGTCAGAAAGGATATTCAGGACCACATCCTAAGTGCACTAAATGTGCTTATCATCACCCGGAGTCTGTACCCTGCCGAGAGTGTAAGAACTGTAATCAGTTGGGTCATTATACGAGTCACTGTAAAGCACCACGAAATGCAGGCCTCACAAGGAATAATCAAAAGACGTGCTATGAATGTAACAGCCCGAATCATCTCAGGCATGCGTGTCCAAAGTTAAATGGAACACCTGGACAAGGACAAGGAAACCTAGCTCTAGCTGTTGAAGGAAATAACCCAAACCCTTTAGCCCAACTTGGTCCAGCTCGTGGTCGGGCATTCTACTTGGGTGAATTGGAAGCAGCTAACAAGTAATGGGTACGTTTTCCCTAGTCAAGTAGTATTCTACCTTAGATACTTAAGTTTTGCCTGATTCCTTTAAACTTTACACAGCGATCTTTCGCAAGCATCTTTTAAGAGATAACACCGACTGAATCTCGGGACGAGATTCAAAAATTAGGGGTGGATACTGTAGCAACCCGTAGAATTTCCTAGTCATTAGTGAACGCTAATCTATTATTAACACGTCGTTACTGTTCACTTAACCATTTTTACGAGCCAATTTGAACTTTTTGTTTATTAGATTCCTAAATAAACATTGTTATTCGATGGATCAAGCCGCACGCGTTCCGACACCGTGATAGTATGGCATGAGATTAAATAAATCAAACGAAGAACGTACAGAACGAATCATGAAAATAATTACGAACTCGGAAGTAAAACTCAAACAATAAATGACGACTCTAAAAATATGAACTCTCGGGCTAGAGATATTTAAACGAAGCCTGATCCGACACGGTCTAGCAAGACCCGAGTAGTTAAATTATTCACCCTATCTTATACACACTTACAACACTACTACATTTTAAATAATTACAATCTACTTTAAATATAAAATACTACTACATTTATATATTTATTTCTCCTAGTTTTGTCGCATCCCCCTACCAAATTCCAATACTTATTTTGGCTACTTGCTTGACTTTATCATTTTCCCATCTTCTGCTACTTTCTCTTTTTCTTGACTCTATCGAAACCCAAAATCAACCATAACCACCATCACCTTTTCACCTTATCACCCTTTTGGCAAAATCACCATCATCAAAAGAACGCTATCCCCTTGTCTTGTCGCTGTTTCCCTCGAAAACCCAGAAAACGACCGAAGCATCACCATCAAAAATTAATTAGTATTGACCTTGAAGCTTTGTCCTCTTTATTTTGTCACGAGATACCATAGGGTTTAGGGCCTCTAGTACAAAGATTTGACACAAATTTGGGATGTTAATTCTCCCACAACTCGAAAGCTAGATGGAGCCTAACTCCACTTTCACCCTTAAATCCACCTCTTCTGGACACCAATCGAATCACATCAAAACTACAAACACACCTCAGATTGAGAAGTTCTCAAGAAAAGGATTATAGTGTGATTCGAGTTGGGAAAAAGAAGTGGGTTTCTGGAGCTTTTGAATCCGGGTTTGATAGTGTTCGACACCCCTACAAATTTTCAGGTTCATTTTTAATTAAATTGATATTTTTTCCTTTCATTCGAACTAAGATTAAAGAAGTTTTTGAATTTATGATGATTATGGATAAAATGATAATGGGTTGCGAAATTTAGGAGTAGGTTCAATTGGATATTTTGATTTTGATATGTAGAAACGAGTTGTAATAAGCCTGTGAAAGATTTAAATGGGTTGAATAGGGAGTTTTGACTTTTAAAGTCACGGGTTAGTTTGTTTTGGCTTCGGATTAGTTTAATTATTAAGGATTTAAAATACTTAGAGTAGTCGAATTATACGGTTAGAGCAACAACTAGCGAGACCATAGCTTCAACCTTAGTAATATCCGACCCCTCGCCGAAGTCTCGTTTGAGACAGTCTACCTTCCAAAAACTGCAAATGGTTGTTTTTGTTCCAAACCAAAATACCAGGCAACCCACGAAAAACCCAAATAATGCACACTAGTATATTTTCAATAGGATATTGGACTTGATGGTAATGACGGGCCGAAGCCCAGTTTATAAAAAAAAAAAAAGGGGTAAAACCCATTTAACTTTTGTACCAGCCCACTCGAGTTTAAATATAAAGTCATAGGGTGCGTTTGATGTTATAAATTAACAAGAGAATGTTTCATTAAATCTGTTAACACATAAATAAAACCCGAACTGACAACACGTCGAATATTAGTTACTAAAATTGTGACAAAAACGAATAACCGAAACACTAAAAACTATTATACGTCAATAATAATTACGCCGTAAAATAAGTAATTAACACGTGCAACAATAACAGGAATGTTTTGAAAATATATAAACTATTATCAAATCTTAATCAGAAATGCAAACTAAATAATGCCATACTAATCTAGGTTACGCGTTGGAGTTACTACACACCATTTGATTCTATTTCTACTACTATCAAGGTGAGTTTCATAGCCCCTATTTTTATACTTTTGAAATTACTTTTGGGGGAGATACATGCTTAAATTATTTTGCTCATTTATCAAATACATGATTTATGCAATTACTCAAATATTTATACTTTTATACAATATGCTTTTATACTTGTCTTTGGGAAAAGACACCCAGTAATCCTTTGGGAAAAGACACCCAGGAATCTTATGATGCATTGGTATGCAAGTCATCTAATATAGTTTGCATTGGTATGCAAGTAATCTATTATATTGTGCATTGGTATGCAAGACATCTATTCTATTCTTACTGTGATAGCAGTGGATTGTAAACACACAGGTTGCAAGTCTTGTATGGGCGGGACTTGGAACTGAGTGGATTTGCAAGGCCTTTGCTGTGAAGTCTTTATTCAAATATACTTGATAGACATACTATGTTAGCAGTGGGTTGTAAACACACAGGTTGCAAGTCTTGTATGGGCGGGGCTTGGAACTGAGTGGATTTACAATGCCTTTGCTGGAAAAATCTATATTTAAACACTTTACCTTTAAACATCTTTATTGAAATGCTTTACTTTTAAACTAAACTCTATGAACTCACCAACCGTTGGTTGACACTTTTAGCATGTTTATCTCAGGTTGTTAAGACTATTATGGATGCGTGGATTGCTAGGGTCATCTGCATACTTGAAGACGCATATCTATCTTTATCATTCGATAAACTTTGAAAACTTTTATGTAATCTTTACTTTGGAACTTATTGTCATAACTCTGATTTTAATAATTCGAATGATAACTTTTCAAAACGTCTCATTTAGAGGTCGTTTTCTATACCTTGATCTGTATTATGAAGTAATACCCCTTGATTCTACTGTTTCCGCTGCGGTAATTTGGGGGTGTTACAGTACTTGACATCCTCAATGATTGAAGACTTCTTTTTCAAGAAGTTCATATAGATTAGTCATTTATATCCATTGAACATATATGTCATAGATCATTGTAAACATCATTTGTATCAGTGAGTGTGGTTAGTGTTTTAGTCCTCAAAACACAAAGAGTGTCGGGAGTGGTTGTACCCTTGTAAAGAACCCGATGTTTAGCTTAGTACCAGAAAAGGAAGCAAGCGACGTTAGGTTGGTTCTACCTTAAACTAGAACTCGGTGTTTAGCTTAGTACCGAAAAAGGAAGTAAGCTACGTTAGGTTGGTTCTACCTTAAACTAGAACTCAGTGTTTAGCTTAGTACCGGAAAAGGAAGTAAGCGACGTGTAAAGGTTTTCTCCGCCTAAGAAAGGGAGCTTGTTGATCTAGTGAAGTAACTCTCGAGTTGGGTACTCGGGGAGTGGAGTAGGGCGGAGAGGAGCTCCGTGACCGAACCACTATAAATCATCGTGTTCGGTTTGCGCTTTCTTTTACTTATCTCTTTACTTTTATGTTTGCATTATGTGATTGCTTGTGTTGTGATTATTTGATAATACGTGTGTGACAACTTGGTAGTCATAAACTACAACAAACATCTTTCATGTTAGAACTAGCCAAATTGGAAATTTGATACAACAAGTTTTAAGTTTTAAAACGGTAAACGTATTCACACCCCTCTACGTTTTCACAATTGGTATCAGAGCCACGTGGCTCTTATTTTCAAAACAAATGGTTTTTAAAATTGAGTACGATCCATGTATCAAATTACCTTTGAAGCAGAATGTAATATGAAAAATGTTTCGCTAAGTATACTTAGAAATTTTGTTGTTAAATGTTACTTTGTATACAAGCTTGAAGATATCTTTGGAAAATCAAAAGAAATGATTTCTTAAAAGGATTGAGTGTAAAATTGTGTGCATAAAGCTAATTTACGAAAAACACGGGTTTTAAGGGAGTGTTTGGGATAACTATTAATCTAGTTGAGAAATCACCTACGTAAATGTTTAGACAAGTCACATAAGTAGAAATGTTGTTAAATATGTGTAATATATGTTTAATATTAAGTCTAGCAAGTCCGACACACTTTCGCTATGTCAAAATATGAGTTTTGTTGAATCTGGTACAGAGTCCCGCGGATCCAAATGGTATAAAGGGCGGATCCCTTTATTTGGATCCGCCGGATCCGTCTGTACAGTGTTCAGTTTTTGTCAAACTTCAAAAAATCATAACTAATTAACCGTAAGTCCGTAGGAGTCGTGCCACCTATCATTTTGAAAGGGAATTAAGTCTACTTTCATTTAAAAATAATATCATGGCCTGAATCTAAATTAAAATAGGTAAAATAAATCAAAAGCTACAACCTGTCCAAAATATTAAGTTTAATTTTAACACAGTAACTTAAACTTTTACGTCGGGCAATGTAAGTTGGTTTTCTTTGAACATTGATATGATTTCTTTTGAAACTAAAGTATTTGGTAATATAAAGGAAACAAATCAAGCTTGGCATACATCGTCATATTTAAACGCAAAATGACGAAAAGTATCTTTTCATTTATGCTATGCTATGTGACTGTCTGTTCTAAGTTATTTGCATACATGTTGTTTGCTTGTTGAATGTTGTGATTACATTTTTTGATTTGTAATACATAAGTTTTTGCCATGATAAGTTATTTGCTTGTTTATCAATTGCTCGTTTTATGCATAATAGGAAATTTGCTAGATATTGTGCAATAAGTTGATAAACTGTGTTTGTTTCACTTATAGACTTAGATATTTTTGTTTACATATGTTATATGAAAACCTTGCATAACTCACTTAAGAATGATAACTAAGTAAAACTAGTTTAGTGTTTTGAAAAGTATTGTCTTACACAAAATTGTTCAAGCGTTAAAATGTGTAAACATGTAGTAACTTTGAAAAAGAGTGTTTGGTACAAACAAATTGAAACAATGATGTGTTGAATTGTTATGCCTTTAGGATATTATCTTGTTGTTAAACCTTTATGTGTACTAACCATGTCATACAGGACGATAACACTTTGATGTTATCAAGTTTCCATGTTTAAGCCACTGTTTGGCTTAACATCCATTTATGGTAAGTTACTATCATCAGATTGATCTATGTGCAAACGTGTGTTAGAATATGTGTTTTTAGTTTCACTTTATCACATATTAGTAGTTACATATGTTTTAGGAGAATTTCCAGGATTTGAGCGGGTAACGCAAAATATGCATATCTCTCTGTTAAGAATTAGGACTTCCACATGGCGGATATGACGGATCCCAAATTTTGGTTCCGTCTGTTGTACACTTTGGCTCCGCCATTCCTCACCCTGCGGATTTTGCGGAACCCAAATATGGGATCCGCACTTGTTGTCGATTGGATCCGTCAGTCGCAACAGTAACTTTTTCATAATTCCCGACTAATCCCGATCCTTAGATTATTGATTCTAGTTCTTAGGATTCTTATTAGTGATGTTCACTCAAATTAGGATTAGGACATCTCACCAAACACCAAATAGGATAATCATATCTAATCACAGTTTCAATTTTCATGAAAATGCTCCAAGGTACCTTTTCGGTAAACCACTGAGTATTTATGATCATTTCACACATTCATTTCATCCTCCTATCCTTTACTCATCCATTAGATTGATTTGTTAATTTGACAACTTCACAATAAATCCAAACTCCTCAAAGATATCACAGATCATAAGTCCAACTCATAACTGTTGATATTATCTTGTATTCATAAATGTTGCCTCACTTGGTTAACATGTCATCCTTCAAGACAATTTACATCGAGTTATAACTCATAGATGTAATTATCAAGTTTTGTCATCCTTTTCTCAAAGTAGGATTGACAACTTAAGTATTTCGTCCGAAATATTCAAGTATATCTGACTTACGATTGTAGTCATTAAAAGTCATATCCGAAAAAATTAACTCCCAAGTATTTTAACAACGTATGTTAAAACACTTATCCTATCATAACTAGAACATTTGTTCTTCATCCCATCACATTCAGCTCCTAGGTGTCACAAACAAAACTAAGCACTTCATCTACTAGTAAACCACAAGAATCAGTAACTATTCTTGTCACCTTCAACATCCATGTAACCTAAGTACACTTGTACTTCCACCATCATCACATCGCATTCACTTTTGTAATATGTCTCAGGCCTTAAGCTTTAAATCAACCACTAGTTATACCAACCAATGGATCATAAGAATTAGTCTTCATCCTTGTCCATAGTTCAACAAATCCCTACAACACCACTATCCTTACCATCATTGAATGCATTACTTAAAAAGCCGTTAGTCCAAACACTCATATCAAATCAAGTATGCGTTAAACATATTCAACCATACTTTACCACCTATAGGATTAGAACCTTCAAATGAGCATGATGTTCACATTCAATGTTTATCATTGTCTACTAGATTTAAGTAGTACAACTTTCACAAGTCAACAAGTCATCAAAGTATTGGTAATACTTTGTAATCAAACCTCTGCATAAGTTTCATTAAACCTCAAATCAATATTTTAACAACATATGTTAAAATGCTAAATCTCAATTACAACCTCATGCACCCCAAGTAACAATGACTCTTGAGAAGTATACATAAGAAACTCAAGTGAATTCCTCGTGTCACCTCAAACCTCTGAGTTCATATCGTTATTTAGGAAAACATGATGTTTCGGAAAAAACATTATATGTTTAGTTTTCATATATATTATTTTCTCTTTGCAACATGAATGGTTATGTTACAAGAAATTTCATTACACCTCATTAGGTAAATGATCTTAAACAAACATCTGCAAGTTCTATGAACTAGAGCTTCCCCCTCATCGTGTCATATTTGTTTTTATAAGTATGATAATCTTACTTGTTGAAAGATACTTTATGTATCTATCCCCTTTCAAGCATATGTCATAAACAAGCCTTACTCAAATTTTGCACACACACAAGATCTATTAAAGTTGGTAACTTTATTTAGATTCTTGTTCCAAAGAACTTTCTTGAAAACGTTCTTAACATATTCCATTATCACACACAAACACATCCCTTGGTCTTAGATGATCAAATCACTTGCATAACACATACTTAAACTCAACTCAAAGGATGTCACCCTTTAGATCATTCAACCTCAGATTCCAAACACAATGATTAAAATCTGTTGACACATATTTGTCAAATTTCCGTGTATATTATGAATCTTCATCACCTTAGTTTTTAATAGAAATAGTTGAGTATCATTAAGTCATGTATTGGTGAATTATCTTGTCAAGTAGTAGATGTGATTTTTCTTAGTAAAATCACTTGCATTGCATATATATGTGTTGATTACATGTTATGTGTTTGATATGTTTAAGTGTCTTGACGTTATCATAATAATTATTTGATTAATAGTCAAATGTGTAAACCTTGAAAGGTTTTGTCTACATGCTTATATATGTTTCATGCTACTAGATGTTAACATGATTCGCATGATACTTGTTATTTAATATCTCACAAGTTTAACTTGGTTCTTGTTAACTTATGATATGTTATTTTTAGTACATGGTGTTAGATAGCTCATGTCTTTAGTTGACATTCATTAAGCTTTCCAGTAGGATAGTCTAAATGATGCATGCTTCCAAAATGTTAGAAGTGTTTACATGAACCTGTTGTTTTAATTCTTTTATGATTTTGTCTCAATATTTGTTTTCCATGTATGCACATATAATGTGTCTAAGTGTTTTTGGTATGATAAACATTTAGAAGTCATTAATCACATAGATCATTATGTAAATTAATGGGTAAACATGCTTAAGTGACTAAGCCTAACATTAAAATAATTTCACAATAAAGTATATCAAACAATATCATTACTTGTCTTGATGCTATGTGAAATTTCTTGTCTAGTAGTCGATTATTTGTTTCTGTTTGTATAAGATGTACTCTTATGATATTTACATCTTTTGTTATTAAGATTTTTGTCTTGTAGGTTGATAACAAATTACTTGTTATCTTACTTTGTTATGCTTATCTTGCATAATTGTTGTCTCTTTGTTGCTACTTAGATTAATAATATGTTTATGGGATCCTTTCACTTGCTTATTGTGTTTAAATAGGATTAAGTTTTAGAGGCTTGAAATTTGTGTTTGGATATCTTTCAACATACCTCTCTCCAAATCATATTGTTGCTTCCACTTTTCTAACAACATCTCCATCATCCTTTAGTTATAACAATATACCTTCCATGAGGAAACCACATGCCTCATCGTGCGATCATCTTGCATTGATAGAGAAGAGCTACATAAACTTCGAGGATGAAGTTCTTAGTATGCTAAACAACATCCGCAAAAACATTGCTAAGCTCATCGCTTGCATTGTCATTCGTAAGTCAATACAGTACACATATCTCTTAGATCCTCAAATACCGACATGTAGGTTCACACCATTCATTTGAAATCAGTTCACACAATCACAAGTGTGTCAAACCCTCTTAACCCAACATCACAGTCTTGTACCAATACCTCGTCAAGTGAAAAACACATCATGTGTTTGACAAACCTCTTAAACGTAAACCATTAAGTCTCTTTAGACTTTGACTAGGATTAGTGAAACCAAATCAGTAGTTATAAATAAATAGACCTTAGCATGAACCTTCGTTTGATCAAAAACGACAAAACATGACCAAACCTATTCTGGTCTCACGGAACCCTTGGATAAGACGGACGGAACCAAAAGTTTGGTTCCGCCCAATCCGCGGGTACTAGGCTCAGTTTTCAACCTTTTAAAACAGACAACCTTCTCACAACCGAGTCTAGGATTTACTTTCATATCCTTCATTGTCTAGGAACACCACCATAGGATCTCATCATTTTTCATTTTTTGATACATATCAAGCACGTCATTGTCAGTGCAAACAGAACCATCACTCTCAACACGTTAGTCCAATCAACACTCTCATCATATGATGTCATTTTCATCCGCATATAGGTATCTAGTATTTCTAATTGTTGCATATGGAATCTCTATTCCTAAGTAATCATTGTCTTCACTTCCTCTTATTTCCATTCGAGCATTTACTATGGCACGATTCATCATCTTTGGTAGATGATAATATCATAACCGTAACCATCTTCAAATACTCTTATAGCATTTGCTATACATTAGAGTTTCTGAATTCATTGCATTCATTATAACCACCACCTTCCATCACCTCTTTCACTAATCATCAACCCCATGGATTAGCGAAAAACTTACTTGCATCAATATTTAGTTATTAAGTTATCACTAGTAAACTAACACCAACACTAGGATCACTCATATCCTCCTCATAGGCATTGTTTTGTAGGAGTATATTCTTGTAAATGTAATTCTTATTAGAAGATTACACTCTTTATAACATGGTTTACTAGACAATCACGATTGATATCACAATTGGTATGCTGCATCATATTTTTTCTTTGATTAGACAATCACAATTGGCAAGTTGTTTGTGATTAGATTATTGATATGTTGCATAATATTTTTCCTTGAGATAAAATATATTGCACTAACCATTTCATTGTAGGTTCATCATCATATACACTCGATCGTATATAGCTTACTCATCATAGGATGAAGTTTGCATCAATTATTTTTCTTCTTTTATAGGTTCATCTTGACGCCCTAGAGCAAGGGGGAGTTTTCGTCAAGCATTTTTTAGGATGCATCATATATACGCATTGGTGTATATCACATACTTGTCCTTGGACAAATATTGTTTTATACTAACCTTTATTTTGTTGGATTCTTCATCCTTGGATCATATACGTCGGTACCCTAGCAACGGGGAGTATAGATCGAGGGGGAGTATATCATATACTAACTCATCATTTTTGGCATTTCTCATCCTTGAACCGTATACGTTGGTACTCTAGCAATGAGGAGTATACATCAAGGGGGAGCATATCATAATCTAACTATTTGTTTTGTAGGATCATGCATCATATCATACTCTTGAATTGTATACATTGGTACTCTAGCAATGAGGAGTATACATCAAGGGGGAGCTATTATAGTCTAACTATTTGTTTTGTAGGATCATGCATCATCATACATCATATCCTTGTCACTCCATTTAGGGGGAGTATAAATCAAGGGGGAGCTTCAAATTTCTCATAATCACATTCCGCTACGCATTATATGCATTTCATTCATCATGCATTTTTCATATATATATTTTTTATGTTGCACACCACTAACCTTGATGTAGGTTAAGAGTCTAGTTTGATCCATGGATCCGCTAACAACCTAGGGGACGCAACAACCATAGGAGATTGGAGTAGTCTATTTAACTTCACTAGGGATGATGCAAGCTCGCCATTTCGGAGAGAAATGAAGTTAACTCCAAGGACACACCCTTTTTGCTTCGACAAAAGGGGGAGAAAGGTGTAAACGGAGAAAGTAAGTAATTATGGATACAAGGAGAAAAGGGAGAAAGGTGTAAGTAAACGGAGAAACGGACACATGGATAAAGTAAGTAATTACGGACACAAGTAACTTTTTGCATTTTACTTTCTATCACGTTTACATATTTTGTCATCATCAAAAAGGGGGAGATTGTTAGTGCAAGCAGTCTCGTTGGGGAGATTGCTAGTGCAAGCAATCTTGTTTGTTTTGATTGATGACAAACATGTAACTTGATACATAGCGTAAAATGTACAAGTTACTTGTAATCATATCTTGTCTCAACATACATTCAACACCTCTCAAGTCCTCGTATGATACAACACAGGTTCGTACATGTTTGTTATGTAGCATTATGATCAAACCTTAACAAACCATTTAGAATGTTTAAAATACGCTAGGACATTAAGTATTTTAAAAAGACTAACCATTCTACTTAGAACCTCATTTCACATTTTGCATATACAAGTACTTTTACTTGTACATCATGTTTCCTAAGATTAATAGGATAAGTACACTTTAGGTGTCAAACTAACATGATACATATTAGTAAACATACTTTAGGAATAACATCTTATACATTTACATTTGTATTTCCTAAAATGGAAACTTTATTTTTCAAATATTAGGATGACATCATGGCATGTGTTGGGAATTACAGATTTGATGATTACAAAACCACAAGCAAGAATGAAGAAAGAAGAAACAATAGGGACCTAATATGTAATAGTTAGATAGCTTTCTTAGTATGCTAGGGTTTTTGTAACCTCCCTCTATTATATAAAGAGGGTGGCGTCTAAGGTTACAGATAACTCATTCAATAGAAACAGTCGAACTCTTCAATGAGAGTCGATTGAAACGTGTTTAAGTGTTCGTTAGTAGTAGTAGTTTATTTATTTTATGTTTAATAAAAACAACCTTGTTAGTGATGTTGATTGTGTTGTTCTTATTCCGCTGCGTATGCAATCAATGTTACTAATGATCCTAGATGGGCTAGATTCTGGATTCTACAATTGGTATCAGAGCGGGTGGCTCTCGATATCTAGGGATCTACAAGGTTGTTCGTTGTTGAAAAAGAGCAGTTTTGGAGCAGTTTCGATGGAACAGAAGCAGATCTGGATCGTACAGCAGCAGTTTTGAATGTTTGAGGTAATCGTTACTTTTGTAATCATAGGTATCTATCTGGTATTATTTTTGGTTTATTCTATTGTGGGACTAGTTCGGATTCAATATCTTGATGATTCGTTTCTATATTGATTCATTATTAAATATTGGGTCAGCGTTTGCACATGGTATGATCGATCTGATTGGCTGAGATAATGTTATACCTCGTACTCATTTATTAAATCGGTTGTTATAATTTAATGAGAATACTTGATGTTGACATAGATGCAATTCATTATTGGGTTTGTCGTTAGCTGCTAATGGTGGCAAAGGGTTTTGATGTAATGAATTGGTTTGGTGGCTACTGCATATGGTCGCTTGCTCGATTAATTATTTGGTTATTGGCTTTCATTTGATTTTGTCTTCTTTTGGAAGTTAAAAACGGAATTGATTTGCTATCAATTAATTGATCGAATATTTAATTGAGGGACAAGTGGATATTAAATTATTGATTGATTAGTTGCTTGTACGAGGAAACTGTTTGAGTTTTTATGAGAACCAGCTTGGTGATTTGTCATAGGCTAGTGATATACTGACCCTCCCAAAAAACCTTATCCCCACCCCCCTCCCCATTCTTTTAAATTTTTTTATTATTTTTTATTTTTATAATTTTATTTATATCAAAAAGCTATAAACCTGAAATTGCGGAACAGAAATACGGAACAGAAACTGACCAAAACTATAAAACTGTCAGAAATACGGAACAGAAACTGACAAAAAACTGTGATATACTGTCCCAAAAGGGAATCTTTGACTGAAATAGTGTCAAATAGTGCCCATAGGGAGGGTTCGGTTAGGGTATCCCTTTGTCATATTACACATGTGGTTTGTCGTGTTGGTCAAAAGAACCAGACTTGCAAGTGGGATTGTGGGGTTGAATTGATGTGTACTGCTGTTGCATTAATTTGTCTGCTGCTCTCACATGGATACTGCTGCTACGCTTGAATTGTTTCTGCTGGTAGTGCTTCGGTTTCTGCTGGCAGTGTTCCAGTTCCTGCTGGTAACACCATTTCTGCTGGTAATATTGTTTCTGCTGCTCGGATTAAAATAATAATAATAATAATAATAATTAATACTGGTTGGTTCCTGCTGGTTGCTTCGGTTTCTACTGGTTGGTTCCTGCTGGTTTTTATTTGGTTTTTGTTGGTGGTTCCTGCTGATGGTTTCTGCTGCTTGTGATGGTGGATTCAGTTGGTAATGCTTTTATTTTATTTAGTATTCTAGGTCCTCAGACACCCTTGGATCTTGGACGATGTGATGCTTATGGCTTGGTTACTTTTATTGATTTGGTTTGGTGTTTACAGGTTATGGATGATGAACGTCCGGGACGACAATCCATAACTGACATGTAATAAACATGTCTTGTTTGCACTAAATCAGATAAAGACATTTTAATCGATTATGTAACAAGTTCACCCTTTTTGTGAGATGCAAAGAGGGATTGAGGTAGATCGCCGGCTGAGGCAACAGTTACATGAGAGAGGAGGATGTTCTTGCACTTTCAAGCCGATTAAAGTCCGAGATTCATGAGATGGTTAGTATATTTTTAAGGGGAAGCTTATTGATCATATACTTATCATCTACATGCATCACTTAAGGGGAAGCGTTTACGAGATGCACAAGACCCCTATTGGATGATTACAAAAAGGGGAAGAAGATTTATGATGTGCAGCTTATTATTTGTGATGACATGTTTTAGCATTGTTTCTTCATGCAGATTGTTTTGTAATATCAAATAGGGGAAGATTGTTGGGAATTACAGATTTGATGATTACAAAACCACAAGCAAGAATGAAGAAAGAAGAAACAATAGGGACCTAATATGTAATAGTTAGATAGCTTTCTTAGTAAGCTAGGGTTTTTGTAACCTCCCTCTATTATATAAAGAGGGTGGCGTCTAGGTTACAGATAACTCATTCAATAGAAACAGTCGAACTCTTCAATGAGAGTCGATTGAAACGTGTTTAAGTGTTCGTTAGTAGTAGTAGTTTTTATTTTATGTTTAATAAAAACAACCTTGTTAGTGATGTTGATTGTGTTGTTCTTATTCCGCTGCGTATGCAATCAATGTTACTAATGATCCTAGATTGGCTAGATTCTGGATTCTACAGCATGCATCATGAACACAATCTTAGAAAGATTTTAAGATATTTTGTTTAGATCTTCAAGCCAAAGAGTTGACATTTGAAGATATGGTAAGATATGGATAGATTTGTTAAGATTTGCTAGCTGTCTGGTCCGGCGGATCCCGCGGATCCAAATGGTATAAAGCGCGGATCCAAATTTAGGGATCCTTCAAATCCGCGGGGCAAAAATCTTGTTGGCTATAAATAGAAGCCCATTGTTTACCCATTGTTTATCAAACTCAAACACACATTCCCTCTACCCTTTGCATACATTTAGATCATTAGTAAATCATGTAGAAACACACATTAATCATCCATTTCATAATGATCATAATTCTACTAACTTTCATTATGTTGTAAGCATACACTGTCAATGATCCTGTGAAGCAAGCTCAAGATCATGAGACATCATCCATAGCATACTTCCTGATCCACCAAGAAGGTTAGAAGATCTTGAAGTCATTATCCACCATAGCATTCCAACATATGAAGATTCAAGAGTACTTGACATCCTCAATGATTGAAGACTTCTTTTCAAGAAGTTCATATAGATTAGTCATTTATATCCATTGAACATATATGTCATGGATCATTGTAAACATCATTTGTATCAGTGAGTGTGGTTAGTGTTTTAGTCCTCAAAACACAAAGAGTGTCGGGAGTGGTTGTACCCTTGTAAAGAACCCGGTGTTTAGCTTAGTACCGGAAAAGGAAGTAAGCGACGTTAGGTTGGTTCTACCTTAAACTAGAACTCGGTGTTTAGCTTAGTACCGGAAAAGGAAGTAAGCTACGTTAGGTTGGTTCTACCTTAAACTAGAACTCGGTGTTTAGCTTAGTACCGAAAAAGGAAGTAAGCGACGTGTAAAGGTTTTCTCCGCCTAAGAAAGGGAGCTTGTTGATCTAGTGAAGTAACTCTCGAGTTGGGTACTCGGGGAGTGGAGTAGGGCGGAGAGGAGCTCCGTGACCGAACCACTATAAATCATCATGTTCGGTTTGCGCTTTCTTTTACTTATTTCTTTACTTTTATGTTTGCATTATGTGATTGCTTGTGTTGTGATTATTTGATAATACTTGTGTGACAACTTGGTAGTCATAAACTACAACAAACATCTTTCATGTTAGAACTAGCCAAATTGGAAATTTGATACAACAAGTTTTAAGTTTTAAAACGGTAAACGTATTCAGCCCCCTCTGCGTTTTCACACACCACACACACACACACACACACACAATATATATATATATATACATTATATATAATTGGAGGCATTACACGTAAATAATGCCACATAAATGCCACCTCAATGCCACATAATCATTAAAATGCCACATAATCATAAACTATGCCACTTGGCATTTCTTGCTGCAGGAAAAATCGGACTAAAATTCGGATTTATTTTTCTTAAAAACTCATGGTGCAGGATTCGAACCTACATCTTTGGGTTCAAACGCATGCATCTCAACCAATGGAGCCAAGCCATTGATTGTGATGAATAACCGAAAACAAAAGAAATAAACTAGACAAAAGAGATGGGGAAATAAACATCAGGGGCATAACTAAACGCTTATTGAGTCTCCTATCAATATTCCCTACCCTTCCCAAAACCCTAAATCGACAACTTCTGCTTCACGCTTCTGCTCTAGATCACACATGTAATTTCTTAAGGTGATTACAAAGCACAATATCATGTTCACAATATCATGTTTTTGTTTGCTCATTTATTGTTTATGCTGCATCAAGTTGATTTAATTTGATTATTCAATCGATTGTTTTTAAGCTTTTGTATAAAGTTATTTACATCTGGATAATATGTGACTATAGGTTGATATGACTCTCTCTGATGGAAGTTTGGGCAGAGCTGCTGTTCCCAATGGTGAATCCACCGGTAAGATCTCATTTACCACGTATTTACGTAATCGTGTTATTTGGATACGTAGTTGTATGATATGTATGTGATTATGTGTTGTAGGTATCTATGAGGCTCTTGAATTAAGAGATGGAGGTTCAGACTACCTTGGAAAGGGTGTCTCCAAGGTTAGTTGGTTTTTATCGGCTTGCTAATACTTTGTGTTTATTTATGAGATTTAGTTTACTGAGATATTGGTACTTTTTGCTTTGTTTGATTAGGCTGTTGCTAACGTTAACACATTCTGTGTTTATTGTTTTTTAATGTTTTTATAAAATCCTATAAATCATAATGTGACTTTTAAATCATTATATCTGGTGCTGATTCTTTTCTGATCAGGCTAAATCCCGGAGAAGTGACTTTTAAATGTAAAGGCTACAACGACATAGTTTGCGAAACCGAGGATACTGATTATAATTTCGTTAGCTTTTATGTACTTAAACCTCAGCGGGCTGGGTAGATCAAGTTGGGTAACGGGTCAAAATGGATAATTTTTTGTACGGGTGGGTTGATCCAGAGCTTTTTTTTGTCCTGAAGTTTTCCTAAACTAGCACTTTGTCTAATCTGATTAAAAAAAGTATCATATCGATAAAAACCTACTTTTTTGTATAAAATAACTAGAGGTTTTATAATTTGAAAGTACAGATTGGACTACTTTTGACGCAATTCTCTTTAAACAGTGTTTTTATAGATTTATTTCACCCATTTGACGTGTTAAAGATAAAACATTAGTCAAAATAATCAGGTGCTTTGTTTATGCAGGTTTATCCAATGTACAAGGCATTTATAGAACCTGACCTAAAGACGGCTCATATAAGAATCGTGAACAAATTTAATCCTTTGACAGGATTCCAGAGTCCAACTTATATTTTAAAGGTTTGAGCTTTTCCCTATGAAGTTCAAATATGAAACAATTTTGATCTCAACGTTTTCTTGATACCTGTTCAGTCATCAAGAAACCTAACTGTGGATCAAGTTAAGTCAGTGATGTCGGATGAACATACCCAAACTCTGGAGGAGACTTATAATATTTATCTTCTGCCACCTGGTGAAGATCCAGAAACTTGCCAATCGTATTTAAGGATGCGCAATAGAGAAGGAAGATATAGTCTCATGTTTGAGGTTTGATTTTTGATCTTTCAATAAGTGGTAGCATGTCTGCCTCATGTACATAACCGTGGGTCCCTGTGTATTACTTATATCTCTAAATCTTTAGTGGGTCAAATGGGTAAATAAAAAAAACTAAGCGTAAGATGAAACTGGTCAAATGTGTCGGAAAGTACCCAAAGTGTTTTCAAATGTTTAACGGATAAATGTAAAACTTAGTTAAAATTGATACAGGTCAAATGGATTGAAATGGTTAAATGGGTCAAAAACTACCAAAAGTCTGTTCAAATGTTTACAACCTTCTAACCACATCAGTATTTCAATAATATAATTTCTGTAATCATATTTCAGAATATAGCTATTCATATGATTAACAATTTGGATAAAAATATGTTGGCGGGACAATCCAATCCGATCCATTTTAGCCTGTTACTCAGTCCAAACTGTCCATTTTGACACACTGGTTACTATCATGCTTTTTGTGTGTACTTCCGGTTGTACTAACAAGAAATGTGAATTATTGAAAAATATACGAGAATTTTCATTATGATTTTTGATTTTTAGGAATGGGTGACAGATTCTCCATTCGTAATATCTCCAAGGATAACTTTTGAGGTTAGCGTGCGTCTCCTTGGTGGTCTTATGGCGTTGGGGTACACAATAGCATCTATTTTGAAAAGAACTAGCCATGTGTTTGTTGATGACAGAGTGTGCGTGAAAATAGACTGGCTGGAACAAATTGGTCGACATTATGTTCAGGTAAGCCAACTTTTTCTTACTTTTTGCCATTATTTTTGCATTGGCGCTTTAAACTTAATTAATGGCTACCTTCTATTTCTTTTTTTTCTTTTTTTTTTTTTTTTTGCGAAAAGGTGCAAGGTAGAGACCGAGTTTCTGTAAGATGTGTTGCTGAGAAGCTAGGATTGGAGGGAGTTGGAGCTGTGGATGCTGATTCGGTTGACAATCTAATGGATAAGCAGGTAAATTTGTATATAAGTTTATTAGTTGCTCTATTTTAATTACATTTCAGCTAGGAAAAAAAGTCATTGCTTAGCAAGGGGTTGGGTAACGGATCAGAATGGGTTTGTTTTATTACCATGGGTGAATTAGGTTGGTCGACCCATGGACATTTTTCTCAAATTTTTTAATAAGGAGTTAACGTGTCAACCAAGGTTACGAATGTGTGTTACTGCAAGATGTTCTAGATTTTTACTAATGGTACTCTAGAAATAATAGTGTAGTTTTTCAAATTAAAATAATTTAACATTTTGTTGGTGCCAAGAATGCACTTTTAGGCAACTTGCAACATGTTTGACTGATTTGATCTGTAACTGCTTTGGCTTATTTGACCCATTATAGATTAACTACAACCAATGTGACCCATTTGTAAGTAAATCAGTGGAAACTGCCACCTCTAATTGAAAGTGACTCGGTTAGGGTGTCTCCAGATCAGACAAAAGAATATTGATGTTCAAACTTGAAAAGTGTTGATAAATGTTCTTTTGACTCCTGGAGAACTCATGGATTACTTTTTACTATTTAATTGAGTTTGTTTTTCGGTTTTATGCAACTGTAAGTGGTACACTCGGATAGTGACGTTTGAATTATTATGTTGATAGCTAAAGAAGATGGATACAATTTGACATTGATTTTGAGGAGGGCTGCAATTTGAAGCACTCTATGCCTGAGTTCCCGGTTACCCATGTAAGTTTAAAATCATTGTTCTATATTCAATGGTCACTACTAGAAAAAGGGCCTTTAATGACACGCTTTTTATGACACACACAATATAATGACACGCAAAATTATAAGTCATAAAAAAACTGTCATAAATTGTAAAATCTGAAGGCCAGACGACAGACATTTTTGTGTGTCATAAAATTCCTGTCATATCTCAAATTTTTTAAAAAACACGGAACAAAAACTTGACTCCACCATTCGACTCTCACCCAACTCATTTCATTTTCACACTCTAAAACACACACACACACCATCCGACAGCACCACCACCATACGACAGCACCACCACCATCCGACGCACCACCACCGGACTCCACCTCCACCGACACCACCGAAACTCTCCACCCTAAAGTTTTGAGGTATTTTGATATGATTTTTGAACATTATTTTTGTAGATCTATAATATTTTTCGTTATTTGTAGATCTATAATATTTTTGAACATTATTTTTTTATAGATTTACAAAGTGACGTCACTACGGCGTCAGATGAACCGGAGAATCGAACCGTAGAAGAGATGAAGCCTGTAATGGTGGGGGTGACGTCACCTGTGTGTAACCTTGATCGGTTTTTGGAATCTGTTACACCTTCTGTTACTGCTCAACATCCTTCTAAGGTTTGTTTGACTTTGGAATAGTCAACGTTAGTTTGGTTTTTGACTTTTTTTAATCTGGTTTTATGATTTAGTTTTTGTGTTTAGTTGTAAGGTTGTAGCTGTCTTTATTAGGTTTATGTATGTAAAAAGTTAATGAAAGGCTATTTTTCGATTAGATGCGGAAATTTATGGAAACAACCTTTAGGCGCGTAGCTGAGTTGGTTATGGAAGAGAGTACTTTATGGTCGGGTTTTTGGTATGACGGAAGACAGGATGTGTGGGCACTGGTTATTACCATTTTGCGAGAGTTTATAAAAAAAATTATGTTGATATCAAGGGCTATTCTGTTTTTTTATTTCTATTTGGAGGACTAATGATTTGGAGTATCAATCGTTTTTAACCTTTTAATCAAGTGGGACGCTTTTTTGTTTTTTTGTAATCAGCTGTAGCTCAGTTGATAGTGTTGATGTTATTCGATAAGAATCCAAGTATGGGTTAGTCTTTAGGCGCATAGCTTAGTTGGTTTCCAAAGAGAGGACTTTACGGATATGGTCAAATTTAGCGAACACTCTTTAATGGGATCGTGAGTCGGTTTGAACAAGTCTTCTCCGTATTGTCTCTGGGGCGCGTAATATGAGCTGGTCAATGTTGCTTGTTTATATGTTTATCAATGTTCTTGGAAATTTTAAGAAAATGTTTGATGTTAATATAGAGGGGTTTATTGTAGTTGTTTTGTTTGGTGTAAAGTTGTGATTTTTTTTATCATATTCTGTGGCTTCAGAGGACTACAAAAGGGTGGAGGACGAGTGATGTGGAACATCAGCCGTATTTTGTGCTCGGTGATTTATGGGAGTCTTTTAAAGAGTGGAGTGCTTATGGTGCTGGTGTCCCGTTGGTATTGGATGGTACAGATGGTGTGATTCAGTATTATGTGCCATATTTGTCTGGGATTCAAATATATGGAGACCCTTTGAAGTCTTCAGTGAAATCCAGGTACTATACCGCTTAAGCAGTTCTGATGTACCTTTTTCTTGTATAGGTTTATGTTACGCTGAATGACAAGCTTTTTGTTTGTTACTACTTGTATTAGTATGATCTATGATTTATTGAATATCGATTTACGCTTTTCAGAAGCAATAAAACATGCAATTTTCTTGATTACACTGTGTGGGTTTGATGATCACTTTGATATGAGCATTAAAAACTATCAGAGTGAGTTTGCAATGCTGTGGTATTGCTTATAAATCTTGGCCTTTTTATAACTAAGAAAAAATAGAGTTCAGTCTGGTCATCCACAGTTGAGCATTGCTACATCTAATGGACATAACATAAAATGCGACACTGTATCTTTTTGAAGCACAGTTTGGCGGTCGATTACACAAGCTTCTGCAGTTGTGCTTGGGACTTTTTTGAGTTTTGGCTATTCTTTTATCATTTGACATGATAAAGAAGTTCTTCTCAAAAGTTATTTCTTTTAAAAGGTTAACTGGTTGCTTATTACATATGCAACACGTTGTGGCTAAACTTATTCCTTTTACAACTTATGCAACATGTGATGGCTAAGTACATGCTATCTTGGTCTTGTTACTAGCAGACCATTAACTATTTTGTGTTGGTTTTTTGAATTTTTTATTCGTGATTTTGTAGTGATTCTTGGTCCTATTTGTGGTAGTGGTCTTGAAATTGTAGGCTATCTTTTTTCATTAAATGTACCACATTTTCTGAGCTAAATGTTTTGATTGATCATTTATCACATGATTTAGCTGTCCTGATAGAATGATACATTTGATAACATTTGGTTATCCTTTAGGCTTATTCATTGGTGAAAAGGGGCAGACTTGTATGTATAAAAAAAACGTTATGTGCACTAATTAGGATATTTAAATGTTTTCTATTGGTATTATATAGTTAATTCTTTAATCACAAGTGCAGAAATAAGAACCCTAACTTCATGACATCATGTATTATTCATTGCTGATGCAGCGTTGAGTGATTAGACTAGGTAGTGTCAAGTGTGTGATTGCAGAGCTAAATGTGGAGTACTTTGCTATGATAGGTTTCGGCCTTGGCTGGTACAAAATAAAGCCTATGATGTGCAACTTTGTTGATTTTGATTGGGAGTTTGGGCCACAGAAAATTCATTAAGGAGATAGGGACCAGAAGTACTTAGGATCTAGGAATGAAGTAATCTGTTCTTTGGGATTATCAAAAAGTCGAAGAAGTTGCTAGGGATGATATTCATAGGATAGAGCCACAGGATTTATAATCATAGGTAGAGCAACAGGATTTTAATGGTGAGATGCTTTTGGAGGATATGAACTTATATCTGGTCTTGAATAAGCACCTATTCTCTGAGATCACTCATTGCTCAGTTGTGGGACTTGCACATTTTGCTCCCGAAACATGAAAATTCATTATGTGTTGGAGATTTACTTTCTGTTCTGGCTAATTTTTGAGCTGTCTGAAACTAATATTTGTGAACGTACTTTATCTTTAAGAATTTTTTTTGTTATTGTGTTGTTTGCAGGCAACCAACTGAGTATAGCGACGGTGACTCTTTTAAGGATTCAAGTAGTGATGTGAGCAGTGATTATGATGAACATGATAGATGTTCTTTGCATTACTCAAGGGAGAAGCAAAATAATCACCACCCAAATGGAGAAATATCTAGGCGAATGGACCAGTTGTCATTAAATGATCAGCATCATGTACTCCAAGAAGGCTTTTCTAGTGATGACGGTGATTCTATAAGCACTCAAGGTTGCCTGTTATTCGAGTATCTTGAGCGAAATCAGCCTTGGGGCAGAGAACCTTTGACTGATAAGGTGAGTCTACTCCTGTCACTCTATGCTAATGTACGCAACGTAGCAACTGGAAATTAGCTTTAAATGCTTATTTTCTCTCAATAATTAGTTGTATCTCCTTGCTCCAACAGATACTTGATCTTGCCCACTGCTTCCCTGAATTGAAAAGCCTAAGAAGTTGTGACTTGCTACCATCTAGTTGGCTATCAGTGGCCCGTGTAATTGCATATGCTCAAATTGCCACGCAATGTTTTGTAATATGTTTCTACAATTTTGGAATTTGAAAATAACTTGTAGTTGTATGAAACGCATTGTTTTGATAAATATGAAATGCGTTTTTTTGCTATTTGTGTATTTATTTGTATTATCAGATTATCTGTTATTAAATGTGGGGATATTATTAATTTTATAAAAATTATTTTTTTTTTTTTTTAAAATTTGACCATGACACGCAAAAAAGGGGTCATAAAAGTTTGTCATAAAAGCGTGTCATAAATTCATGACGCGCGAAATGCGTATCATAAAGCTTTATGACGGGTCGATCAATGACACCAAAAAGCGCGTCATCTGACCCCTTTTATGACACGCAATGCGCGTCATTAAAGGCCTTTTTTCTAGTAGTGTTAAAAGACATGATGAAGCGAAAAGTGTACCGCTTTTAGGGGTCATTTAAGCCCTAAATCGTATTTATTTGATCAAATATTGCCCTAAATCGTTCCTTTTGTCATTTTAGGTACTTTGGAGAAGAAATCTGGAAAATGAAGCATTTTGGACGTTTTTGGAGCATAAAAGTGAAGAAAACGACAAAGTCTCAAAATCTGCTGGAAAAGTACCTGTGAAGGCGTCAAGCCCCAGTGTGATGCCGTCAACCCTTGATAGGCTAGAGAGGATTTTGGAAGATTAAAGGGGGACGGCGTCAAGAAGGTCGTCAACCCTTGACGCGCCAGAGAGGATTTTGGAGGATTAAAAGGGGACGGCGTCAAGAAGGCCATCAAGAAACCCTAACAGCGGCGAGGTGACGGCGTCACGCTCTATAATGTGACGCCGTCAGATCTGTTTTCCTATATATACTTTCATAATTTTTAGTCATTAGTGTGCAACTTTGTGAGGAGAAACCCTAAGACGATTTTTCTGCCATTTTTAAGGGTTTTATACCCTTGGATCTCCCATGTTCAATTGAAGATAAGTAATCAATTAATCATTCAATATGTCTATGTGTTGTTTGATTATATCTTGTTCTTGTCTTTTATTTAACATGCTAGGCTAGATTTATCTTGTGTTTGCTTAGATCTAATGAAACCTAACTATTGATTATTGGTTGTTGGTGTGTTATTAATTGTATTGGATGATTGTTCATCGATGTTAGGCTTAAGAAAACTGGCTAATCTCCTATACGGTAACTTGCTTGAACGTCTTAAGAAACATGAACCAATGCGTACTAAGGTTTTTATGGTTGTATTTAATGCATGAGCGAATTCTAGTGATCCCATGTTAGGAGCTTCTTAGCCGGCTCGACATAGGAGTGAAGTAGGAGCTTATAGAGTTGGGGAAGTACGTACGCCACCCCACGATTGGTATTAAGGAATACACCCGTCATCCACGCAATTAATACACACTAATCAACCGGTAAAAGATAGTTAGGGAGTAAGGAAATCTAAGTAAACACATTTCTCTCCATATAAGTTCCACAACCTTTTTATTTTCAGTTATTTTATTTTATTTGCAATTGTAGTTATTTGGGTTAGTTGACTAGTAACTAATTCCGCCCACTCCTTCAAACCCGAGATTTTACTTGCTTTTACAAAAATATAAAAATACAAAAAGAATCTTCCCTCACCCTTAGACCTATTAGAGTAGTTTTTCAATCCTAACGACACTATTCCCCTAGAGAACGATCAATCCCCCGGTACTTGCCACTACACTATACTACATCGGTCAGGTACACTGCCTGGTGGGGATTGCAAGCCTATTGAGATCCCTCGAGAGGTAAAACCTGTTGTAAGGTCGCAAAACCACGCATCAAGACACGAAAACTTGGATCAAGATGTAACCTAACCATACTTTGTTTGTTACTGTCATAGAATGATATTAGTTCTGCTAAAAACGAAGCTAATGTGGATGAAGCTTCTTCATTGATTGATGAAGCTCCTCAATCCAATATCCATGTGGAGTTAAAAATACATGTTATAGTGACGAATCTGACTCAGAGGTGTTTAGGGTCAAACATCGTTCATCAGTAAAGCCACAACACAGAAAAACAACCAATTCTGCCACTTCAAATCAGAACATCAGGTATGAATTATTTTCGTGTACATCTGAGTCGAAGACTCGCATCATCTTGTGTTTTTTCCAGAGTTTCGAAAGCAAAAACTCTTGTGAGCGCACTATGAGAACAATGATACTAATTTGAGGATGGCTCTAGGAAATGAATGTGAGAGTTAGGGGCAATCACCCGCTAAATAATATATAGAATTCGTTGCCAGCTTACATAATCTGTTTATTAAATCTATCAATTATGTTTGAGGTGAATGAGTTCGGCATAGGTATGTTTCACATTTTTTTTAAAAGAAATTCTAGACAGAATCTCAACCGAAAAGGGGGTATTTGGACTTAATCTGTCAGAAAAGTTTATAGGGGCTGTTTGACATGCTATGTTTTAGTGGCTAATTGGAGTTTTAGACTTTTAGGGGTTGTATGTGCAAAAGAGTTTTAGGATGTAAAACCCCAAAATTAATATAATCTGAAATGACAAAAATGCCCCTAAATTTAAAATTTTAAGAACTTATGAAATTATATAAGTAACCTCATTTGAACTTAACCTAAGTTACCAAGCAAATTAAGTTAATGTAAACTATACATTATGTAAATAAAATGTACCAAATAAATAAAATCCTACATCTAATATGCTAGGCGATTTTTTTTTGAATTTATGTACCTATGACCTTCCAAATTTTCGGCTAAGTGAAGAACCAAAAAGATTTGTATGCATTAAAGTTGATTGTTACCATAATCCCTAAAATATTGGTCCTTCCTTGTGTAAATCCCATCACCTCACACGTTTTCTACCCTCTCTATATACCAAAATTAATTGCAAACCCTACTCTCCCTCACCCTCATTCACACGGCAAGAAGAAAAAAAAAAAAACAAAACAAAACCCTAAAAACTCTTTGTGCTATTCGATCCAAAGGAGAAGAGGAGAGGCTTTGACCTTGTGTTTTTATTCAATCCATAACAATAAGGTAATCATATACTCAATACATTAATCCATTCGAAATTATGATAACAAAATTAATCGATCCATGTTGTGTTTTCTTTTCTGTCGTACGAACCACAAGAAGGAAGGAAGGAGACTTCGTGGTGATTTGATCTTGTGGTGTTCGTGTTCTTCGTTTGGTCTTCGAGGGTATTGTGTATCATCCTTTTCCTTGTTTAATTCTTGAATTCTTCAATCCATGTTGTTGTTCTTGTTAAGATATAATCACACATGAAATAATAACTCATCGCATAAAATGATAACATGTTACATGAAATAATGAATATGAACACACTAATATGGATACCAATATGATCGATCTATAATTTTGGTTGTGTTAATGATGGTTATAATGTGTTAAAACCTTGTAAGAATCAACCTATATGTGTTTTGTATATTATATGAAGGCGTGGTGTTAACGGGTAAGTTTTTGAATGAGTAATCACATGAAATTATTAAACAGTTTTCTGTCCAGAAATTTTAGTCCACTTGATTCGATTGTATAAAAATGATGTGAACGTATTTTTAAGAGTTTTTGGAGTCTAAAACTAAATTTAGGAAAATAGATTTCTGGAAAATTAACCTTGTAATTTTTATAGGCCGGGAAGGCAACTTTTTGATTTTTATAAATTAAATTGTCAAACTGAATTCGTATGTCTGGAAAAATAGTCTGTGTTTATGAATTTTAATTTGCAAATTGTGTCGAACTAGAAGACGCCCTTTGAACTGAGTAATATTTCATATGTTAGGTAATTACTGGAATTTTTGTAGATTTTTATAAATTTTCTAGATGGGGAAAAGAAATAGAAACTTTTCGGATGTTTCATCAGATACGATTCAGGGACATGTTGTGGAAATGGATTTTTCATTCGTATTTATACTAGCTAATAAAATCTGGAAAAATTATGTAAAATACTTAAGAAAATGACATATCTGTGGTAATTTTTTGGAATTTTATTTCATAGTTCTTATATGGTTAATAAATTCGACTAAACAGGACCAGTTCATATGTAAAATTTGTAAAAAGTGTAAAAGGGTTAAAAAAGGTATTATGTGTTTATTTCCTAAACTAAAGGGTTTAAATGATCATTTTTCTGAAATTGAAGGACTTGACTGATGAAAACGTGTAACTTGATAATAATTACGTTTTACACCCTAATCTTATCATAATGACACTATTAACCCTAAACTTGTTATGATTGCATAATAAACCCTAAACTTATATAATCAACATTACGAACCTTAAACTATTATCATTGTCGCATCTGAATACTTAAACTTATGATCGTCCTAAATATGGAAACTTAATAATTCGGGAAACCTGCTAAAAAGGGAAAATATACTCAAAAGAGTAACTTAATTAAATTGGACTTAAAGTAATATATGACTATTAATTCGTATAGGTTCCATGAAGTGGGAGTGACCCGGTGTCTCGTGAGTTATCTTTAGTTTGTTTTGCTATCGAATAAGGTACATATATTCTGACCTTCTCCCAGGTTTCTCATGAACTCTCTCTCTTTTGTTATCTTGTTTCATTGAACCTTGATATGCTTCCCTTGAATTGTGAACCTTTGATATGATCCACTTGATTTGAACCTTTGCTATGAACCCTTGCTATGATCTCTTGTCTTGAACCTTGACTTGAACCTTGACATAAACTTGATATTTGACTTGGACCACTTGACACTTGATACTTGGACCACTTGATACTTGACTTGGACCACTTGATACTTGATACTTGACATTTGATACTTGATACTTGGTCCACTTGATACTTGATACTTGATACTTGGTCCACTTGATACTTGACCCTTGACCCACAGTTTGAGACTACGAGCCACTACTAGGCATGAGGGTTTCATGTCCATGTCATTGATGCACCGATGGCATGACTCTAGGGTAGGAGAGTGATGTCCTATCCCGTCCCTGACTTGATTTGACTTGTTACGTAGAGGAAGACATTGTGGCCTACTGGGGCGTATGGATGCATCCTAGATTTGATTTGACTTGACTTGACTTGACTTGTTTGATTATATTACTTGTTATATTAGGTGACTGATGGGTGTGTGCGATACACGTCTTTCACCTCTTGGGAGTTAGCTACTCCAACCCCTTGGAGGTATCCCCTCATATTATACTTGGTATACCGAGGTCACCCCTCCGTATACATGTATACTTGTTTACTTGATTTGACTTGGCTCGTGGAGTATTACTGTTCCTAACCTTTTTCTTTACTCTTGTCCTTTACTTATGCCTTAACTCTGACTGATTCGTACTTCATTTACTGTTCATTCTTCTGTATTACTGTTTTGTTACCGTTATATCTGTTCACTGAGCTTTCGTAGCTCAGCCGTATTTCCTTTTCCTGCGGCAGGTTTTAGTTGGAAGCTGGGTATGAGTGGAGAGTATCTTGGACTTAGAAGACTATACTTAGATTGCTATCATGGATTTAGAGATGACTAGAAGAGATTATTTTAGACTTGGTAATTATTGTAATTTTCATTGTAACCTTGTATCTTCAGATTTTCCCTTGTAATCATTGAAATTCATTTTGTATTAATTAGTCATATGCTTGTGTTTACTTTGATATGTCACCATAACGTAATACTTCTACCCTTATCGGGTTGGGGTGTTACATAGGAGGTCTTTGGACAAAAGTCAAAAACATTTTTAAGGGGTTGTTTGGACATAACCAACTTTAAGGGGATGCTTGCACAGGACCTTTAGCAAAATCTGGACAGAAATGTGAAACTAAAGTTCTGGATATAACTGCTTATAATTGTGCTTACGTATTCCAAGTATAGGAACATCACGTTCCCCACACAAAATACGAGAAGGTATAACGATGCTTATGGATTGTTCAATGATGCTGCTCGGATTCCCCATGGTCTACACTCCGCAACATGTTAATTAATTATAGTTTACCATCACATTACAGGTATCTTTATAACTTGAAACAATTGGTCTTCAAAACTATAAAAATTTCACACATCAATGTGCTCAGATCATTTAATCATTGTAAAAATGATTGTAAAAGACTACGTATGAGATGAAATGTGACACATATGATAGTAAATTAGTAATGATGCTAGCCCACGGCAATAAACAATGATTATAGGAATATGGGGTTTGTATAACTGCATTTGTTATTCGAGTGATAGGCTACATAAATTTTGTAACATTTATATCTTTTGTTTTGCATATTCCAGCAGGTGTGTCAATATCAATTCGGCATTATAAACATGATATCAATCGAATACAAAAGGTAAGATATACAAGTTATGTTGCTTAATGGTACTACCTACCTATCTGTGAATGCTCATAACTTTCTTAAACATGTGGCTATAGGATGGCAAACACAAGAACCTTGAAGGACCCCAATTATTTGTTTACATACAGTGTAATGAATATTTGTTTGTGTTCTTTTATATGTACCAAATAAACACTATGTTTTTGTTGTTAAAGAATAATTTCAAGTAAAAACAGAACATAAATGGCCTGTGTTTACTATGTCTAAAATATCAAAAGCCTGTTCGATTATATGTTTGCCATGAAAGGTATTTGGACTTCTTTATGTTCTCAAAAATTTAATGAAGTTTCCTTATTTTTCTACTATTTTTTATATCATCCCTAATGGTTTTAAATATTTGAGCTAAATGGTATCAACTTTCAATATGCATTTTGGTGGTGGTGTTTGAATAAGTATTGTTGCAAAATATGCAAATAAAAAAGATGAACTCAGGTGGTAAATTGGCCACCGATTGCACTTTACCTCGAATGATACAATGACTCGAATACAAGAGACAAATTAATGCAAGTGAGCATTGTCTACAATCATTTTGGAGTAGGTGTTATTCAAAGAATGCAAAGGTACTAAATATCGAATTAATTTCACAAAAACACGTAAGCAAAAAGTAGCAAGTCATATAACTTATTCTTTTATAAACGACGACATGGGTATTTCCATGTGGTGAATAATGATTACACTCATTGGGAGATGTATGCTATCGGTGGAAGTGCAGACCCGACCATTAACAGTCAAGGAAGTGCAGACCCAACCATTTGCTAAGGAGGAACTGATAGTTAATAAAAATCTCTTCCAATAAATAGTTTAGCTAAAAGGAGAGTGCTTTTCATCGTATGTGAATCTTTTTAATAGCATATTCCATGTATACTTCGTGATTGGTGCAAGTTTTAGTATTATGATTGACGATTGTACCATAAAATGATGGGGAACTAAACCTATTATTGTCTTTATTCACTCACAACTAAAACATAAATGTTAAAAATGTGTTCTAAATCGGTGTGTTATTGAGATCTATTCTTAATAAAATTGGATAAAGTACATTAAGTTGTTGCTTAAATTGGACGAAAACCACCCATGGATTAGTTGGCTAAAAGGTTAGAAACCACGGTCACACAAAAAAGTAGCATGTAAATATGAGTACTAAATTGAGCTCAATGGGGATTACGTCAGAAAATGTTTCACAGCGCTTTGGCGTGACGAGGAAGGAACAAGATCAGGCTGCGGTGAGTTGAATAGAAAAACATAGAAAGGAGAGTGATTCATACCAACCACTTTTAGACACATGACTTACACCTAAAATATGACAACGCTAATTATAACTCATGCCCGCCCTTCAAGGCGATTTCAAATAAACTACTAAATATTTATAAAAAAAAAACTATACAATCAATAAAAATAACTACTACCTTATATTAGTATTAATCGTATTGTTGACCAGCACCTTCTATGAAACTGCATTTACGAATATGCAAAAAATAAAAAAAAAAATAATAATAATAATAATAAAAAAAAAAAACTGTCATAAAACAAAAATAGCAGGTTTTAGTGTCGACAGACAAGTGATACCACATAGGCTTCATTTCCTTATATTTTATTCTGTAACGACCTTCTGGTACAGGTAGAATTACTGAAACCCATGAGTTACAACGGTAATCAGACGGCCGCACCCACCACCGGTTTTGGATACCACTTACGTAACAAAGAAAAGATAAGTATTGCTAAAATCTGCATGCTTAAATGATTACATTCTATCAATCTACTTATACTTTTTTTCCCATGCTAACAGATTATACACGCACGCCGACCTGAACTCTTACTGTCTTCGCATGGTCTGTACATCCGATATTTTTCTACTACTCGGGTTTGTGCACTTACCTATTCCAATACATTATCGTAAATTAGATTTAGTTACGCTGATTAACAGATTGAACATGTGCATAAACCAAGCTAAACTATTACTGTTTTTGCATGTGCATCCCTACCCAGAAAGTTCTATTTATCGGATCATCCTGCAGGCACTACAAAAAAGGTAACAACAGAAGTCGCAGACTCAGGTATGTATTCAGATTTATTTTAATGAATTTGCTGATCAAAGATTGTAACCGTAAGTTTATAGTTTTCGATTCTATAAAACTGTTTGAAAGAGAATCTGAAAGTAACAAGGTGTATATTGGACGGCAACATTACTTAATTGATTAATGATTTAACATAATAGATGAATCTGGAACCTCAACATAGCTGCTCATTCTGAGGTCCCATATAGTTCCTTTTGTTCTTTCAACAATCTAGCAATTCGCCTGGTGCAGGCCGTTGCACAAAGGGAGTTGAAACGACAAAAGGAGCTATAGGGGGCCTTAGAATTGTTAACTATGTTTCTTTTTCAGTTCCACTCTTTTTTATCAGCTAAAAGTAATGTAGCTATACACACCTTGCTACATTAAACTTCATCTTGAAACCCTCAATTATTAGAACGCATCTATCTAACGACGAACCTAGGTTCCATTGCTTAAAGTGGCCGAGTTCGCTAAAACCATTTGTCTGTGAAGAAGAGCGCTTTTAGGGAACTTGGTCAAATTAAGTAATAGAATCCACATGCATCATTTGATAGATGGGCTTTAATAATTGAGGCGTGTTAATTGTGATAATGATATAGTGTGTATTCTTCATGACAGGCCACACTCTTTCATTATCTCAATCAACACGAATTCTAATACTCACATATTTTTATAGAATCAACAAATTTTAATTTGGCACACCTTCGTACTTTGAGCTTCCCCTCGAAAACCCATTCCTACGTCATTGTAATTGCAATGGGTTTGCTACAAGCTTTTGCACGCATTTCATCGACATGGCAACGGGATTTCGAGCGGAGGCTCAAAGTACCCATCATGACCTTGCAGACAATTGTTTAAAGACCATTTAAATAACAAAAGGGATTCGAGAGGGAGGTCAGATTTTCCACCTATGATTATTAACACGTCTTAAAGCGTACGATAAAAGAAAATTTTTGTCTATGTTCTGTGTCTGTCATAGCGTACAAATTACAGCTCCGCTCCCTCTTTCCAAGGTAAACAAACACCTCAGCAGACGATTACAAAACTGAACTTTATACTCACTCTGATCAATTTCATGTTCGAATGGTCATACGTGTGCAGGTAGATCGATTCTTGCACAGTCACTTACCTTGGGGTAAATGTCACGTTATCTGTGGCTATATATGATTGCCTGCTGAGTACCAAAGTGTGCGTATAACCAGATTGCTTATCTGGAGTAGATCGATTCTTGCTCAGTCACTTACCTTGGGGTAAATGTGTCGTGGCTCAAAGTACCAAAGTGTGCGTATATGACATGAGGAACGCCTGCTGAGTCCAATGTTGGCTGCAAAAGGTAACGACAAAAGGTGATGATAAAAAAATCGTGTCTTCAAGAAACACATGGTAATTTCAGCTGTCAAGTTGTTCTTTTTTGCTTAATGATACTCTATTTTCTACAATTACAGGTTTGCGTGTCAATGTGTAATTTTTTTATTTTTTTTTTTTTTTTTTTTTTTTTTTTTTTTTTTCAGGTTCATGATCCGTAATCCCGTTACACTAGATTTTCACTGCATACTATGGAGACAACTTAAATATCAAAAATAGACAGAATATCAAGGATGGATGTACCGACACCGAGCACAGGTACTGCCAATTTTGCATGGTGTGTGCATCCATCATTGATACTTTGTCAATATTTTTGTGCTGTCCAAGTTTTCAAGCTCAGCTACCTCAGTATATTTCGCTAGCTCCAAACAAAAGATAAATATTATTCAAAATTTTTTATGCGATGCTTCAACATGAAAATCACTGCGTATATCAAAAATAGATCAAATATCAGTGCTGGACATGCAAATGTGGACCTCAACTATTACCGTATTTACAAGGTATCTGCATTCAACATTCGTAGTTTGTCAATATTTTCATACTTACTGTATTCACATGGATAGTTTATCGATATTTTCCTACCCCTCAGGTTTGCGCGGTCATGTACGCCAATAAACAGAAGATAAGTATCGTTAGAATTTACAGACTTAAATGATTGTATTCCATGAATCTACTTATACTCTTCTATTTTTTCGCTCTAACAGATTTTCTATGACGTACAGATGCTGACCTGAATACAACGTTTTCTGTATTGTAACACGTAAGAAACCTGCATTTTCATTCTCTGCCCTACTCAGAAAGTTTGGTGTATTTAAATGAATACATGCACACACCCGCAATGTAGCAGCGATAGATGTCACTACATAGGGATATACCAAGCATGAAATTAGTCTGTGGGAGACTCCAGTCAGTGTTCAAGAAGTATGGCACTTCAAAATATGATCATGTTCCACGAACCCAGCCTGCTCTATGCTTGCCCTGTAGGGTGTTTGAAGTTACAGCAACTATTTAGATGGTCTATGAGCCATTCTATTTGTGTTAAACAATGAATTCTAATAATTTAGTATATTTTTAACTAATGTTTCTTATCTCTGTTAGTATACTCTCCAAATTCAATAGCATTTGGGAACATTCACTTTTAGATCAGAAATATAATATAAAAACTTATTGACGATGTATATTTTTTTGATAAAGCAGACGCTTCATTTATGAAGCAACCAAATGCATAAACTTGCTGTAGGATCGCCGCCCCGTCGCAACGCGGAGGTCCGCAGCCGACCTCGTTTAGTTACAACATCAAGTCAGGAAACAAAAAGTTAAAAGATAAGAAATATAAAGGAGAGTGTAATGACTTTTAACGGGAAAATTCGTTATCTTCAAACGGTAACTAGCACGTGCTTGGCACGTGACCTTGGCACATATCATTCCATCTCCCTACAAACAATTTGTGATATTCCTTCATAATTGTTGTTCCTCACCTTGTTCCCCCAATTCATTAGACTTAGGAAATCTTTGCATAACATCATCATAAAGTTCCCAAGTAGGTCCTTCCTCATCTCCATTAGACCAACATACCAAGATGTAAACTGCAGTTTTGTTGTTCAACTTGCCAAGCTTCACTTGGTGAATAGCTAGCAACCCATCCTTACCAACATGTGGCAACATTCCCATCTTCTGCGCAGGCCCTCTACACTGCTTCAAATGGGACACATGAAAATCTTGGTGAATCAAACTGTTATTACGTAATTGCAATTTATAAGCATCTTGACCCACTTACCACTTTTTACTTTGTTGTGTAACCATCTTTATTTTTTTCTATTATATGCATCATACTTTTAAATCCCGTCTACATGATCATCAATTATCCTTCTCGTGGTGTGACTTACTTTGATAGAGCTGGAGTTAAAGGGTGACGAGGATGGATGAAGTGGAAAAGTTCTATGATGGAACTCTTGAAGTGATATTGGCCGGCTTGGAGAAAAGAAAGGAAGTGTACGTTGAAGAAAGATCAAGAATGAGCCAAGGACTTGAAGAAGATATTATACATTGCATAAGAGGCAGACGATGAAGATGTGAAGTACGAAGGCGCAATGAACGATATCAGGAACCGCCTTTCATTCCTTGAAGGAATAAGGTCTTATTATAAAAGATGTAGACTTCGTCTTTACAAAAGAATCACTAGATACCATGTCAAGGATGCTGATAACAACCAAGACTACTATTACATTGGGGGAGATTGTTAGGAATTACAATTAAATGTGATACTAGTGTAGAAAGCATAATAGTTGTATTATCATGTTTAGAAGTTTAGGAACCTATCATTTAATAAGTCACAACTCACCAATGATTAGTTAAGGTATAAATACCAATCATTAGGTGATGTGATATAAGTGGGTGTTAAGTATGTGTAAGAAGGTGCCAATAAACAATGTGTATGCCTATGATATACAAACCCCCCCTAGGATGTCAAATCAGGGGGGGGGTGGCAACTATTTTGGTCAAAGATTCTCTTTTTGGGACAATATATCACAGTTTTTTGTCAGTTTTTGTTCCGTATTTCTGACAGTTTTATAGTTTTTGTCAGTTTCTGTTCCGTATTTCTGTTCCGCACTTTCAGGTTTATAGCTTTTTGATATAAACAAAATTATAAAAAAAAAAAAAAAAAAAAAAAAAAAAATCTGAAAAAAAGAAGGGGAGGGGGGGGGGGGGGGGGGGATAAGCTGAGCCGATAAACAATATGTATGCTTCAGTGATTATTCTTGTCTCAGATTGATTTACGTCACTAAGTTGTACTTCACACCCGAGTTTTGAAACTCGACTAATGAATTGACTTTGTTTATTGAATATGAAATGTAGTTTTAAGTAAAACTGGGAATTGCAAATAACAATAACAATAGTAAATTAAATTCTTTTTAAAAGTTTAAAATAACTGATATATTTGTTAAATTTATAAACTTAACAAAAGTTATGAAATCGAGAATTTTACAGTAAGCGCATATAATTAAAGTTAAGATTAGCCATCTTTTAAAAGTTTTGTACATGATTGTAAATTTTGTGATCCATGTTATTTTACACCCAAGTCTAAAAGAAGATAAAAACGTTTCCAAAGAATGCTTATTTTTATTTTATTTTTCATAAAAAGGGGCTAGCTCATTTGGCCACCAAGATTAATTAGGGGCTTGGGGAGGGGAGGTTTAGCTAGGGGAGGTCTCAAGTTCGAGTCCCACCCGAGACTTTTACCCCTTAGGCGGAATAGGAGGAAGTACATGCTGAATTCAGGGTCAGCATACTGGCCAATTGGATGTCACTGCTAACTGAACCACTAAAAACTAACACCTGTTCAAAAAAGAAAATCTAATTTACTATTATACAAAAGGATATTTTAATTTTAACTTTTATTACTCAATCAATTAACTAAGTTTTACCAA
This sequence comes from Artemisia tridentata subsp. tridentata, assembly GCA_021014915.2. Taxonomy (NCBI): domain Eukaryota; kingdom Viridiplantae; phylum Streptophyta; class Magnoliopsida; order Asterales; family Asteraceae; genus Artemisia; species Artemisia tridentata. The sequence continues at coordinate 246,948,391 of CP139506.1, read as the reverse complement.
TTTAGTTTTAATTAAAGATAACTTTTGCAAAATTAATTGATAAGTACCATGCTTCATATAAATCACTCCACAACTTGACTAGAAAAAGAAAAAGAAAAAAAAGAAAATAAAAAAAAAAAAAAAAAAAATGGTTATGTTATACATACTCTTATTAGGGGAATTTATAATCCGCGAAACAGACAGTACAACCGCCCGCCGCATACACCTATAATTCCAAAAAAAAATAAAATAAAGCAACGATTCAAAACCTTACATAAACCCTTAAACCCATAATTCCCAAACACGTCAAATCAGTCATGGCAACAAAACCCATCATTCCCACCCCCACATTCACCCAAAAACCCTCAACAATCACCCAAAACCCTCAACTCCACATAACCCTTAAACCCTTTAAACCCTTTTCACTATCATCATCATCATTGTCCATTAAATGTACTAAAGCAGTTAACAACAACAACGTTGAGAATGTTAAGGAAGGGTTGATGGACTTAATGTCGGGTATGGTTGAGGAGATGTTGAAAACAGAGGATGCTGATACTATTTTGTCGGAGATCATGGGTGGTGTGGCAGTTGATGAGGAATCCAGGGCTTTGTTTGATCAGATACTTGAAAGAATTGATGTTAAGAAGGAAGGTGTGGTGAAGGGTGGAGAAAAAGATGGCGAGATTAGGAAGATCAAGTGTTGTGTTAAGGAGATGCAAGTTAAGGATACTCAGGTTTGTTTCATTGTTTATGTAACATATGATATGATATATTTGTGTTAGGTTATCTAAATTATTGTTAAAACTAAAGGGATTTAGCTTAACAGTAAGTGAGGGACCCACTAAGGTGGGTTCAAACCCTGTGGATTAGTCGGTCAAAAGGTTGGAAATCATGAGTACCCCAAAATAAACACGGGGTTACGGGTTTATGTCTTGATTGAGACATTTATGAGGTATTACTAGTAGGGGTGGACCAAGGGGGGTCTCCGGAGGTGTGAAGCTCTTGGTTTTTTCCTCTGTAATCTGTTATAATGTAAAATTGTGTCAAAAATCCATAGTTGTAAAATGATTTTGCCCAAAACTTTGGCGTTAGAAATCGTCTGTAGTTTGCATCTGATATTGTTAGTTTTGTGTCCGTCACTTATGAGGTGGTACGTGTGTGTAAATATTTGTCTTTTAAAATAAATTATGGTGTTAAAAGTTTGTGGGAGAATCTTCTTGAATTATTAGTGTTTTTATTTCTATTTTTTTTTGTTTAGTGTTGTGGGGCCAACTACGTAAATTGTTGTTTATGTTTGTTTGTTTAGGGGGTGTTTTGGTAAGCTTATCCTTAAAGGGTTATGGAATTACTCTATTAAATAGCTCCAATCCGAGGGATTAAGCTTATTGGTTTGGGATTGTATCAAGTGTATTTTCTACATAATAGTTCTTGTTGAGAGTTTGTTGCTGTGAGAGAAGAAAAAAGAATGCATACTTTGCTGTGGATGCTTGTGGTCCCTTTATTATTTTATTCTCGCTCGCAACATTCTCATGATCAGAATGAACCAGGACCATGATCCAAATTTGTTAGCTTATTTTTCCCCGATAGATCAGTAAGCCTTTTCCCACACCCTTGTTTTAGGATTCCTCAAAGCTTTAATGCTACAGAAATGTTTGTTTAAGTTTCTTATACTGAGTACTTAGAATATGTATTCCATGTTTTACGAGACATTTATGCTGGCCATGGGACTAGCGTGGTGGACCCCTCTAAGGGCAGATTACCCCCTTATCTAGAATACGCATTCCAAATTTTTACAAAAAATAAAAATTAAAAATAAAAAAAATGCTAGTGTTTCCATAAATGATGTGCATTAAAAGTTGAAGAGAAACCAAACTTATAGGCATCAAAATGTTAGAAACGGGATTACCATGTGAAATAATATTAAACGGGTGAAAAAGTTATTACTAGTATACGAAACATTGTTGGTTTCGCCTTATATCTCTCTTGCTGATAGTTACTGTGGGAGGCTTTGATATGAGTGGATGAGCCAAATTTCTTACCTTGCCACAAGAAAAATACAAACTTCTATACTGCACAACTATTACCATACAAATAAAAATGTATCTTTAAATGTAACATACAAAGTCTTTGAATAATAATCTCGTAATTTATATCATGTAGCATATTATCTTATTATAACACAATTGGTTTGTGTAAATAAAATTGCATCTCTGCTTGTGGGGTAATATGTTTCTGATGACGATATATGTTTTGCATATTCAAGCTTGAGAAATGCCAGAAGGAACTAGCCGAAGCAAGAGCACTGGTTGAAGAAGCAAAACGTTTTCTTGAAATCGTAAAAGAAAATGACGATTCAATGAAGACGAAGTCCCAAAATGGAGAAATGTCTGAAAACAAAAAGAGGCTCGTGTCTTTACAAGCTGCTGCTATCTCTGCCTTGATTGGCATTGTGGTTAAAGTAAGTGCCAAAGTGCTGGTTGCAGAAGCAAAACACTGTCTTGGAATTGTATTTGAAGATAAAGATTCTGTGAATGCAGAGAGAAAAAGTGAAGGAACGTCTAGAAACAAAAAGAGGCTTAAGTCCTTAAAATTTGCTGCTATCTCTGCCTTCGTTGACACATTGGTTAACGTAAGTTATAAGTAGCTCACAACTTATAGTTTGTTATTATAAACTCGTTTTCACTTTCTTCTGTTAAAGTAGCTACGTATATACATGCAAGTGCTTAAATATGTGATGCAGGCCTTGCTACGACGTTAGGAGGGAGACCACATATGGATTTGGGTGTTTTTGTTGCAGAAAAGTGGTGCGGTTTATTTCTATCTCAGTCGAAGCTTCTAATCTTTCTTTTTGCTGATGTTGGTTTTTGGTTTTTGCATTAAACTTTGGGCATTTTGAGGTCCATTTTCCAATAAAAACATCAGTTTCGACAACAAAAGTAGATGGAATTACTAATATGTTAGGCCTCAAACATGGCAATTTTTGCTATTTCCTTAATTAAGTCGGTATATAGTATGGTTAAGGGGTATTGGTTGATTACGCTTGATTTAACTATCTAATTATGGCTGGTTAATACGATTGGGTGACTGTTGAAACGTTTGTGTATGCAATATACCTTCTTTCTAAGTTTTGGATCTCATCTCAATTAATTTAAGCAGGTATCTGAATGCACATTATTTTACGCTGAACCTGCAGAAGCAATTAAATATAGTTTGATGATATTCCTAGTCCAACATAAAGAATCTCATCTAGCCACAATAGTCATCAATATGCTTATTATTACATATCAGCGTGCATTTACAACGTTAAGGTTAGTGTTGTTCGGGTCCTTCTTTATGTTTTGGAGTCTTGCAGCTTAGTGTCTTGGACTCTTGGGTGTTGGGTTTTGCTGTATGTTTTCGTGTTGTTGGTGCTCAGGTGTTTTAAGCTGTTATGCTTGAGCTATGCTGCTGTTTTGGCCTTGAGTGAGTATGTTGTAGGTTTCAGTATTGCACTCTGAAGTTGCCAGGATGCATTTTTTTGGTTCATGGTTGGTCATTACTGCTTCCAGCATTCCATTCTTTGTGGTTCTTAAGATTTAACAGGTGCTATTAGCATCTGTACGATTTTTTTTAATTATTTATTTATTTTTTTCCAGTTTCTGTTTGGATGTTTCCTTGTGATTTTGTTAGTCCTTGCCTTGCATTCTGTCTTTGTGGTCGCATACAAGTAAAATCGTCTATTGTTTTTCACCAGTTTGTTAGAATCATTGTGTGACATCCTCTAAGCTTCTCTTCCTAACCACACAATCAACTAATTCTGCGCTCTTATCTGTTCCGTTGTTTTTCTCATGTCGAAATCTTATAGAAGGATAATTAAGCTAAAAAGGTTAGCTCAAAATATAAAAAGTTAGAACGAAATGTGATTTTCCTTTTGCTGTTGTTCTCCATTCAAAACAAGCACAAGTGTTGATCGTTTTTCAAAAAAACCAAAAAAACTAGGAAAACACTTTATAACACAATATGAAGCACCCTCTTGTATCTAAAGTCTAAACCATGGTTATTAAGATCCTGATCCTGATATTAGGATCTTACGATTTTACGATACTACGAAGCAAAAACGATCCCGATCTCACGTAGGTTCTTTGCAAGCTTAAGATCTTATAAGATCCCGATCTTAACCATATATGATCTTACTTTTCTCGAAACACAAACTAAAACTACTAAGTTATGAATTATGTTTATAGAATTTGAAAAACAACATGTTAATCTTCTTAAATATTTCATAATAATAATTTAGAACAACATTTTATTAAACATTCATATAACTTTGTGTTTATGGTATATAATAATTTGTGGATCTTAATAATATTACAACACTATTAAGAAAATGAAATTATGGTAGAAACTTAAGATTCTGATCCGATCTTACGATTTCGATCTTGCATAGACGAAAACGATCCTGAGTCCCGATCTTGAAAACCTTAGAACTAAAGTACTCCATCCGTTCCAAAATAAATGTCAGTTTGACTTTTTGAGGGCTTTTTTTGTTAAACTTTGACTTTAAATATTTTTATTTGCGTTATATAATACTTTATGAAAATTATAACAATGAAAATGCATTTGAAAGCCAATCCATACATATATTTTGCATCAAGTATTATATAACACAAATAAAAATATTTACGGTAAAAGTTGAACAAAAAAGACTCTAAAAAGTCAAACCTGACATTTATTTTGGGACGGAGGTACTTAACATATTTTTCAGTGAACAAATTACAGGTGTTGTAATTTTGTTAGGGCACTAGGAGTGGTTACCAAAAATTTATCATACCTCCCAAATTCAGCCAATAAACTTCAGCTAACTCATTCTCATAAATTCTCGTACCTTCCAACCTAATCCACTGGCGCCCGATAAATTCTCATACCTCCCAATTTTATTTTATTATTAATTATTATTATTATTATTTTATTTTATTTTATTTTTTTAGCCACAACGGCTTTGTTTTTTTGTTTGGTCAAAGCATGAACGGTCGAATTGAAGGAAGGGGGCCCACGTTTTCAAGTTTATCACCACCGGCAATTGAACCCGGCCACCATAATTTTTTTTGCATAAATTCACCGCCGGCGGCGGTGTAGCCGGCGGTATGCCCATAAATTCATGCATGCCGCTTGCCACTCGTATGCCCTTACCCACAAACATGTGAGCAATAACAACAGTTCCAACTTCCAATGGGCCAAAATAGATGCTATTGTATATTTTAACAGAAAAGACAAAAGAAGTGTTTGAAGAATAGTTTGGGGACTATTCTTTGCTAGTGCACATACAACATGTTATTTTGAACCTCAAAAAAAATCCAACACAAACAAAATCCTTAAAACCAACCAACCATGACAACCACACCCAATCGTCATCACCTCACACTCATTTACCCTCCAAAACCTTCTTCATTTCTTAAATCATTACCATTAAGGCCCAACTCATTCACAATCAAATGCACCAACAATGAAACCAATAACAATACTAATGGTGGGTTAAAGAATTTGTTATCAGGTATAGTGGACAACCGTGTAGACGAGCTTTTGAAAAAAGAAGAAAACAGGGTTTTGTTAGATGGGTTAGATAAAGCTGCACAAAGAGTTGAATTGGCTAAACTTGAACTTGCTAAGATTGAACAGCAAGAACTTGAGAATCAAAGGATTAAAGAGTATGTTAATCAGCTTGAAATAAGAGCTGCTGAGGTTTGTTCATTTTGTTTCATTCTATGTGTTTTTATAATATTTGATATTGTGAAAATGCTTGTGTTCATTGCTCATTCTGTAGCTTATTGATCTCGAATTTGTAGAAATACGTATACATGCTCATTAATGAACTTATATAAGCCGAAAAGTCTCAAAATAAGCCACAAAAAGAGAGCTTATGAAACATAAGCCCAAAACCAAATAAGCCATACGCCGCCTATATAAACCGAAACAAACACCCCCTTAGCTTATTAGCTCAAGTGGGTAAGCTCATAAGCTATAAAGTATGAGCTTACAAGCTTATAAAGTTTTCAATAAGCTAATGAGCCCATCAAATATGCTAAGACTAGTAGGACCCAAAAAAAGATGTCAATTTGACAGAGTTTTCCTATCAGTGGATATAAATTGGATTTCATATTTTAAGAGCGAGAAAGTATTTGCATATCCCAAATTGTCAAATTTGATATTTATACCGTAATACAGAGTATCTTTCTTGACGATATACCCGATTAATAAAAATGGGTATTAGGCGTTGATTGGTATTTTGTTTTGAGGGTTATTGTGTGTAATTTGACAACTGCTGCTTATTTAAGGATTTAAATGGTCAGAATCAGTTTAATTTCAGCAAAAATGCTATACAAAATTTCACCTTTTTACTAATGATGATGGTTAAAGTGGGTTGTTACTGATTAATTCGACCATTTTCCAACTTGATAACAGTTTATGTATAATACAAAAAAGAAGTGAAAGTCAATCTCTCAAAAACCGTAACCAAGTTGAAACAAGGACGCATAAATTGGTAAAAAGTTACTGTAACTTGGTTGCATTTTTACGTCATTTGCTCTACCCAAAACTGATTGGTTGACCCCTAAATAATTAGATAATTGGAATCATTTTCATAAAACACGAAGTCTAGATACTGATTCTTGGCACCTTGAAAACACAGTAATCGATAAAAGCACAAAACGCCCCCTTAGCTTAATTGAGGAGAAGCCTAATTGGCAGTTGAATTTTGATAACAGGCTTACAATGTGTAATACTACCTCAGTACTTGGCTTGTTATTAGTTTTGACTACAATAATCATAGGTATCATGAATCTAGCATCCCCATTTCCCACATTACTTCCCACTTGCAAAATATTTGACAGTTCAACCTAGAATGCAACCAAATTCACTTTTTTTATGCATATATTTGTATCACGTCGAATCATGGCAGCATTAATTGGCAAGAAGTTAAACTTGGTTGCATTTTTAAGCCATTTGCCCTACCATAAACTGATTAGTTGACTCCTAAATAATCAGAATTACAGTTTCGTTATACCCCGACACTATATATTCATTCTTTGTGCCTTGAAAACGCAACGATAAATTCCACCCCATTAGCTAAATTATGTAGAGACCTAATTGGCATTCGAATTGTAATAACTGGCTTATAAAGTGTGATGCTACCAAAGCTATAATTGGTTCCGACTGCTATGGTCAAAGGTGTACATGAATCCAGCATCTCCTTGTTACTTCCGACCTGAATATAGAAAACAATTTAATATCACATAAATTAATACATGGACATCAAACTTAATCATAGAAATAGAATGACTATTTGGATATAATTAAAACACGTCCCTAGGAAAGTTTATAATATATATATATTATATAATATATATATAATATATATATAATATATATATATATATATAAGGTTTGCTGAATCTTGAAAAGCGTTGAAAGCTGGAATTTTATATAATTATAAAATGAGTAACTGACATTAAATATTTTTAACTGATTATTAATCATAACACATCATTAGTATGATACAAGTTGTTAAAACATAGTAAGATGTAAGATGTGGCATTTTGTAAAAGTAAATGGTACAACTGTGCTAGCGTTATGAATAAAAACTCTAGATTGGTTGATAATTGAATTACTAATGGAACTTCATGGTTTTGGATGTTAAAGATTGAAGAATGCCAGAAGGAAATATCAGAAGCAAGAGCACTAGTTGGAGAAGCTGAACGTTCTCTTGAAGTCGAAGTTGATGATAAAGATTCAATGATGTCCGAGACAGAAAGAGAAGCAATGTATAAAAACAAAGAGCGATTTGAATCTGTAAAAGCTGCTTCTATATCTGCCATAGTTGGCACATTAGCGGCCTTACCTATTTCTCTAGCTCAGGTGACCGACACATCCCAGTTAATACTCCCTTCAGCCGTTACTTTCATTAGCTGCGCATTATTTGGTGTGACCTTCCGCTATGCTGTACGCCGTGACCTTGACAATTTTCAGCTCAAGACAGGAACTTCTGCAGCTTTTGGCTTTGTTAAAGGTACGTTACCAAAGTTTTTGATTAAAGAGAAAAATGGGTTCACATTTACCATAATATGGAGTTGGCAGAATGGGTCAATTTTGGATTGTTATATACTTTTATCTCAAGCGGGTTATAGGGTCAGATGAAAATTCTAGCTAAACAAGGGGAATGGGTTGGAACTTGAAAGTCATTAAATAGCGCATATAACCTCCTATTGTTTTATTGAAAGATTTATATTACTATTGTTAAAATAATGTTATTATAAATATGACAAACACACTAATTATTTATCAATTTTGTAAAAAAATATTTGAAGGCCAACCCAACCCGACCAAACCTATACTATAAGATGAACCATTCCCACCTCTGGTAGAGATTCTTAAAGGTCACTTAATTTCATTGAGTAAATACTACAGTATTATGCCACGACTCCAATCTCCTTGCGTGAGTCTGTGCTTATGGTGATAGAATGGTACCATTAACACGTTTTTGTTTGAATTTTTAATGCAGGCCTTGCTACACTAGGAGAAGGACCACCATTGAAGTTAGAAGTTGGTAGCATATTGTCGCATGCTTTCAGTGGTGCAGTTTATGTATCAGAGAGCTTACTAATCTTTCTGTTTGCTGCTGTTGGTTTGGATTTCTGCATTAAACTTGGAATTTTGAGTCCATTTCCTATTGAAACGTCCGTTTCAACTACTAAAACAGATTGAAGTATCAGTCATTCAATTGTATCAAAACCTGTATTCTAGTCTGATAAAATGTGTATATACAACAGTTTTCATGAATGAAATAGCACATCGTTTACACAATTTGCTTTCATTTTTATATTCAGTTAAGATATTCTCAGTTCTTCTAAATTGTAAATGCGTGCAGAGTCATATCTTATTTAATCCTACAGAAAATATGCTAACATGTGATTCCTAGTCCGGTACAAAGTATCTCATTGACCCTTACGCCCAATCATATTACAACATTAATTGTCCATGCAGCTATAATTGAAAAATTGGGATCATTTGAATGATTGTTAATTTCTTCTAGGAATTAAAAAAACATTAAATCATAAATAAGTCCATGATTGTCCTTGAAGCTGGTGGATTAGTGAGTATTATAGTACAAGCATGACATCTGACCAATTATTTAGTGTTAGTGTTTGATCAAAGCGTGGACATAAGTCATATGCAGCATACCTGATTGGTCACCTTCCCCTCTCTCTCCCCACTCGCACACATATATCAATACAAACCGAAAGAGGGTACTAACCGTATTTATCAGTTGACTTTACATTTTAACATCATTCATACTTTACTCCATTCAAGAAACAAGGAACTGCAAGCTTACATATTACTGCATTATATATATATAATTCACATGATTTGAGTTGTATCTGGAAGCATTTGTTTCGGTGTCTAAACTCATCAGACACACAGAAATGATGCAGACTGGAGAGATTGAAAGAGACAGGGAGGAGATAGAACACGAGAAGAAAGACGATGATTATGATCATTCGGAAGTTTCAAAGAGACTGCAACCATGGACACAACAGATTACTGTTCGTGGAGTTATTGCAAGTATTGTTTTAGGGAGTGTTTATACTGTTATAGCCATGAAAATAAATCTCACAACGGGGATTCTTCCCAATCTTAACGTCTCAGCTGCACTTCTTGCTTTTGTGTACATGAAAACATGGACAAAGATTCTTCAAAAGTCTGGGATTGCAACTGTTCCGTTTACCAGGCACGAGAACACAATGATTCAGACATGCTCAGTTGCTTGTTACAGCATTGCCATCGGAGGTTTCAATTTTTTATTCTTATTATTTTTTCTTATCACGGTCCTGAGCACCATAGTGGTAAAATTATAGTAATTCTCTATGTTTCGTTTTTCTTAACAATTAGGTGGATTTGGGTCGTACTTATTCGCGTTAAACAAGAAAACGTATGAGCTAGCAGGAGGAGCAAGTTCTCCAGGGACTTATAAAGAACTTCATGTTGGTTGGATGACGGGCTACACTTTCTTAATCTGTTTTGCGGGTCTTTTCGTACTGATTCCACTCCGGAAGGTGCATGCACTGTTTGACTATTCAACCTATTTACTAATTGTTTATTTAAGGGTTGATATAATTGTGTTTTATATTACAAAGGTTAAATGAGATTTAGCTAAATGAGGAATGAGTCAAACATATTGAAAGTCATTTGTTTTTTTGAGCATACAACCTCTTCAAGGTTTAGATTATTATTGCATTAACATTGTTTCTTTAGTTATAACTGACTCGTTTATTATTTAAAACAAAAATGGAAAATTAGCGTTGGCGAGTCAACCCGTTTCGACCCATACTAAATCCGATCCGTGTCAAAGGGAACCCATTTGGACCGGTTACCCAATGACCAGCCACCTTTACAGCTCAAACTACTGACATGTTTAAAATTCTATTTGACAGATATTGATTGTTGACTATAAGTTGATATTCCCAAGTGGCACGGCCACAGCTGTTCTTATCAATGGATTTCATAGTCAAGGGGACGAGATGGCGAAGTACTTCTAGAACGTATTTTATAAACTTTTTTTGCAATGCTGCTGATAAACATCCTTAACAAGTGCATTTTGTTAATCGTAGGAAACAAGTCAAGGGGTTTTCCAAGTTCTTTTCAGTCAGTTTCTTGTGGGCAATCTTTCAGTGGTTCTTCACAGGAAAGGGAGAATGCGGATTTGCCCAATTCCCTACTTTTGGGTTAGAAGCTTGGAAAAAATCGTAAGCGTTCTTTCTATAGGTGGAATGATCGGCGGGTTAGCTAACTGGTCAAAGCTGGTTCTAGGTGTCAACATGTCAGTTTTTCATACTGGTTGCATCGGATTGGTTGACCAGTAAACACTTCCTTTCCATTTATTAAATCCGTTTAAGAATAGTTAATCTGTTAGTCATGATTATTAAAAAATATGATTGTAACCAGTTTGACTGTTCCATTTTAGCTAAATTTTTATCATACATGTTTGACACGAAACAGAACCGAAATGGACCCATTTACTAGTAACTGAGTTTATATTGCTGTTCAAAAAAAAAAGTAACTGAGTTTAAATTGTCACCTTCTGTTCTTTCTCAAAGGTATATAGTTTATATAAATAATGAATTTTCTATTTGGTGTAGATTTTACTTTAACTTTAGCTTGACCTATGTGGGAACTGGTATGATCTGCCCTCGCATTGTGAGCTTTTCATTACTGTTTGGAGCTGTTGTTTCATGGGGTATAATGTTGCCACTTATTGAAAAGCAGAAAGGAGAATGGTTTCCCATCAATGTATCAGAAAGCAGTATGGAAAGTCTCAATGGTTACAAGGTGATGCTTTTCGCTATCACTCATCTCATCCATCTTTGTTACGGTTTTTGTTTTCTTACTAATCTTTTGGTCAGCAGGTTCTTTATCTCGATAGCTTTACTCCTAGGTGATGGACTTTACAACTTCATCAAGATATTATATTTCACATATGCAAGTATCTATGGAAAATTGAAGAAGGAACACATTAATTTAGGTAATTCATAATGGTTGATTTCATAAAAAGTAACCAATTTTGGTCCAATATTTTATGTCAACATCTTTGTTTCAACCATAAAACCCGTTAACTTCTAAAAAAATTCAATTGAGGGTAAACTGTATATTTAAACAGGTCAAATAACGTGGATGATGATATGTCAAATGTTGACTTTTTTTTACCTGTACCGGTTATCTTAGATTAAAGTTCGTAAAAGTTAGGGTTTTTATTGGTGAAAATACAGATGGCTACTCGAAGTAGAAACTGGACCAAACTTGGTTACTTTTTTTTATTTAGATAACGCAATTCCAAAAGTTATTTCTAATGCTACTTTATTTCAATGATCAAGGTTAAAGCTTATTTACATAAACTTATATTCTTTATGCAGCTGTAGATACCAAAAATGAAGTTACAGAAGAGGAACGGCTACAAAACGAAATTTTCATCAGAGAACGGATACCTATGTGGTTTGGAATTGTTGGATACACCTTATTTGCCATTGTCAATGCCTTTGCTATACCCTTGATATTTCCGGAAGTTAAATGGTACTATATCATTGTAGCCTACATTATAGCTCCATCATTAGCCTTCTGCAACGCTTATGGAACTGGATTAACCGACTGGGACATGGCCTTCAATTATGGCAAAATTGGCCTTTTTATAATGGCAGCAGTAGCTGGAAAACAAGAAGGAGTGATAGCTGGACTTGTTGGTTGTGGGGTTGTGAAATCGGTTCTCTATGTTTCTAGTACATTGATGCATGATCTAAAAACGGGTCATCTCACACTAACTTCCCCTAGAACAATGCTTATAAGCCAAGCCATTGGAACTGTCATAGGCTGTGTTGTGTCACCTCTAACTTTATCTTTATTCACAAAAGCATTTGATATAGGTAACCCAAAAGGCGAATATAAAGCACCCTTTGCAATAGTTTTTAGAAACATGGCGATTATTGGAGTCGAGGGATTTTCAGCTTTGCCAAAGCATTGTTTACAGCTTTGCTACGGGTTCTTTGCTTTCGCAGTGGTCATCAACATTGTGAAAGATTTGTTGCCAAAGAAGATAGCAAAGTGGATGCCGCTTCCTATATGCATGGCGGTGCCATTTCTTATTGGTGGTTATTTTGCCATTGATATGTGTGTAGGAAGTTTGGTTTTGTTGGCGTGGGAGAAGCTTAATGCTAAGAAAGCTGGTTTGATGTCTACATCGGTGGCTTCGGGTTTGATTTGTGGGGAGGGTTTGTGGATACTTCCGGCTGCGGTTCTTTCTTTGGCGAAAATAAAGCCTCCTATATGTATGAAGTTCTTGAGTTCCTAGAAAGATTGCATCTTATGAAGCAATTGTAATAGATGCAAGAACTAAAGTTATAACCAAGGTTTTATTATAAGCAATTGTGATCAATAAGAATTAAGTAACACATTACATATACATAGACGAATACCCGCGCAAAGGGACGATTTAATTATAGCGGGAAATAATTATACTTGCGAACTTGTGTTTTGGTGTGACCCTTAATGCAACACTTACGAGTTCAATTTGTAGTCATTGCGAAAACCGGTATAGTGTAGAATCGGTTCATCCAAGAGCCACATTTAAGATTTATTTAAGTATATTTATTTTAAGAGGCATTAAAAAAGTCTCCAAAGTCCCACTAATAAAATGTACACTAATAAAGTTTTCATTTAAAATTTATGTAAGTTTTTTTTATTTTAAAAGATATTTTGGAGAATCAACTTTACTCATTTTTAAGAGATTTTAAGTTTTCAAGAATAGACAAATTTGTTTTAGAGTAAACTGCAAAATACATCCATGTGGTTTACACTTTTTGGCACTTTACATCCCTGTCAGAAACTATTGGCAATATACATCCCCCGTTAGGCAAACGTTTGCCACATTACATCCCTAAGTTGGATGGGTGTTATCTTTCTCCGTTAAGTGTTTGCATCGTTAGTCCCTCCGTTAGTTTTGTTTGCATCGTTAGTCTCTCCGTTAGTATTTTTTACAAAAATTAATTTTTTTAGAAAAATTAATTTTTTTTTTCGAAATTAATTTTTTTACAAAAATTACTTTTTCTTTTCGAAATTAATTTTTTTAGAAAAATTAATTATTTTTTTAAAATTATTTTTTTTAAAAAATTTTTTTTTTCGAAATTAATTTTTTTACAAAAATTACTTTTTTTTCGAAATTAATTTTCTTACAAAAATTACTTTTTTTTTCGAAATTAATTTTTTTTAGAAAAATTACTTTTTTTTCGAAATTAATTTTTTTACAAAAATTACTTTTTTTCGAAATTAATTTTTTTAGAAAATTAATTTTTTTTCGAAATTAATTTTTTTTTAGAAAAATTAATTTTTTTTTCGAAATTATTTTTTAAAAAAAATTAATTTTGTAAAAAAATTAATTTCGAAAAAAAAGTAATTTTTCTAAAAAAAATTAATTTAGAAAAAAAAGTAATTTTTCTAAAAAAAATTAATTTCGAAAAAAAAATTAATTTTTGTAAAAAAATTAATGTCGAAAAAAAAGTAATTTTTGTAAAAAAATTAATTTCGAAAAAAAAAATTAATTTTTCTAAAAAAAATTAATTTCGAAAAAAAAGCTAATTTTTGTAAAAAAAAATTAATGTCGACAAAAAAGTAATTTTTGGAAAAAAATAATTTTTCTAAAAAAATTAATATCGAAAAAAAAGTTATTTTAAAAAAAAATTAATTTCGAAAAAAAAAATTAATTTTTCTATAAAAAATTAATTTCGAAAAAAAAAATAATTTTTGTAAAATAATTAATTTCGAAAAAAAATTAATTTTTGTAAACAAAACTAACGGAGGGATTAACGATGCAAACAAAACTAACGGAGGGACTAACGATGCAAACACTTAACGGAGAAAGATAACGCCCATCCAACTTAGGGATGTAATGTGGCAAACGTTTGCCTAACGGGGGATGTATATTGCCAATAGTTTCTGACAGGGATTCAAATTGCCAAAAGCTGTAAACCACAGGGATGTATTTTGCAGTTTACTCTTTGTTTTATAAGTAGTAAAGATAAAGATAAAGAAAAAAGAGCACGATTTTCAGACATTAACTACAAAATCGAACTGTTTATGTGCAAATATATACTTCAAAATAGTTATCTAGTGGCAAATAGTTTAACCAAAAATTGAAGTGTTTGGACATAACCAATTTGTTCTACACCAGAGAACAAATATTTGAAATGGTCTGTATGGAAAACAAAAAGAAAAACCAGTTAACAAAATCAAGGACAGGAAACATGCAAAACATAACATGTTGTCATGTTCTTGTACAAATTAGGCCTGGTGGGCTCTCGGGTAGTGTTGATAGGACCAACTTTTGCACATCCACTCCAGGGGTGTTCAGAATTCAGGTAATACCCACATAAACTAAAAACTGAAATCGAATCGAACTAAAAGAAAATCATACCGAATTTTTAACCGAACCAAACCAAATTAAATATTAGGTTTTCGGTTTGGATATGGTTTTGGCAATCTAAACCAAAACTGAATTCAGAAATATATATATTTTTTGTATATTTATATACATAAAAAGACCATTAAAAAAAACTTTATAAGCTTGAAATAACTTTTTTTTGCTAAAAATCTGTATAATCAAATTTTAAAAAGTTATAAATAATGTAATTCGTGTTATTCGGGTCAACCCGAAAACCAAACCTTGATTCCCTTGTGGAATTTGTCCCTTTACATGCCTAGCCCAATCCATAGGCTTCCATGGGTTTTGGCCTAAGTCCATTTGTCCAATGTTTAATATTAGTTAACTTAATTAAGCTCAATTGCTAATTAAATCTAGTTATAAATTAATTCATTCCATTTCCTCTTTAATATTTTAATCACTAATATATATATATATATTAATAAGAAGTCTCGCGTTATATGTGCATGACCCCATGGTCTAATTTGTTAATGGCATTATTTAATTATTTTGTTATATCATGCACATAAACCAACAAAATTACCATTTAATAATGCTACTCACAGTTCTATCGGGAGATCATCATTTTTGGTTGTGTATCAAAAGCCTCCGCATCATGTTGTAGACTTGGTGAAACTAATTAATGTTTCTAATTTTAGTTTTCTTGCAGCAAGTAGGGCTGAAAAAGAATTGAACATTCAATGAACATTTCATAAACCATTCGGTAAAATGTCCGTTTATGTTCGTTTAGTTATTTAATGAACAAACATGAACAATAATTTACGTTCGTTTAGTCAAAAGCCTCCGCATCATGTTGTAGACTGGTGAAACTAATTAATGTTTCTAATTTTAGTTTTCTTGCAGCAAATAGGGCTGTAAAAGATCTGAACATTAAATGGCTGTAAAAGAACTGAACATTAAATGAACATTTCATAAACCATTCGGTAAAATGTCCGTTTATGTTCGTTTAGTTATTTAATAAACAAACATGAACAATAATTTACGTTCGTTTAGTTAAATGAACGAACATGAACACAAGTTTTGTCCGTTCATTTAAGTTCATGAGCGTCCGATTATACATTCGTTGCCATTCATTTATGTTCGTATATCGTATATTTTTTTAAGAGTTAACAAACACATTAGAAGCATTTATTGAAGAAGTTATATGCGGCTAAGACGCCTTCAGCTTCGCCGAAGGCGTACTAAGCCACACAAAACCACATGTGAAATGATGTTATTTTGTATCACAGATGATACTTAATATTCTAGTGAAGCCAAAGGCGTCTTCTGTGGCTAAACAACAGCCAAAGCCGTTGGCTGCGGATAAGCTACAGAAGATGTTATTTTGTATCACAGAAGATGCCTTCGGCTTCTACGTTAGTGCTTATTTAGGAATTAAAAGTTGCTTATTGGTTGTTATACAAGTTAGGAATTAAAAGTTGCTTATTGGTTGTTATATAAGTTAGAAAATTAGTGTCATTTAATTTCATAGCTTATTTTGTATCACAGGTGATACTTAATGTCTTCTGCGGCTAAGACGCCTTCGGCTTCTACGTTATTGCTTATTTAGGAATTAAAAGTTGCTTATTGGTTGTTATACAAGTTAGGAATTAAAAGTTGCTTATTGGTTGTTATATAAGTTAGAAAATCAGTGTCACTTAATGTCATAGCTTATTTTGTATCACAGGTGATACTTAATGTCTTCTGCGGCTAAAACGCCTTCGGTTTCTACGTTAGTGCTTATTTAGGAATTAAAAGTTGCTTATTGGTTGTTATACAAGTTAGGAATTAAAAGTTGCTTATTGGTTGTTATATAAGTTAGAAAATCAGTGTCACTTAATGTCATAGCTTATTTTGTATCACAGGTGATACTTAATGTCTTCTGCGGCTAAGACGCCTTCGGCTTCTCCAGAATATTAAGTATCACAGGTGATACTTAATATTCTAGAGAAGCCGAAAGCATCTTCTGTGGCTAAGCAACAGAAGACGCCATCGGCTTCGCCGAAGGCGTCGGCTGCGACTAAGCCACAGAAGACGCATTTGGCTTCTGCATTACCCTAAGGTGTTATTTTGTATCACAGGTGATACTTAATATTCTAGTGAAATATCACATGTGATAAGTTATATATCACAAGTGATATTCTGAGTATCACATGTCATATGCTGAGTATCATGTGTGATAAGTTTGGGACTTATATCTTTTTATGTGTTTTAAATATGCAGATGATAAAGGGACATCCACATCAGGACAAAAACCTGTTGTAGAACAAAAGAGGAAAAGAGTAAAGCAGTTATTTAGATCTAAAGTTAAAAAAAGCATAATGAAGAAAAGAGAAGAGGCTGAAAAGAAGAAGGAGAAGGATATGAAAGAGAAGGAGAGAGAGAAAGCTAAAAAAATAGCCAAAAAAAGAAAATTGGAAAGTGATGAAGAAGAAGATTCTGAGGAGGAGGATATTGTCAAGAATAAAAATAAGAAAATGAAAAAAGAAAAAGGAAAGAAGGAAAAAAAAACAAAAAAAAGATATGATGTATCCTACCTGCAAAATCAGAACATCACCTAGAGCTCTGTATGATGCAATGGTCGGTTTATCAGATGCTAGGAAAAAGTGCTTGAAAAACATTGGTTTTGAGAGATTCATCAACTTCCCTGTAGTTGAACTTCCGGGTGCTTTAGTGTACCATGTGATACAAAGTTTCCATCCACCAAGCATGGAACTAAGATTGGAAAAAGGATCTATAAAGGCAACAAGGCAAAAAATAAACGATATGCTAGGTGTCCCGATGGGAAGGAAGAAATTACAAGACCTAGATGAAAGAGAACCTGATGATGCTTTCATACAAGAATGGAAAAATCAATACTCTCATCTAGCAAAAATCACAGCACCAGCGATATCCATGGAAATATCAAACACCTTTGATGCTGATTTCACCTTTATAATTAACTTCCTAACTCTGTTTGCAAGCACGATGGGAACAATAGACAATGGAGGAAAGGTGCTGCCGACGGTGCTGATGCATGTCAAAGAAGAAGATGATATAAAGAATATTGATTGGTGTGGTTACATACTGGAAAGCTTACAGATAAGTAAGCAAAACTGGAATAATGTGAAGTTGGACTCAGGCTACTACTATGGGCCGATTACCTTCTTATGTGTAAGTTATTTCAAATGTTTCTATAAGTTAGTCATAAGTGATTCAAATATTATAATCTAACACGAATTTATTTTTTGTATAAAAAAGCTGCTATACTTGGATTCAACCAATTTTCCAAGCTTTCCAGTAATACGTCACCGTCCGGCAATAAGAAGCTGGAACACTAAAGCAATGAAGAAGAGGATTTTGATGGAAACAAAACAAAACTGCTTGGGAAAGCTGGAACACCATCCAGAGTTTGATCCTGATGAAGAACAAGTTGGTTTGGATTTATACAAGGGAGCTGATGTTTACAATGAGCCATTGCTTCCCAAAAGACCAGAAACAAAAGAGGTTAGTTTTAATTTTTTTCAATTATTGATAGTATATCACCAGTGATAAATGTTATGATCTTGTGGTAGGAAAAACTATTCAGAAGACTTCACATGTAATTTATTTTGGTCAATTACAATATAACTTGTGATATTTCAGAATATCACTGGTGATTTTTTTGAGTTTTTGGTAGTATATCACCAGTGATAAAACATATGTGAATATGTGATGATGATAACTAATATTACATATAACACAAGTCATATGTATCACAGGTGATATAACTTATACTGATAACTAAAATTACATATAATTTTAAAAAACTAATCCAACTTGCTCATTTTACAGGAGTTTTACGCAAAAATTAAAGAGAAATTTGAAACAATTTCAAAAGAAAAAGAAGAGTTGGATGAGACAATCAAAGATGGTATGCAGAAGTTCAAGGATGACAAAACAATGAACATGTTATGTAAGAAATACAAAACAATGTTCAATGTTGTGGATTTTGATCAAGATGAAGAAGAAGAGAGTGATGATAACAACAACAACGATGGTAGTGATGATGGCAATGGTGATGAGAAGGACAAAGAAACTAGCAGCGAAGAAACTGAGAATGTAAAACATAGTGAAAGTGAACAAGAAAATGATGATGGCAATGGCGAGATTGAAACAGAAAAAAGTGCAAGTGAACAAGAAAATGATGATGATGATGATGATGATGATGATGATGATAAAGTTGTGAATAGTGATGATAAAGTTGTGAATGATGATCATAAAGTTGTGAATAGCGACAAAAGTGAAACGGAAACTGGTAGTGATGATGATGAAGCTGTAAATGATATGGAAACTGTGAATGATGATAAAGTTGTGAATGAAGAAAAAATTGCAACGGAAACTGTGAAAAGTGATGATGATGAAGCTGCGAATGAAGAAAAAAATGCAAGGGGTGATGATGATTACATTGAGAAAATAAATGTCGTTCAAAAAAGAATTCTGGTTTCACCGTATATAAACCAGAAAACTGACATAAAAATTCCAATAAAGCTAGATGAAATTATGGTTACAGATGCGTTATTTTCAATGGAAGGAGATCCATTGTAAGTCTGCTTTATCTAATTAAACAATCATATAGGAATTTGTTAATAATATATCTAATTATGGTCTATCTTTTTGTATAGCGAATTTGTGTTTCAAACTGAATGGGCATGGGAGGCAGCGGCGATCAGAGACAACATGCAAACCCTAGCACCACAACTAAAAGTGGAAGCTAGTGTAATCGACACCTTTGCAGCAGTTTTAAACTACGAAGAAACAATCAACAACTATGGACCAAAGATGAAACAATTTTTCATACTAGAATACTGGTAAGTACCTAAAAAATTAGAACTTAATTACTAAAATCTTAATTTGTTTCTTATAACATATGTTGATAT
This sequence comes from Artemisia tridentata subsp. tridentata, assembly GCA_021014915.2. Lineage (NCBI taxonomy): Eukaryota > Viridiplantae > Streptophyta > Magnoliopsida > Asterales > Asteraceae > Artemisia > Artemisia tridentata. The sequence goes on along the minus strand of CP139506.1, from coordinate 246,928,519 downwards.
ATAAAAACAGACACGTCAAATAGTGGAAGCAAAAAAGCAAGATGAAGAAAAGCAATATAATGATTTTTGTTCATACTTAGAACCTGTGTTTAAAAACAATCAAGATGACGAATCGATGCATCAAGTAGATTTGGTAACAACTTATTTCAATTATTATGAGTCTTAACTTTTGTTTGTATCACAGGTGATACTTAATATTCTATTGAAGTATCACATGTGATATGTTAAGTATCACATGTGATATGTTTTATTTGTATTAAAATGACTCTAATTTTTGTTTACAATTAATACAGGCATTCTTTCCAATAATTGCGCATGAACATTATTATTTGGTTGTTTTCAATCTCTCCAAAGGAAGTTCTGTTATCATTGACAACTCTAATTCAGGGCAGACATACGAAAGCAAATACTCGAAGGAGTGCGATGTTCTCGTAAGTAATTAAAGACTATACTTAAATTATGATGCGTGCTTAAATTATTATGCATACTGCTTAAATGAGATGTCTTTAATAAACTCAATTTTCTATTTTGTGTAGAAAAAACTATTTTCAAGATATTTGCAATCCCACAAACACAAAAAGGCTTCTCAAATAAAAAAATCAAAGACAACAGTGATGAAGCTTAAGTGGGCAACCAAAAAGAACATCATTGATTGCGGAGTCTTTGTGATGATGCATATGGAACAATACAATTGAGAGATTGAGAAAAATTGGAAACTGGAGTTTCCAACAGAAGGAAATGAACAAGAGAATGCAATAACAAGATTGAGAATCAAGTATGCCACAAAGATTTTGACACATGAAATGAATATTCAAAGAGAAAATATCAGCAACGAGACACATTAATTTGCAGAGAGATACCCAGACAATAAACTGAAAGCAAAGGTGATAAGAGTAGGGATAAAGAAAAGGAAAGCTGAACAGGAAGCAGATCATGTTGAAAGTGCGATATGATGAAATATTGTGTAGTTTATGTTTCTGAAATTTATTTTTTGTATAGAAACTTGTACTGTCGTAGTCTATGTTTCTGAAATTGTGTAGACAGTTAAGCTAGGTTTAAGAATTAGATATAGAAAAAGCCATTTTGTAGTACTGCTGGGCCACGGAATGTGACGGACAGTGTCCAAGTTTGGGGTTACCTAAGAATGATGGTGCTCTATTAGGTCCCGAACCACATTCCCTGGTGCCGGAGTTTGTACTCGATTTTGTTATGGCTAGGTTTAAGAATTAGATATAGAAAAAGCCATTTTGTAGTATTGCTGGGCCACGGAATGTGACGGACAGTGTCCAAGTTTGGGGTTACCTAAGAATGATGGTGCTCTATTAGGTCCCGAACCTCATTCCCTGGTGCCGGAGTTTGTACTCGATTTTGTTATGGCTTTATGATTAAACTAGGTGTTAGGTATTACACAGATGAATGTAATCAGAATTTGAATATAAGCTGAATATAAGTTTCTTTTGTATATTAGCAGTGTTATTTTGTATGTATCACAGGTGATACCTTATATGTTTTTTTGTATCAAAGGTGATAAATAATACCTTAGCCAAAACAGTTTAAAGCTTTATCACAGTTTAATGTATCACAGATGATAGATATCAAAGTATTCCATAAAATCGAAAATATTAAAAATATCAAAGTATTCCATAATTTCAAATAAAAAAATCTATCTTTTGATATCACAAATAGACGAATAAGTGTACCAAGTACTTTCGACAAACAGTGCTTCTAAGCTCTATTGAGCAACAGTACGAATCAATGTGTGATTTTGAATGTATCACAAGTGATACCTAATAAATTATTTTGTATCACAGGTGATACCTAATAAATTATTTTGTATCACATGTGATACCTAATATCTAATTTTAGGTATCACCTAAAATTCCTTATAATGTAAGGAAGGTATCTACAGTTTACCAACAAATTAACGGATAAAATAATAAAATGACAGTTAATATTTAATATACAAAATAACTTCTAGGTATCACATGTGATACAAAAATAACTTATTAGGTATCACCTGTGATACATACAAAATCACACACTCATAATTTAAAAAGAAGCTTATATTTACTTCACCCAAAAGTATTTTCAAATTCTGATTACATTCATCTGTGTAATGCCTAACTCTTAGTTTAAGCACAAAGCCATAACAAAATCGAGTACAATCTCTGGCACCCGGGAATGTGGTTCGGGACCTAATAGAGCACCATCATTCTTAGGTAACCCCAAACTTGGACACTGTCCGTCACATTCCGTGGCCCAGCAGTACTACAAAATGGCTTTTGCAATATCTAATTCTTAAACCTAGCTTAACTGTGTACACTATTTCAGAAACATAAACTACGACAGTACAAGTTTCTATACAAAAATTAAATGTCAAACTAATAACCACTTGATCCAGGTTTTAGGGCTTCTTCTTCTTCAATATTTCTATTTATAGCCTCCTAAACCAATTTCTTTACTTCTTCTTCATCTGGATTTTCAGCTGCAAATTTCAAGGCATAGTCAGACATCATCTTTTGCTTCTCATTTACTTCATGGAGCATCATCTTTGCTGCATACTTTGTTCTCAAGCTGTTTATCTGCATTCGATGGCTTCTGTTTGTTTCTTTGAGCATGCCTGTTTCCCATTTTGCTCCACTCTTACCTTCATAATGCTCCATATGCAACATCATGTACAAACCACAGTCTATCTTTTCTTTTTTTGTTTTCCAACTCATGTTTAAGATTGTTGGTTTTTTTTTCTGATTCATAAATTCATCTCCTTTTGGATGTAGATATGTAGACAAATGCCTTACAAAAACAGCCCTCTGAAAATAAAATTACAAAGTGTCAATTATAGACTAGTATCACAAGTGATATTCTGAAATATCACCAGTGATATTCTGAAATATCACCAGTGATATTCTGAAATATCACCAGTGATATTCTGAAATATCACAAGTGATATTGTAATTATATTTGACCAAAATAAATTATATGTGAAGTCTTCAGAATAGTTTTTCTTACCACAAGATCATAGTTTTCTTGGTACTTTCCTTCAAACGTCCCATCTGAATCACTGTTATCTATTATCACAGATGTTCCTTTAAGGATGTTGAAAACTATAAGGTAGTAATGACCATGCGCTATAATTGGGAAGAAAACCTGTTTTCATGAAATTATAAAAATGATTTAAGTTTTAAGATAATAGACTAAGTTCATTCATTAATTTATAAAAGTCATATGATATACCAAGTTAACATCTTCAAATTGTAGCCTCCTTATATCATCTTCCATCTGAATTGCAGTCATCTTTGCAAACTCATCATATTGTTTATCTATTATATCTTCTTCGGAAAGCACGCGTTTTCGATTATCTTCTATTACTCCAGGCAGCTTCTTGATAATTGAAAACAAGTTAAATTAAGTTAATACATAAACACATTCAATTATAGTACATTATTTTAAATTAAATTTATCTCACCATCATTGATGTATAAAAGTAATGCCTTTTCATCTCTTTCTCTGATTCCCATTCTTCGTAATTTAGGATTTAAGCAAATGTGTCGATCACAGGAGTTTCAATTTTCAATCCTGGTGCTAGTGATTGGACATTCATTCTCATCAATCCTACACGTTGGTCGTTGAAAACTTGCTCTCTGTTTTTGAGAATATCACAGGTGATAAGTATAAGAAACTTCAGATATTATATATTCTTTGATATATCACAGATGATACTAATCATTTCTTTCATTAGTTAAAAAGAACAACTGAGGTATCACCTGTGATATATTCAATTAAAGTTAATAAAAATTTAAAAGTTAATCTTACGCTTCGTCTCCTTGCATACAGAAGATGCTTCTTGCCAAGAGTATTTCATCCTCTGTTAGCTCTGTTGTTGTGCTGACCTTTTGGTTTATATACGGTGATTGCAAGTACCAAGATTCTTTTTCTTCATCATTTGACTCTGATTTTTTGCATGGTTTTGAGTCTACTACAGGGCTATCAAATCCTAGATCAAAGGTTGGCTGTGATCCTGGTGTGAACTCAAAATTATGCTCCCTGCTTTTACAACAAGATGAACTTGCTTGTTGCTTTTGTTATTCTTGTTGACAAGAAGCATCTGCTTGTTCCGTTTCTTTTTCTTCTCCCTTTTCCTGATTCCCAAATGTTTGTGTTTCAGCTAAAACTTCAAGAAATTCTTCATCGGTTAAATCTTCAAGCGGTTTGGCTTGTTTTCGTTGAATTTCTCTCAATTCTTTCATAAATTCATCATCTGTTTAGCAATTAATTCCTCAAAGAAAGATAAATCATCATCAACTTTAAATTGATATTGAATTTTTTCATCTTCATTAATCTTTTCACCTTCAATTTTTTGACTTGTTACCTTTTTTGTTTCAACTTTTTCTCCTTTATCATTTGCCGCACCTTCTTCCTTGTTTCTACTGCTGATCTCATTGTTTTCCGCAGCTACATCATTTTTGGTACTACTGAACTAATTGTTTGATGCAGTTTCATCCTTTCCCATTCCTTGTGCACCTTCGTCTTTATCAGAGTTTGATTCTGCATTATTGTCATTTGTGGCATCTTGTTTGTCAGCTTCATCATCATCAACTATCATAGATTCTCCATTTTCATCTCCATATTCTCTATTTTGATGTCCAGATTCTGTCTTTTCATTGTTATCATTGTTATCATTAGATTCACCATTGTCATCATCTTCATCATCACTTGTTACGAATTTGATGGAGCTTGATTCTGTTGATGAATAATAGAAAGGACTTTTTCTTTGGAAATTATCATTAGCATTTCTGAAAATCTGCTTTAATCTTTCTCTATATTGAATAAGCCTTTGATCATTTCCAAACTTTACTAGACTTTCCTTGACTGTTTCTTCAAACAATTGTTTCTCAATCAAAATACCTTCTATTTTGTCTTCTAACATTTCATAAATTTCCTGTAATTGAATTTAAATTTTAAGAAATCATCAGTTACACTCTAAACACAAAAATAATCTAATATCACTAGAGATATCATATACTCACCTCCTTTTGAGCAGTTTTTTCTTGTTCATTCAGAGCTCCTATAATGTTGACTATCCCAAAAAAGTTTATGCAATCTAGTTCCAGAGTCTCTCTACTTTTCAACAAGTTTGCATTCCAACTTTTGAAAGCTGGTAATCTTCTTGCAACACTCATTCGATCAAACTTCGTATATTGTAAATATGCAAGTTGTTTCAACAACCATTTATAATATTATATTAAAAAACATTAACAAGTATATATATATATATATATATATATATATATATATATATATATATATATATATATATATATATATATATATATATCACAGGTGATACTTCATATAGTTTTTAAGAAATGAAAACAATGAATAGTATCACCTGTGATACTTCATATATCACAGGTGATACTTCATATAGTTTTTAAGAAATGAAAACAATGAATAGTATCACCTGTGATACTTCATATATCACAGGTGATACTTCATATAGTATAAATTGTGAAAATAATAAATAGTATCACCTGTGATACTTCATATATCACAGGTGATACTTCATATATCACATGTGATACTTCATATATCACAGGTGATACTTCATATAGTATAAATTGTGAAAATAATAAATAGTATCACCTGTGATACTTCATATATCACATGTGATACTTCATATATCACAGGTGATACTTCACATGGTCTTTTTTTAACACTTAAAACATATGTATGTATATTTTCAAAATCATAAACTTGTTATGCTAAAAAAAATAAAAAAAAATAAAAAATAAAAATCAGGAGATACCATCAAGAATGTAACCGGGCCGTAATAGACAACCTCTGTCCTATTCCTCTTTCTGCTTGCCCAATCAGTTTTTGACAATCTTGCACATTCATATACATATCTACACCAATCTATCTCTCTAACATCATCTTCTTCAAGAACATTTTTCAATACCGTCGTTTTTACAACACAGTTGCTATCACATTCTCCAAAGGTATTTGCAACTAGCATCAAAAAGTTCATTCTGAACATGAAATCTGTGTTTATTGTTTTTGTTATCTGTCTTGATAGTGCATTTATTGTCAACTTTCTTTCATCTTTGAACTGACTTTTCCATTCTTCCTCAAATAGATCATTCTTTTCTCTTAGTCCTTCATTTCTTTCCAACCTCCTTGATCCCTTTGGTAACCCAAGAACTTCCTTCACCGTCTGTGGAGATATTTGTAAATTACCATTTGGAAGCCGAAGGTTCATTGTTTCTACGTCCAAACTGTCTACTACAAAAAACGCTAGCCTTGTTGGTATTTCATTAATCGGAAAATAAATCAACTCACCAAACCCCATTTCTCTTATAACTTTCTTTCTCTCTTTGCTTAGTCCATGCATTGCATCAAAAAAGGGCCTAACTGTTGCCCTTGACCTCAACGTCGTAAACATCTTTTGTTTCTTTTTTACATTTTTATGAATCCCTTCCTTTTCTTCGTCATCAGAATTACACTCACCCATATCAAATTCTTTTTCATCAATCCCAGTTTCATCTATTTTTCTTTTTCCTTTTGCTGTTTCATTCTTCTTGTCTTCAACTTCTTTCTCTTTAGATTTTCCAGCTTCTTCTGTCTTTGCATTAGACTCTTTTTCAGCTTCTTTTTCAGCCTGTGGCATAATGTAAAGAAGGTTATAGGACATTACCAGTTACTTTTTCACCAGTGATATTTATTGTATCACCAGTGATATTTATTAATAATAATTCATTTTTACATTTAACTAACCTGTTCTTTACATTTTTCACCTGCGTCTTCCTTCTTTGCTGCTTCCTTTTCAGCTTTTTCTAATTTTGCCGCATCTAAACGTTGTTTCTTCATCAGCATTCTTTTTTTCTTTTTTTCTTCCAACTTTCTTCGTTGTGCTGCTAATAGTGGATGCATATGACGTCCTTTTTTCTTACATCCTAATCTTGGTAACTGTTTTCTTCTTTTTGGAATTGTTTCATCTATTTTATGCTCTGCATTTTCATTAAACAACAAAACACTTGAACTAATTTGATAACTTAACTTTCTAAAATGTACAACATAAGGCCTCATATCACAAAATCTAAAATCCCAAACAGTCAGTTCTTCAACAAACATCTAAAAAACAACATAACCTATTGACTACAACACATTCAATAATCAGCTAATTATATCTAGATTTTTTAAATATAATCTATAATCTATCATTGCTTCACAAAAACTTAAGAAAATATTCATAAATTATATCAAAAACACTTAAAAATATACAGAAACAACTAATAAAACAATTAATTAATTACTCGAAAGCATCGTACCTTCATTTCGAGAGTCAGTATGTTCATTTTTAATCCTTTTTTTGTGTGGATCTGCTTGTACACTTGATGATTCTTTCATTTTTTGTGTTACTTTTATGAATTTAACAGTTAAAAACGGGTAGTTTTGATTGCTTTATGGTAGCTTTTTTAATGGTGATAAGAGAGAGAAATGATTTGTTAGATAAAGAGAATATTTTGATAGTGAAAGGTTGAGGGTGGAGTTGGTGGGGTAAGTTTCCTGAATTGGCAAAAGTGGTCCATCCGTTTTTTTTTAATATTAAAAGGTAACTTTTTTAATCCATTGGCTTTTATGAAAGTTTTTTTTTTTTTTGACAAAGACTTGTAAAAGGAAACCTAGGACTTCAATCAATTTGACACTTAATAAAAAATGAACCTAAAAATTAAGCTGATAAACAGACTTTTTTTTATTTTTTTATATCATTTGTTTTTTTTGGCTAAATAAATGTTGTCACACTAACCCAATAAAGAAAAATAATTTGAACTTAATGAGCAGCACAAAAAGTTTACATAAACTGTAGTTACCTACATACATTATAAGGTATCACCTGTGATACAAAAAAATATATTAGGTATCACCTGTGATACAAAATAACTTATTAGGTATCACCTGTGATACATTCAAAATCATATATGTTAAGTATCACATGTGATATTTTAAGTATCATATATGTTAAGTATCACATGTGATATGTTAAGTTTTGTTTGAAAATCACCTGTGACATGTTAAGTATCACATGTGATATGTTAAGTATCACCTGTGATACAAAGTAAGTTAAATCCTGTGATACAAAAAAACATATTTGTTATCACTTGTGATACAAAACTTTATCACCTAGTTACTTTATCACCAGTGATATTTATTGTATCACCAGTGATATTTATTAATAATAATTCATTTTTACATTTAACTAACCTAGTTACTTTATCACCAGTGATATTTAAGTATCATATATGTTAAGTATCATATATGTGATATATTGTGATACAAAACTTTATCACCTAGTTACTTTATCACCAGTGATATTTATTGTATCACCAGTGATATTTCTTACGTCAGTTTAACATACTCCTCTACTTATCAGGTTTTAAGTTTTGGGACTTAAGGACTTAACGTTAGTAATTATCGGGACCAAACTATACCCCGTAGGATCAATAACTTCACAATGAAGTTACCTTCTAAGCTAGCAAGCAACCTCCACACCACCTCATGCTTGAGGTGGTGTGCTATATGAGTAGTCACAAGCCATGTAGCTTGTGACTAATCAAAAGTCATATTCTACCAAAAACTGAACAAAAACACAACATACATCACAATCTCTCATTACAAAATAATATATTAGGTATCAAATGTGATACAAAATAACTTATTAGGTATCACCTGTGATACAAAATAACATATAGTTATCACCTGGTCATATATAAAGAAGCTTACATTCAGTTTACCCAAATAGTACCAACATATGACATAACCGACCTTACATACAAAAATGTAACAAATAGTCTAAACATAGTAAAATAGAACCAACATTGTTTTTAAACTGCTTAAAGAAAATACTTAACTACGCTCCAACATAAACTGCATCAGTTTCTAAAGTGCACTAGGAACATGAATTGCGTCTTGTACATCTTTCTTCTTCTTGATGTTGTCTTTGATCATCTGTTGTTTTTTTTCCTTGTCTGTGTTTTCTATTGCAAACTGGTGTGCATGTTCAATCATCATTTCTCTATGCATGTTTATTTCATGCATCAACATTTTTGTTGCATACTTAACTCTCATCTTGATGAGCTCCATTGTTTGGCCTTCTGCTTCAGTTGGGAAACCAAAGTTCCATTTTGAAGCTGCTTCCCCATCGTAATTTTCCATATGCATCATCACGAAAACGCCACAATCAACCACGTTATTCTTAGTTCCCTACTTTAACTTCATGATGGTAGTCTTTTTTTCCATCACATCTAACGCTCTTGGATGCTTGTATCGCTCCAAGTGTTTTGAAAACAGCTTTTTCTGTATAAACAAATATTTTAAATTGATGTTACTTCTTATTAAATGAAATATAACTGAGGTTATCAAATGTGATGTTTAAAATTTCATTACTTACCAAAAGATCACACACATTCTTGTACTTTGAATCATAAGTTTGGCCAGAGTTTGCGTTGTCGATGATGACTGATGTTCCTTTAAAGAGATTGAATACTACCAGGTAATAGTGCTCATGAGCAATGATCGGAAAGAATGCCTATTTAAAAAAAAATAAATAAAAAAAAATTGAATTTTAGTTCTATAGGAAAGATAACAAATCAATTATCAATAATACTTGAAATAATATATTACCCATTCAATATGTTGCATTGTCATATTAATTTCATTCTTTTTGAAAACACTTTCCATGCTTTCATGGAATGCTTGAATTTGCTTCTTTTCGTCTTTCATCTTCCCTTCAATCATATCTTTTGACTGTTTTTAAAAAATAAACAAACAATATTGTTAACAAATATATTACAGGTGATAAATAATATGTATCACAGGTGATACTTAATATGTTAATTTGTATCACAGGTGATACTTAATATTCTAGTGAAATATCACATGTGATATGTTAAGTATCACATGTCATATGTATGGAAATTACATCTAATATGTTATTATATACTTACAATCATTGCTGTGTGGAAATAGTGCTTCATTCTCACTCCTTTGTTATTCAGATTTTCCTCATAGTTTAGAACTGAAGCAAAGTTGTCGATGACATTCGCTTCAATCTTAAGAGTTGGAGCTAAGGTTTGCATATTATCTCTAATTATAACAACTCCTAAGCTTGTTTCAAACACGAATTCCCTATACAATATATATTTTGAAATTATAAGCACAATAACCCTTTTTTTCCAATGCCATATGATTATCTAATAAACTAAAAGATACTTACATTGGGTCTCCCAGCATTGAAAACAGTTCATCTGTCACCATCATTTCATCTGTTGATAGTTTGTTTTCCTGTGTGGATTGTTTTTCAATATCAGCAACTGGGTTCGTGTCCAATTCCTTTGTTATCTTTTCCATAGTTCGTGTTGCAACTTTTTTTCTTGCTGTTTTCTTTGTTAACATTTGTGTGGTTGGTGGTATGTCTGATTTCATGTCTTTTTCAATGCTTGGACCAGGCTGCTCAACCGATGCAGGAACCTGCACTTTAAGCTCCTCAATCGATGCAGGCTTCTTCACTGCATCATCATCAACGAATGCAACCTCATCTACACCAAGCTTCTTCACTGCAGCCTCTTTTTCCGCTGTTTCTTTTTCTTTCTCAACACTTATATCAACATTCTTGTCATTCTCTTCCATTATATAATCATCATTTATTTCCTTCTCAGAATTTTCTCTTTCCATCTCGTCATCCATCTCAACATCTATTTCAATTGTTCTATCTTCGTTCCCACCCTTCTCAACTTCTGATTCTTCATTCTCATTTTCATCATAATTGTCGTAATCTGAGGCTGAAACTGTTAAAAGCAAGTCTTTAACATTGAACATCTTCATGTATCGTTTAGATAACTTGTACATGAATCTATCTTCATTATACTTGCTACAACCCTCATTCATATTTTCAACCAATTTTTTCCTTTCTTTCGAAATTCTTATCAATGATGCTTCAATCGACCGATAAAAATCCTACAAAACAAGTATAACAAATTAAAACATTTTTAATATTTTAGTGAAATATCACATGTGATATTTTAGTGAAATATCACATGTGATATTGAGTATATGTATAAAAACATTTGAATTCAGTTATCCAAGGTTAGTTTATTTTACCCGTTTTGCCACTGGTTTTGCCTCTTTCTCATCTTCTTCTTCAAAGTATATATCAGCCCCTTTGTATAGATTTAGACATCCAGTTTGATCTTCATCTGGATTAAATTCACCATGAAGCTCAAGCTTTCCCAAACATCCTTGATTCATTTCAAGATCGATTCTCTTTCTCATCACTGTTGTGTTCCAGCTTCTGAGTGTTGGTCTATGTCGCATCACTTTTAATGCTGGAAAGTGTGTAGAATCCAAGTACAACAGCTTTTGTACATAATAATAAGAAATTGTGTAAGTTTTTATTCTTTGTTTGTAATAATCACATATGATAAACTAAATAAATCTTTAGAAACATAGAACATAACTTACATAGAGGAACGTCAGTGGACCATAATAGTAGTTAGTCCCTTTCTTCACTTCGTCCCAGTTATGCTTACTTGCCTGCAAGCAATCAAGTATGTAGCCACACCAGTCAATGTCGGCTATATCATCTTCCTCTTTCACATTTCTTAGAATGATATAAGCACACTTTCCACCACTCTCAAGTGTGGCCATTGTGCTTGCAAATAGCATAAGAAAATTTATTTTGAACATGAAATCTGCATTTTCTGTGCTGTTAATTTCATTTGCTATAGCAGCTGGTGTCACCTTTCCCCCAAGATAAGCATACTGTTGTTTCCATATCCTAATGAAATCATCATCCGATTCTCTTGATTCCATTTCATCCAACTTTCTCCTTCCCATTGGAACTCCAAACATGTCATAAATTTTTTCTCTTGTTATCTTTACTGAACCTCTTTCCATTCTTAGTTCCATACTGTTTGGATAGAAATTTTCACCCACATAAAATCCTAAAGTACCTGGAAGTCCGTTCAATGGGAAGTTTATCATTGTTTCAAACCCCATTTCCTTTAAACACCTCTTTCTTTCATTAGACAAGTTTCTCATTGCATCAAACAATGGCTTGGGGGAAGACCTTGTCCTGAATGTACGTAAGGTGGTTTTCTTGACTTCTTTTTGTGGTTTTTTGTGGGAATCTGTCATCTCATTCTTCTCATCTTCATCTAGATTTGATTTCAGAGAAGCACTTCTTGTTACTCTTTTTTGTGAATCATCAACTGTTAACTTTGGCATCTTTTTTCTTCTTGCTTGCATCTTCCTTACAGTTCCAAGTTTTCTTTTGCCTTTGATTTCTGGCTTTTGTTCTTGTTCAGCAACTTTATTTGCTTCTTCTTCGGCTTTTTTTGATTCTTCTGCCGCTTTCCTAGCGTTTTTAGCTTCTGCAGTTACATTGAAAAGCATTAAAACCAATTAGCAGTAATAACCAATGTGTGATTTTGAATGAATCACAGGTGATATATTATAAGTTATTTTGTATCACAGGTGATAACTAATAAATTATTGTATCACAGGTGATATCTAATAAGTTATTTTGTATCACAGGTGATATCTTATAAGTTATTTTGTATCACAGGTGATAAAAACTCAGCAAAAATCAAAACACACTAATAATCAAACAATCATGTATAAATCTGTTATTCAAATGTTTTAATTTGTTAACATCAACAAAAAGTTTATGAATAATGAAAACCTAACTTCTAATCACAGTTTTTTCAATAAAATAAAAAACATGAACAAAAACTCATTAAATATAGAAATCTAACTATTTATCACAATATCTTCATCATAAACTCTACAGAAAGCAGTAATGGCAAGTAAAAAAAGTTGATTATTATACCTGAAAACGATTTTTTTATCATTTTTTTAGTCGGTTTTTTGGTCGGACTTTCCTCATCATGTTCCTCTGTCTCCATGTTCGTCATGTATTGACTCATTACAATGTCCTCGACGTCTTTATCCTTCATTTTTATTGCTTTTCTAGTGTTTTTGAAATCTATGGCACGGTTATCTATAATTTTGATCGGTTTTTGTGAGTTGTGTGTTTTTTGAGTGTGTGTTATTGGTGAGAGAATTAATTTAAGTTATGTGAGTAGCGGGACTTTAGAGGGTAAATAGTGTCAATATTATTGACGGTTATACCCTTGCATGTGTTATTTTATTATTATTATTATTATTATTATTATTATTATTATTATTATTATTATTTTTTTTTTTATATCTTTTTATATCACTTGTGAAATTATTATTTTAATTGGTTTATATATAGACTTTTAAGCTAGCCCAATAAAGAAAAATAATTTGGGCTTAATGACCAGCTCAAAGAGTTTGTGTAGACTGTAGTTTCCTACTGACATTATGGGGTATCACCTGTGATAAAAAATAACATAATAGGTATCTCATGTGATACAAAATAACTTATTAGGTATCACCTGTGATACATACAAAATCACACATGTGATACTTAACATGTCACAGGTGATTTTCAAACAAAACTTAACATATCACATGTGATACTTAACATATCACATGTGATACTTAACATATATGATACTTAAATATCACTGGTGATACAATAAATATCACTGGTGATAAAGTAACTAGGTGATAAAGTTTTGTATCACAATATATCACATATATGATACTTAACATATATGATACTTAAATATCACTGGTGATACAATAAATATCACTGGTGATAAAGTAACTAGGTTAGTTAAATGTAAAAATGAATTATTATTAATAAATATCACTGGTTTATGCAATCTAGTTCCAGAGTCACATGTGATATTTTAAGTATCACATGTGATATTTTAAGTATCATATATGTTAAGTATCACATGTGATATGTTAAGTTTTGTTTGAAAATCACCTGTGACATGTTAAGTATCACATGTGATATGTTAAGTATCACCTGTGATACAAAGTAAGTTAAATCATGTGATACCTAATATGTTAACTAATATGTATCACAGGTGATACCTAATATGTTATTCTGTATCACAGGTGATACCTAATATGTTATTTGAGAATATCACTGGTGATATTTCAGAATATCACTGGTGATATTTCAGAATATCACTTGTGATATTTCAGAATATCACTTGTGATATTTCAGAATATCACTTGTGATATTTCAGAATATCACTTGTGATATTTCAGAATATCACTGGTGATATTTCAGAATATCACTTGTGATATTTCAGAATATCACTTGTGATACTAGTCTTTAATTGACACTTTGTAATTTTATTTTTAGAGGGATGTTTTTGCAAGGCATTTCTCTACATATCTACATTCAAAAGGAGATGAATTTATGAATCAGAAAATAAAACCAACATACATTATAAGGTATCACCTGTGATACAAAATAACTTATTAGGTATCACCTGTAATACATTTAAAATCATATATGTTAAGTATCACATGTGATATTTTAAATATCACATGTGATATTTTAAGTATCATATATGTTAAGTATCACATGTGATATGTTAAGTATCACCTGTGATACAAAGTAAGTTAAATCCTGTGATACCTAATATGTTAACTAATATGTATCACAGGTGATACCTAATATGTTATTCTGTATCACAGGTGATACCTAATATGTTATTTCAGAATATCACTGGTGATATTTCAGAATATCACAGGTGATATTTGAGAATATCACTGGTGATATTTCAGAATATCACTTGTGATACTAGTCTATAATCTTTGGTTACTGCTCCTACTTACATTATTAGTTGACTTGCTTGTTGAAAAGAGTTTCTGATATCACAAAATAACTTATTAGGTATCACCTGGGATACATTCATAATCACACATTCGTTACTAATACTAGTTGATTTTAAAGGTATCACCTGTGATATCACACACAAGAATATAACCTTTTTTGGCTAAATAATTAAGTATCACCTGTGATACATATAAGTTATCACCTGTGATACAAAAAGACATATTTGTTATCACCTGTGATACATAAATAATATATTAGGTATCACCTGTGATATCACACACAAGAATATAATTTATTTTGAAGGAAAGTACCAAGAAAACTATGATCTTGTGGTAAGAAAAACTTTTCTGAAGACTTCACATATAATTTATTTTGGTCAAATATGATTACAATATCACTTGTGATATTTAGAATATCACTGGTGATTTTTCAGAATATCACTGGTGATATTTCAGAATATCACTGGTGATATTTCAGAATATCACTTGTGATATTTCAGAATATCACTTGTGATACATAAATAATATATTAGGTATCACCTGTGATATCACACACAAGAATATAACCTGTTTTGGCTAAATAATTAAGTATCACCTGTGATACATATAAGTTATCACCTGTGATACAAAAAGACATATTTGTTATCACCTGTGATACATACAAAATCACACACTGGAAATATATAAAAGAAGTTTATATTCAATTTACTCAAAAGCTACTTTCAAATTCAGATGAAATTCATCAGTTTAATGCCTAGAAGTTAGTTTAAGCATAAAGCCATACATTAAGAGGTATCACCTGTGATACATAAATAATATATTAGGTATCACCTGTGATATCACACACAAGAATATAACCTGTTTTGGCTAAATAATTAAGTATCACCTGTGATACATATAGGTTATCACCTGTGATACAAAAAGACATATTTGTTATCACCTGTGATACATACAAAATCACACACTGGAAATATATAAAAGAAGCTTATATTCAATTTACCCAAAAGCTACTTTCAAATTCAGATGAAATTGATCAGTTTAATGCCTAGAAGTTAGTTTAAGCATAAAGCCATAACAAGACAGAGTACAATCTCTGGCACCTGGGAATGTGGTTCGGGACCTAATAGAGCGCCATCATTCTTAGGTAACCCCAAACTTGGACACTGTCCGTCACATTCCGTGGCCCAACAGTACTATCTAACGGCTTTTGCAATATCTAACTCTTAAAACTAGTTTAAACATCTACACTGTTCCAGAAAAATAAGAATACTTGAACATTAACATAAATTGTCTTGTAGAAACATTATATTCATCTAATGCAACTTGTTTTCTTCAGCTATCTTTCTCTCAATAGCTTCTTCAACCATGATTTTCATCTTTTCTTTGTCTTGATATCTCTCAGCAAACTCCATAGCTTTCTCTGACATTAATGCACGTTTCACATTCACTTCATGCAAAAGGATCTTGGCAGCATACCTCATCCTCATTTTTTTCATCTGTTCCTTATATTTTGCATTTTTTTCATCCATGATGTCAATCTTCCATTTGAGTCCTATTTCACCTTGAAAAGTCTCCATATGAATCATCGTGTATAAGCCACAGTCAATCTTGTTATCTTTAGTTCTCCATTTCATCTTTGGAATTTTTGCTGGAGCCTCTTTCATAAGTTGATTAACACATGGGTGGCAAACACTCATCAAATATTGAAGAAACACTGCTTTCTGCAAATTGACATAAAATTAAAGATATTACTTACTACAATCTATATATAATGATATTAGTATGCATATAAAATATAAGTATACAAATAGACTTCAGTTAAAGAATTTCTTACCACAAATTCGAAGACAGCTTTGTATTTGCCTTCATAATCTGCACCAGATATACTGTTGTCGAGTATAGCAGCATTACCTTTCTCAAGGTTGAAAACAATCACATAATAATGATCGTGAGCAATGATCGGGAAGAAAGCAAGGTTTACATTTCTCAAATTCTGATTGGCTTCATCCTTTTTAATCGTTTTATCAAACTTCTTATACTGCACTTGTATGTCTTTACTCTGCTTCAAAACCTCTGGTAGCTGTTTTATCACAAGAGATAATTTAAAATCAATTCATAGATACTCTAAATATACACCTATTTTTGAAATTTAAATATACTTACCATTGCATCTGTTCTGAATTAGTATCTTCTCTTCCCTTTCCCATCTTTATTGTTATTTTCTTCTTCATTCAAAACTAATACAAATGCGTCAATTACGTGATTTTCTATTTCCAATCCAGGTGCAAGTGACTGCATTGATATTCTTGGTACAATTGTTTCCATCCCATCACTGAATACATCCTCTCTGTGTTTAGTATCACAGGTGATAAATATCAGTTTCTTAAGTATGCATAATATGTCACTGGTGATAAATATCATAAATTTAAGAGAAACAACAAATATTTAAAACTTACATGATGTCTCCTTCCATTGAGAATAAGCTATTTGCCAACAGCATTTCATGATCTGTTAAGGGATCCATCGTACTAGCCATCTTGTTATTATATGGTGACTTCAAGTATATTGATGGTTTCATTTTCCTTTTCCCTTCAGCAACATCCTTCCCAGTTCCGAATGGTTTTTGTTGTATTTTTGGGCTTTGAAATTCTGCAATTTTATCCTTTCCTGTTGCTTGTTTTTCATCTCTTTGTTTTTTGGCAGAAGCTTCTTTTTCAGCCTGTATTGAAAGCAAATTAAAATGGAAATAAAGAGAAATAAGTTGATAAATATATTACAATTCATGTTAACAAATATATTACAGATGATAACTGATATATATCAAAGGTGATACCTAATATGTTATTTTGTATCACAGGTGATACTTAATATTCTAATGAAATATCACTTGTGATACAAAATAAAAAATTAGGTATCACATGTGATATATTAAGTATCACATGTGATATCTTATATTACTTTAAAATGATAATTTAAAGTCAAAAGTAACTAACCTTTTCTTTTGCTCTTTTTTCATTAAGCTCCTTTAAAGCTGCTTTTCTTTTCTCAACTGCTTTCTTTTCAGCCTCTTGCTTAGCAGCTTCTTTTTGTTTTGCAGCCTCTTTCTCAGCAGCTTCTTCCGAAGCCTATTTTATTAAAGAATTAAAAACTATTAGATTGTATCATTTGAGATATTACCATTTCTCATATTACTATTTTTGTTTTATTACCTTTTGTTCCTTCAATTTTGCTCTCATTTCATATTTTATTCTTTTTTCAGTAGCTTCTTTTTGTTGTTGGATAACTTGTAACTTTTTTTCTTTTGCTGCTTTATCTTTTTCATTTTATTCCTTTTCTTTTGCAGCAGCTTCTGCAGCAGACTCTGCTTCTTTATCTTTTTCATTTTGTTCCTTTTCTTTTTCGTCAACTTCAGTTGCTGTGTCATATGTTTCTTTCGCAGATTCTACTTCTTTAGCTTGTTTTTTCAATTAAAAAAAATAAAAAAATTAAATACATATAAGCACTTTATTACCTAATATATAAGCATTTTATCACTTGTGATATAACTATTTTAAAATCACTAATATCTTACCTTTTCAGCATCCTGTTTCTTCTTTAGTTCTTCGTTTTCATGTTCTTCATCCAACTTTTCTCCTTCCATGTTGCTTGCTTCTTTTTTACCTTCATCTACTCCATCATCATTTCCTCCATCATCATCATCATCAACTTTTTTACCTTCATCTACTCCATCATCATTTCCTCCATCATCATTTCCTCCATCATCATCATTTCCATCATCATCATCATCATCATCATTTCCATCATCATCATCATCTTCTCCATCACTAACCTCTTCATCATCATCATTTCCATTACCTCTTTTACTAGTTCATGTCTCATCATCAACCACTCTTCCAAATTCATCGGTTTTCATTCCTAATCTGAATTCAGCATTGTATCTTTCAAAAAACATCATAATTGTTTCATCCCGTGGGTATATCTCCATGCTAACTTTGATACTAGTTTCTAATTCTCTTTTCTGTCTTAAAACTCTATCAAAGTTTTCTTCAATTGTATCATATACCATCTGTTTTTTTTAAACAAAAAACAAATATGCATTTAAAACTACTGATATCAATTATTCTTTTAATTTAACAATAGTGATATCTAACCTGTCTCTGCTTTTGATTCTCTTTTTCTAGATCGTCATCATCTTCTTCGATGATTATAACTGACCCAAACTCTTCTCTTCTCATTTCCATCTCTTGCCTTTCTTCCAACAGCTTTGTGTTCCAGTTCTTAATTGCTGGCCATTTGCGAGGAACATTCATTTGTTCAAATTTTGTGTAATGCAAGTAAATGAGCTGTTTTCAATCAAAATAAACTTTTATTAAATGAATAAAAATCACATTACATATACTAGTTATAAGTACAAGTACTCATTATCACAGCAGATATACTACCAAAAATTCAATAAAACCATTATTTTTATGTATGTTATATCACCTGTGATACATATGACCTGTGTTATCAGTATAAGAACTATAACTGTTCATAATAACCGACATTATACTACCAAAAATCAAATAAGATAACCACAACTGTTTTATCAGTATAAGAACTCATTATCAAAGCAGATATACTACCTAAAATTGAATAAAACCACTACAACTATTTTTATGTGTGTTATATCACCTGTGATACATAAGACATGTGTTATATCACAGGTGATACATTACAAAAAAACAAATAAGATAACCAAAAACTGAATTATCACTGGTGATACCTTACATCACATTTTATAGAAACGATATATTTAAAGTAAATTGTTACTTACAGTGAATGTCAAATGAGGTCCATAGTACCAATTTTCATTTGTTCTGTCATCCCAGTGATCCTTGCTACATTTTATGCAATTCCAAATGAAGCTGCACCAATCTATGTTGGAAATCTCTTCTGCTGACATTAGGTTTTCCAGCACATGATACTTCAACATAGAGGAGTTATCACACATTCCCAAACAGTTTCCAAAAAGCATCAAATAGTTCAAATCAAACAAGAAGTCTGTTCCTTCTGTCGATTGAATTATACCAGACAACGTTGATGTTGTCCTCTTCCTTTTGTTAACCGGAAGCTGTGCCATAAATTTGCAGTAAACTGTGTCTTGTTTCAACCTCCGTCTCTGAACATAGAATGGTCTAGGCCCCATTGGAATTCCCAATACTTCTCTTATCATTTTCGGAGTTATTTTAATAACACCACCATTTGGCAATGTGATCTCCATTGTACTAACATCCAAATGCGTTAAAATGAAGTATGGTAGCTTTGAAGGGACTCTTGTGAATGGGAAATCAAGCAACGTTCCAAAGCCCATTTGTCTGACCCTTTCCCTTCTCTCTGGGCTAAGTTTAACCGAAACATCAAAAAATGGTTGTACAGTCGTCTTGGCTCTCAACGACTTGAAATATATTTCTCTTTCTTCATCTTCTTCATCTTCAATTATTTTTTTCCCCTTATCCTTATACTTCTTTTCATCAATCTCCTCCTTCTTTTTTTCAACTTTATTCTTAAAAACCTTCTTCTTTTTTTCAACAACCATTTCATCATCATCCAATTCATCCTCCTTCTTCTTTTTTTCAACTTTCTTCTTAACATAATTCTTCTCCTTTTCAACCCTTTTTCTTTTTCCAACAACCGCTCCTTCCATCTGTTCATTTTTCTTTTCCTTTTCCTTATTCATTTTCTTTCTTTCTTTTTCATTCTCTTCTAATCGCTGCTTCTTGGCAGCACTTCTTGATACAACACTTGGTGATTCTTTTGCTGTTCTTTTGTTCTTTTCATCCTTCTTCACACATCCTTTTACATTCTTTTCTGCAGCCACTTCTTCATTCCTTCTTTTTCCATCTTTAACAACTTTCTTCTTTTTTGCAACAGTCTTTTTCCTTGCTTACACAAGTGATGGTTCTGGTGATAAAACAATCGCTGTTTCTGGAGATAAAACAGGTGCGCCATCAACTGTTGTTGGTGTGTCTTCAGATGATGTTTGCGCAGGTGATGCTTGATTTAATGGTTTAATGTATCTTGGTGTATTCAAAGAGGATATCTCAGCTGTTGTTTTTTCTGGTGTTGTCTCAAGAGATATTCTTCTTACATTTGTCTTTGTATATTTTGTGGGTGATGTTTGTGTTGACGGTGTCGATGCGTTCACCCTTGTTGGAGTTGAAGAGGGTGTTGATGTTTCGGTTGTATCTGTTTTTTTCTTTTTTATGACGCTCTTTTTCCTGTTAATTTCTTTGCCTTGTTTTTTTGTTCTGTAACTTAAACCTGCAAAAAACAAATCCCAATTAAATTTTACGAATATCATATATGATAAATAAATACACATTGTATCACTGGTGATATATCACAAAAGATAAATGTTAAATCTGGTACCCCGCATACATTCACGTTTTCATCACAGTTAATTCTTCTAAAGCAAACAAATGTATATGTTACAATATACCGTTAATTTTATCAACATCTGGAGATGGTTTCAAAAATTCACTTCTCTTCACAACTGCATATACAATTTTTTTTTAGATAGTTAGACAATGTATGCAAATTTTATATGTAAAGCTTTATTAACATAAACTAACCGTTTAAAGCTGCATTTGTATCCAGTTCCTCTTGGCTACTTGCTTCTCCTTTATTTTCAAAAAAGCAAAAATTTAATCTCTCATGTTAAATAAAAAAAATATAAACTAAAAATCACATCACATATACAAGTTATCAGTATAAGTGCTCATTATCTCAAGTGATATACTACTAAAAATTGAATAAAACTACTACACCTGTTTTTTATGTGAGTTATATCACAGGTGATATACCACTTATCACAGGTGATACAAATAACATGTGTTATATCACAGGTGATACTTATAAGTTCAAGTGCTCATAATTGTAAAAAACCACTACAACTGTTCATAATAACAGATCTTATACTACCAAAAATAGAATAAGATACCTAGAACTGTTATACTACTTATCAGTTCAAGTGCTAATCAAAAGTCATATTCTACCAAAAACTGAACAAAAACACAACATACATCACAATCTCTCATTCTACAAATAAAACCGAAAATAAGTACATAATCATCACATGCATTACAGTATCACAAAAAAATAAACAAAAAAATACGCAAAAAATTTCATATGAAGCAATAAAATTCATAAATAAGTAGAAAATCACTAGAAATACTATTAAAACAACTAACTAATTAGTCGAAAGCAACGTACCTTCATTTCCAGACTGACTAGGTTCATTTTCAATCATTTTTTTTCTGGATCTGCTTGTGCACTCGATGATACTTCCATTTTTGTGTTGTATTTATGATTTTAACGGTAAAAACGGTTAGTTTTGATAGTTTTTTGGTAGTTTTTTTAATGATGGTTAGAGAGAGAAAATGACTTAGAGAATATTTGTTGATAATGAAAGGCCGAATGTGGGGTTGGTGGGGTTAGTGGGGTAAGTTTCCTAAATCGGAAAAAGTGGTCCCTCCCTTTTTTTTAAACTCAAAAGGTGTCTCTCTTTTTTTTTTAATCACCCCTTGGCTTTTTTGAAATTTTTTTTTGACACATACTAGTAAAAGGAAAAATAGGACTACAAATACTAGTGATATTATTAGCTTAACTGATTTATGTGTAAACTTTTTTATGTTTTTATATCACGTGTGATACTTCATATAGTCCTTTTGACAAATGAAAATAATGAAAAGTATCACCTGTGATACTACATATATCACAGGTGATACTTCATATATACACAAACAAAATAAAAAAAAGTAATTTGTGCTTAATGACCAGCACAAAGAGTTTGTGTAAATTGTACTTTCCTACTTACATTATGGGGTATCACCTGTGATAAAAAATAACATATTAGGTATCTCCTGTGATACATACAAAAGGTGAAAACTCCCCAACTCATCCATATTTTAGACATCATCTTTTGCTTCTCATTTACTTCATGGAGCATATCTTTGCTACATACTTTGTTCTCAGTCTGTTTATCTGCATTCGATGGCTTCTGTTTGTTTCTTTGAGCATGCCTGTTTCCCATTTTGCTCCACTCTTACCTTCATAATGCTCCATATGCAACATCATGTACAAACCACAATCTATCTTTTCTTTTTTTGTTTTCCAACTCATGTTTAAGATTGTTGGTTTTTTTTTTTTTTTTTTTTTTTTTTTTTTTTTTTTTCTGATTCATAAATTCATCTCTTTTTGAATGTAGATATGTAGACAAATGCCTTGCAAAAACAGCCGTCAGAAAATAAAATTACAAAGTGTCAATTATAGACAAGTATCACAAGTGATATTCTGAAATATCACCAGTGATATTCTGAAATATCACCAGTGATATTCTGAAATATCACAAGTGATATTCTAAATATCAACAGTGATATTCTGAAATATCACCAGTGATATTCTGAAATATCACAAGTGATATTCTGAAATATCACAAGTGATATTCTGAAATATCACCAGTGATATTCTGAAATATCACCAGTGATATTCTGAAATATCTAAAGTGATATTCTAAATATCACAAGTGATATTGTAATTATATTTGACCAAAATAAATTATATGTGAAGTCTTCAGAATAAAAGAAGAAGATAAATTTGATGATGATGACATTGAAAAGCATTAAAACCAACTAGCAGTAATAACCAATGTATCATTTTGAATGAATCACAGGTGATATCTTATAAGTAATTTTGTATCACAGGTGATAACTAATAAGTTATTTTGTATCACAGGCGATAAAAACTCAGTAATAATGAAAACACATTAATAATCAAACAATCATGTATAAATCTATTATTCAAATATCATCAAAACAATCTGGAAAATTTAAAATCAACAAAAGAAACTAAAAAAAGAAGCAAACGACTTATGATGTAATTTGTGCTTGAACAAAGAGCTCCTCATCTCTTCTAATTTCCAATTGATTCAACTCACCCTCTTTTCTTGTAATCTCTGGTTGATCCATGTGGTCCTCATCTCTTGTAATTTCTGGTTGATCCAACTCGCCCTCTTTTCTTGTAATCTCTGGTTCATCCAAGTCAACTTCTTCTCTTGTAATCTCTCGTTGATCCAAGACACCCTCTTTTCTTGTAATCTCTGGTTCAACCAAATCACATTCTTCACTTGTAATCTCTGCTTGATTCAAGTCACCCTCTCCTGAATACTTTTTCGGGCACGTCCTCTTGTTGTGACCATCTGTTGCTCCACATAGTGAACATGTATTCTTGTTCTTCGAATTCTTATCAAAAGCTTGCTCTTTACCTCCTTTTATACGCTTCTTACGGCCTTTGGGGTTACAAAGAGATGGATTGTTAACAGTTTTTACAGCCGGCTTGGGGACTCCAACAAGTTCCTCCAAATTATCAAGCTTGTTCTTAGATAGAGGATTTGGACAATCAGCTTCAACATCAATCTTTAGCAACCTCAATTTCTCGACAAAAGAAGACAACCTAGCCTCGTCTTTACTTAACAAATGCACACAATGATCAACAATAGAACTTGCCTCATTTGCATAATTCTCAACAATCACATCCTTCTCACCATATCTGTTCCTTTTGTTCCTTAAAGCATCAGGTATAAGGTTCTTAGTCCAACGCCTGATGAAGCGAAAAGTGTACCGCTTTTAAGGGGTCATTTAAGCCTTAAATCGTATTTATTTGATCAAATATCGCCCTAAATCGTTCCTTTTGTCATTTTAGGTACTTTTGAGGAGAAATCTGGAAAAGGAGGCATTTTGGACGTTTTTGGAGCATAAAAGTGAAGAAAACGACAAAGTCTCAAAAATCGGCTGAATGTTACCTTTGACGGCGTCACAATTAACTCTGGACGGCGTCATGCTTTGGCAAGAAAAAGTGGACGTGAAATTTACTCATGATAGGCCAGTGAAAATAGCATGTGAATTCTGACGGCGTCACGCTTTAACTTGATCAAGGGCGTCACGGCTTAAATCATAAGGGGACGGCGTCACGTTCACGAGCTGACGGCGTCAAGCCTTGATAAGCCAGGATGGATTTTTGAAGAGCTAAAGAGGGACGGCGTCAAGAAGGTCATCCGGGAACCCTAGAAGCGGCGAGGTGACGGCGTCACAATCCATAAGGTGACGCCGTCAGATCCAAAAGTCTATATATAGTTTTCTAATTTTTTGTCATTAGGGAGAGCTTAGTGTGTGAAATTTTGGGAGAAAACCCTAAGACGATTTTAGCTTCTTTTTCAAGGCTTTTTGCCTTGAGATCTTCCATGTTACATTGAAGATAAGTTATCAATTAATCATTCAATATGTCTATGTGTTGTTTGATTTTATCTTATTCTTGTCTTTTGATTAACATGTTAGGCTAAATTTATCTTGTGTTTGCTTAGATCTAATGAAACCTAGCTATTGATTATTGGTTATTAGTGTGTTGTTAGTTGTATTGGATGATTGTTTATCTATGTTAGGCTTAAGAAAACTGGCTAACTTCCTATTCGGTAACTTGCTTGAACGTCTTAAGAAACATGAACCAAATGCGTACTAAAGGTTTTTATGGTTGTATTTAATGCACAAGCGAATTCTAGTGATCCCATGTTAGGAGCTTCCTAGCCGGCTCGACATAGGAGTGAAGTAGGAGCTTGTAGAGTTGGGGAAGTAAGTACGCCACCCCACGAATGGTATTAAGGAATACACCCGTCATCCACGCGACTAATACACACTAATTAACCAGTAAAAGATAGTTAGGGAGTAAGGAAATCTAAGTAAACACATTTCTCTACACATAAGTTTCTCACCACATTTTCATTTTTGTTATTTTATTTTATTTGCATCCGTAGTAATTTTGGGTTAGTTGACTAGCAACTAATTCCGCCCACTCTTTCAAAACCGAGATTTTACTTGCTTTCATAAAAATATAAAAACATAAAAAGAATCTTCCTCAACCCTTAGACCTAATTAGAGTAGTCTTTCACACCTAACGAACACTATTCCCTGTGGAGAACGATCAATCCCCGTACTTACCACTACACTATACTACATCGGTCAGGTACACTGCCTGGTGGGGTTGTAAGCCTCTTGAGATCCCTCGAGAGGTAAAACCTGTTGTAAGGTTGCAAAACCCACGCATAAGGTTCTTAGTCCAACGCCTCAATATGTATTGATTTGGGATCATTTCAATGTTAGCGTTCTTAAAGACACAGAAAATGTGTCTACATAATATTCCAACTCGAACAAAAAGTTGACAAGAACATACAACTGATCCATCTTCTTGGTTTCGCAAGACCTACATGGACAAAAAGTAATAAGATAGGTAAAAATCACAGGTGATAATACAAAGGAAAAAAAAAGAACACTATTTTTAAGAAACTAACATACCTTATACAGTCCATCTACTCTACGAAACAAGTTTGGTGGCTCTTCTTCTTCATCTTTATCATTATCCTTAACTTTCTTCTTAGCTTTCGCTTTCTTCCTAGCTTTCTTACTCTCCATAAATTCATCAACAAATTTCGTCTCTTTAATAATAGAAACCTCAGATCCTTCAACCAAATTTTTCGCATCTATTTGACAATACCATGTGCCTGCAAATATCTCTGCTTGAACTAACTCGAACAAACGACGAGTATAAACCTTCGATGCATGATGTTCAATCTTAAGATAGGTTCTAAACTTCGGAACAGAATCAATAGTCTTATGATCTAACCTCTCTTGTATATGCCTCTGCTTTTCCATAGCCGTCTCAAAACAATTCATAAAATTCATAAGAGTAGAACCTGAATTCGTAAAATGAGAGAAAAAGACGTTCTCACTCTCAGACCTAGATGTCGTCCTCATCAAACCACACAACGGGGAATCAATAAAATAAGCAGGAATCCAAGATGAACGTATACGAAACATCTTTGTTAACCACTTATGATTCTGCAAACTAAACTCGTCCAATAACTTAGCCCATTTATCCTCAAATTCCTCCGGACCGATATACATATTCCATACAATTTGATTGAACTTCTTTTTAAAGTCAGTGTGATCATAGATTTTTGAACATATCTGAAAACAATATATCACATCTAATTTAACAAATGATTTGAAAAAAAATATATATGCATAATCATATGTGATAAATGAACAAGAACATGTTATTTTTTATCACAGGTGATACCTAATATGTTATTTTGTATCACAGGTGATACCTAATAACTTAAGCCAAAATAGTACAAACTCTTTTCAACAAGCACCAACATTATAAGTAATTTTGTATGTATCACAGGTGATAAAAACTCAGCAGTAATCAAAACGCAGGAATAATCAAACAAAAAATACAAGAAGACAAAAAAAATACCTTTCCAGGAAGCTTTTGCGCAATATGCCACATGCATAGTCTGTGTTTCGAACCAGCAAATTCATATTCAATAGCATTTCTCATAGCACCATCCTGATCAGTAACAACAATATTTGGAGCCTTACCAAACGCTTTTATGAACGCTTTCAGCAACCATATATAAGAAGCTGTAGTTTTGTTTTTCATCAACCCTGCAACAACAGTAACACACCTCCGATGATTATCTATGCATGTAAAGGGAACAAACACCATTTTGTACCTGAAAAAAATTAAAAAAAAAATTGTCAAATCAAAAAATAATAAAAAAAAATTGCCAAATCATATAATCAAAATGTCATATTTAACATACAAATACTTACTTGTTTGTTCTGTAGGTAGCATCAAACGAAACAACATCACAAAACTCTTTGTAATTGTACTTGGAAACTTCATCAGCCCAAAAAATTGCAGAAAGCTCAGCATTTTCAACCATATAATCAAATGAAAAATCTGCCACATGCTTCTTCCTATTCTCCATCTTAGAAATAAGCATCTGCGCATCACTATCACCTATATAACAGTTCACACCCCTAAAAAAGTTCTTGAAATCAACAGTTGTACCATGAACAAGCAAATAAGAACCCTTCAAACCGGTTAAAATGTGATGAGCTCTCGTTGCACCTATATTTACACTAGCAGCTTTAACAATAAACAACTGCTCAGCATAGGTTAACTGCCTCTCAGTCTTTGACAAATGCTTATACTCTTCACGTTGAAGCTCATGATTATGAATACTATCAAAAACACTCAACTTGTACTTACTAGTACCAGGAATCAAATAAAAAATAACACGTGCTTTGCAGCCTGTGATATGCAAGTTCGAACTTCTAATTTGCTTGTCCCTATTCTCTAAGTCTAAAGTATCCACGTGTATTCCCTTAGGACAACCTTCCCTATTACATACTAAATACTTCCGTTTCACAATACCATTCCTCAATCTTTTCTGGCATGATTTCCTAACCATAAACCCTGCTTTAACAGCATATTTCATATAGGCAGTAATGCACTCATCAATCGAATTATAAACTTTCCCCTTAACTAGTAAAACGTCCACAGGAACTTTAGGAATATAATAAACAGTTCTCCCAGGAGTATCAAAATTAGAGTGAGTAGCAAACGATTCAGGAGTTTTCAAAGCATTCAAATCTGAAAAAAAATAAAAATAATAACAATGATAAACTAAAAATGAAATCACATAAACATATATGATATATCACATGTAATATTACACTGATATATCATAAATCATATATGATATATCACATGTGATACATCATTATAACAACTAATATACTACCAAAAATAAAATAAAACCACTACAACTGTTTTTATGTGTGTTATATCACCAGTGATACATATAACCTGTATATATCACAGGTGATATACTACTTACTTATAAGTAAAAATTGAAAAATGTTATCACAGGTGATAAATGTTATCACAGGTGATAAATGTTATCACAGGTGATATATGATATAGCATATATCATATATCATATATGATATATCACATGTAATATTACACTGATATATCATATATCATATATGATATATCACATGTGATACATCATTATAACAGCTAATATACTACCAAAAATAAAATAAAACCACTACAACTGTTTTTATGTGTGTTATATCACCAGTGATACATATAACCTGTATATATCACAGGTGATATACTACTTATCAGTAAAAATTGAAAAATGTTATCACAGGTGATATACTACCAAAAATTGAAAATAGCTTATTCAGACCTTATAACACCTTAACAACATAACTTATTCACACTGACACACGAATTACAGTAAAAATTAAAATAATCAAAAAGCTTACTCTTAATAGCTTCGGATTCATCACCATGTTCATAAGCAACAATCTCCTCAACATACTTAGCCGAAACATCATCATCAAGAACAATCTCTTCAGGAATAGTAGAAGAATCATTAACAACGATCTCTTCAGAAGAACTAGAAATAGTAGAACTTTGAATCGAATCCATAAAACCTGCATATCAGATGAAAAAATTGAATCAGTTAGCTTATAATTGAGCTTATTCACTCAGATAACTTAAAATTAAGCTTAGAATTGAGATTACATAAATTAAACGATAAAAAATTAGGGTTAGGAGATGTACGGGATGAAGAAGGTGAACAAAAATTAAGATGTATTGATGAATTGATGAGAGATGTACGGGATGAATTAAGCAGCAAAAATTAGGGTTTATTGATGAATTAGGGTTACGAGATGAACGGGATGAAGAAGAAGATGTATTGATGAATTGATGAGGGAGAAGAAAGAAACACACTTTGTGTGTGTGAAAAAAATGAGGAATTATTTGAGATAGGCTGTAAAAAATTATATTTATATAGTACAAAAATACCCCTCAAGTGTAAATAATCAATTTAATTTCAGCCATTAGATCAAAATGAATGGAATGTTGGGATTGGTCCCTTTGTATCTGAGAAATGTTTTGTCCTCAAATGATCTTAGATCATAAAATATAACCGACGAGTTTTCATCATCAAAGAAAAACTGTAAGACAATTCCTATCTTATCTAAGTTGCCCTTGTAGAAAGCCTACAATATGACGAGACGAAATATCAATGTTTTTAAGAGGAAAGTTTAGACAAAGGTGTGTAGTTGGTGTAATACAAGGATTTGAAAGTCACTTTATCCAATCAAACTTAACTCTCCTAAATCTAATTGAGATCCAATTAAAAGTAAAACATTTTACATAGTTAAGAATTAGATTATTGGGCGGCTTTGTCCGCAAATTAGATTGATTACGAAAACACCATAGGATGTACTGTTGTTCCCACTTACCAAGTTATTTAACTATTAGTTAGTTAAGCCACTTAGTAATATGTCTAATGTATAGTTTACCACTTGACAATTTATATGAATAAACAATTAAAAAACAAAAGTATAATATTCAACATTTAAACTCTTTATTGATATAAACCAAGAATTCTACCCATGTGTTTGTGGAATAACACTTGAGAATTGAGTGACAGGTATGTGTGTGATCTCCTCACTAAACTTAAACTAAAAACCAAAGTTATGTGTTTAAGTAAGAACTATGCTAAACCAACAAATCATAAATCTAGGACTTAGTTCTATTTTGGAGAAGAAAAACAAGCTCTTGAAAGTGCTTAAAACTTTTATTACAAAAGATACTTTTTCCTTCTTTACAACACTCTATTTATAAGCAAAGTTGAAGTGGAAACCCGTGGGGTAAATATTACATATCAACATGTGATAAGCTAAAGTATATTTTGTACTTTAGCTTCTATCACTAGTACAAAAATGGGATTTAGTCACACATGCTGTTTTTCGAACAGCCACACAGTCGCCTTTTTATGTGACTAAATGTACCAGAATAAAATAAACAGCCACACTTGATCCGACTTGTGTGACCATTTCGGAATTACATCCGAGGCTATAGCCACACATTTGAATATTTTCGTGACTATACGTATCTGGTAAAAAAAATTTTGATTTTTTAGTCACTTAT
This sequence comes from Artemisia tridentata subsp. tridentata, assembly GCA_021014915.2. Taxonomy (NCBI): domain Eukaryota; kingdom Viridiplantae; phylum Streptophyta; class Magnoliopsida; order Asterales; family Asteraceae; genus Artemisia; species Artemisia tridentata. The sequence goes on along the minus strand of CP139506.1, from coordinate 246,897,835 downwards.
AATTTGGGACGTGTGACGGATACAAATAAGGTTGAAACATTAGTCACACTATATATATACATATGTGACAAATATATGTCACGCAATTGAAAAGTGTGACCAAAATCCATATATGGTCACACGAAGTAATTGTGTATGTGGCTAAATCATATGCTCAAGTTTGTCACACATTATTTAAGCGTGACTGCTAGTTTTTGTTGAAAATTTAGCCACATATGAATTTGAAATGTGTGACAACTGAAAAGTAAGTTTGAAGCATAGTCACGATATGCATTTAAAAGTGACAAATATATGTCACAAACTTGAGATGTGTGACCAAATGTCATATATGGTCACACTAAACCATAGGCATACATGATTAAGTGTGACCAAAATTCGATACAAATAGTCACGTAAGTTAATATGTGTGTCTAAAGTTAAGTGTGTGTTTGCCTGCCAATTCCTAATGTGTATGGTCACATTTAATTGTAGCACAATCATGTGACTATAGGCTATACAATAGTAACACCATACCACAAATGTGCATCTGAATTATGTTTATGGCCACATTATAAGGGTATTATATGTGACCAATACATTGAAAATAGTCACACTGAAATATTCATGTGACTAATATGTATAGCAAAATGTGAACTCAGTTATCATTAACCTTGATATTAGTCACATTGAGTGTTTGTGTGACTAAATTCAAGATGTTACATATGGTCACATGAAGTATTTATTTAGGTGTCTAAATCATAGAGTCATATTTTGAGTTCAGACTGTTAGTCATGACTCTTCATTTAATTTGCCCCATTACAATGCTGGGATTTTATAGTCTATCTAGTTTAATGCAGTATGTAGTATGTAAGTATGTTACTTGCCCCTAGCTGGAACCAGATTACTTGACTTTCTAAAGTCAATTTTCAACTTTATAATGAAGTAACATGTTACTAAAGTGCCTGCAAGTGCATATACATGATAAATGGAAACTGCAAATACAATAAAGCTTGACTGCAAGTGGACATATACATGATAAATGTCAGACTATACATTCTAGCAGTAATAACTATACATTCTAGCAGTAATAACTATACATACTAGCAGTAATAACTATACATGTTTAAGTCAAACTATACATTGTAGCAGTAATAACTATACATTCTATTTCTTGTCCTTGGGTCCTAGATACTCTTCCATCTTCCTGAGCAGTTCATATGCCATGTCATCATAATTAAGCTGAAGCTTGAGTGTTTTCTTCCCATGCAACATCTGATGTAGAATGTCTTTGTGAAACTTTAAAGGGTAATCCTTTTCTACAAGCATGTAGATCACCAACTCATTCACAGTTAAAGCATGTACTCCACATTGTTGAAAAATTTTCCATTCTTTAACAGTATTGTGCGTTAGTCTTCTCCAACATTCATCTTCATGATTTGGTTCAAACATTACCTTTAAATAATTCCAGACTTCTCTATCATAATTAGCTTGTTCTGGTGTCTTATTACCAAATCTTTGTTTGAGTAATTTCCATAGAGCTATCATATCTTGTCTATCAAAATCATGAACCATGTGAAGAAAGCTTACATACCTTCTAGAAGAACCATCATGCCTCTTAATATCGTAATAAACTGTTTCCCCAAAAGATCCAGACTTATAATCAACAATGGGATGTTTGACAGTTAAAGGTTGTGCATCCATGGCTTCTCCTACAGAGTCAACTGCAAGTTCAGTGTGAGCTTGCATTTGTTCTTCAGCAACAGCTTTCTCAGTTTGTTCTTATTTTCTCTTTTTACTGCTTTCTATTTCCAACTGTTCACCTGCTCTCTTTGAACTGTCATTCAAGAAGAGATCATTGTTTCTCTTGGCAATTGCATATAATTCTTCAATTCTTTTATCATCCAAGAATTTCAAATCCTTTAGTTTCCATCTGTCCACATTCTTCAAATACCTGCACATGAGTAGATGTTTATGATATGATGTACATATTGGGTATTGTTGATATTAATATAAATACCTTTGCAAAAAAAAAAAAAAAAAAAAAAAAAAAAAAAAAAAAAAAAAAAAAAAAAAAAAAAAAACTACCTGCACATGAGATCTCTTCTTTGTTTTTGAGTGGGTGGCTTGTTCTTCGTAGCTGCATATCTTTGTTCTGCATACAACTTCTTTTTTGCATCAAAAAATTCTTTCAGCATCCTGGCTTTTTCATCTACTGAGTACTTATCTTGCTCTTGTTTATGTAGTTTCTTAGCAAGCTCAGAATCAGCTGCAACCTGAGCCCTTTGCTCATCCCATGAAGCTATTAACTCTGCATCTTTTTCTTTTTGTATTCTCCTTTGTTCCAAAATTGTCTGATGTTCTGCATCATACTTTTGTGAGAATTTCATAGCAATTTCAGCATCAACTTTTAATTGCTCTTCTTTTGATAATGGTTTCTCCACAGGCTCTTCAGTAAGAATCCCTTTACCTTTGCCTTGTACCTGTGGAGTTGATTGTTTAGCTTTTGGAGAGGATGATGGCTCTTGTATCACAACACCTTTGGTTACTGGTTTTGTTGTCTTCAGCTCAGCAAGTACACTAACAGCATTTGCAAAAACCTCTGGTGTAGCAGTACTAGCTTTTGTAGTACCAACTGTAATTGGCTCAGTAGCACTATCAGCATTTGTAACCTTGCCCAGACGATGATCAATCACCACTTGATTCCCTTGGTTATCCTCCCCTGAAACTTTGCCTTCATTCCCTCCCTGTTTGGGAGCATCCTTAGAAGCTTCAGAAGATTTAACCTTTTGTTTGGGAATTCTTGATCCTTTGACTCCTTCTAAATACCTAACCCTTCTCTTCAAAGCCTTTATCTCCCCACCTTGAGCTTTGATGACTCCATCTTGGGAAGAAGCTATTGCTCGCAGATCACCAATTTGTGCAGACAGCTTGGCACAGGTATCCTTCAATTCATTCAAAAGTTGCATACTATCCTCACCACTTCGGCTTGTGTTACCTAGCCCGAGAGGTGGATCACTGGAAAAGTTAAGTTCAGTCTCACCCCTAGGATGAACATCCGAACCCCCCATTGTTTCCATGTGACTGGGACCTTCACCTGAATCAGTTCCAGAGGAACTTTCTTCATTAGAAGTTGTCTTGGTTCGGGTCTTAATGATGTTACCACTGTCCTGTGCTGCTGCTAAGCTAGACACAGTAGTGGCAGCCCTTGCCAACATGTCACTCTCCCCCCCAGTGACATCCTCATCTGCAACAGTTGGTATAGAACCACTAGCCTGAGGTAGCTCAGTGTTCTTGGTGTTAGTCCTACGTTTATAGGTCTTTTGTTGTTGTTCTGTGGGTGTGTGATGGGTACCAGCTGGGATTGCTGAACCTTCACCCATTTGGGTTTGGGCTAGTGCCAACATTGTTGGAAACAAAGGTGTCACTCTCCCTAAAAAATCTTTTCCAACCCTACTCATATTAGCAAAAACCTTTTTGGTAAGGCAGGAAGTGGGATAAACATTTTTGTGACTTTTCTTTTTTTTAAATTGGTTGTCCAAAAAGAGTTGCAAAAACCTTGGATATAGAAAATATTTAGCCAAAGAACCATCCAAGTTCTTAACCATATTATCAAAAATTAATTTTGAGAAATTAAATCTTTGAGTATTTTCAGCCAAACAAATTATAGCAGAAGCTAAATTACTGCTAAATTCATTCCATGCAGTGGTCTTTGGACTTAGACACACTAATACAGTATGAATTAAGAATTTCCACTGAGGAGAAAAATTACCTTTTTGGAACTTTAAAGCATCTGTATATCTCTCATAGCCCATCAGTGCAAGTTTTTCAAAGATTGTAGTATTTGGAAGATTCTCAACTCCGTTAGCATCATCTAGGAGAAGATCTCTTCGAATAGACGCCTCTGTAATGATAATCATCTGCCCATCTACAAGGGCATGGATTTGTGCTTCCCCATTAATAGTTTTGACCTTAGCAGACGACCAAAACTGGATAATGTTGGAAGTATATATAGTAGGTTTTACTGTTAATGCAAACTTAATATAGCTTGCATTAAGTAAATCAATGATCTCAGTAAAATCTACAGACTTATTGGATTTTTCTAAAAAGGCAACATTATTATGAGGTTCGGTAAAAGTTAGGTTCGACATTATGATTTGATTTGGGGGTTTTGCAATTTGACAATTAAAATTCGATTAGGGAGTGGAAGAGAGAGAGTAATGTGTGCGTGAATGTGATTGTGTGCAGCAATTGGGGGTTTATACACTTTAAGTAAAAAGTGATACAAACTACCCTGCACTCCCAACCACTGCTAAAAGGATACCCAGCAGTACAACGTTTCGATAGCAGTACAATTGTTTACCTAGCAGTACAATAATAATAGCTGTATTCAAATATCATAAACTTGTACATAATAACTGCATTCATATATTAAACCAAGTCAAAATAAGTTTACATTTACATAGGCAAAATATACATAGGCAAAATATATAAAGAAAAGATACATTAAGACACATATTTACTAGCTTCAATACTTCTGTAAACATCAACTATTTTCTCTCTTTCTTCTTCTCTTTTTTTGTTCCTCTCCTCAATTTTCTTCTGATGCTCCTCAATGACCTCTAAATCTTTCTTGTTCCTTTCTTCATACATCTTTATACGCTTGTTGTGAATTTCTAACAATGCGTTTTCAACACCATACTGGCCTTTACTACATTTCTCCCAAATATTTTGGGATATGCCAATTTTTTTATATTTTTCAGGCATTGGTGGAGGAGAATCATCCCTTGGGCGTTTGTTTTTGTTGGAAGAAGGAGTTGAAGAGGAGTCAGCCATTGAAATTTGAAATTTATTTTCTAATGAAAATATCAAAGGAGTTGTATATGGTACGGTTGATTAATTATGAACGGTTTTCCATGTCGAGTTGTACAAATAGGCTAGAGAGGTATACGAACGGTTCCCAATACTTTAGGCGGGAAGAGGGACCATCGAGAGGCGCCAAAAGTAAACAGATGGATAATATTGATCGGATTTGGTTTGTGTTTGGTTTGGATTTGACTAGTGTAGTTGATCTAGAAGTGTGTTTGGTGTTGGATTGACTAATTGACTTTTTCATTAGGGTAATTGATATTTTCTATATTAATGATGTTTAATGTAATTTGTGTGCTAACTTTAATGACTAATTGACTTTTTCATTAGGGTAATTGATATTTTCTAGTACATGTTTAATGTAAATACATGCTTTAATATCTATCGCAGTCTGAATGTGTTTGAGAAGTATGGGTATATTTAGGCCACTTCCAACAATAACTCAGCCTTAACAAATTAAAATTAAAATTCAAATTCAAACGTAAGATAAAGTACAACATATTAACGCTGCGTTAACGCAGGTTAGCCCCAACAATTAAAATTCAAAGTCACGTTAATAAAACGTGTGCATTTGTACCCTATAAATACCAATGCTTCTGAAGCACAAGTCACACAGAAACACATTCCAAACTTCTCAAATACTCAAGATCCAAGCATCTCAAATTCAAGATGTCTTCCAGAAAAGATTTCGGGCAACAATTTCCAAGCCCACCTTGACAAAAGGATTTTGGCCAACAATTTCCAAGCCCACCTCGCCAAAAGGATTTTGGCCAACAGTTTCCAAGCCCACCTAGCGAAAATGAAAAATTCCATACTCCACCCGAGCATATCTTTCCGGTTTTCCAACAGTATGTATTTCAACATGTTTCTTGTTACTCTTTTGTTTAAATAATGTAACGTGTTTTATATATACATATAGGAACTTGCTAAAACTGTCGGACCCAATAAGCCAAAGCAAAAGAAGCGACGAAACGGGTTTCCAGATTCCCAATCGCAACAAGATGTGTCTCTAACACAAGCACTGCCAACAGTATGTATTTCAACATGTTTCTTGTTATTCTTTTGTTTAAATAATTTCTGATATATACATGCAATTTTTTTTTTTTTTGTAGACACTTAAGTGCAAACTCTGGCACACAAAGAAATCAAATATCGTTGCCTTTGGTACCGTATACCAGTCTCATGGAAAGCAAATGCTGCATAACCTACCACTCCCAAATGATTGCTACAGAGTGTCAATTGATTCATCGTTAGTTGATGCAGCATGCATACCGGACGTAGCAAATAATGGGTTCAAAACAGTTAAGGAAGTCGAAGGTAGTTTCGTTGCATGGCCAAAGGATCAAGTTATTTTTGAAGAGGTGGTACGTACATGTGTTTTTTCAACCTACATATATAATTATTCATATGTAATTCAATGTTTGATAGAAGCGTCTTTTGTTTACTACAGGTTACACCAACAAACCATGTGACTAAATGTGTACCACAGGCACCAACGAAGAAACAATATATATCTGCTAACGACTTAAGGCAAATTGCTAAGGGGGTGAAGGTTCAAAAGTCTTTAGATATTTGATTAATTAAGTACGACATTACAATTGTATATTTTGTCCAGTTATATACATTCGAGTTTAATTCAATTTGAAATTTCTTGTGTTTTTTAATATTGTTTTATATATAATATATATACACATTCCAGCAGCACTAGCATAGTACTAGCAGCAGTAACTCTGCTTCAGCAGGACTACCTTGGACTACCTTAGTACTGCTAGCAGTAGCAACTCTGCTCCAACATTATTGGTCACTCTTTGTTTAATTCGATGTGTGACTAAATAGTACCAAAGGCCACACAAAATAAAAATTCATGTGACCATTGGAAGAACAATGGTCACGCAAAATACACATTTCTTCACTTTAAACAGCATATGGTCACACTTATTAACAACTTTGGCCACTTTATGCTTAATTGTATGTGACTAAATACCCAAAACAATCATGCTTTGTGTGACTAAATATTATAAAAGGCCACACAAACATAAAATTTAAGTGGCCATTGGATGATCAATAGTCACACAAAATACAAATTTCTTCACTTTAAACAGCATATGGTCACACTTATCAACACTTTTGGCCACTTAATGCTTAATTGTATGTGACTAAATAACCAAAACAAACATGCTTTGTGTGACTAAATATTACAAAAGGCCACACAAACATAAAATTCATGTGGCCATTGGATGATCAATAGTCACACAAAATACACATTTCTTCACTTAAAATAACATATGGTCACACTTATTAACACTTTTGGCCACTTTATGCTTAATTGTATGTGACTAAATACCCAAAATAAACATGCTTTGTGTGACTAAATATTACAAAAGGCCACACAAACTAAGAATTCATGTAACCATTGGATGATCAATAGTCACACAAAATACACATTTCTTCACTTAAAACAGCATATGGTCACACTTATTAACACTTTTGGCCACTTTATGCTTAATTGTATGTGACTAAATACCCAAAACAAACATGCTTTGTGTGACTAAATATTACAAAAGGCCACACAAACTAAGAATTCATGTGACCATTGGATGATCAATAGTCACACAAAATACACATTTCTTCACTTAAAACAGCATATGGTCACACTTATTAACACTTTTGGCCACTTTATGCTTAATTGTATGTGACTAAATACCCAAAGCAAACATGCTTTGTGTGACTAAATATTACAAAAGGCCACACAAACTAAGAATTCATGTGACCATTGGATGATCAATAGTACACATTTCTTCACTTTAAACAGCATATGGTCACACTTATTAACACTTTTGGCCACTGTTTTTTAAATTGTATGTGACTAACTCGAAAAAAACAACACACGATGTGTGACTAAATCATCACAAACGTCACATTTATTATATTTTCGTGTGGCCATAGGATGGGAAATAGTCACACATACTGATGAATCCAACAAAACTTGTGCCTAATTAGTCACACATATTCGGGTTTTGGTCACTCTTTTTCGATGAAAACGGCCACAAACTAAACAATGTGACCATATGATACCTACGGTGGCGCGACTTTTTGTCACACACACCCAAAAAAACATGTGTGACTATATGCATATAGTCACGCATTTCCAGTGTGACGATAGGCAGAATCTGTACTAGTGTATTTCTAGTATGCTACCATGCATACTTTTGAAGGAACAGCGTTGACAACTGTTTATACTTTTTACTAACTATATTAACTTTTGATATGTGCTTTTAAACTTATCTTCCAAAGATGTTTCCCGCCTATATTTAAGAGACTTAAACATCCTATCAAAATGTTGAAGTCTCAAAATGTCTTCGGTGAGTTGATGAGATCTTCAAGGAGTCAGTGTGTTATTGTCATCACACACTGACTACATCATCCTGATCTTGGTTTTTATCTTCACTCTCTCAGTTCCGCCTTAGGTTGTGATGAGTCTTTATGTATGTAACACCCCCAAAATCTGACTTTGCGGAAGCATTAGAATCATGGGGTGCTACTGAAATGGAAATCATAACACAAGGTAACGAAGAACCAATTACACACTTTATAAAAAATATATTAAATTTGATTGATCCAATTATAACAAACTTTATGTTTCAAGTTTGTTTACAAGTTTAATGGTCCCTCAAAAACAATCTTCAACATTTGTTAAAACACTTTGGCCAATAGTATAATTCCACTGTCTTGCCAAGCCTTGCCATACTTGCATAATTCTAGATACCTGAGAAAACATGCTAAAAGTCAGCAAAAAGCTGGTGAGTTCATAAGTTTAAGTTATAACAAATTTGGACCAATAGTTTAGTTTGTGAACATTGAAATGTCACATTAATATTTTATTTGCGCTAGCACTAAGTTCATGCATCCGAAGCTCAACCGTTCAGTGTGTTATAACCTAGCACATCAATAATCACAATGGGGCCCTTAGCGAGTGCTTAACCCAATTCACTCGTAATCCGACTTAATATACGCCCGCATTGACCCTTCTGGCCAACCGAACGGGGTAGTCACCCCAATAGATCTATTTATATCAATCGCGCTTCCTAACCGGAATTAATAGTGCATGAAGGCGGTCATAGTAATGGGTTCTAGAGTCATAGGCTAACTGCGCAATAACTTTGGTAAACATAGTATAAATGGTCCATAAAATTGGTTTTGCATGTTTCTCACCCCATTCATATAAAACAAGTACAAGTAAAAAGGGGCTATAAACTCACCTTAACAATGGATGCAGTGAATGCAATGATGTACGGTACCAACACGCGACCTATATTAAAAACCATGTCTCAGTTTCAAGTATTTAATATTAAGTTCTTTCAGGATTTTAATCTCAATATTTCAGAGTGCTTATGTTGTTGTTGTTGCTTGTGTGGCAGTAAGGGTGGTTACGAAGGGTTTTCCTAGGAACTGGTAGGGTTTGGCTATATGGATAACTTATGTGTATAGAATGAGGAAATTAGGGGTATTGGACTATCTAAAGCCTAAATGGATTCAGTCGGGACGTAATATATATATACATTATAGTTGTGAAATTTGTTCGTCATGTCCGATTACGTTGATTTTTGAAGTAAGGCCTAATGTACGTGACGTTTGCTACCTACTAGTTACATGATTTGAGAAAACTTAATATAACGTAAATTTTAGTAACTTGGATAATTTAACTAAGTCCTCATTATTCATTTATTAGAATTCATTTTTACACACCATTAGTTTAGAATTATATATATGTCATCCAATTTGTTCACGTTAAATTGGTTACGTCATTCCTAGTTGGTATATTAATTGACTTGGTTTTAAAATATCAATTGTAAGTGTCAACTTACATATATATCCCGACGTGTGTTATATTCTAAACTTATCGTGTAATGTTTCGTCATTTATTTCACTTGAGCACTATATACAAATGTGTGTCAATTTTCATATCTCTATTTTCCGAGTATATGTTATATTACTTATGAAATCGTAAGATACTGAATATATATATTGTGTTAATATAGTCCAAACGTTTCAATCATCTTCGTCGAGTTTTACATTTCGGCTATCCAATTTTCATTTACATGTACGCTATTACAAGTTGAGATTTTTATTGTGTGTTCGGTTACAAGTCTTATAGACGTGTATATGTTAGTTTTATGAAATATTTTCGTGAACGGCTTATGTACATTTTAACTTTTACGACGACTATTACTAAGTTATTAACCGAATTTGCATATACTTAACACTAATTGGGCTCTGGCCCACTGGGTTTAAGGAGGGGGGGAAATAAAGTCATTAACTGGGTTGGGCCTTACTGATAGTTACAAAGGTTCTGGTGGGCTGAAACGCTTTGTTCACAGGCCCATTTAGTGGACTAAAATAAAAGGGTTGTTTGTTGGGCTTAGGCTTAGCTTTCTATGTGGGCTCTAGCCCGTTGGCTAGGTCTAGTACAGGTTTGCAAGGAAAACACAAAACCTACTCATAAGTCTTAAATCCTGGTGTGTTTTGTTGGGGTTTTCATGTCCTATGTTCGACATACCAAAGGTCCAAAGGCTTTATGGCTTGGCTACTACGTAGGTCGTGTACTACTTATCTCCAAATCCTAGTAGCCTTAGTTTAATCTTGGTCTAATCCTCACGTTTCGCAAGGGAAATAGACACTTGGTGTGGGAGATAAATCCTTGATCACAAACACCCCTTGGCTTCTAGTGTTTGGGTCTAAGGATACTTGCTGAAGAGCAGCCCATTCGATTACTAATTGACCATTGTGGCTTATTTCGGAGCAAGGAGTTAATATCTTTCATAAATAGACACTTGGTGTGGGAGATAATATCTTTCGTCAAAAGAGGGTACTCATTCGACTACTAACACCCTTGGGGGTTTGTTTTGGGTGCGGATTGGTGCTATCTTTCTTGGGGTCTTGGTTTTGGGTTTGAGAGGACACAACCCAGATTCGAACCGAGGGTACACCCCTCGAATCTTGGGTTTAACTTAGCACGAAACTTAGCTAGTATCTCCCCTGCTCAAGGTGATCTTTCCCAGCCTAAGTTTATCACCAAGCACCTCATTTTTGGGTGGTTATCCACTCAACTAAAGATAGTCATGGTGCCTATTCGGGTCATTAACATTAACCAAACAAGAAATGTATCATCCTAAATGGTTTATCTACTCGGATACTTTTATCAACTATCATAGATTCTCAGATTCACTACTGGAATCCATGGTTCTTGGGTGTCGTTCGAAACATCTTATAGCCACCGCTACTAACAGTTATCCATCTAACGACTAACAAATAACAACTTATTCATCGAATGCTAGTTTTTCTAATCTTCTACGCCACACAAGATCAACAATCAACACTAACAATATTTTCCTCAAAATTTCAATCATCAATTTCTGGAAATTCTTATATTCGAACCAAACATGGACAACATCTAATTTCATCATCATTCGATTTTAGAACACTAACACAATTGGATTTGAAGAATAAAATGAATCAGAGAAAAATAAATCCCTTACAATAATTCAGACGAGGGAAAGAATCTAAGAGGTTTGAAAAATGATCCAACCCGATTCCCCTGGCTTCTTCCAAATCGCTCCCAGTCAACCCACTTCACTTTCACACTCTAATCCTCTTTGATTCCCAGAAATATTGAGTGATTTAGTGAATTTTGTGTGGATTGACTCGATTTGGGTTCGGTCATTGTTAGGATTTATAAAAAGTGATGGTCATCGTCATTATTATTTTTGTTTTAAATGTGTCGTTGAATAAGTTAGTTTATTTAATGGGCTTGGACTTAAGGTTGTTAGTAAAATGTTGATCCATGTATAAGCCCACCAAAGTCCAAGCCCATCCAACTCAAACAAATATAAACCCACCTTATCCTCATTTGGATGGTGGGTGTTAACTGTGTGTAAGTGTGTGTGACTGAAATACAACCATAAGAAGATAGCAAAGGTGGGAGTGTGTGAGCTTAATGTTTGTTGTTTGTTTCCTTTTTCTTGAAGCTAATAAACATCAAGTTAATGTATATGATCCACACTCTTCTCATCTTGTTCTTGTGTTGAGTACCATTCGATTTGTAATATAGTTTGTGTGATTAAGTGGTGATCATTGCTTATAACAAGTGGTATCAAGAGCAAAATCAAAAAATTAAAGATCTAGGGCTTCTAAGCGATGTTACTATTCATCAGTGGTACATTGATCGAGTTTCATCTAAGTTAGTCGAGTATCTCCTTGCACCTAATCGAGTAACTTCAACTGTAAAACCCAAAAACTTAACATAATATGAAATGACAAAAATGCCCTCAAATTTTAAATTTTAAGAACATACGAAAATCATATAAATGACATTAATTTGTACCTTAACCTAATATAAGTTATATTCCAAGTCATGTAATGGATTAAACTACCAAATGAAAACTTTACATTATACATTTAAAAGTCACAAAATAAAAATCCTATACATTCATTTTCCTAGTCGATTTCTATGTGCTACATTTAAAAATTTTCGGCCCAAGTTATGAGGAGATAATCATGCCTTAACTTTGATTGATCCAAGCCCATAATGGGATTGATCCCTTCCTTATTTGTGCAAATCAAACACACGGTTTTCCTTAAACCTTAATACCGAAAATCCCACAAACCCTAATTCCCTCTACAACCAAAAATCCGGCTATCTCTCCCTTTGTCTCATCTTGTTCGATCCATTGAAGCAACCAAAGGAGGTTTTTGGTGTTCTTGATTGTGTTCTTGTTCAATCCATACCAAGGTAATCATATATGTATACTCTTAATCCATACGAATTCATGAACACAACCCTAATCGACCCATGTGTTCTTTGTTTTGATTTCTGTCGTGCGCATCAAGAAGAAAGAAGAAGAGAGGCGTAGCGATTTGATCTTTGGTTTGCTTGTTTCCTCGTTTGGTCATCGAGGGTATTGTATCATCCTCCTTGTTGATTCTTGTTCTTGTTTCCTCGATGTTATGGTCATTAAAATACACATATGATAATAGAAAATGTTACATAAAATGTTAAGTTGATAACAAGAAATAATGAATCTATAAAACCCTAATATGAATCGACTTGTATATGGATCTGAATTTAATTGTTATGAATATGTTAAGACCTCCTATGAATCAACCTATATCTATATTGATGAATGTATAAGTGCTTTGTATCAAGAATTGATCATGAGATTATGAAAACCCTAAAAGATTACATGATATAATAAAAACTGCTACTGTCCAGGAAATTGGTCCGACTTTAATCGATTGGATCTTGATGATAACAAAGTGTTTTTGGGTGTTTCTAGGGTCTAAAACTAAGTTCAAGAAAAGGGCTTCCTGGGAAAATTAACCTTGAAATTTTTAGAGGTCGGGAAGGCGACTTTTTGATTTTTAGAAAATTAAGTGTCAAACTGAATTTGTATGTCTGGAAAATCAGTCCGGGTTTTTGATTTTTAATTTCCAAACCGTGTTGAGTTAGAGGATAAACATTGGTAGGATTAATATTTCATATGTTGGGTAATTACTGGAATTTTTTTAGATTTTTATGAATTAATTTGATGGGGTTACTAAATGCAAACTTTTCGTATGTTAAAACTGATCAGAAATCCGGACGAGTTGGCTTAAGCGATTTTAGACCATAGTTATGCTAGTCAATAAATTCTGGAAAAATTTATGGGAGTTCTTAAGACATTAAAGAATCGGTGGTAATTTTTGGGAATTTTATTTCTGAGTTCTTATATGGTCAATAAATTCGACTAAACAGGACCAGTTCATATATAAAATATGTTAAAAGTGTAAAAGGGATTAAAAAGTATTATGTGTTTATTTTCCAAACTAAAGGGTCTAAATTGTCATTTTCCTAAAACTAAGGGACTTAACTTGTGAAAACATGTAACTTGATAATATTTACATTTTACACCCTAATCTTATCATAATGACACTATGAACCCTAAACTTATATAGTCGACATTATGAACCTTGAACTATTAACTTGTCACATTTGAATACTTAACCTTGAATGTTTCTTAATCATGGAAACCTACTAATTCTAGAAACCTGCTAATAATAGAAAGTTACTATTTTTGGAAACTTACTAAATATGGAAAGTTGCTAAATTTGGAAAGTTACCTAAAATGGAAAGATAAACTAAAGTTAGTAATCTGAGTTATAGGGACCACTTGTAATTATGTCTTCTACTCCTTTAGGTTTGAAGAAGGAGTGATCTGATTCTTTTTAGTGTTTGCTATCTTGTTTTTGTTTGCGTTCCGAATAAGGTACAGATATTCTGACCTTCTCACAGGTTCCTCATGAACTCTCTCTCTCTTGTCTATCTTACTCCCTTGAACCTTGCTATGCTTCCCATGATTTGTGAACCTTGCTATGCTCCCCTTGATTTATGAACCTTGCTAAGCTTCCCTTGATAAAATGAACCTTGCTATGTTCCCTTGATACTTGATATAATTCGTTCATCACGCTGTGTCATGAATATTCAAATCCTTGGAGACCTTGAAAGTTTATTTGATATTATAACTGGATGCTAAAACCTTTCTAAATTATATATGAAAATGTTTTGAGAAAAGCTATTTTTAAACGGTTTTGTTGAGCACGATGCGATACCACTTTTAAATGAAATTTTACTAAAAGTTTTATGAAAACTACTTTTAAGACTATCTTTATGAAAAACTTTACTAAACATCATTTTATGAAAGCCACTTATTGAAAGATTTTCTAAATACGCGTTTATATGAAACCTTTGAATTAAATCTCTACTATGAACCGACGAATCATTTGATTATGAACCTTTGATATGAACCACTTGATCTGAACCTTTGCTATAAACCTTGCTATGACTCTTGATTTGAACCTTGACTTGAACCTTTGCTATAAACCTTGCTATGACTCTTGATTTGAACCTTGACTTGAACCTTTGCTATAAACCTTGCTATGACTCTTGATTTGAACCTTGACTTGAACCTTTGCTATAAACCTTGCTATGACTCTTGATTTGAACTTTGACTTGAACCTTGATATAAACCTTGATATGACATACTTGAATTGGAAACTTGACTTGAACCACTTGATATGAAACTTGAACTTGGACACTTGATACTTGACCCTTGACCCACAGTTTGATACTATGAGCCACCACTTGTATACTAGGCATGAGGGTTTCATGTCCTTGTCATTGATGCACCGATGACTTGACTCTAGGGTAGGAGAGTGATGACCTATCCCGTCCCTTGACTTGACTTGTTACATAGAGGAAGAACTTGGCCTACTGGGGCGTATGGATGCATCCTAGATTTGTTACTTGTTTCGATGGATTTATCATGACATTACTTGTTATATACTTGGTGACTGATGGTGTGTGCGATACACGTCTTTCACATCTTGGGAGTTAGCTACTCCAACCCTTGGAGGTATCCCCTCACATTATACTTGGTATACCGAGGTCTCCCCTCCGTATACATGGTTACTTGATACTTGACTTGACTTGGGCTCGTGGTGGATTACTGTTTTTCTTTACCTTATAATCTTTTACTTTTTCCCTAACTCTTATTATACCTTGCATTGTTTCTCTTATTTCACTATTCCATTATTACTACTTGTTACCTCTATATCTGTTCACTGGGCTTTTTAAGCTCAGCCTCATTTCTTTTCCTACAGCAGGTTTTAGTAGGAAGCTGGGTATGAGTGGAGAGTATCTTGGACTTAGAAGGCTATCCCTTGATAGATATTCCGGATTAGAGATGGCTAGAAGTGATTATTCTAGACTTAGTACTTATTGAAATTCTCATTGTAACCTTGTATCTTCAGATTTTCCCTTGTAACCATTGAATTTCATTTTGTATTAATTAGTCATATGCTTGTGTTTTCTTTGATATGTCACCATAACGTAATACTTCTACCCTTATCGGGTTGGGGTGTTACAACTTATGGTATCAGAGACCAGGCTGACGACTTGTAATACATAAACCTGGACCTGTGAGTTTTGGACCATTAGGCTTCCACTGTAAGAACATAGGAGAACACCTTGAGAACTTGCTTTAGGATTTCTTAATATGAACTTAAGTTTTGACCAGTGAGGAATGGGTAGGCTATAAGGCATTTGTTTAAGTATCATTGCTTCCGCATTACTCTGATTCGTGCCTTGCTTTTGGTTAAAGCCGGTTCAGATCACTTTTGGAGATTGAAAGCTTATGCTTTGCACCACCTAAGATTTGAAACCTAAATAAATCTTAAAGGCATTGAGAATTGCATAGTAATTGCCTGACACTATTTGATCCTTATCTTCAGATTCCGACTCTGACCTCTGATCCTTTTGTTAATCATTTTGATGCCTCTTCGGGCATTCTGAGAATCTCTATGGCGATGATGTACTTGATACATTCTGTGATTTGTCTCTTGCTTTTGATAAGCATCTATAAATCTTCCGACGCTATTTGATTTCGTCTTACCCATCTTTTTCCCTATGAGAAGTCTTGTGGTGTTTAACCACGAGTATAAGAATGTTTCCCTCTCACTTTTGAACGATAAGATTTGCTATGTTGATCTGTCTTTCTTTGGATAGTTAACTTCAATTTTATTCTGATAAGGGATTGGTTGATTGAGCATTCAAAATATTGACAACTATCCTCCTATGTCTCACCTTTGGAGCTTGAAACAATTTTGAACTCCCTACCATGATTACCGATTGTTAAACTTTTGGCTATCACTATTACTCTGGAGACTCTTGTGTTACTTTCGCGGTTATGAAGTTTTCCTAGAACCCATTTCGTACACCAATGAATGAACCTTATCTTGAGAATTATTTGGCACCCTGAGTTTTCTGAATATGATTCCTGGTTGAACCACCAAGTTTTTCACCGGAGTGTGAAGTAGGATTTGACATGATACCGAGAGATTGTCTAGTCACCAAGCGAAGATGTCTTTCAGATGTATCCGGGATCATACCAGTTGATTTGAGCAACCGGGAAGAGCAGCAACCGAAGACCAGGAAGTGAGTTTGCTTAAGTGTATCTTCTGGGCGTGTTTCAGTTTCGTTCGCGATAAAGAAGGATGGTGACAGGGGATATGTATTGATTACTGGAAGCTGAACCGTATTGCTGTTAGGAACCATTATTTCTCCACCCTGAAACGACTATGTATCTGTTCAATTTCAGAGCGCGAAGTTTCCTTCAGATGGAAGTATGAATTGAGGTTATTCTTGGAATCGCCTTTCGTATTCGTAACGACTGCTATGACGGTTAGTGACGCTAATAGTATTAGCTAAAGCTCCGACTGTTTTGTGAATTTGATAAATGATGTGTTCTCGTGAGTACTTGGGCAAATGGTCATTGAATGACTTAATAGTACATTCGGAGACGAGGAAGAGCATGAAAATCATTTTTGCACTTTGTTAGAAATTTGACGATCATTTGTGCATTCTGGGAGGTTGATATTTGTTGAGACAATGGTGTTCTTAATTGAGGATATCTCTTTAAATCCTGCAAGTTTTGAAACTATCACCAAGTGGTCAAGACCGATAACAGAGTGGAGAACTGAAATCTTTTGAACTTTGCAGAAGAATTCTGGAAGATGTTTACAACTTGCGTTACCATTGATAAATTTCGTGAACAGAGAGAAACAGTTTAGTTTGAGTGAGAATAGAGTTTTGGAAAAGCTGAAATAGAAATTAGCTTCCATACCTTCAGGCGGAACAAATTTTGGGACATTTCAGAAAGAGACTCGGTTATACTCCCTTGCAGCACAGAAGGTTTTGCGCATGCATCAAGACAACTAGAAACATATCAGAAAAATTACTTCACTGCCTGACCTGGAGTTGACAACAGCGGTGGCTACCCTGAAGAGTGAAGACATTCCTTACAAGGCAGAAGTGTTGGCGATGCATAAGAAAAAAAAATCTAGTCAAGATGGCGAATCTGGAGCTGATGAAGACATGCAGTCTCACTTCCCTATTCATCTTGGTTGTACTAAGATGAATTTAGAACGGAAGCAGACTGGATGATGAAGGGATTTAAAGATCGTGCCAAAAATTCACATTACTCCAGCACATTCCAAGAAGAACTGCAGGAGGCTTGATGAACCAGACACAAGTTCACGATTTTGTTTCACTTCCAGATTGATGGACAAACGAAGACAGATTAACCGGACTTGAAGAGATTGGATGTTTTGAATGAACGGATTTTTGAAACAGACCTTTTATGTTTGGAAGAATTGATTCTGTGAAGGTCGAAGTTATTGACGACTAATTTCCACTTTCGTTGACTCACTTAAGCTTCGTTATATAGTAATAAGATCCTCTAATGATTTAAGTTCCCTAGAAGCATTTCAGTTCCGTGTTTATTTTTTGTATGTTCGATGATGGCTTTGTTTTGGGGAATTTTGGCGAATTGTGGAAGATCTGATGCTTGTGGACGGCGTACCTTACTTCTGCTAGGCAATCTGGGATTCCGATACTCTTGCGAGTAGTTTTGTTTTACCTCTTGACTATGACATTTGATTTTGTTGACCTCTGAGACTGTAGAAGTACTAGGTGGATTAAGATAGGTTGTTTTTCTCACGACTCGAGATAAAGTATGATCATCATGAAGGCATATTTATGTGGTGCTAGTATTATGACGCCTGATCAACATGATAATACTTACACCATATAACATACACTCATTGTGGCCATAGGACATCTTGGGGAGTACCTAAGAAGTTTAAAATTTGATCTCCGTTGGATTACCCGTGATTAGTGAGACTGTAGGTTCGTTTTACCTATGCGTATACTCTGCCTTTGTTCATTAAATATCTAGATGAGTTCTCCTTTTGCATTCTGTTGACCTCAGTTATAAATCTTAAACTCTTTGTAGAGCTCTCTACTGTTGATACAGTTAATTTGATTTGAAATTTTGTTCGTATTCCATATGAGTTTTCCAGAAGATTCACCTATCATCAATTTTATGTTGCATGGGCCTTTTGATCAGAATCAACCTAATTTGTCTCCTTCTAAGGAATTTGAACCCACCTTGTTTTGATTGAGTCATGAGAAACTATTTGGTTTGAAGATCCTTTTTGGAAGAACCTCCCCGGGCGTGAGAATGTTTGTGAAGATCTTTTGCGATTTGCTACGACTTTGTCTAACTTTGCGACTATTAATTTCGGGGATGAAATTTGTCTTTTAGAGGGGAAGAAGTTGTAAAACCCAAGAACTTAACATAATATGAAATGACAAAAATGCCCTCAAATTTTAAATTTTAAGAACATATGAAAATCATATAAGTGACATTAATTTGTACCTTAACCTAATGTAAGTTATATTCTAAGTCATGTAATGGATTAAACTACCAAATGAAAACTTTACATTATACATTTAAAAGTCACAAAATAAAAATCCTATACATTCATTTTCCTAGTCGATTTCTATGTGCTACATTTAAAAATTTTCGGCCCAAGTTATGAGGAGATAATCATGCCTTAACTTTGATTGATCCAAGCCCATAATGGGATTGATCCCTTCCTTATTTGTGCAAATCAAACACACGGTTTTCCTTAAACCTTAATACCGAAAATCCCACAAACCCTAATTCCCTCTACAACCAAAAATCCGACTATCTCTCCCTTTGTCTCATCTTGTTCGATCCATTGCAGCAACCAAAGGAGGTTTTTGGTGTTCTTGATTGTGTTCTTGTTCAATCCATACCAAGGTAATCATATATGTATACTCTTAATCCATACGAATTCATGAACACAACCCTAATCGACCCATGTCTTCTT
Source organism: Artemisia tridentata subsp. tridentata (assembly GCA_021014915.2). Lineage (NCBI taxonomy): Eukaryota > Viridiplantae > Streptophyta > Magnoliopsida > Asterales > Asteraceae > Artemisia > Artemisia tridentata. Next base: position 246,878,200 of record CP139506.1, on the reverse strand, counting down.
TGTTTTGATTTCTGTCGTGCGCATCAAGAAGAAAGAAGAAGAGAGGCGTAGCGATTTGATCTTTGGTGTGCTTGTTTCTTCGTTTGGTCATCGAGGGTATTGTATCATCCTCCTTGTTGATTCTTGTTCTTGTTTCCTCGATGTTATGGTCATTAAAATACACATATGATATTAGAAAATGTTACATAAAATGTTAAGTTGATAACAAGAAATAATGAATCTATAAAACCCTAATATGAATCGACTTGTATATGGATTTGAATTTAATTGTTATGAATATGTTAAGACCTCCTATGAATCGACCTATATCTATATTGATGAATGTATAAGTGCTTTGTATCAAGAATTGATCATGAGATTATGAAAACCCTAAAAGATTACATGATATAATAAAAACTGCTACTGTCCAGGAAATTGGTCCGACTTTAATCGATTGGATCTTGATGATAACAAAGTGTTTTTGGGTGTTTCTGGGGTCTAAAACTAATTTCAATAAAAGGGCTTCCTGGGAAAATTAACCTTGAAATTTTTAGAGGCCGGGAAGGAGACTTTTTGATTTTTAGAAAATTAAGTGTCAAACTGAATTCGTATGTCGGGAAAATCAGTCCGGGTTTTTGATTTTTAATTTCCAAACCGTGTTGAGTTAGAGGATAAAAATTGGTAGGATTAATATTTCATATGTTGGATAATTACTGGAATTTTTGTACATTTTTATGAATTAATTTGATGGCGTTACTAAATGCAAAATTTTCGTATGTTAAAACTGATCAGAAATCTGGACGAGTTGGCTTAAGCGATTTTAGACCATAGTTATGCTAGTCAATAAATTCTGGAAAAATTCATGGGTGTTCTTAAGACATTAAAGAATCGGTGATAATTTTTGGGAATTTTATTTCTGAGTTCTTATATGGTTAATAAATTCGACTAAACAGGACCAGTTCATATATAAAATCTGTTAAAAGTGTAAAAGGGATTAAAAAGTATTATGTGTTTATTTTCCAAACTAAAGGGTCTAAATTGTCAGTTTTCTAAAACTAAGGGACTTAACTTGTGAAAACATGTAACTTGATAATATTTACATTTTACACCCTAATCTTATCATAATGACACTATGAACCCTAAACTTATATAGTCGACATTATGAACCTTGAACTATTAACTTGTCACATTTGAATACTTAACCTTGAATGTTTCTTAATCATGGAAACCTACTAATTCTGGAAACCTACTAATAATAGAAAGTTACTATTTTTGGAAACTTACTAAATATGGAAAGTTGCTAAATTTGGAAAGTTACCTAAAATGGAAAGATAAACTAAAATTAGTAACCTGAGTTATAGGAACCACTTGTAATTATGTCTTCTACTCCTTTAGGTGTGAAGAAGGAGTGATCTGATTCTTTTCAGTAATTGCTATCATGTGTTTGTTTGCGTTCCGAATAAGGTACAGATATTCTGACCTTCTCACTGGTTCCTCATGAACTCTCTCTCTCTTGTCTATCTTACTCCCTTGAACCTTACTATGCTTCTCTTGATTTGTGAACCTTACTATGCTCCCCTTGATTTGTGAACCTTACTATGCTTCCCTTGATAAATTGAACCTTGCTATGTTCCCTTGATACTTGATATAATTCGTTCATCACCCTATGTCATGAATATTCAAATCCTTGGATACCTTGAAAGTTTATTTGATATTATAACTGGATGCTAAAACCTTTCTAAATTATATATGAAAATGTTTTGAGAAAAGCTATTTTTAAACGGTGTTGTTGAGCACGATGCGATACCACTTTTAAATGAAATTTTACTAAAAGTTTTATGAAAACTACTTTTAAGACTATCTTTATGAAAAACTTTACTAAACATCATTTTATGAAAGCCACTTATTGAAAGATTTTCTAAATACGCGTTGATATGAAACCTTTGAATTAAATCTTTACTATGAACCTACGAATCATTTGATTATGAACCTTTGATATGAACCACTTGATCTGAACCTTTGCTATAAACCTTGCTATGACTCTTGATTTGAACCTTGACTTGAACCTTTGCTATAAACCTTGCTATGACTCTTGATTTGAACCTTGACTTGAACCTTTGCTATAAACCTTGCTATGACTCTTGATTTGAACTTTGACTTGCACCTTGATATAAACCTTGATATGACATACTTGAATTGGAAACTTGACTTGAACCACTTGATATGAAACTTGAACTTGGACACTTGATACTTGACCCTTGACCCTTGACCCACAGTTTGATACTATGAGCCACCACTTGTATACTAGGCATGAGGGTTTCATGTCCTTGTCATTGATGCACCGATGACTTGACTCTAGGGTAGGAGAGTGATGACCTATCCCGTCCCTTGACTTGACTTGTTACGTAGAGGAAGAACTTGGCCTACTGGGGCGTATGGATGCATCCTAGATTTGTTACTTGTTTCGATGGATTTATCATGATATTACTTGTTATATACTTGGTGACTGATGGTGTGTGCGATACACGTCTTTCACATCTTGGGAGTTAGCTACTCCAACCCTTGGAGGTATCCCCTCACATTATACTTGGTATACCGAGGTCTCCCCTCCGTATACATGGTTACTTGATACTTGACTTGATACTTGACTTGACTTGGGCTCGTGGTGGATTACTGTTTTTCTTTACCTTATAATCTTTTACTTTTTCCCTAAATCTTATTATATCTTGCATTGTTTCTCTTATTTCACTATTCCATTATTACTGCTTGTTACCTCTATATCTGTTCACTGGGCTTTTTAAGCTCAGCCGCATTTCTTTTCCAGCGGCAGGTTTTAGTAGGAAGCTGGGTATGAGTGGAGAGTATCTTGGACTTAGAAGTCTGTCCCTTGATAGATATTCCGAATTAGAGATGGCTAGAAGAGATTATTCTAGACTTAGTACTTATTGAAATTCTCATTGTAACCTTGTATCTTCAGATTTTCCCTTGTAACCATTGAATTTCATTTTGTATTAATTAGTCATATGCTTGTGTTTGCTTTGATATGTCACCATAACGTAATACTTCTACCCTTATCGGGTTGGGGTGTTACATCAACTTTGATCGAGTCAGATTGAAGTTGAACGAGCTAGACTTGATTTAGTCGAGTAACTTGATTTAGTTGAGTAACTTGATTTAGTCGAGTAACTTGATTTAGTCTAGTAACTTGATTTAGTCGAGTAACTCATTTGATCTAGTAACTCATTTCATCGAGTAACTCCATTTGATCGAGTAACTTGCATTGATCGAGTAACTCTTGATCGAGTAACTTTGATCGAGTAACTTTGATCGAGTAACTTTGATCGAGTAACTTTGATCTAGTAACTTTGATCTAGTAACTTTGATCTAGTAACTTTGATCTAGTAACTTTGATCTAGTAACTTTGATCGAGGAACTTCATTTCATCGAGTAACTTTGTGTTCGAGCAACCTGTCTCTCAAGTTAGATCAAGTTTCTGAAGTTTGCTCAAGTTTATCAAATTTGTGAACCGTAACCAACCTTATCCTAGTTCTTTAACCGATCCTATACCATCTTAACCATACAACAACAACAATGACTACACAACAAGACATCCATGCAGCTGGTGCTGAAAACCATCCTCCAATGCTAGAAAAAGGTAGTTATCTTCCATGGGCGAGTCGTATGCTTCGATATATGAAAACCAAGCCTAATGGTCAAGGTAGACTCTTGATTAACTCTATCGAGAACGGTCCATTCAAGCCCCGTCAGATTCAAGTTACAGCGGGAAATCCAGATGCAACACCTCCCATTCAAGCAACCTTCCGGACAAAAACGGAAGAGGAATACACATTGGCAGATTGGAAGCAAATTGAAGCAGATGACTTGGCAATGTACTTAATCCAACTCGATTTACCACAAGAAATATTTTGTGCTATAGACAGTTGTGAGACTGCCTATGATATGTGGGAACGAGTTAGACGCCTTTGTCATGGTACAGAAATTGGTAAACAAGACATCGAAAACAAGCTTCTAACTGAATGGGAGAAGTTCACATCAACTGCAGCTGAACCAATTGAATCTTATTATACAAGGTTTTGCACTCTCATGAATGAGTTGATAAGAAACAAGTTGACTCCAACTCAAATTGTTCAAAACATCAAGTTCATCAACAACCTACCAGAGGAATGGGGACGATATGTCACTATTGTCAACCAAACAAAGAACCTTCACGAGGTAAACTATGATCAGCTCTATGACTTCCTAAAGCAAAACCAGGCAGAGGAATGAAGTCAAAAAAGAAAAGTTAGCAAAACAACATGATCCTCTTGCACTCATAGTCCAGACTCCTTGATGCGTGGTTTTGCAACCTTACAACAGGTTTTACCTCTCGAGGGATCTCAAGAGGCTTACAACCCCACCAGGCAGTGTACCTGACCGATGTAGTATAGTGTAGTGGTAAGTACGGGGGATTGATCGTTCTCCACAGGGAATAGTGTTCGTTAGGTATGAAAAACTACTCTAATAGGTCTAAGGGTGAGAGAAGATTCTTTTTATGTTTTTATAATTTTATGAAAGCAAGTAAAATCTCGGGTTTGAAAGAGTGGGCGGAATTAGTTGCTAGTCAACTAACCCAAGTTACTACAAATGCAAATAAAATAAAATAACAGAAAATGAAAAGGTGGTAAAACTTATGTGGAGAGAAATGTGTTTACTTAGATTTCCTTACTCCCTAACTATCTTTTACCGGTTGATTAGTGTGTATTAATTGCGTGGATGACGGGTGTATTCCTTAATACCAATCGTGGGGTGGCGTACGTACTTCCCCAACTCTACAAGCTCCTACTTCACTCCTATGTCGAGCCGGCTAGGAAGCTCCTAACATGGGATCACTAGAATTCGCTTGTGCATTAAATACAACCATAAAAACCTTTAGTACGCATTGGTTCATGTTTCTTAAGACGTTCAAGCAAGTTACCGAATAGGAAGTTAGCCAGTTTTCTTAAGCCTAACATAGATGAACAATCATCCAATACAACTAATAACACACCAATAACCAATAATCAATAGCTAGGTTTTATTAGATCTAAGCAAACACAAGATAAATCTAGCCTAGCATGTTAAACAAAAGACAAGAACAAGATAGAATCAAACAACACATAGACATATTGAATGATTAATTGATAACTTATCTTCAATGTAACATGGAAGATCTGAAGGCAAAAAGCCTTGAAAAAGCTGCTAAAATCGTCTTAGGGTTTTCACACACAAAGTTCCCCAATAAGTTCCACCCTAATGACAAAAAATTGCAAAACTATATATAGACTTTTAGATCTGACGGCGTCACGTTATGGAGTGTGACGCCGTCACCTCGCCGCTTTTAGGGTTCCCGGATGGCCTTCTTGACGCCGTCCCTCTTTAGCTCTCCAAAATCCGTTCTGGCTTATCAAGGCTTGACGCCGTCAGACTTAGGGGTGACGCCGTCCCTCTTTAAATTAAGCCGTGACGACCTTGATCACATTAAAGCGTGACGCCGTCAGAATTCCATGCAAATTTCTCTGGCTTATCATGAGTAATTTTCACATCCACCACTTTTGCCAAGCCATGACGCCGTCCAGAACAAATCATGACGCCGTCAAAGGTAAATTCCAGCACAATTTTGAGACTTTGTCGTTTTCTTCACTTTTATGCTCCAAAAACGTCCAAAATGCCTCCTTTTCCAGATTTCTCCTCAAAAGTACCTAAAATGACAAAAGGAACGATTTAGGGCAATATTTGATCAAATAAATACGATTTAGGGCTTAAATGACCCCTTAAAAGCGGTACACTTTTCGCTTCATCAAATACCCTTACACTTGAGATTTGCTTGTCCTCAAGCAAATGCGCTTTTATTCTAATCAAAATACAAGTTAGGGGTCATTTAATGCTAACATAAAAGTAATTACAACAAATAATCGTTCCACTTTAATCATAATAAGCACGGAGATTACAAACTAGCACCTCACAAGTAGTGTTTAGATACTCACATCTCTCAAGTGTCATCAAAATAAATCTCATAAATGAAAACGGATAATATCTCTCACTACCTGTCATAGCAAATAGATTACCATAGGCTTGGGAAAGGATCGAAAACCTCCTCCACTAGGCGTAAGCACCTAAGATAAACTATCAAAGAGGGCTTTTAAATGGGTTATAACGTTAGGTGTAGGGAAAAGGAAAACACGGTTTTGTTGGATAAGGGATATTTTACTGGTGGCGAGTTAAAGATCTTGATCAATTACATGTACTATACACTGTTGCTAAGCCAAGACTCGACTCAATCTTAAGCTAAAAACAAAATAACAAAAACATAAAATAAACATAAAATGAAACGGGATGGTAGTCCGTATGATTTTTCTACTTTTCTTTTTCTCATTTTTTTGTATTTTTCTTGATTTTTTTTTTTTTTTTTTTTTTTTTTTTTTTTTTTTTTTTTTTTTTTTTTTTGCATACACTTTTGCCCTACCATCCAAAATAATACATCATAGGGGTGTTGCATTCCCCTTACACTTGAACTTTTACATAACTTTACAAATTACTATTCTAATGACTCGAATTAAGATAATCAAAACACTTGGAGTACTTTTAAAATATTTAGCACATATGGGGGTAATAAATGATGTTTTTCCCCATTACTCCATTACACTAGTACTTTACCCATGAGTCCCAATCGTCCCAAAACAATATGTACAAGGATATGACTCGACTTAGCAACCATGTAATCAATTAGATAATTAACTTGGGTTTAAACAAATGTTGTAACAATAATGCACTAAAGATGAGTGCATACAAGGTAGGCTAAGGCGATTTGGGTGTACATTTAAGTGGGGTGTAACAAATTCTTTCTTTAAGTAAAATGCTTAAAGGTCGAAACGAAAAGATAGGCTCTGAGGGGTGTACTAGGGGTATCGTGTACTAAAAATGAGTACAACGCAAAGGGTGTGGGAGAATTACTTGACCAATGTAGCCAACGTAATTATAACAAAAACACAGGTGTAAAACAATGGGTTTATCCTAATGCCTCTTATCATGTAGTAAATCTAACTACACGAATGTAGTCTCACTTGTGGCCTCGGAATGGTCCTAACGCAAGTTCTAGAATCTAAGTGCTACCGGTACACACATCATAGCATAAATGCTTTTCCTACCAATTCTAGGGGCGAACCTCACATATTTGGGGGTGGAAAATTTTTTAGTGGTACGGTTTTGTGCTAGTCATATAACTCCTATCCGTGAGACGCTCATTAAGATCAAAGTTTCACTCCTAAATGTTGTAAAAAATTTTAAATTTGGCACTAAAATTGCCCTAACAGGTATTTCTCTCAGTTTTATTACACATCTATTATTAAACAAACAAAAATCAAGCGTAATAGCATTCTCTAATCGTACTTTTACCCCCCCTTACACTTAAGATGAACATTGTCCCCAATGTTCAAATAACAAGATGTAAAAGCATAAAGTAAAAGAATGAAATCAAATACTCCCCTGATTCGCTCGGTGGATAATGAAGTAACATGGTTAGATCTTCTTCCAAGGTAATGTTGAAGCTCCATGACTAATGCATCGCCAAAAGCTTGATTCCACATACATTTCCTTGTCCAAAATAACCTGTTAAACCTGAGAAAACAAACACGAAAACCTGCATAACATCGGCGGGATAAACTCTATATATAAGGATATAATGCTTGTGGAATGATTATTTTGCAGATTCCTGGAGATTATAAGTTAGAGATTTAATAAAAACTTTTTATGAAAACAAAACTTTCAAAAATTTTCAGAAAATTAAACCTGACGCCGTCAGAAATGATCTGACAGAATTCTCATGTTACGTTTCCGGAAAATTTTTGGAAAAACCTATACCTTACTTCCTGGAAATCCTGCAAAACATCATTATGACTCGATACAAGCATTTGACTCAAACAAATACTAATATGTATGTTCATTTATTATTATTACGATTCATGTTCATTTGTGTTCTAATAAACCGATTTAGATTTCCCTTACACTTAACTTTTGCAAAATACCTTTATATGTAGTTAAGACGAAGTTAAAAACAAGATAAAGCATTTTCACAAATTAGTTTTTAACATGAATCAATAATAATAAAACTTAAACACACATACGGAAACAAATAAAATCAATCAAACAAATAAATAAACACACAAAGCAAATAAAACTTGGGTTGCCTCCCAAGAAGCGCTTTTCTTTATTAACGAGTATTGTAGCTAGACTCAAAGTCACGTACATTACGTGACTTCTTCATCAAAAGTTATGTCTTCCTCATTGATCATTTCATTACCATTCTCTTGATAATGCTTGACTCGTTGTATATTCACAGTGAATTCTCTATCTTCGTCGTCAATCAACACAACGGCTCCGGTTTTAGAGGAGCTCCTTACGGTAAAAGGTCCATACCATATAGATTTAAGTTTTCCAGGAAATAGTCTTAAGCGAGAATTATATAATAAGACCTTGTCTCCTTCTGAAAACTCCTTTGGTCTCTTAATCCGTTGGTCATGCCATCTTTTTGCCCTTTCTTTGTATGTAATGGAAGATTCATAAGCCTCTAATCTCAATTCATCGAGCTCTTGGAGCTGTAAGAATCTATTTGTTCCCGCAACCGTATAGTCCAAATTACAAGCCTTAAGTGCCCAATACGCCTTGTGTTCCAGTTCTACTGGAAGGTGGCATGCCTTGCCATATACCATAGGGAACGGGGTTGTCCCGATTGGTGTCTTATAAGCGGTTCGAAATGCCCACAAAGCTTCATCGAGCTTAAAAGACCAATCTTTTCTGTTTTGATTGACCGTTTTCTCTAGTATTCTCTTTATGGCTCTATTAGTGTTTTCGACTTGACCATTGGTTTGAGGATGGTAAGCGGTGGAGAATCGGTGAGAGACTCCATATCTTTTCATAACTTTCTCCATTTGCGAATTGCAAAAATGGGTTCCCCTGTCGCTAATAAGAGCCTTCGGAATTCCGAACCTAGCGAACAATTTTTTTAAGAAATGAATGACTACCCTAGCGTCGTTTGTCCTAAGGGCTTGCGCTTCCACCCATTTTGAAACATAGTCAATTGCCACTAAGATGTATTCATTCCCTCCTGAAGATGGGAAGGGTCCCATGAAATCAATTCCCCAAACATCGAAAACCTCGCAAACTTGTATATAGTTCTGTGGGGCTTCATCCCTCCTAGAGATATTCCCAGCTCTTTGACATGCGTCACAAGTCTGTATCATTCCCTTCACATCACGAAATATTGTAGGCCAATAGAATCCTGCGTCGAAGACCTTTCGTGCAGTAGTGTTCATTCCGTGATGTCCTCCCGATGGACCTGCATGACACTCTTTCATAATTCTGACAGCCTCTTTTTCCGAAACACAACGCCTGATTACCTGATCCGGACATCTTCGGAATAAGAAGGGTTCATCCCAAAAGTAGTACTTTAATTGATTAAAGAACCTCTTTTTTTCATGCCTGCTCATATGCTCAGGAATGACTCTACTTGCCAGGTAGTTAGCATAATCCGCATACCAAGGTTCAGAATCATTTATTGACATGAGCTGCTCTTCAGGAAATGATTCCCGAATCTCACTCTTGTCAGATTCAGCGAAGCTGGGGAACTCAACATCGAACTCTTGCAATAGTAGGATCCAACGAAGTAACCGTGGTTTAGCATCCTGTTTAGCGAAAAGATATCGAATAGCTGAATGATCCGTAAAAACAACCGTTTTAGAAAGGACAAGATACTGGCGAAACTTATCAAAAGCAAATACCACGGCTAGTAATTCCTTTTCAGTGGTAGTGTAGTTCTCTTGAGCAGGATTCATGGTTTTGCTAGCGTAGTATATTGGCTGAAAGTGTTTGTTAAGCCTTTGGCCTAATACTGCTCCAACAGCATAATCACTAGCATCGCACATGATTTCAAAGGGTAACTCCCAGTTAGGGGTAACCATAATTGGAGCTTGGGTAAGTTCCTGCTTCAATCGATCAAATGCGTCCTTGCACTCTTGAGAGAAGTCGAACGGGGCATCCTTCATGAGCAACTGAGTCATTGGTTTAGCTACCTTTGAGAAATCTTTAATGAATCTCCTATAGAAGCCAGCATGACCCAAAAAGCTACGGATTGCCTTGACAGTTGTTGGATAGGGAAGTTTGGATATAGCTTCAATTTTTGCCCGGTCTACTTCAATTCCACTTCCTGAAATTTTGTGCCCTAGCACAATCCCTTCTTTTACCATAAAGTGGCACTTTTCCCAGTTTAGTACCAAGTTAGTCTCCTCACAACGTTTGAGCATTTTCTCAAGGTTAGCAAGACAGCGATCAAAAGAGTTTCCAAAGACCGAAAAATCATCCATGAAGACCTCCATGCTGTCCTCCATTAACTCATGGAAGATTGCTGTCATGCAGCGCTGGAAAGTGGCGGGGGCGTTACATAGTCCAAAGGGCATTCGCTTGTAGGCGAAGGTGCCATAAGGGCATGTAAACGTAGTCTTTTCTTGGTCCTCAGGAGCGATAGGGATTTGGAAATACCCTGAGAACCCATCTAGGAAGCAGTAGTACTCATGCCCCGCTAACCTTTCCAACATTTGGTCGATAAATGGGAGAGGGAAATGATCCTTTCGGGTTGCATCATTCAACTTCCTATAATCGATGCACACACGCCATCCAATTACTATACGTTGAGGCACTAACTCATCCTTATCGTTCTTAACCACCGTCATTCCTCCCTTTTTTGGTACAACCTGTACAGGACTTACCCATGGACTGTCTGAGATTGGGTAGATTAGTCCCGCATCTAGGAGCTTAACGACTTCCTTTTTTACGACTTCCTTTATGTTGGGGGTTTACTCGCCTTTGAGGTTGCACGGTGGGTTTATAATCCTCCTCCATGAGGATTTTATGCGTACAAAAGGTTGAGTCAATCCCCTTGATGTCGGCTACACTCCATGCTATAACTCCTTTATATTTTTTTTAAACTCCTAAGAGTTTATCTTTTTGTTCACTTTTCAAGGAAGAGCTTATGATTACCAGAAGTCGATCTTCCCCTTGGAGGAAAGCATATTCAAGGTTGGTTGGGAGTTCCTTGAGTTCTACCGCAGGTGGCTCGATGATGGAGGGTTTAAGTTTGTTCTCGGGTTTACGAAGCTCAAGCTGTTCGATTTCTTGTCTGGGATAAAAAGAGACTGCGTTTACATCCATAGTCTTTTCCTCCTCAAAGATGGGTAAGAAAGCTTCATCTCGCAACCAACCAGCTTCCATCTGTTCATCTATACAATTGTCAATCTCGTCGGATAGTTCATCAATTTCTTCGATGAAATACAGCTGATTATCTGTTTCGAGAGAAAGATTCATTGTGTCCTTGATGTCGAAGGTTAAGCTATCGGCCCCCACTCGTAAGGTTAGTTTGCCGTCATGAACATCAATAACAGCACGAGCAGTTGCAAGGAATGGCCTCCCTAGAATAATGGGCACTAAGTCATCTTCTTCCATCTCTAAGATGACGAAGTCAACTGAAAATTTGAACTTCCCTACCTTAACCAGCACATTCTCACATATTCCTAAGGGGTATTTGACTGATCTATCGGCTAGTTGGATGTTCATACGGGTTGGTTTCAACCCAGAATACCCTAATTTAAGGAACATGGAATGTGGCATAAGATTGATACTTGCTCCTAAGTCGGCTAAAGCATTCTTGACTGAAAGAGATCCTATTGAGCAGGGTAGGGTGAAACTACCTGGATCGTCCACCTTCTTTGGCAGCCCTCGTTGAGTCACCACAGAACATTCTTCTCCTAAGGTTACAAGACCCTCGAGCCCTTTTCTGTTGGTTAGCAACTTCTTGAAGTATGTACTATATTTGGGCATATGGTAGCATGCATCAAGAAGGGGTATGGTGACGACCGAATTTTTCAAATATGACAGGAATCTTTTATTATCATTTTCGACCTTTTGATTCTTGAGACGGGACGGGTATGGGACTTTAATGGGCTGTTTGGTTGGAGTAGGTTGAGAGGGAGTTACCGGAGAGGTTTGTTCGGAATTCTCATCGTTCACATTATCTTCCTCCTCATGAGGGGTGTTGGGTTCCATGATGTTAGATTGTTGAGCTGGGTAAGGTGGATCCTTAGTAGTTGTTCCAGCACGAGTGGTGATGGCGAGCAAGGGATCTCTTTGAGGTTCACCAAGGCCGTCGAGAGTGGCGTTGAGTTTAGCGAATATGGCCCTTATGTCATTTTGTTGGTTATTGATAAGGTTGTCGAGACCATTTAGTTGCAAATTCTTTTCAAGCGTGAAATGCCCAAGATCATCCTCAAAAGTGCTCCTAACCTTATAGTCAGGATATTCTCCTCCTCCCTCTTCTCTCACAAGATTTCCCCAAGGGGTGAAATCATTGTTTTGGTAGAAAGTTAAGAGCGAAGGATCATCGAAGATGTCGTGGCTTGACAAGCATGCTTGTTCGGTGGTGGTATCATCCCCGCATTCCTCCACTTCATGCGGGCCACCACATTAGTCACAGATCAAGTATGGGTTTGACAACCGTTTAGTTGGTTGTGACTTGTCTAAATAAGAGACTTGATCATTCATTCTACTCAACCGGCTAGCAAAAGGAGGCTCTTTCATGATCTTGGAAATGCTCATGATCGAATCGGGTTCATCCCAGGTATCGTCTTGATCATTTGCGTATTCCTCAATTCTATTCCATCCTTCATCAGCGCTTAGGTTGGCTATTTTTCCTTTTACCGAATTATTAATGCCAAATTGGTCGCTTTTAGGGACACTATCATAAAAGATTTGGACAAGAAGCCAGAGTTCAATGCCATGATGAGGGACTTGTCTAATCAGATCTTTGAACCTGATCCAGGATTCGTGAATGGGTTCAGCTGGTCCAATATGGAAGCGGAAGATTTCGTCTCTTAACGTTGAAGTTCTTCCTAATGGAAAGAATTTCTCATAGAATTTTGAGGCAAGCTGTTCCCATGTGAAAATAGATTCGGAGGGAAATTGGTTATACCAGTCTCCGGCTTTATCATGAAGGGTGAAGGGAAAGAATCGCAGCCGGGAGGTATCTCTAGTGGCTCCGTCCGTATGGAGGGTATCCACTATTTTCAGGAAGTCCTTGATGTGTTGGATTGGATCTTCAGTTTTCAATCCGTGAAACTTGCATACACTTTGGAGCAGCCAAATATCGGTTGCACGCAAGACCCCATCCGTGCGTTCATTTGGAAAAACGATAGCATTGGAAAAACCACGTGGGGTGGGAGAAGAGTAGTCCTTGAGGCATTTAGGAATTGGGTTTTCGGGAACCTCCATATCGTGATTGGGTTGAGGGCTAGGAGGTGTAGAGTGATGATTGGATTCTTCCTCGGAGAGGGCATCATCAAAGTTGATGGCAAAGCCAGATGGTTCAGGTGTTGCAAAGAGTCGCCTTAATCTTCGCATTTCCCTATCAGGTTCTGCGTAGGGTGAAATAAGGTCGCTTAGTGAACTACGACTCCTGGTGACTCTGAGATTGGAGAAATCTTCGTTTACCATGATGGCCAAGGAAGAATTGAGCAACGGACGGAGCGGAAAAAGATAGACTAAAGAAGACCTAGAAAAATAAAATAAAAATCTCACTAGAAAAGAATCTAGTGAGTAGACCTATAAAATAAAAAATTCAACCTAAACAATAACTATTCCCCGGCAACGGCGCCAAAAACTTGATGCGTGGTTTTGCAACCTTACAACAGGTTTTACCTCTCGAGGGATCTCAAGAGGCTTACAACCCCACCAGGCAGTGTACCTGACCGATGTAGTATAGTGTAGTGGTAAGTACGGGGGATTGATCGTTCTCCACAGGGAATAGTGTTCGTTAGGTATGAAAAACTACTCTAATAGGTCTAAGGGTGAGAGAAGATTCTTTTTATGTTTTTATAATTTTATGAAAGCAAGTAAAATCTCGGGTTTGAAAGAGTGGGCGGAATTAGTTGCTAGTCAACTAACCCAAGTTACTACAAATGCAAATAAAATAAAATAACAGAAAATGAAAAGGTGGTAAAACTTATGTGGAGAGAAATGTGTTTACTTAGATTTCCTTACTCCCTAACTATCTTTTACCGGTTGATTAGTGTGTATTAATTGCGTGGATGACGGGTGTATTCCTTAATACCAATCGTGGGGTGGCGTACGTACTTCCCCAACTCTACAAGCTCCTACTTCACTCCTATGTCGAGCCGGCTAGGAAGCTCCTAACATGGGATCACTAGAATTCGCTTGTGCATTAAATACAACCATAAAAACCTTTAGTACGCATTGGTTCATGTTTCTTAAGACGTTCAAGCAAGTTACCGAATAGGAAGTTAGCCAGTTTTCTTAAGCCTAACATAGATGAACAATCATCCAATACAACTAATAACACACCAATAACCAATAATCAATAGCTAGGTTTCATTAGATCTAAGCAAACACAAGATAAATCTAGCCTAGCATGTTAAACAAAAGACAAGAACAAGATAGAATCAAACAACACATAGACATATTGAATGATTAATTGATAACTTATCTTCAATGTAACATGGAAGATCTCAAGGCAAAAAGCCTTGAAAAAGAAGCTAAAATCGTCTTAGGGTTTTCTCCCAAAATTTCACACACTAAGCTCTCCCTAATGACAAAAAATTAGAAAACTATATATAGACTATATTACAAGTGGCATCTAAACATCTGCCTTTGATTAATTGGTGGTTGTCGCAAAACGAAAAGTTGTTTCAGTATGCAGGGAATCAGTGTGTATTAATTGGTCAGTATGCATTTGTTCGATGTTGGGTCAGTATGCAGGGAATCAGTGTGTATTAATTGGTGGTTGTCGCAAAACGAAAAGTTGTTTCCAAACATCTGCCTAACATCGAACAAATGGCATCTAAAAACACTTATGTTACAAGTGCAGCTAGACTATATTTGGTTGATCTTAAACAGAGAATTGAAACACTTCAAAGTATTGTGGCATCCAAAACAAACAGTCAACAGCTGGACTGGTTTTCAAGTTTTCAAACTGAACTAAAAAAGGTGTTTGAGAATGACATTAATCCACATATTGATGGAATCTATGCGGTTGCTCAAAATGTGGAACATAATCTTTTGAAAGAATCAGCAGAATTCGTTAAGGACCATAAATCCTTAGTGAAGGAAGCTAATGAATACTTGGAACATATAAAAGTTTTGGAAAAACAAAATGACTCTCTCTCCTTCGAAGCTCTATCAACTGATATTATGTCTATTATTTACCAAACATATTCTGTTGAGGATGATGAAAGACTTCGGGCTGAGACTTCTGAAATTGTTATAAAATATGAAAAGGCACTTGCCAAGATTGAAAAACAAAATGTCACATATTTTAAACAACTTGATCAGAAAAGGGAAGAATGCAAGTATGACAAATTGTCATATGAGCGTTCCTACCACAACATGCAAAAACAAATTGATCTTTTGAAATCTCAGCTTGAAAGTCAAAAAGGGCAGGGTGAGGGATCTACGGGTATAGCACCATCAACCCTCTTGCCTAATGAGAAACAAAAAGAGAAAGCAGTTGTCGAAACATCAAATGTAATAGTGCCTGGCCTTTATAGGATTAGTCCCACTACTGCGTCTGCCTCTACATCTAAAACATATAGGGCGATAGACAAAAGTAACAATGATAATCTAAACGAGTCTAGGAATGCTACAACATCATCTCAGGACAACAACATAAATTCTAATGAGTGTGCCTTACCTTCTACAGGATTAGAAAGCAACTCTAGGAGCAGAAGACAGTCTAGGAGCATTAACAAGAAAACTAGTGTCTCGCCTGTTTCTGAGAGTGCATGCAAGAAAGTAGAAGAACACCCTAGGAATTTAAAGCTTTCAAATAAGAAACATATATCATCTGGATGTAATGTTAAGACCAGTGTTTTGAATGCATGTAATGACTTTGTTTGTTTAATGCACAAGAAATCTTTGTCTGTAAATGCTTGTGATGATATTGTTTCTGATACTGCGAATGATATGCCTAAACAGAAAAAGGTTCCTTCAGTCACTAAGGCTAAGTCTAGATATATTCGAAGACTTATTGCTAAAGCTAGGAAATCCACTAGTAGCCTATTGCCTAAGGATCACCTTAAGTTTTGTGCATGGAAACCAACGGGTAGAATGTTCACACTTAAGAATGGCACATTAGAAATAGTTCCCAATGCAACAATGGAAACCATCTCTAAGTGTAATTCACCTGTTACATCTAACCCATTGGAACCAAATGTTAAACGGTTTCCATATACAAAATCATCTGTTCTTTGCAGGTCATTGAAATTTGTCTTTGGATCGTCGACTCGGGTTGCTCCAAACACATGACTGGGAATCTGAAGCTGCTGATCAACTTTGTATGGCAGTTCATGGGGACTGTACGGTTTGGGAATGATCATGTTGCAGCTATTCTGGGTTATGGAGATCTTCGGTTTGGAAATTACTTGATCACTCGGATTTACTATGTCGAAGGGTTGGGACACAATTTGTTCTCATTCGGGTAGTTTTGTGATGCAGATTTAGAGGTTGCTTTTAGGAGAAACACTTGCTTTGTTAGGAATTTGGTTGGAAATGATCTCTTAATTGGGAATCGTGGCACCAATCTCTATGCAATTGACATAAACCAAATGGTCTCTTCATCACCAATTTGTCTCATGACCAGGGCAGGTGAAACAAAATCCTGGTTGTGGCATAAACGTTTGTCCCATCTTAACTTTGACACCATCAACAAGCTTGCCAAAGACAACATCGTCAACGGTCTCCCAAAGTTTAAATACACCAAAGAACACATATGTCCATCCTGTGAGCAAGGAAAGTGCAAAAGAGCAACATACAAACCTAAACCCGTACCTAGTTCGGTTGATAGGTTACATTTGTTGCATATGGACTTATGTGGCCCAATGAGAGTTCAAAGCATAAATGGGAAGAAGTATATTCTTTTAATTGTTGATGACTATTCAAGATATACTTGGGTAAAGTTTTTGAGGTCAAAAGACGAAACATCAGGCATCATCATCACCTTTCTGAAGCGTATTCAAGTTCTACATCAAGCTCCAGTTAGGATTGTAAGAACGGACAATGGCACGGAATTTGTAAATCAGGAGTTAAGATCATTTTTTGAAGAAACTGGTATTACACACCAGACATCAGCTGTTAGAACTCCACAGCAGAATGGGGTAGTTGAAAAAAGAAATCGAACTCCTGTGGAAGCTGCTCACACAATGCTGATTTATTCCAGTGCACCGTTATTTTTATGGGCTGATGCTGTTGCCACTGCCTGTTTCAGTCAGAACCGATCCCTAGTTCATCCAAGATTCAATAAAACCCCATATGAACTTGCCAACAACAGAAAACCGGATATTTCTTATCTTCATGTATTTGGCGCTTTGTGCTATCCAACGAATGACAGGGAAGATCTGGGGAAGTTGAAAGCTAAGGGCGATATTGGAATCTTCATTGGTTATTCTGAAAACTCGAGGGCATTCAGGGTGTATAACAGGAGAACGAAAAAGATCATGGAGACGATAAATGTGAAGTTTGATGAAATTTCACAAATGGCTTCTGAGAGACTCGCTCTAGAACCCGCGCTTAACCCGATGACTTCCGAACATATCAGTTCGGGACTCGCACCTCAAGGAGCTCAATCAATTCATAACGAACAACCCACAAATCAGGAACTGGATAATTTCTTCGAGTTTATGTATGATGAATACTATGGTGGCACTTCGACAAATGCATCTAACCAACGTTCCGCTGCACCCACTAAAAATCAACAACCACCACCACCACCACCAAATCCAGATGCATCCACAACATTCGAAGCTGGCGCACCAACTCCCTCCACATCATCAAAATCTACTCCACTAACTCCAGTAATTGAAATTGTTCTACCAAGAATTGATGAGCAAGACTAAAATAATGCGGTGTTAGACGAAGAACCATTCGAAAACCCGTTTGGAACGGAATCTGCTGAATCTTCTTCAAAATTACATGAACCGTCTAACACGCATTCGTTCAGTCCAAGGTACCATTCTACGTTACAGTGGAAAAAAGACCATCCAATAGAATAGGTTATTGGTGAACCCTCAAGACCAATTCAGACGAGAAAACAACTAAACACCGATTGCGACATGTGCATCTATGTCTGCTCAGTCAGTCTCATAGAACCTAAGAACATTCGGGAAGCAATGGCAGATAATGCCTGGATTGAAGCGATGCAGGAAGAACTTCTTCAATATCAGTTACATGACACCTGGGATTTAGTCCCAAGACCAATTAACAAACTCGTCATTGATCTTAAGTGGTTATGGAAAAACAAAAAGGATGAAGAAATGACTATAATTCGCAACAAAGCTCGTCTGGTGGCAAAGGGATACAGAAAGGAAGAGGGGATAGATTTTGAAGAGTCATTCGTACCAGTAGCAAGGCTTGAGGCAGTCAGGATTTTCTTAGCTTATGCAGCTCACAAGAACATCACAGTTTACCAGATGGACATCAAGACCGCTTTCTTGAATGGAACTCTGAAAGAAGAAGTGTACGTGAGTCAGCCAGACGGTTTCGTCGACAAAGATCATCCAGACTATGTCTACAAGTTGAATAAAGCTATTTATGGTTTGAAACAAGCCCCAAGGGCGTGGTATGACGAGTTATCATCTTTCTTGTTGTCAAATAATTTCACCAAATGAACAATTGATCCGACCTTGTTTACAAGAAAATACAAAAATGATATTTTGATTGTTCAGATTTACGTGGACGACATAATATTTGGGTCCACTAATCCGCAACATTCAAAACATTTTGAAAATCTCATGAAAAGCAAATTCGAAATGTCCATGATGGGAGAATTAAAATTCTTTTTAGGCTTACAAATTCATCAATCCCCACGTGGTATTTTTCTTAATCAGGCTAAATATACAATTGAGATTTTGAAAAAACATGGAATGAACAATTGTGACTCTGTTGGTACTCCAATGGTCACTTCACCAAAAATAGACGCTGATTTATATGGGAAACCCATGGATCCGAAGAAATATCGGAGCATGATTGGTTCTCTCATGTACTTAACTGCTAGTCGACCCGATATACATTTTGCTGTGTGTTTATTAGCACGGTTTCAGGCAAGGCCTACCGAACTTCACCTCCAAGAGGTTAAACGGATCTTTCGACACCTTCGAAGAACCATTAACATGGGTCTTTGGTATCTGAAGGATTCGGAGTTTACACTAATAGCATTTTCAGATGCAGACCATGCCGGTTGCCAAGTTACAGCAAATAGTACATTAGGCGGAGCGCAATTACTGGGAGAAAAGCTAGTAGGCTGGTCCTCAAGGAAACAAGACTGTACTGCTTTATCAACAGCAAAAGCCGAGTATGTGTCTCTATCTGCGTATTGTGCCCAAGTTCTATGGATGAGGACACAGCTCACAGATTATGGTTTCTCTTTCGACAGCATACCTTTGTATTGCGACTCGAAAAGTGCCATAGCCATCTTGTGCAATCCAGTGCAACACTCGAAGACCAAGCATATTAGAGTCCGCTACCACTTCATTAAGGAACACGTTGAAGAGGGTACAGTTGAATTGTTTTTCGTGAAGACTGAATATCAACTCGCCGATCTATTTACTAAAGCCCTCCCAAAAGAGCGGTTTGAAAACTTAGTTCGTCGAATTGGAATGCGAAGCCTAACTCCCGAAGAATTAGAAAGTCTTCTCGAATCTTTGCGAATTATCTTATGAAGCTTCGCATGTAAATATTTTTCAAAAAAAACAAAATATAAAAATTGAAAATTTCAAAAAGACATAAAAAATATAAAACATAAAAACCAAAAATATTCTTCTCACGACATGCCTCTCGTATAATCAATATTCTGTACGTATCTAGAAATGTCATTCAACAATGATACGGGCATGTACAGATGCTTGAGCGGGAGTTCATTTAAAATTTTTCCAAAACATGTCGTTTCTCAAAATTTCTTCATAAAGGCTTTCGTATATTTCAGTACGAAACCCGTTCTTAAACGTGAAATCTTTTATTGTAGCACGGGTATGCCAACTCAAAAAAATATTTCAAACAAATGCTACGTTGAAGACTTCTGATTATTTCCGATCAGGACTCGCAATGTTAATGGCAAAAAGCAAAAAACGTGAGCACTTAATCAAAATTGTTTCAAAAAGATTTTTCAAAGTCTTTCTATAAATTTTGTGCTCACAATAACTCCCTCTAAGACCCTTAAATGCTTTTAAACTCAACTGTTTAAGTATATGCTCTGTTTAAGGGGGAGTTCAAAAAGAAAATGTTCCGATTTCATGCTAAAATCAGTCCGTCTCTCCAAAACGTTTCATTTTAATCAACTGTTTTCAAAAATATCACTTCATGCTATTTTTGAGGGGGAGATTAAGTGGCAATTTGGTATAAGGGGGAGAGGACGTGATTAAAATATGATCAAAAAGTTGTTTTTGTGGTTTGAATCTCAAACGAGCTCCTCAAAAAGACTCAGAACAACCCTCGAATTGACGAAACTAAATTTCCGTTATCGAAAAGACTTGTCTGGGATGGGTAATAATTTCAAGCTGGTTTACCAGTGATGTAAGCGTGTCTCACAAAGGACTTGTCTGAGTAGAATGTACCAGTTCGAGAGATGATCTTTGAATATGACCGGGACGGGTAATAATTTCAAGCTAGTCCAACTAGTGATGTAAGCGTGTCTCGCGAAGGTCATGTTCATTGAAAATCGATCATTTAAAAATGTGCGAACTCTACCCAACATGTGCAATTTATTTCAAAAATACATGAGCACATGTGAAGGGGGAGTGTTTCAAAAATGCAAAACTCTCAATGTGTTAACAAAATGTGTTTTCTCATAAACACGTTGAGAGATTTTCACAAGGTTTTATGGCATGTGATCAATAATCTAGGATAATCATGGAGTAATAAGGTGATTATGGTTAGGATATGTCCAATGATCTGCCAGAGCCGGAGGGATCTACCCAAGGACAATTCCAATAGATTAGAATTAGAATTCCTTAGGTAAGATTGGAAAAAGGAGTAAATGAGAAAGGAGAAAGAAGGGGTTGAAGAATTAAGAAGAAAAGTTTAATGAAAGGGTGAAAAGAAATAGCCCTCCATGAAAACTTATGACAGAAACCGGGTCAATACATCTGCTATTGGTACTCACTAAGGTGATACTGATATTGAAGACAAGACGTCATGGACCCAGTGACGCGTTGCACAAACCCCACCTTGCCACTCAGATATCTCTTAAAAGATATTTGTTTCATTTCTCACGGAGAACACAGCATAATCTATCGACCTCTCACTCCGAGATGTGTTGATATTGAAAAGGTGACACTCTACTCCATGCCTCCGACGACTAAAATTAAAACGCACATTATCGAGTCTAGAGACATGAGATTCATCAAAGATCTCTTAGG
Organism: Artemisia tridentata subsp. tridentata; assembly: GCA_021014915.2. Classification (NCBI taxonomy): domain Eukaryota; kingdom Viridiplantae; phylum Streptophyta; class Magnoliopsida; order Asterales; family Asteraceae; genus Artemisia; species Artemisia tridentata. The sequence goes on along the minus strand of CP139506.1, from coordinate 246,856,721 downwards.
AACACTTCCTATGCAATACACTTATGTTCACCAAAAAGGATACAAGTTGTATGAGTCTTAATGAGATCTTCAGATCTTGCCTTATGTCATGATGGTTAAATGCTTCAAACGGTCTACAGTCTTGAAGTGATACTTCGGTATACTTCAGAGGCTCTCATCGGCCTTGGCAAAGATTAGAGAAAGTTCTCACACTATGCTGATAACGATCTCAAAATCTGAACCTATAAGCGCTGGACGATTTATTGCTAACTGTCGTATGCAGGTACCGACGAAAGTCCAGTTATCATTATCATCTACAACGACGACGCGTCTGGACAGAAGAAGTAGATCAAGGCAAGAACGACCAAAAGACGATTATTTGAAGATCACATAGCATGAAGGAACAAGAACAAAGACTACTATGCAACGACACACAAAGGCACAAGACAATGAAGACGAAAGACCAACTCACTCCGAGCATCATTTGAATGACCATCCCTTAGGGGGAGATTGTTAGGATTTATAAAAAGTGATGGTCATCGTCATTATTATTTTTGTTTTAAATGTGTCGTTGAATAAGTTAGTTTATTTAATGGGCTTGGACTTAAGGTTGTTAGTAAAATGTTGATCCATGTATAAGCCCACCCAAGTCCAAGCCCATCCAACTTAAACAAATATAAACCCACCTTATCCTCATTTGGATGGTGGGTGTTAACTGTGTGTAAGTGTGTGTGACTGAAACACAGCCATAAGAAGATAGCAAAGGTGGGAGTGTGTGAGCTTAATGTTTGTTGTTTGTTTCCTTTTTCTTGAAGCTAATAAACATCAAGTTAATGTATATGATCCACACTCTTCTCATCTTGTTCTTGTGTTGAGTACCATTCGATTTGTAATATAGTTTGTGTGATTAAGTGGTGATCATTGATTATAACAGTCATTTATGGGATAATACTTAGAATAGGTTGAAACCTTCTTTCTTGGCTTCGATTTCAGGAGTGCCTGAAACTAGTACGCATCATTTTCTATGGTTAATATCGATACTCACTTGTGACTGCTCTTAGGGAAAGGGTAAAGGAGATGGTGCTAGGGTTGACTATGCTCTAATCTTAAAACACTTATCAGATCGAATGGTGAGGGTAAAAAGGTTGGCGTGGGTTTGTGGTGTTGAAGACAAAGGGGAAAAGAGAGAAAAGCAGATAAAGTATTTAGGGATAAGTGTGTGGCATTTTTATTTTAGTTGTTGGGTCAAAGGTTTTATTTAAGTGTAGGTTTGATTTTAATTAAGGAGTGAGTAATATTATACTATGTCTTGCTGTACTGAGTTAACTTGCGTCCTATCCGGAACCGTTAAAATTACGGGACAATAGGTTTCTAGTGACGTTTATGTAATACTTGAATGTATTTTGAGTTTTATGATTTCTCAATAATTTTCTGAGTTTTATATTTATTGTTGTTTAGATAATGGTACGCGTGTGGTATCTTTCTGAGTATAACTGGGATAACCTCCCATTTTTACTATAATCCAGTGGGTAAAATGGGAGATGTGATAATTTCATGGTTCTGGGTGAGATTCCCGGGTGACAAAATGTGCAGGTCTGTTTTTCCGTGTTAATCATATAATGTATAATATGGTGATTCAGTCAAAATAATGGGACTATCATGAATTAAATATTAGGGGAAATTTACCATTTGTCACAATGTAACACCCCTAAAATTTGGTTCAACGGAAGACAAAACAAGTTTTTGGGGTGCTACGAAATTGGTACACAAAACAAGCATAGAAATCAGGATAACATTATCCGTTTACATAAAACATTTCAAAATCCGTATCTCAAGTCTACATTTAATCAAAAGTAATGAAAGTAAGGCCCAAAAGAAAATACAAAAGGTAGGTCCCCAAAAAAGCATTATCAGAGTTTAGGTTGATCCTTATCCATGCCATACGCCAAGCCTCCAACAGTAAACATCCAAATAAATATCATCAATTACCTGAGAAAATATGCTAAAAAGGGTCAGCTAACGCTGGTGAGTTCATAAGTTTAAGCAATAAATAACGGCGGACCAAGATAAGAATTTGCTACACTGGACTAAGATAGATATAAATCACAAGTCCACATATACCAACAATCACAACCAATCCAGTATCAATATGATAGGTCACAGTAGCCCTCTTTCATATTGAAAAACACAGTAGGGCCCTAGGTATATCAGTCCTTAGCCAGGCACCATGTTATAGCAAAACATAACTAGATTATTTGCTACCCTGATCTAAGACCAACATGTCACGTATCTAACCTTAGCCAGTCAACAAGTTATAGCAAAACAAAAGTAGCAGTAGGTCCGATAAAACAGTTTTGCATGTTTTCTCCCCCAAGTTAAATAAACATTTATAAGAGTAAAAGTGGGGCTATGAAACTCACCTCAAGCAAGCAAAGCACAAACAAGATCTACAGAAGTAAAGTACTCAGCGGCTCTCAAGTATCGGCACTCACGGACTCGGCACAACCTAATAATGTAAACTCGCCTTAACAAAATCTCCAAATGTAAAAGTTTCCAAAAGCTAACTATCCCAAGTAGATTCCTTTTAACTTCCAAAATCTCTTTCTTATATTAGTTACTAGCGTTTGGTATCGACGGGTGTGTAGTGGTGACGAAACATGACTCAAGTGTACTCACGCCACATAATGACTAAAATCGAAACGACTCACAAAACAAGGATGTATGACTAAGTTTTGATTTGATAATTTATGCGGACGAATTGTCGGGTTCTTATCGGGTTCGTCAACTTGATAAGTCTCGCAATTCCTTCGTTTAATTTATCAATCCAAGACTCAATAATCATACTTGATAAGTCATAAGGATGAATTGCTCGTTAATAAATCTCTTTCGACATGCTTATTGGGCTCTTATTGTACTCGTCAGCCCAATAAGTCCGATAACCATGTGGGTCGGGTTTATTAACGTCAACTGATCCGAGACTCGACACTAAATCCACAAAACATAAATATTTCCATAAATAGCATTTCTTGATTTGCGTGCCCTCAAAATAATAAATAACTCGCACTTATTACTTTTTATTTGTCAAAATATTAAATAACGTATTACGCGTCATTTAACTTTTTCTTTTTAACCTTTAAAATATTAAGTAACCGTGTACTCGTTATTTAATATTTTAAGTTATCATTTAATGATGTCATTTAAGCTTTTACGAGTTATCTCATTTTTCGAGTCACTTTTCGAGTTTATAACATACTCGGGTCAAAAGTCAATCCTCAATAGTCCAATATCAATAATAAAGTTCTAGTATCTCTTTTGGCTTGTCGAGGCCACAACGAGACTAATAAGTCTCGGCGACTCTCGACTTGGCTCAAATCAACATGGTTCAATATATATATATAAGTATAACAATAATGCCGCAATATCAATCAACCAGCAACAATTTTTAACAGCCAAATAAACCTACGGCACGTTATCTACCAACTCCTCCCGTAATTCAACACAACAATAACCAGAATCAATGTTTCTAGGCCGAGACCCTATTGGTCTTGGCTCCAACTCTCGGCACCAAATAAACCAATTCGACCCTAAGGTCCTCTCAACCTCAGTTCTCAACAGCCTCAAAATGACCAATATGTAACAACATAAGCCAAACGAGTAACCAAATCCAAATTTCAACAAATATTTTGGTGCATCCTAAATTAAATTGACGACACAACTCAACCTCAAATATAATTCCATAGAACTCAACTCAACCTCAACCTCAAATATATAACTCGGTGCAAATCCGAGGGTTTTGCCGAACCCTAATCCGAAAATAAACAACCACAGTACAACAATAAACTTGACACACAAGACCACAAGACTCGACTCGACCTCACAATGGACCTCGGCCTTACAACAGTCGATTCAAACACAACAAGGAAGTGATACCAAACGTTTATTAATCATTTTTAGTTATTAAAAACTAGAAACCCATTTGTTTTTATCACTCATCGAACCAAAAAAATGTAAAAATAACTCGACATACTCGAGTTGTTGCACACCGAGTCACAACCACGGGTGACTCGGTGTTACCCTGTTAGACTCGCTTTTTTATAAAGATGTCGTCACTCACGTGAATTGGACTAGGTTTGTATTAAGTAGCTCACGCACGGACTACTTATGTTTAATTGGCAAACTAGTGATGTAAAAGGGCCTATAAGTACCTACATGACTCTCCATGTTGGTGTGTGGGAATATTGTGTACCATTCATTTGTTACTTTTAATAAAGATAACATTTGACCAGGTTCTCCACCCTCTCTCTAAACTCTCTCTCTAAAATGAAGATCTTCTTCATTTTCAGCTAACCAAGGCTACATGAACCACGAAATACATGAATCTTGGTCTATTACATACCCACCTTTAATACTCTCGGATGTGAACGGATCTTGGTCGAAAAAATATAGGGTGGCACGTGGTGATGGTGGGGGAAGGTTTTACAGCGCGTGTGGTGGTGGATGAGGTTAAGGAGTTTAAGAGATGAGGTTTGGTGGTGGTGGCGAGAGAAAGGGAGTTGGCTGTCGGCTGCTTAGGTGTGGAATGAAGGGGATAACCCTAAATGGGTTATAATATGTGTATATATAACTAAAGGACTAAGAATGAATACATAATGTCTCTTAGGGACTGAATTTGTAACTTGGGCGCGGGTTGGGAAGTGGCATTTGGCCAAACTTTCTATGACACGAATCCGGGATAGATTTAAGTACCGAGACAACTTCCCGAGTAATTTTAATGTGTTCCACTGATTTTAGAATAGTTTTTTCATTGAAAACGACTATAAATACGTCTATATTCATTTAGCGCGTCCAATAATCAATATTTCTCGTTTTTATTAGGTCTAATTGTGCCGACTCACGGAGTGCCTCACTGGGTACACAAGGAAATACTCATCACATTATGAAAGTCCACGATATATAAACCAAAAATCGGGATAAAATATCCAACACATCCCAAAAATGGGATAAAATATTCATTTTAAAACGTAATGCGGTAATTTGAAAAGGCTCCCGAAATTTACCAGTTGTCACACTTTATCTTCAAACTGTGAATAACTTCTTGAAGGTGACTCTTGAACGTATTCTAACGTTTAGGGACTTGTATTCACTTAGATTGTTTTTCTTTTAAATTTATAATAAGGGACTTTGGGCTCTGTATTGGTCCAACATGTACCCATATTGTGGATCGGATAACGGCATCAAACTTGGCTAGTAGTAGAGAACATGGTGAAGATTTCACCATTTAAGAATCTCAGCCCATGTGTTTTTTGCTACAATGCACTTCATTAGGAGGTGGTCATCCGTTTTCTATGACGCTTAGTTGGTTAACCCTAAAAACTTAAGAGCGTACACAACTTTTACGGAGCAATCCATGCATTTTCTTTGCATCCGTGGAACGTGTGTATAAGAAATTTCTTCTCAATTCTTTAAGTTAGTGTATATCTTTTAGTGGAGTTTTGAGGACGAAAAATATGTGCATAGATACCCATGGTTATCAAGCAAAAATATGTTGGGTGTTAGGGGATGGTCGAGCTTTTTTTGTTTTTTTGTTTTTTCGTTCTTTCATTTTTTGTTTTTGTTTTGTTTTGTGTTTTGTGTTTTTTTTTTTTCGTTCTTTTCTTTTTTTTTTTTTTTTTTTTTTTTTTTTTCCTTCAAAATATTGGTGATATATGTTACAACTTATAACACGTGATAGGCTAATTAGGTTATGATTAGGTGATTAAGATTTTGCTAGTTTGTATATCGAAACTCCGGTATTTGTCTATTGTAACACAATAATTATTCATTGATAGACTTATAGACAAAATGTTTAAAGTACATTTAACTACTCACATGCATTTTCAAATAATAAAGTACTAATTAACATTTTGAACAATAAAATTTGCCTCTTAACACCTAAGATTTATTAGGCCTGAATATTCATATCTAAGAGAATTTTCTTTCTACAAGAAAAAACAAAAGCAAGTATCTTTCAATGTACTAATTAATTATCAATGCTTGTCTCACATGATGGTCCACTGTGTGTATCTAATAGAGAGGCGAGTATTTGTTGGTTTGGGTTAATAACTCTCGTTGTCCTTTTTTTCCTCCCCCACTGCACCCCACTCTCTTCTCACCCCTTTATTTATCATCTCTATCTCCTTCTTTCTCACAAAATTTCATTTTCATTTTTCATCCACTCTATTATGTTTTCCACCGATTTCTTGGTTTTAAACTAGTCGCAAAGCGAATATAGAAGCTATTTCTTTTGAGGGGAATGTTGTTTGGCTCGAGGTCACTAGAAATATTGATCTCTTTTTCTATACTTATGCGTGTAGGTAAAAATATAAATATATCTGGTGATCTCGGACCAGGCTTCATTCCCCCCAATTGGTGCTTCGATATTTTTCGCATATCAACAATCTTTCTTCAATAAAGATCCTATATCTGAGGTGTGTTAGCCTTTATTTTTTATGCATAACGCTTGTTTTAGTATTTTTAATTTTTGTTGTGAGTTTTAGCTTTAAGTTAGGTTAGGTTATGACAGATAAAAGACATGATTGGTGTGATGATGGCAAATATTGACCTACTTTTTATTCTGCAAATACCCAGAAAACACTATAAAGGTTATTAAATCATTAGATCTGAAAACAAAAGTACTTAATTTATTTGCACAGTTTGGGTTTGTGGGTTTTTGTTGGATTTAACTTCTAGATTCTGATCTACTTTTGAAAGTGATGATGCACATGCTTGACTTTAGCATTCAAACCCTATCATCATTACCTTATTATTGGTATGATCATGATGATCTGAATATTCCAACTTTTTAGTAAATCTAGGGTTTTCATATTTGGAACTTGATCTTTTTTTCTTTTCTTTTTTTTGGTTTTTTTTTTTTTCTTCTAACTGGAATTCAGATTTAGATTTCATAATTTAACTCTTGAGATTTAACTTGTGAAAATGAGTGCATAATGGGATATGGTCATTTTAGTTGTTTATGTTTTGATTTTTAATTCATTGTTTTCTTTCTTGTAAACTTAATCATTGTTACACCACATGCGCCCTCCTCAGCCCCCACCCTGACATATAAATGTTTGGACCCCAATCTTGAAATTACTTAGATAGGGTCTCCTCATTAGTCACAAGTTAGAAATCTGCTTAAACAAGTTCTTGCTTAACTTGTTATTACTGTAAGGTCCTCACTGGTCACAAGCTAGAAATAGGAACAGGTTTTTGCTTAAGTTATTACCAGTCGAACCACTTGATCGACACAAGCTTTTATTTAAAGTGTTGAACTGTGTATTACTATAAGTTTTGAGTATTTGTTTTAAAGCAATATGCGATTTATGAGTTTTGATATGGCTAATGAGCAGTTTGTTTTTCAAGGTGTTCAAAATTGCTTATATATACTCCATCCTATCATTTGTGAGTATATCAGATGTTCCGAATACAATGTTTGATATTGTTGTATATTTCAGAAAGCGATACCGGTTACTGGGCAACCAGAAACACCCCCTAAAATTCTTTGAAACATACTAATTAAGTTGCTTTAATTAGTTACTATTAATGTTTTTATTCGGTGAATCAATGTGAGTTAGTCAAGATTGTGCATGTGTAAATGGGATTTAACCACAAAACTATGATACTTTTGGTGATGCATAGCTAGTTAGTAGCCATGTTCTCGAAAAAAGACTAAAAAGGAGTTGTCATTTACTAGACTAGTAGCCCTACTGAATAGATATGAAAATGATGCAAACTCTTTTTTTTTTTTCTTAAAAATTTTAAACCCATTATTATGAACCCTAGAATTTGGCATCAATCACATTGTATAGTAGTCCTTTGATTGATTTGATTGGGGCGGTGAATCTAGCTAACATGCAGCTTGGTTTTGTCCTCATTTAACTCTATTCATCAACAGTTTCTCGATTAACTGTTCTTGATTCCTGATCAAGGTGTTTGCTTTTTAGTTTCATGTTATAGATAATCAGACCAACTCACAAACAAGATGTAAACTACAAGCAATATGATGAAATAGGATTACCTTGGGTTATAAGTTACATCAACTGTAGCTATATCGTGTTAACATATATACACATAAAACACTAGCGAGGCAATTTTATTAGTTTGAGTCGGCTGGATACTTCTAAAGTATTCTCTGTTTTCTCAATGAGAAAAAGGATAGAAAGTGAGATTTTAAATTCGCAACAATCTCAAATTCGTTGGAATAAAACTCTTCTCATTAAGGTAAACATCCACACTTGCCGTTTAAATATGGACTGTTTAGCAACTCGTTTTAACCTTGATAAACGAGGTATCGATTTGGACTCAACTCGTTGCCCTGTGTGTAATGAAGATGTGGAAACGAACCAACACCTTTTTGTGGAATGCACGGTTGCAACTACCCTTTGGAAGATGGTTTCGAAATGATGGGGTTTGATGATTACCCTAAGAGTTTGCTTGATATAATTTTATGGGGAGAGACGGCTGCTCTTAACGTACAACCAGACCAATGTTTGTTACGACGTGGTTGCTCAAACCACAACTTGGGTCATATGGCGTTTTAGAAATCGAATTTTTTTTGACATACAACCCCGGAAGAATGATAAATTAGTATCCAATAATGCTTGATGAAGAAGTTAAAGTACTTTCACATTCTTGGATTACTAATAGAATTAATTAGTGAACCAAAACCGGTTTGAATAGAATGGATATGTGATCCTAGAATGGCTTGTATGGATTCATTGTAACTAAATTATTGTAATTCTTTATCTTGCATCTTGCTAGGTAGTTTTTAAAAAAAATATCATACTTTCAAAAGAAATTAGTTTCATGCCAGCTTTTGGGATTTCTCGGAATATTTTTGCGTATATAAGTAGTGGGGTAATGTTGCATCAGAACCCTCAATATGATATTGTAAACTTTACAGTATTGATTGATACACCATATATGTGTAAGCGTATATATTTTTATTTAAAGGATTGTTGATTTTAAAAACAAGTGAAAGAGAGCTGTCAAGGTCAGGCTCCATCTGTGAGTCAGTTCTACAGGAGCTTGTAATGTCAATGTGTCATGAATTCTTGAAAGTAGCTGTGATACTGTCATCATTTTTATATCATTCAGTAGTACTATATATCATTAAATTTTATTTACAAGAAAATGTAAAAAGTTTTATAAGTGGTGTTAGCTAGCTTTTAGAATGCATTGACTCTCTTGTTCAGAGTGTAGTCAACATCTGGCATCTAAGAGCTATGGATTTCGTTTTATAACCTGACTAGTCTTCTTTAATTGATTGAACAATCATGTTTCTATTTTTCCTAGTACCTTTTTATATTATCATCCTTTATTATTAACGTTTAAGAAATCTTATATATGTGCTCTCAAACTGTTTCAAACGAGGAATTAAGTTATCGCACTTTGCGACAGTGTCAATTTAAGTCTGATGTTTGTTCTAAATTATCTTCGGCTAGCTGCTATAGAATAATCACCGTATATATAAGTGCATGACATCCTATATTTCCAGCCTTCTAAATGTATGCAACATGGTGACAAATATATACAGGTGCATGATATCATGTATTCCCTTACAGGTGTATTCCCTTAACAATAATTGTTGTAGAATCCGAACTTGCAGTTGATATCTTCCCCTTCTTAAAGATTTCTAATCGTCAACAGTTGGTCTTGTTTCTGAATCAGTTTCTGCTTCAGTGTGGGTGTCACAACCATTCCTTCACAGTCCTTTAAGTTTAATTAGATTATAAAAAATAAAATAAATAAATAAATAAGCCACATAAGTGTTTTTAACCATGTTATACAAAAAATAAATAATGTGATTATTGTGTTTGTAAATTTTAGATAATTAGAAAATAATGTTTTCAAAAAGTGATTATTGTAGTTTTGTAGAATCATAATCTGTTTTCCAACACCCTCAATATCAATTGCACAACATACAGGTCATACCTTAAGTTCCAGGCACCCGGCTTTATATAAGTAATTAAGCACCCGGTTAGGAGCAACTGAGCAAGGGTCTTAAGTTCCAAGCATGAATAAAACAATAAAAACAAAGTTTAAATGGAGCAATTAAGGTGTACCTTATTAGCTATTTCAGGTTCTTGTGTAGGGCCAATTCAAAGCACAATAGTCTCTGACTACGATTTGAAAGTAAATTAGACTAAGTAAAAAGAAGACTCTCTGATAATAGAATCAGAGAACACATCAAGAAGACTCGTTGATATTGAAATCAGCAAGCACCTTTAGCAGAGCTCAAATCATAGACATCGTCAATTTTACTTGAAGACATAATCACTAGCTGATGCGGGTCAGCCAGTATATAGAAGGAACTCTAGCTGAAGTATAAAGGTTCATCAGGGTCGGCAATACCCTGATGAACCTCCCAGCTCTCTCACTTACCAACAGAGCATAGCTGATGTGTCGTTTATAGTCTTTTTATTTTACCAAATTTTAAATTTATATTTTGCATAATTAACCTATAGACTAACACTAATAGACAGTGTACCCGATCAGATGCAGCTAGTTGATGGTAAGTATGAGTCGTTCGCAGGAATATGTGACTTTTATGCTAACCTAGTGAATTTCTACAACTTTTAAGGGGAGTTTGTATTTTGATTAATTAAACTACTTAAACAAGAAAATAAATAAATTAAACTATTAAACTACGTATTATGCTAAGGTTGTGATCCATAATGAGAAGGAAGTCCTAGCCATGGTACTTCTACTAAGTTACTAGTTATTCGTTTATTAGTGCAATGATTTAATGTAAAGTATTGGTGACATCATAAATGCGTAGACAACGCTTTTCTATCTAAGTTAACTAGGCCAGATTTCTAGGTTACCTAGTTCTATGCATGCAACCAATATCCCTGAAGCAATTTATTGGTCTAATCAGTTAAAAACATGCAATAAGTGGTGTCAACTAATCTATGCGTTTTACCTGCAGTAACCCATTGGTCCTGATGAAACCTACTCTTCTCACGCGGTCATTTTATTGAAGAGCACTATACTAACATAAGTATTTTCGCATTATCTGTCTAACCTCGGGTTCCTACTCCTCGAGTCCTAAGGAATGGAACATACAATCTGTACTTTTACCCCATCTCATATATACCGACCATAGTGACACGGACCACCTACATAGCTAAAAAGCTACACTATGATGATCTAGACAATAAACATCAAATGCTAAACAAGTAAATGAGTATACTATTTGAACGGTAAACACATAAATTATCCAAAATAATGCATCAAATCTTTATAAACGAAATAACATAAACAAATTAGTCATAACATGGCTAACACCTAAAGGTGTTATCCCATAATCTAGGTAGCAAATGCAAAGGAAATTACAAATTATTCACAAATGAAAGACATAATGTAATTGATGTGCCAACCAACTAAATATACTTTGTATGATGATATGGAACCTTCTCCTCTTGATCTACTGACTTGTGAGACTGAAATCTTGGTGGAATGAGGCTGGAACTCGGTTGTGGTGGCGAGAAATTGTATGTAAAACCCATATGAGGGTGTTCAATTTAAACTATTCTATCCGCGGCACCGATACGGCATATCGAGTAGTGATACGACGTATCCGTGATATCTTGAGTAGGAAACAACAAAGAATATTCCCAGCATATACGTGCATATCTTTAAATATGGCGTATTATGGAATAGTAATATTATGTATTCTTCATAAATCTTGACAACTTGGATTGGGGATAAGATCTTTAATACGGCGTATGCCCAGAGTTTCATACGCCGTATTCCATCAACCGTTGACTTGGGCTTTGACTGCAGAGCTTCAGATATGGCGTATTGCCAGAGTTAAATACGCCGTATGTCTTCTAATTTACCAACACTTAGTGAATTATTCTGAGTGTTGATACGGCGTATCTCCAAAAGTGGATACAATGTATGCTCTTTGCAGGTTGCATACAAATTCTTCATTTATGCTCCAAATCTCATTGTTTTCCGTGTCATTACTGAAGTTGCTCCATGAATACTGAAATGACCAAAGTAATCAATTAAGTATCAATTTAGATATAAAAAAATAGTAAATGAGCAATAATTGTGGGATAAATGATGTGTATTTATAATACACATTTGATGTTATCAATAGCTCTTAAGTCCTTTGAGTTTAGGCAGGACTTTTCACTTATACTTTTAAGCAGGATAGAGTGTATTTGGTGGAAAGTCAAACGTGTATGATTTTGTGATAAAGCAGTGAATAATTGGCAAAACTGTTCACTAAAGCAAGGAATTATCATTTCCCAATTGAGATGCATTAAATCAAAGTTTTACTTTATTGTACCTCGTCCGTAGGATTTGTGACAAGCACTTACATAACCCAACTAGCAACAACCTCGTACCTAGTATATAAAGCAATGTTGGTCGATAGTAAATGTTTTCGCTTATTATTCTAATTATTGAATTTAATATAAGCACATTTTCACTCAAGTTAAACTTACAAGAAGTCTCTGAGATTTATAAGTTCACATTCAAATTTAGAATAAGTTTGCATGTTTGAGAGCTGAGCTATACATTGTCATTCAATTAAGTGTTTTTCACACAACATTTTTGTAATTCTTTGATTTATATCAATAAAGAGTTATACGTTGAAAAGTTACATTTTGTGTTGTTACCTAAATTGTTTTAGCTTGTATTTTATTAAACCAACATAATTTGGGACAAACAATTGGTATCAGAGAAAGTTAGATTTCAAAATCTTTTTCACAAGTACAATTAGTACAAAAAAACTTGTTCAAAACATATTAAATCAAGATCCTAATATGTCTCAAAATAATGACAATGATATGCTACCTCCACCTGGTGGAATGTAACACCCGTTTCCATGGTGGTAGAACAAATAATACGGGTCCAAACTCATCACCATGAAATACCGGTGGTAGTGGTGGAAAAGGAAAAGGTGGAAACGGTAATGGGAATAATCATACTTATAATGTTTCAAACAATGACCTCCCACAACTCCTAGATTCAATGAGGGAGCTCATGTTACTCATGTCCCTTTACTAGATGTGGACAATTTTTTAGATTGGAAGGATAGGTTTTTAGTTTATCTTAATGGACTAGAACCATACTTTTTTGAGATTCTTGAAAATTGTCCATACATACCTAAAGCTCACCTTTACATCTGAAAACGTTTTACCTAAACCTCAAAAACAATGGTCTCTAGATGAAATGAGCCTTTCCAGCTAAGATAGCAGGTTAAAAAGTATCATCATATCTGCCTTACCTAAGGACACTCTGAAGTCAGTTATTAGACGTAAAACAGATAAAGAAATGTGGACTGACTTAGTGTTAGGGCATGAGGGATTGATCCGCGGGAATCAATGTGTAATTTATTTCCAAGGAAACACAAGTGAAGTATGTGTAACTCGAGTCGTTATCCCCAACGAAGGTTTGAATGAAATTTGTGTTCTCGATTCGTGGAAACGTGTCGTGAATAGTGGAAACAAAGGGATTTTGGATTTTAACCTAAGATAAGTGAACATTAACTAAAAAACGACTTAAAAGGCAAGGAAAAATATAATCTAAAGTACTCGAGATTAAAAACGTAAAGGAAAACTGAAAATACGTTTATACCGGGAATATCCCGAGCCTAAACGTCAAAACGATGAAATATTAACTCTACGGGTACAAATCTATTTTTCCTAAATTCTAATTAATAAAAGAAAATTTTAAGAAAAAGAATTAAATTTTTCTGATAATTATTTAATTTAATATGATTTAAAAACTAATTTAAAAAGAAAAATGAATTAAAAATACTAAACGAAATGGGAAAATTATGAAAAATTTAGGGAAAGTCCTAAGTGATAAGCTGAATATAGGAAAAATAAGCTACGGGTTTCAGCTTATCCAGATAAGCTGGAATAAGCCAAACTGTTGGGAATAAGCTAAGTAGACAAAAACTAGTTAAAAGAAATATTGTGTAGAGAGATAACACAAAAGACCCAAGGGCACGTTTGCTAGTGAGTGTGTGTTGTGGGGCTTTGGTGACTGAGAGGTCCAGGGTTCGAACCTGGTTTTGTGTTTTTGCTAATTATTTATTTTTTTGATTTTTCTGATTGAAACTTAAAAAGCACAAGGTAATAAGCAACTTTTGAAAAGAAACTATTTTTAGAACTCAAAAATAAGCTCAGAATGAGCTTATGAAAGCTGATCAGTTGAAATAAAGGGAATAAGCCCAAGGCTGTTTACTAAATGGCTGAAAAGCTATTAATAAGCTAAGGCAAAGTTGAAATAAGCTAAACAACCAACAATAAGCTAAAAAGAAAACTGAAAAAGCCACAAGAACAGGCCAATAAGCACTAAATCTCAATTGAAAAACTCTATAGGTATGCTGATACACCTAGGGTGCAGGGGAGAAAAGTGAACTGAGGGAAATTTGGAGACCAAATTAGAGCAACTAGATAAGCTCTAGAATCCCAATTAAGCTCAGAAATCTCAAGTCAGTACTACAAGTTATTCATAAAAACAAAAATCAGACAATAAGCATAAGAGCATAAGCATAAAATAAGCTGAGAAAAGGGGCTAGAAAACATGCAGGCTGCAAAATGGGGTTTTGTGCAGACTTTTGTTTTTGAACACAAGATCTCAATTCTTAATGAAACTAATTCAACTCTTATGTATCCACTTAATGCACTAATATGAACTTAAAAACAACAAAATTAAGCACTTAATCTGCTTATCTCTAAGATAAGCAGATTTGAGCAAATTTCAAGCTTAAACTATAGAATCCAACTGAATTCTATCAAAAGCTCCAAATCAGCTCAAAACACCAAACAAACAGCTAATACCAGTTATTTTAAGCAAGATTAAAACTACCAAGAGTGCACATGAACAGTGTATACCCATTTTGACCCATTTTAAATTCTGACCCAAACAGTCCTTATGAGAGCTGTTTTGATTGTTAAGCTGAGGCAAGTGACATTTAAGCTAACACATAAAAAAGCAGATGCTAATGAAGCTATAATGAGGTTAGACAAGCAATTAAAAACTGATGATGAAACATAGAGAATAAGCAATAAGCATAGTTGACTAATGTTGACTTTTTTGACTATTGAGCAATCTTGAAATTAGAACTGAATTAAGCAACAATAAAACTAACAATAAGCTGAAAGGATCATGCATAAGCTAAAAGGTACAGAGCAGAGGGCTTGGAATTCTTAAACAACAATTGATTTTAATAACTGAATTATCATTAAACTTGAATTGTCACTGAAATAGTACAAAGCTTTTGGAATTAAATTAGAACTGAGATTACAATTACATTAGACTGAGATTAAGCTAAACATAAGGCTTATCTAAATTTGACAACTAAATTATACTACTAATGGTCTAAAAGCAGGACAAAAAAATTGTGTGTGTGTCTTCATTTCTTCAAATAGACATCCAAAAAGCTTCTCTCCTCACTCCTGATCAAATCCCACCCATTTAATTGCCTTCAATTCATCCTAGCCGTTCAATGTATTTTTGGCGGGAAAAGCAGTCAACTGCTTTTGAGGTTTAGCAGGCCATGTGGTAGCATGTGGGCATGTGAGGGAGTAGCTGGAGCGGGTTGGAGTGTAGCAGAGAAGAAAGCATGGTGGGATGGTGGATTGTCAGGGATAAGGCATGGGGAAGGGAAATGGTGGTTTTTGGCGGGGTGTTAGTTTAGAAGAAAGGGTTGACTGGTATTGTTGACCCTGGTATTAACCAAAAATAGGACGGGGTGGGTTATTTCTTTGGATTGGGCTTTTGATTTTAGTTGGGCTGAGGTGGTTAAGGGATGGGTTGGATTATTGGGATTAAAGGGATAGTGGGATTTGATGAGGCGAAAAGTGTACCGCTTTTAAGGGGTCATTTAAGCCCGAAATCGTATTTATTTGATCAAATATTGCCCTAAATCGTTCCTTTTGTCATTTTAGGTACTTTTGAGGAGAAATCTGGAAAAGGAGGCATTTTGGACGTTTTTGGAGCATAAAAGTGAAGAAAACGGCAAAGTCTCAAAATTGTGCTGAAAGTCACCTTTGACGGCGTCAACATTAACTCCAGACGGCGTCATGCCTTGGCAAGAAAAGTTGGATGTGAAATTTACTCATGACGGGCCAGTGAGTTTGCATGAGAATTCTGACGGCGTCACGCTTTAACTAAATCAAGGGCGTCACGGCTTAAATCATAAGGGGACGGCGTCACGTTCAGGATCCGACGGCGTCAAGCCTTGATAAGCCAGAATGGATTTTTGAAGAGCTAAAGAGGGACGGCGTCAAGATGGTCACCCGGGAACCCTAAAAGCGGCGAGGTGACGGCGTCACAATGCATAAGGTGACGCCGTCAGATGTCAAAGTCTATATATAGTTTTCTAATTTTTTGTCAAAAGGGAGAGCTTAGTGTGTGGAATTTTGGGATAAAACCCTAAGACGATTTTAGCTACTTTTTCAGGGCTTCTTGCCTTGAGATCTTCCATGTTTCATTGAAAGATAAGTTATCAATTAATCATTCAATATGTCTATGTGTTGTTTGATTCTATCTTATGCTTGTCTTTTGTTTAACATGTTAGGCTAATTTTATCTTGTGTTTGCTTAGATCTAATGAAACCTAGCTATTGATTATTGGTTGTTAGTGTGTTGTTAGTTGTATTGGATGATTGTTTATCTATGTTAGGCTTAAGAAAACTGGCTAACTTCCTATTCGGTAACTTGCTTGAACGTCTTAAGAAACATGAACCAAACGCGTACTAAAGGTTTTTATGGTTGTATTTAATGCACAAGCGAATTCTAGTGATCCCATGTTAGGAGCTTCCTAGCCGGCTCGACATAGGAGTGAAGTAGGAGCTTGTAGAGTTTGGGGAAGTAAGTACGCCACCCCACGAATGGTATTAAGGAATACACCCGTCATCCACGCGACTAATACACACTAATTAACCGGTAAAAGATAGTTAGGGAGTAAGGAAATCTAAGTAAACACATTTCTCCACACATAAGTTTCTCACCACTTTTCATTTTTGTTATTTTATTTTATTTGCATTTGTAGTAATTTGGGTTAGTTGACTAGCAACTAATTCCGCCCACTCCTTCAAAACCTGAGATTTTACTTGCTTTCATAAAAATATAAAAACATAAAAAAAGAATCTTCCTCAACCCTTAGACCTATTAGAGTAGCTTTTCATACCTAACGAACACTATTCCCTGTGGAGAACGATCAATCCCCCGTACTTACCACTACACTATACTACATCGGTCAGGTACACTGCCTGGTGGGGTTGTAAGCCTCTTGAGATCCCTCGAGAGGTAAAACCTGTTGTAAGGTTGCAAAACCCACGCATCAAGTTTTTGGCGCCGCTGCCGGGGAATAGTTATTGTTTAGGTTGAATTTTTATTTCTATTAGGTCTACTCACTAGATTCCTTTCTAGTGAGATTTTTATTTTATTTTTCTAGGTTTTCTTTAGTCTATCTTATTTCTTTGTACTTTTGTTTGTGATACCTTCCACTTACCTCATGAGTAACATTGGTCATTTGATCCCTGTTATTCGTGTTTTTTCGCCGTGCAAATTTTCAACTACCCGTTCCCGCCCCCATAGTTGCAAACAACAACCTTTCACCCGACCACCACTTTGATAACAATTCTGAGATGGAGGAGTCTGACCATGAGAATGATTATGTTAGTCCATTTTACTACTCAGACTCCGATGAGGATATTGGTAATGGAGAAGTAGTTAACGAGGAATGGGGAAAAGAGGAAATTGATCCCTTTAAGTATGTTGACCCTAGGACTAAGATCGAAAAGGATAGCCTCTTTAACATGCAATTCCCGTGTAAAATTGGTTATCATGATTTTTATGCTTATCTTAACTCGTCTTTGCCTATGAACATTATCTCTCGCGCTAATTATAACAAAATCATGGTAGATGAGCTTGAATATCAAGGAGATAACATTGTTGCTAGGATTAAGCCACTACACGTGTTCGTAGGAAGTTTTGTGTATGTGGTGGATTTTATGGTTATGGAGAACTTAGGAGAATTCATTGATAACAAATTAACCCAAGTCATTTTTGGAGAACCCTTCAAAAGGTTGACCAACCTTGACGAAAAACTTGTGGACGGGTTAATTACATTCTTGGATGGGGATGAAGATTTTGTTTATTAAATGCCCCGAGCACATCCTAGGTTTAAGAACTACCCCATTGAATCTTGCAATAGAATTATGCCTATCGACTTGTTAAGTGAGAATGATAAGAGGAAGGGGCTCAAATATCCACATGAGAAAAATAAGAGATACTATCATGGATGTTTGGAGCTGAATGATGAATACAAGAAAGATGAGGCAACAATTAGATGGCTCACACTCGGATACGTGAGCATAAGCGACACTAGATGAGCGTGACTTTGAGTCTAGCTACAAGACTCGTTAATAAAGAAAAGCGCTTCTTGGGAGGCAACCCAATCTTTATTTGTTTTATTTGCTTTGTGTGTTTATTTATTTGTTTGTTTGTTTTTATTTGTTTCCGTATGTGTGTTTAATTTTTATTCTTATTGATTCATGTTCAAAAACTAATTTGTGAAAATGCTTTATTTTGTTTTTAACTTCGTCTTAACTACATATAAAGGTATTTTGCAAAAGATAAGTGTAAGGGAAATCTAAATCGGTTTATTAGAACACAAATGAACATGAATCATAATAATATTAAATTAACATACATATTCGTATTTGTTTGAGTCAAATGCTTGTATCGAGTCATAATGATGTTTTGCAGGATTTCCAGGAAGTAAGGTAAAGGTTTTTCCAGAAATTTTCCGGAAACTTAAAACGAAAATTTTTGTCAGGTCATTTCTGACGGCGTCAGGGGTTATAACCTGACGGCGTCAGATTTAATTTTCAGAAATTTTTGAAAGTTTTGTTTTTAGAAAAGTTTTTATTAAAATCTCCAACTTATAATCTCCAGGAATCTGCAAAGTTATCATTCCACAAGCATTATATCCTTATATATAGATTTTATCCCGCCGATGTTATGCAGGTTTTCGTGTTTGTTTTCTCAGGCTTAACAGGTTATTTTGGACAAGGAGATGTTTATGGAATCAAGCTTATGGCGATGCATTAGTCATGGAGCTTCAACATTCTCTTTGGAGGAAGATTTAACCGTGTAATTTCATTATCCAACGAGCGAATCAGGGGAGTATTTGATTTCATTCTTTTACTTTATGCTTTTACATCTTGTTATTTGAACATTGGGGACAATGTTCATCTTAAGTGTAAGGGGAGGGTAAAAGTACGATTTTAGAGAATACAATTACGCTTGATTTTTGTTTGTTTAATAGTAGATGTGTAATAAAACTGAGAGAAATACTTGTTAAGGTAATTTTAGTGCCAAATTTAAAATTTTTTACAACATATAAGAGTGAAACTTTGATCTTAATGAGCGTCTCATGGATAGGAGTTATATGACTAGCACACAAAAACCGTACCACTAAAAAATTTTCCACCCCCAAATATGTGAGGTTCGCCCCTAGAATTGGTAGGAAAAGCATTTTGCTATGATGTGTGTACCGGTAGCACTTAGATTCTAGAACTTGCGTTAGGACCATTCCGAGGCCACAAGTGAGACTACATTTGTAGTTAGATTTACTACATGATAAGAGGCATTAGGATTAACCCATTGTTTTACACCTGTGTTTTTGTTATAATTACTTTGGCTACATTGGTCAAGTAATTCTCCCACACCCTTTGCGTTGTACTCATTTTTAGTACACGATACCCCTAGTACACCCCTCAGAGCCTATCTTTTCGTTTCGACCTTTAAGCATTTTACTTAAAGGAAGAATTTGTTACACCCCACTTAAATGTACACCCAAATCGCCTTAGCCTACCTTGTATGCACTCATTTTTAGTGCATTATTGTTACAACATTTGTTTAAACCCAAGTTAATTATCTAGTCGATTACATGGTTGCTAAGTCGAGTCATATCTTTGTACATATTGTTTTGGGACGATTGGGACTCATGGGTAAAGTACTAGTGTAATGGAGTAATGGGGAAGAACATCATTTATTACCCCCATATGTGCTAAATGTTTTAAAAGTACTCCAAGTTTTTCAATTATCTTAATTCGAGTCATTAGAATAGTTATTTGTAAAGTTATGTAAAAGTTCAAGTGTAAGGGGATGCAACGCCCCTTTGATGTATTATTTTGGATGGTAGGGTAAAAGTGTATGCAAAAAAAAAAAAAAAAAAAAAAAAAAAAAAAAAATCGAAAAAATCAAGAAAAATACAAAAAAAATGAGAAAAAGAAAAATAGAAAAAACATACGGACTACCATCCCGTTTCATTTTATGTTTATTTTATGTTTATGTTTTGTTATTTTCTTTCATTAGCTTAAGATCGAGTCTAGTCTTGGCTTAGCAACATTGTATAGTACATGTAATTGATCAAGATCTTTAACTCGCCACCAGTAAAATATCCCGTATCCAACAAAACCGTGTTTTCCTTTTCCCTACACCTAACGTTATAACCCATTTAAAAGCCCTCTTTGATAGTTTATCTTAGGTGCTTACGCCTAGTGGAGGAGGTTTTCGATCCTTTCCCAAGCCTATGGTAATCTATTTGCTATGACAGGTAGTGAGAGATATTATCCGTTTTCATTTATGAGATTTATTTTGATGACACTTGAGAGATGTGAGTATCTAAACACTACTTGTGAGGTGCTAGTATGTAATCTCCGTGCTTATTATGATTGAAGTGGAACGATTATTTGTTGTAATTACTTTTATGTTTGCATTAAATGACCCCTAATTTGTATTTTGATTAGAATAAAAGCGCATTTGCTTGAGGACAAGCAAATCTCAAGTGTAAGGGTATTTGATGAGGCGAAAAGTGTACCGCTTTTAAGGGGTCATTTAAGCCCGAAATCGTATTTATTTGATCAAATATTGCCCTAAATCGTTCCTTTTGTCATTTTAGGTACTTTTGAGGAGAAATCTGGAAAAGGAGGCATTTTGGACGTTTTTGGAGCATAAAAGTGAAGAAAACGGCAAAGTCTCAAAATTGTGCTGAAAGTCACCTTTGACGGCGTCAACATTAACTCCAGACGGCGTCATGCCTTGGCAAGAAAAGTTGGATGTGAAATTTACTCATGACGGGCCAGTGAGTTTGCATGAGAATTCTGACGGCGTCACGCTTTAACTAAATCAAGGGCGTCACGGCTTAAATCATAAGGGGACGGCGTCACGTTCAGGATCCGACGGCGTCAAGCCTTGATAAGCCAGAATGGATTTTTGAAGAGCTAAAGAGGGACGGCGTCAAGATGGTCACCCGGGAACCCTAAAAGCGGCGAGGTGACGGCGTCACAATGCATAAGGTGACGCCGTCAGATGTCAAAGTCTATATATAGTTTTCTAATTTTTTGTCAAAAGGGAGAGCTTAGTGTGTGGAATTTTGGGGAAATAAAACCCTAAGACGATTTTAGCTACTTTTTCAGGGCTTCTTGCCTTGAGATCTTCCATGTTTCATTGAAAGATAAGTTATCAATTAATCATTCAATATGTCTATGTGTTGTTTGATTCTATCTTATGCTTGTCTTTTGTTTAACATGTTAGGCTAATTTTATCTTGTGTTTGCTTAGATCTAATGAAACCTAGCTATTGATTATTGGTTGTTAGTGTGTTGTTAGTTGTATTGGATGATTGTTTATCTATGTTAGGCTTAAGAAAACTGGCTAACTTCCTATTCGGTAACTTGCTTGAACGTCTTAAGAAACATGAACCAAACGCGTACTAAAGGTTTTTATGGTTGTATTTAATGCACAAGCGAATTCTAGTGATCCCATGTTAGGAGCTTCCTAGCCGGCTCGACATAGGAGTGAAGTAGGAGCTTGTAGAGTTTGGGGAAGTAAGTACGCCACCCCACGAATGGTATTAAGGAATACACCCGTCATCCACGCGACTAATACACACTAATTAACCGGTAAAAGATAGTTAGGGAGTAAGGAAATCTAAGTAAACACATTTCTCCACACATAAGTTTCTCACCACTTTTCATTTTTGTTATTTTATTTTATTTGCATTTGTAGTAATTTGGGTTAGTTGACTAGCAACTAATTCCGCCCACTCCTTCAAAACCCGAGATTTTACTTGCTTTCATAAAAATATAAAAACATAAAAAAAGAATCTTCCTCAACCCTTAGACCTATTAGAGTAGCTTTTCATACCTAACGAACACTATTCCCTGTGGAGAACGATCAATCCCCCGTACTTACCACTACACTATACTACATCGGTCAGGTACACTGCCTGGTGGGGTTGTAAGCCTCTTGAGATCCCTCGAGAGGTAAAACCTGTTGTAAGGTTGCAAAACCCACGCATCAGGATTATTTGGTTTAGGTTAGGATTAGGTTTAAGTTTTAGGGATCAATGTTGCCAAATTCTAAAAATCCAGGGGCAAACTTGTCATTTTGCAAAAATACTCCCAAGGACCAATCTTGACAAGTTGAGCATAATTATGATCCACTTTGGTACATTTCTTCCCCGGCCTCGGCTTTTCACGACTTTCCAATCTTGTGCTCGTTTATGTCCGTTTTTGCCCTGTTTTCGATCCTTTTGTACCTGAAACACATAAAACACAAACCAAGAATATTTGCAACAATATTTGATATATTTGGGTGTTTTTGGTCATTTTTGTGTCTTTTATGGGTATAAAATGATGAGTATTTACACACTTAGTGTTAGGGCATGAGGGACCATCTGAGACCAAAGACACCAAGATTAAAGCCCTCAAGCTGAAATTCAATGCCTTTAAGGCACTTGAAGGTAAAAAAAGTTGCACAGACCTACACCAGGCTGAAAATTTTGCTCAATGAGCTGTCAAATAAAGGTGTTGAAATTCCTCATGCTGAGGTAAATGCTACCTTTGTCAACAGTCTGCCCAAGAAGTGGCTGAGTCTAAATCACACTCAGAGAGCAAACAATTCTATTAAAAATGATACTCTTGCTACACTTTATGGTAAATACAACTATGAGGAGAAACTCATTGACCAAATATATGAACCTGAGAATAAAAAGATTCATATATCCACTTCTATGTCAATTACCTTGTTTTCAATGTGCAAGTTCCTGATATTGAATCTGATGTAGAAGAAGATACAAGGAGCAGTCAAGAATTTTTCTCTGATCTTACTGCTGAATTGCATGACAAAGCTCTTCTAGCAAATCAGGGGAGGTTTTACAAAAGAACAGGGAGAGTGGGTACAGCTAGGGTAACAACAGACAAGTCTAATGAGACTTACTTCAGATGTGGGAAAAGAGTTCACTTTTAAAACGACTGCCAAAATAACAAGACATCCACCCCTTCCTATTCATGAAAATCCAATTACATCCTATACACCCAAACTCATCCTATACACCTAATCATCACTTAACAGGTCCTGGTAAGCCTGGAAAGGATTACAGAACCTTGTACAGATGAAAGAATGTTGAGGTAGCTCTTCTTACTCAAACACTCTCAAATCATAAGGACAAAGAAACAGAAGAAAATGTCTCAACTTCAAACCACAAAGGGAAGAGTAAGGTTGTCAAAGGGCTGATGGCAGAGACATATGATTGGGATATGGAAGAACTATGATGTAGCTTGATGATGATGCAAGTATGAGAATCAAGGCATACATGGCTCTTGCTGAAGATGAACCTTTAGTTGGAAAAAGTGATGCCAGATCAGGTCGTTGGGTACAAATCCTCATGAAAAAGGTACATAGACTGTTAGAAATGGATGATAATGATGATAGAAGACATGTACTTGAGTATACCTGTTACACCCGTACCCCGATGAGGTACCATTTATGTAAATATTATGTTATGTAATTATAAGTTATGTGCTATGGATAAAATGGTAACTAAGGGAGTAACTAATATAGGAAGAATAAAACTAGGAGGACTATTCTTGCCAAATGACGAAACTAATAACTAGCACATGATTAAAATCCCTTATCCTTAGAAAAATCTGGAAATGTGGAGGGTGTTCTAGTGAAGGTCGGTTCATAAGGAAGAAAGAAGAGGGAAAAACTTCAAGTATCTCATCTAGCTCATTGTGTATCAAGAAGTGGTCAAGAATCAAGATAGAACCCTTAATTTCTTACTCTTCATCTTGTAAGTACCTTTCCCCAAATTATAGAAATTAGGGTTCATGAGTGGATTTGAGTATTATGGTTAGAGATGGTAAATTAATGATCTTTTTAGTAAGTTAGTTGCTAATTGTAGTTAACCTTGTGATAGGAAGCATTTGTAGAGCCTCATCAAGTCCAAGTAGTGAGCTATTAGGAAGCCAAGGTAAGTATATAGGATTAACTTGTTTAATGTTATGATATTAATGTAATGTTGTGTAATGAGTTCTTGTTATGGAGTTGTGAATGAATGTAGCTTGGATCCAATGCTAGTAATGATATTGTTATGTATTTACTTGCTTGATCAAGGTGAGTAAAGTGTTATGTTATGCTCCATGGTAATGTAATGATAGTCATATCTTATATACTTACTAAGCGTTTTCGCTTACGTTTGAAGCTAATGTCATCTTTGTAGGTTCTAGCGGTGGGAGTAAAGGTAAGGATTTGGCGTAGTGGTAGCTTGGGAGTAAGTAGGAAGGTATATAGAAGCTAGCTTAGAAGATCGGATCTCTTTTGGACCAAGCGTATTGAAGTTGGAAGCCCCAAGTGTTCTTTTGGTGTCGTGGGTATACTTCTTTTATATGGTCATTTTGTTAGTTTTCCGGTCTTGTTATGATGTCTAAATTATGGGTCAATTAAGTGTGTAAGTCATGAAGTTTCTATTGTGCATATTGCTAGTTAAAGTACTCATTAAGGGGCGTTTGGTACAAACATGATTCTACCCATTTTGGAAAGTTAATGGGTCATGTATGCATGGAACGCCTTTGATATGTTAATATAATGGTTATGGTCAAGTTATTTGTTAATTGGTAGTGGTATAAAGGGTTTTGTAGTGTAATGGGTCATTGTGGGAAATGGTGCATAACCCGTCGAATTTGGAAGTACTATTCCGAGTGGTCGAACGGGTAATGTTTTTGGATGAAATTAAACTTACGGACATACTAAAGGTTTCTGGAAAGTTTCGTTAAGTTTCGAGTCCGGGAGGTCGGGTTTCCAGCCGGGGCTGTTGACATTGCATTTTTGAGACAGTAGGGTCTGTCCAGAATTCTGTGGTGCAGGGTAGATGCGGCGCATCTACTCTGAGATACGGCGTATTAAGTGATGCGGCGCATCTCCTGTAGAGAAGCGGCGCAACGTAACCATTTTCTTGTAATTTCAGTCTCAGTGGGTTGATGCGGCGTATCTAATTCAATAGATGCGGCGTATCTGAATCTAGGACAATACGGCGTATCACTTATTATTGTTACGGCGCATTGTCTCTCAGACAGTGATGCGGCGTATCCCTAAAAATGGATGCGGCGTATCTTGGTCTCAGAAGGCTTGTCTGTTTGTCTTATAAAGGTTGTGTGAAAGGTTTTGAAGGGTCTTTGGGTAAGTGTTCTGGCAAGTGTGTTTAAAATGTTAAAAGTCATATATGTCATGCTCATTTCATGAAGAATATTCATGAGTTAAAGGTAGTCAATCGTTTCCGCGTTCAAAGTTCAAAATTTTTGGTCAAACCGGGTACGGGGCGTTTCAACTTGGTATCAGAGCTTCGGTCTAAGAGATTTAGGATCTCTTTTTAGGATTTCCTAGACTTAGGCCTTGGATAGATGCGGTTAGGGCTAATGTTTGTTATTTATGTATTGTTCGGATGGTTTTGAGGACCCATATGTTCAATATTTCCACGACTACGCCTGGCCACCGTAGTAATGAAAATACAGGACATATGTGAAATTGAAATCATTTAGATTATACATGAGTGACAAGCTAGGGTACTAGAATAAGATAGAAATGTCATTCATGCATTGGGTAAGTATTTATAATTGTGTTTAATGTTGTGAATTGCTAATTTTCAGTAAGAAGAAATGGAAACCCCTCACCCGAAGGAAGTCGCGAAATCTACGGCTTCCAAGCATGCCGAAACTTCAGCAAGTGATCCGGGTAATCCTAGTAAGGATGATGAAAGTTCTTCCTCAAACTCCGAAGGCCCTGAATTTAGAGGCTTCACAGGAGATGAAATGAAAGCTCTAGATCAAATATTAGCAAAAAGGGTGGGTAAGGCTATTAAGCGAGCAATGCCTTACTATGTTCAACAAACGACGAAAAATCTTAAGGAATTAATGAAGGAAGAGTTTGATGGATTTAAGAAAGAATGTGGTCCGACAAAAGAACCTAAGAATGATAGAGCTACTTACCGGGATTTCACGGCTTGTGATGTGCCACAATTTACCGGTGTTCTTGATCCCATTGTTAGTAATAGATGGATTACGGCGGTGGAAGGCGCTTTTCGTACAAGTGGTTGTGAAGAAAGGAAGAAGGTTATTTACGCTACTAACTTTCTTCGGGATAGTGCTAAAACTTGGTGGGAAGGAAAGCTATGTGAGAAAGGTGAACCTTGGGTAGAAACTTGTACCTGGAGAGAATTCAAGGAGTTATTTAGTGCCGAGTATGCTCCGGCGGAAGAGGTGGACAAAATTCGAGAGAAATTCCAATCTCTCACTCAAACTAACGAGACGGTAAATGAGTTGTGGAGGATGTTTAATGACATGATCCCTTATTGTCCCGAATATCTTGGGAATGACAAGCTTAAGGTGGACAAGTTCCAAAGGATGCTCAAGGATGACATTCGCGAAGTGATTTCGCCATTCAAATGTACCACATTGGAGGATCTTTTGAGTAGGGCTAGGGTGAGGGAAGCGGATTTACTTAGGAGGAAAGAGAAGGAGGCGAAGGAACCAAAAAGGAAACTAGAGTTTGTGGATAAGGATGGAAAGAAAGCTAGATTTGACCATGGCAAGAAGAGCTCGGGAAATAAAACTAAGGTAGCATGTTCTAAGTGTGGCAAGTTTCATCTTGGGGAGTGTAGGCGTAATACGCCGGGTTGTTACAAATGTGGAGCCTTAGATCATCAAAGCAAAGATTGTACTAAGCCGATGATAGTATGCTATGGGTGTAATGGGATAGGGCATAGGTTGAGGGATTGCCCGAAAACAAAGGCGATTGAAGCAAAGCCTTTGAGAACCGTCAAGCAAGAGAAAGTGGAGATTCCAAAACCGACCGCTCGAGTCTATCAAATGGGTGTCGAAGAAGCCAAATCGGGGACCGATGTCATCACAGGTATTCATCTTGTAAATTCCATACCCGCTCGGGTTTTGTATGATTCGGGTGCTAGTGTTTCTTTTGTGTCGTATGATTTTAGCAAGCAAATAACTTCCCCATTAGCCACACTTTCTATACCCCTAGAAGTTGAATTAGCCGATAGTAGAATCGTTGTTGTGTCTAATGTATATCGAGACGTGGAGATAGAGATCGATGAAAGTGTCTTTAAGATCGACTTAATTCCCATTATGCTCGGGGAATTTGACATCATTATCGGTATGGATTGGCTTGATAAATATAACGCGGCTATTCTTTGTAGTCAAAAGATTATTAGAGTTGTGAATCCTAGCGGTCGTGAAATGATTATTTATGGGGATAAAAGAAAAGGTGAACTAAAGTTGTGTACCGTGATGAAGGCTAGGAGATATTTATCACGTGGGTGTTATGCCTTTATGGCTCACGTGATAGATACAAGCTTTGAGAAGAAAAGTATCGATAATGTTCCGGTTGTGAATGAATTTTGTGATGTTTTTTCGGAAGACTTGCCGGGTATTCCACCCGAAAGACAAGTCGAATTTCGTATTGATCTTGTTCCGGGTGCTACTCCTATTGCTAAAACTCCCTATCGCCTAGCTCCGTCCGAAATGAAAGAATTGATGAGTCAACTTCAAGAATTGCTTGATAAGGGTTTCATTCGTCCTAGTAGTTCACCATGGGGAGCACCAATCTTGTTCGTTAAAAAGAAGGATGGTAGTATGAGGATGTGCATTGACTACCGGGAGTTAAATAAAGTCACGGTGAAAAATGTGTATCCGTTACCAAGAATCGATGACCTCTTTGATCAACTTCAAGGTGCGCGGTGGTTTTCCAAGATTGATCTCCGTTCGGGTTATCATCAATTGAAAGTTCGGGAAGAAGACATTCCTAAGACGGCCTTTAGAACCCGATATGGACACTATGAGTTTACGGTTATGCCATTTGGTCTTACAAACGCACCTGCGGTTTTCATGGATCTCATGAACCGTGTATGTAGACCGATGTTGGATAAATCCGTTATAGTGTTCATTGATGATATTCTTATCTATTCTAAGAGCAAAGAAGAGCATGAACTTCATCTTCGAGAAATCCTTGAAACTTTGAGAAGGGAAAGATTGTATGCTAAATTCTCGAAATGTGAATTTTGGTTGCAAGAAGTTCAGTTCCTTGGTCACGTTATTAATGCCGATGGTATCAAAGTCGATCCTTCAAAGGTAGAAGCTGTGATGAAATGGCATGCGCCAAGGAATGTTGGTGAAATTCGAAGTTTTCTTGGTCTTGCGGGTTATTATAGGAGGTTTATTCAAGACTTCTCCAAAATCTCATCGTCCTTGACGAAACTTACTAAGAAGAATGCTACCTTCGAGTGGGGAGAAGAACAAGACAAAGCCTTTTGTACTCTACGGAAGAAATTGTGTGAAGCACCGGTTCTAGTATTGCCGGAGGGGACCGAAGATATGGTGGTTTATAGCGATGCGTCTTATTCCGGTCTTGGATGTGTTCTTATGCAAAGGGGAAGAGTGATTGCTTACGCCTCAAGACAATTAAAGAAGCATGAAGAAAATTATGCGACTCACGATCTTGAGTTTGCGGCTGTGGTCTTTGCTTTAAAACTTTGGAGGCATTATTTGTATGGTGTCAAGTTTGTAATTTATACCGATCATCGAAGCCTTCAATATTTCCTTGATAAGAAAGATCCCAACATGAGACAACGAAGGTGGTTGGATTTGTTAAAGGATTATGATTGCGAAATTCGCTACCATCCGGGTAAAGCGAATGTAGTGGCGGATGCGTTGAGCCGAAAGGATCAAAATGAGGTTATTAAAATTCATTCTTTAAGAATGGTTGTCACCACCGACCTGTTTGACAAGATCAAGTTAGCTCAAAAGGAGGCACTGAAAGAAGAAAATAGGGAAGGTGAGCGTATCACTTCCTACATTTCGCATCTCGAAGAAGATAGTCGAGGAATTAAAACTCGGTATGGAAGGGTTTATATCCCTTTTCGTAGCAACATCAAAGAGTTGATTCTAGAGGAAGCGCACAAGTCAAAATATTCTATTCATCCGGGGGCTACAAAGATGTACCGTGATTTGAAGAAGAACTATTGGTGGCCGGGTATGAAAAGAGATTGTGTAAAGTACGTTGAGAAGTGTTTGACTTGTTTAAAGGTTAAAGCCGAGCATCAAAAACCGTATGGAAAAGTTCAACCTTTGGATATTCCGGTTTGGAAGTGGGAAAAGATCACGATGGATTTCATTACGAAATTGCCAAGGACGAAAAAGAAGAATGATACGATTTGGGTCATAGTAGATCGCCTAACCAAGAGTGCCCATTTTATTCCAATCCGAGAAAATATGCCCGTTCATAAGCTAGCAAAGATTTATGTTAACGAGATAATCGCACGTCATGGAGTACCTATTTCTATAGTCTCCGATAGAGACGGGCGTTTCACCTCAAGTTTTTGGCAAGATTTTCAAGAAGAATTGGGTACGAGACTTCATATGAGTACGGCCTTTCATCCTCAAACCGATGGGCAAAGTGAGAGGACGATTCAAACTTTGGAGGATATGTTACGAGCTTGCGTAATCGATTTTGGAGGAAATTGGGACGATCATTTACCGTTAGTCGAATTCGCCTATAATAATAGTTACCATGCAAGCATTGATATGCCGCCCTATGAAATGCTTTATGGTAGGAGGTGTAGGACACCCGTGTGTTGGGAAGAAGTCGGAAGGAGGGAATTGGCGAGCACGGATGTAGTATTGGCTACAACGGAAAAGATAGAGGCGATTCGTACAAGACTTAAGGCGGCACAAGATAGATGGAAAAGCTATGCCGATAACCGAAGAAAACCAATCGAATTTGAGGTGGGTGATTTGGTTATGTTAAAGGTTTCCCCGTGGAAAGGCGTTTTTAGGTTCAGAAACAAAGGGAAACTTAGTCCTCGGTTTATAGGACCTTTCAAAATCTTGAAGCGAGTGGGCGAAGTAGCTTATGTGTTGGAATTACCCGAAGAAATGAAGGGTATTCACAATACCTTTCACGTGTCATACTTGAGAAAATGTTTGGCGGACGAAGCGAGTATTGTCACCTTAGAGGACATTGAAATTGATCCGGAGTTGCTTTCGCAAGAGGATGAACCGGAAGCTATACTAGGAAGAAAAGTGAGGCAACTGAGGAATAAGGAGATTCCGTTAGTAAAAGTGCAATGGAGACATCGTAAGGGTACAAGCATTAGGTGGGAGACGGAAGCAAAAATGAGGAACAAGTATCCCCATTTATTTCAAGAGTAGAGTTCGGGGACGAACTCTCATTTTAAGGAGGGGAGAATTGTTACACCCGTACCCCGATGAGGTACCATTTATGTAAATATTATGTTATGTAATTATAAGTTATGTGCTATGGATAAAATGGTAACTAAGGGAGTAACTAATATAGGAAGAATAAAACTAGGAGGACTATTCTTGCCAAATGACGAAACTAATAACTAGCACATGATTAAAATCCCTTATCCTTAGAAAAATCTGGAAATGTGGAGGGTGTTCTAGTGAAGGTCGGTTCATAAGGAAGAAAGAAGAGGGAAAAACTTCAAGTATCTCATCTAGCTCATTGTGTATCAAGAAGTGGTCAAGAATCAAGATAGAACCCTTAATTTCTTACTCTTCATCTTGTAAGTACCTTTCCCCAAATTATAGAAATTAGGGTTCATGAGTGGATTTGAGTATTATGGTTAGAGATGGTAAATTAATGATCTTTTTAGTAAGTTAGTTGCTAATTGTAGTTAACCTTGTGATAGGAAGCATTTGTAGAGCCTCATCAAGTCCAAGTAGTGAGCTATTAGGAAGCCAAGGTAAGTATATAGGATTAACTTGTTTAATGTTATGATATTAATGTAATGTTGTGTAATGAGTTCTTGTTATGGAGTTGTGAATGAATGTAGCTTGGATCCAATGCTAGTAATGATATTGTTATGTATTTACTTGCTTGATCAAGGTGAGTAAAGTGTTATGTTATGCTCCATGGTAATGTAATGATAGTCATATCTTATATACTTACTAAGCGTTTTCGCTTACGTTTGAAGCTAATGTCATCTTTGTAGGTTCTAGCGGTGGGAGTAAAGGTAAGGATTTGGCGTAGTGGTAGCTTGGGAGTAAGTAGGAAGGTATATAGAAGCTAGCTTAGAAGATCGGATCTCTTTTGGACCAAGCGTATTGAAGTTGGAAGCCCCAAGTGTTCTTTTGGTGTCGTGGGTATACTTCTTTTATATGGTCATTTTGTTAGTTTTCCGGTCTTGTTATGATGTCTAAATTATGGGTCAATTAAGTGTGTAAGTCATGAAGTTTCTATTGTGCATATTGCTAGTTAAAGTACTCATTAAGGGGCGTTTGGTACAAACATGATTCTACCCATTTTGGAAAGTTAATGGGTCATGTATGCATGGAACGCCTTTGATATGTTAATATAATGGTTATGGTCAAGTTATTTGTTAATTGGTAGTGGTATAAAGGGTTTTGTAGTGTAATGGGTCATTGTGGGAAATGGTGCATAACCCGTCGAATTTGGAAGTACTATTCCGAGTGGTCGAACGGGTAATGTTTTTGGATGAAATTAAACTTACGGACATACTAAAGGTTTCTGGAAAGTTTCGTTAAGTTTCGAGTCCGGGAGGTCGGGTTTCCAGCCGGGGCTGTTGACATTGCATTTTTGAGACAGTAGGGTCTGTCCAGAATTCTGTGGTGCAGGGTAGATGCGGCGCATCTACTCTGAGATACGGCGTATTAAGTGATGCGGCGCATCTCCTGTAGAGAAGCGGCGCAACGTAACCATTTTCTTGTAATTTCAGTCTCAGTGGGTTGATGCGGCGTATCTAATTCAATAGATGCGGCGTATCTGAATCTAGGACAATACGGCGTATCACTTATTATTGTTACGGCGCATTGTCTCTCAGACAGTGATGCGGCGTATCCCTAAAAATGGATGCGGCGTATCTTGGTCTCAGAAGGCTTGTCTGTTTGTCTTATAAAGGTTGTGTGAAAGGTTTTGAAGGGTCTTTGGGTAAGTGTTCTGGCAAGTGTGTTTAAAATGTTAAAAGTCATATATGTCATGCTCATTTCATGAAGAATATTCATGAGTTAAAGGTAGTCAATCGTTTCCGCGTTCAAAGTTCAAAATTTTTGGTCAAACCGGGTACGGGGCGTTTGAGTATACCCTTGGTGACCTCCACTATATGGAAGAGCAGAGGTTAAAGTTGTTTCACAAGTTTGCCACTCTGAAAAATGAGCTCAGTTAGTGCAATGATAAAATACTTTACCTAAAACATGTTAAAAATCACTGTTTACACTTCAACTTGAAAACAACAATATGATGTTGACCAATCAAGAAATCGGCGACAAAGTCTTAGAGTTAGAAAATACCATCAACAAATGGTCTAAAAGTACAACTCAGTTAGATAAGTGTTCAAGGGAACAAGTTCCTGGCAAAGCCAAGAAAGGCCTAGGTCGTACATCTCAGAGCTCTGACAACAAAACTACAAAAGAAGTAAAAAAATTCAAAACCTCTGATGAGGAAAAGAAAATTGTGGAAACATCCACTGTTTGGGTTGAGGGTAGAAGTATTCCTGGAGAAATGCCAAACTTTGACACAGGAAGAATTCTAAGTTCAAAACACCAAGTCTTTAAGACCTCTCACTCTGAGAATACATCTGGTGAACTCTCTGACTGTGAATAAGTGAGTGTTGAACCTCTATCTGACCTACCCAAATTCAAAGGGGTTGAGCTCAAACGAACCACAAAGGTCTCTGACAAATGTTAAACGCAGTAGTCAGACCTCAACAGCCTCTGACAAGGCTGTCAATATATTTTCGCAGTTTACAAAAAAAAAAAAAAAAAAAAAAAAAAAAACCCTTGCTACGGATGCTTTATTTCTCATCATATTTAATTCTCAAAGTAAATTTAGTAAATGCATGCTATATATATCAGTATATGAGAGGGCCCCAAACATTAGAATCCTTGAATATATCATGTGGGAGATCATGTTTATTTGGTATTATTTACTTATAAATTTACTCTGCTTGTTCGAGATATAATGGTACGACCCAAAGTTATACGTGTTACTCAAACCTTCACGCTCTTTGAACTTTTGGTACTTAACTGTTGCCTTCTTTTAAGCAAATTGTTCATCACAACACAGTATTGCAATTTGCAAATTCTCACAAATGAGCATCTCATATAAGCCATGTTTATATATCAACTTACTAGCATGAAACCTGGATTTTATTTATTTATTTGTTTATTTATTTATTTTGGTTCAACAAAAAAAGGGAAAAAACGGATTCGGTACAGGTTCGGTACGGAATTGATACCGAGCTCATCCCTAATTAGTCCATGTAGTTTATTTAAAATTTAACAACTAAAGATTTTTAAAATTACCCCTTCTTTTTTAAGTTTTTTTTACAAAATTGACACATGCGTTTTACACATATTTATTTTGTTGAATGGAATTTAGATGAGTTTGATCAAACTGAGGTCAATTTTGACTTTTATTAGCCAATAAGAATGCTCAAATTTTGGCACGTACACATAATGGTGCACTTCTATTAGTTCAATTGAGTTTTACAACATTATTTTTCTACTATCTAAAAATCTCTTTATTGTATAAGATATTTACTTAAAGAAAAATTTAGCTTCGTTTAGTTGAAATGGCAATTTTCTTTATTATATCAGAGATTAAGTTTTTTTTCATATAAGAGATGAAAATATTTGTATAAGCTTATTTTGAGTATATTAGCTTATGTCACATAGATTAATTAATGTAAAATATCAATCATAGGATTTGGTGTAAGTGGTGTGTATACGTGAACCAAATTTGTAAGCATAGTTTTACATCCTATGGGCTGGGCTCCTTCTGAAGTAAGCTGGCCCTTTTCATCGTCCTGTTTGGTCAAAATTGAGCTTGACGAATGGCATTATGCAGAATCCAAAAAATACTTTTCTTACTACCAAGAGTAATGGGGCATTCTAGAGATATTTATCGGTTCGGTTATCGAGTTGTTCGATTTATTCGGTTCGATATCGGTTTGGTTATCGAGTTGTTAGGTTTCATCGGTTAGGTTAGTCTGGTTAAATTTTTTTTCTGAGTTAAATCGAAAACCGAACAGAACCGAATTCAAATTTGATTAAACCGAGCCGAAAACCAAACCGAATAACTTGAATTACTTAATTTTAATTATTTATTTATTTAATTATATAAAATTTTAGGAAAAAAATCAAGCTTAAAAAATTTTATATTTTATACTATGAGAGAGTTTTAATGTCTTTATATATATATATATATATATATATATATATATATATATATATATATATATATATATATATATATATATATATATATATATATATATATATATATATATATATGTGAATTCGTTTTTTCGGTTCACTGTGCCAAAGTCATATCCGAACCGAGAATCAAATATTTATTTCGGTTCGGTTTTAGCAAATTTGGTTCGGTTACAAATTCAGTTTAGTTTTTCCGGTTCATTTCGGTTTTGATTTTTGGCTTTTGTGGGTGAAACCCAAATTCTGCACATCCAAAAGTTCTTTATAGATTCAATTTTTACCATAGAATCCATCAAGCAATCTTAGCCACTCATTTTTCTTATCAAAATAAAAAAATTAATTTCCACCCTTTTTTTAAAACTTAAATATCTCGCAAACCGTAAATCGTCAAGCTACAAAAAAAAATACCATCGCGACGAGAATTAAATTATCTTTCTATAGACATGCATTGTTATATATTTTCGACGAACTTTTTTTTCGATGAACTTTTTTTTTTTTCAAAATTTCCGTCCAGAAAAATCATATATGATTCGTAAGAATCATATATGATTCGATTTTAACAAATCATATATGATTCCGTACGAATCATATATGATTTTTACGAATCATATATGATTCTTACGAATCATATATGATTCGTAAAAATCGAATCATATATGATTCGTACGGAATCATATATGATTCTTTCTGGGCGGAATTAAAAAAAAAAAAAAAAAAATTCGTCGAAAAAAAAAAGTCGTCGAAAGTGTTGGGAATTAAATATTCTGAAGTTAGAGTATTAGAAATTACTCTAAGTCAAAGGTACTGCTAGTACATCAAGGTACTGCTAGAGCAAGAAGGTACTGCTAGTTCAAGTTCAAGGTACTGCTAGTTGTATATGGTACTGCTGATCAGTGACTCATAGGATAAGATCGAAAAGATATTTATTGTATTTTGGTCAAACATATACGGTAGATAATATCTTACTCCATGTGCTTAGTTAACAAGTTGTATACATAGATACATGTTGTATCTTATGTACTGACACAATAAGCATAAGTTAAACAAGTAAGTCGGTCAAGACTTTAAGCAATTTGTAAAGATCTTTTGCAACTATAAAAGAGATCTTAGTCTAGAATATATGAGAGTAAATATCTGTTAAGACATAGAACAAACAAAAATAACATATTACAAATCTAGAAGTATAAGATTCAAGGTTTTGTAACCCTAGTGATATTCTCAAGATCACTCGTATTATTTGGAATAATATTGAATCGTTTAGTGAAAAACTTTCTTTGTTCATTGTTAAGTAACAAATATAATTCTTCCATTTCCATAACATACATAACCTTCTAAGTGTGGTTAAGTAAATTCCGCGTGCTTAATCATATTAACTCAATATATCTTATACACAAAGACACAAGGTTTAACCACCTTAACCGTGTATCAAATCAGGACCTCACAGTTGGTATCAGAGCTAACAGGTTGATATATTTGATTTAGAAGAAACAGAAATGGATGCACATGATGTTCAAACAAATGTTGCTGCAAAGTTGCCCATGATCAAACCCAATGAGTTTGAGTTATGGAGGATGAGAATTGAGCAATATTTCATGGTCCAAGATTATACTCTTTGGGATATAATTATATATGGTGATTCTTTTTCACCAAGCTACTCAGAGGTTGTCCTAGAAGGTAAAACAAGTAGAAAAAGAAATACTGGACCAGTGTCAAATGAAGAGAAGATACTGAAGAGAAATGATCAGAAAGCAAGAAATTTGCTGCTCATGACCATTCCTGGTGAACAGATGCTATCATTTAACAAGTATCTTGATGCAAAAACTCTTTTTGAAGAGATTTGTGCATATTTTGGTGGTAATGAAACTACCAAAAAGACACAGAAGACACTACTAAAGCAACAATTTGAAAACTTTACTGCTTTTAGTAATGAGTCTCTTGATAAGCTATTCTCAAGATTACATAAGCTTGTCAGTCAGTTAGCTGTGTTAGGTGTTGAGACAGAGAAGGAAGATCTCAACATGAAGTTTTTAAGAAGTCTACCTGATGAGTTCCACACTCATGTTATTGTCTGGATGAACAAACCAGACATTGAAACAATGAAGCTCAATGATTTGTACAACAACTTCAAAATTGTTGAACAAAGTCTTAGAAAGTCTGGAACTTATGGTACTAGTTCTGGGAACGTGGCACTTTTGTCATCTCCTAGTATTGGTAAGGCTGAAGAGGTAGAAGAAGTTGAAAGTGTTTCTAATGCTACAAATGGTGGTCCTTCTACTAGTTCACAAAAGACTGTTGCAGGACTTGGTGATCCAGCATTCTATGTATTTATATCTAGTCAGTCTAGTGGTTCTCCTCTAAATCATGAAGACCTAGAGCAGGTTGATGGTGATGATTTGGAAGAGATGGACATCAAATGGCAGGTTGCTTTGCTCAACATGAGAGCCAAGAAGCATTGGCAAAGAACTGGGAAGCAAATTACCATAAATGGTAATGATACTGCTGGGTTTGATAAAAAGAAAGTGGAGTGTTTCAACTGTCATAGGTTAGGACACTTTGCTAAGGAGTGTAGAAGCCCAAGAAAGCAGGAGAATAGAAACACATGGTATAAGCAAGATAGGAGAAAGGAAGTTACTGTTGAAGAGCCAAAGGCTATGTTGGCTATTGATGGTATTGGTTATGATTGGAGCTCTATGGCTATTGAAGAGGATGCACCACCGAATGCTGCTCTTTTGGCCAATGAATTTGCTCTAATGGCCCATTCTGATTCAGAGGTAAACAATATTATATCTTGTACTGAATCATGTCCTAATCTTAAAGCTTATGAAGACCTTAATAAGAGATTTGAAGCTCATAGAGAAGAGCTACTTAACTCTCTTTTTAATTTGGCTAATCACAAAAGAGGTCTAGCTGTTTTAGAAAAACAAGTCTTACATTTTAAAGATAATGAAATTCATTTTGCTGATGACATCAATATACTAAAAAATGACATTAAGATCAGAGATGAGTGTATTGTTGAGTTGAATGATTCATTAGCTAAACAGAAAAATGAAAGAGAAAATGTAAAGGTTTCTGTGGATGTTTTAGCACATTCCTCAGAAGGATTCAATAAGCTTTGGGAAGCCCAAGTTATTGATAAGGTTAATTCTGGTGTTGGATTTAAGTCTGTACCCCCACCATACAGAGGTGTTCATTCACCTCCAGGTATTGATTTAGCACACACAGGGTTACCTGAGTTTCAAGAACCAATCATGGAATATGGTTCTAAGGTCACTAAATCTCCAAAGATAGAAAAGGTAAGTAAAAGTTTAGATAAAACTTTATCTTATCAGGACAAGGTGTCCTTTGTTAAGAAAGGAGATGCTATAGTTGTTGAAGATTGTACAACTGATAGTGATAGTGATGAAGAAAAACAGGTTATGTCTAAACCTGTATTGGTTAAGAAAGTAGGAACAAGTCTTCCTAAGATAGTCAATCACAACACTAACAGGCCTAAGTCAAATGTTAAGACTGTTAGGAAACCAGTTAGATATTGTGAACAATATAGAACTACAAACAAGCCCAGAGGTAACCAAAGGAATTGGAACAACCTCAAGTGTAACCAATTAGGTGATGACTTTGCATTTTACAAC
Source organism: Artemisia tridentata subsp. tridentata (assembly GCA_021014915.2). Lineage (NCBI taxonomy): Eukaryota > Viridiplantae > Streptophyta > Magnoliopsida > Asterales > Asteraceae > Artemisia > Artemisia tridentata. The sequence continues at coordinate 246,818,484 of CP139506.1, read as the reverse complement.
AAAGCTTGTTATACATGTGGTAGTTTTGACCATCTTGCAGCTTTCTGCAACCAAAGGGTATCTGGGTATGAAAACAATAGGGTGAACTATAAAAGGAAAACTCCTCAAACTCATTTTCACTCTAATACTCATAGAACTAAACCCAGAACAGTCTCAAACAAGTCTGGACCCAAAGGTCCTGACAGACAAAAAGGTCCTGCTAATACAAACAAAAAGGTACTGCCAGTTCAAATTAAAGGTCCTGGTAGATCAAAAGGTACTGTTAGACCTATGATGACTGTTAAACCAAAATCAACAGCTAAGGATGCAAAAACAACTTTTATATATGCATCTAAAACTGTTCTAAGATCCATTCAAACAGAAGCAGTGGTCCACAAACAAATTTGGAGACCTAAGGGTGTGACTTCAAAGTTAGCAGACTCTGCTAAGCATGTTATTCACTCTGCTGCTAAGGGTAATAGGGCAAATGCTGTTAAGGCCTCAGCATGTTGGATTCAAAAATCCAATGTTGCATCAACAGTCCTTAAAAGATTAAATTACATTGATGCAAGAGGCAGATCCAAGTCTGTAATGGCTTGGATCCCCAAAGAAAACTAACACTCTTATTTGTGTGCAGGAACATTCTATTGATCATCAAGATCAAGGATACTCAGATAGTGGATGTTCCAATCACATGACAGGCAACATGTCTTATCTTTCAGATTTTCAAGAATTCAATGGAGGATATGTTACCTTTGGAGGTGGTTTTCGTGGCAAAATTTCTGGTAAAGGTACTATTAAAACTGGAAATTTAGATTTTGAAAATGTGTACTATGTACAAGAGTTAAAGTATAATCTTTTTAGTGTTTCACAAATGTGTGACAAAAAGAATAATGTTCTTTTTACTGACACTGAATGTCTTGTTCTATCTAAGGATTTTAAGATGCCTGATGAAAATCAAGTACTTCTTAGAATTCCTAGAAAGGCCAACATGTATAGTGTTGATATGAAGAACATCATTCCTAAAAAGGATTTAACTTGTCTTGTATCAAAGGCAACATTAGATGAATCAATGTTATGGCATAGAAGGCTTGGTCATATTAATTTCAAAACCATAAATAAAATTGTTAAGAATGGTTTGGTAAGAGGTTTACCTCACAAAAGATTTGAAAATGATCAAACATGCATTGCTTGTCTAAAAGGCAAACAACACAAAGCCACTTGTAAGCCCAAAATTTTTAACTCTATCAATCAGTCATTGTTTATGCTGCATATGGACTTATTTGGACCAGTTTCAGTAAGGAGTATACAACATAAAAAATATTGTCTTGTTATAACTGATGACTATAGCAGATTTACATGGGTTTTCTTTTTAGCCACTAAGGATGAGACATCAAGCATCCTTAAGGAATTCATTACACTGATAGAAAACCAAGTCAGCAAGAAAGTAAAAGTCATTAGGAGTGATAATGGGACAGAGTTTAGAAATAGAGTTATGGATGATTTCTGCAAAGAAAAAGGTATTAGAAGAGAATATAGTGTTGCTAGAACACCACAACAGAATGGAGTGGTTGAAAGAAAGAATAGAACACTAATTGAAGCTGCTAGAACAATGTTAGCTGATTCTAAGCTACCTATAATCTTTTGGGCAGAAGCAATTAACACTGCTTGCTATGTTCAAAATAGAGTTTTAGTTGTGCAGCCTCACAATAAGACATCATATGAACTCTTTAATGGTAGAACTCCTGCAATAGGATTTCTTAGACCTTTTGGATGTCATGTGACAATTCTCAATACCTTAGACCATTTAGGAAAATTCGATGGTAAAGCAGATGAAGGTTTCTTAGTTGGATATTCTCTCGTTAGCAAAGCTTTTAGAGTTTACAACTTAAGAACTGAGAAAGTTCAAGAAGAACTACATGTGGAGTTTCTGGAAAACAAATCCAATGTAGTAGGTCAAGGACCAAAATGGATATTTGATCTTGATTATCTAACAAATTCTATGAATTATATTCCTGTTGTTGCAGAAACTAACAATTTTTCAGGTTCACAAGCAACAAATGAGGTGGAGTTAGATAAAGATCAATCTGATGTCATTATGCCATTGTGGTCAAGTACCAGTGTGGATTTAGCTTCAAACAATGATGAATCTTCTTCTGGTAAAGCAAAAGAAGATGTTGAGGCTCAAAGAAAAGATGTTGGAACAGAGGAACAACTCAATATGTTGAATATTGATGGTACTGCTGAGACAGAGCAAGGTACTGCTAGTACTTCTAAAGGTCCTGGTAGTTCATTTGAAGGAACTGTTAGTTCAGTTGAAGGTCCTGCTGGTCCTTCACACTCAAAAGATGCAGAGTTCCAAGAAGATGAAGTGGATTTAACTAATCTTTCACCATTTTATCATGTTCCTACTACACCACACACAAGAATTCACAAAGTTCACTCCCTGGATAATGTGATAGGAGATATACAATCTGGTGTGAAGACAAGAAGACAACTAGTCTCTTTAGACCAAAAAGGGATTCTTGATGCCCTTTATGCTTCAAAACAACATGAGCTTTCAAACTCTTGTTTATTTGTATGTTTTCTCTCTCAAAAGGAACCAAAGAATATTCTTACAGCCCTAGATGATTCAAGCTGGGTAGAGGCTATGCAAGAAGAGCTTCTTCAGTTCAAAATTCAAAAGGTTTGGGTGCTAGCTGATTTACCTACAGGTGAGAAGCTAATTGGCACTAGATGGGTTTTTAAGAACAAAAGGGATGACAGAGGAATTGTGATCAAGAATAAGGCTAGACTAGTAGCACAAGGGTACACACAAGAAGAAGGAATAGATTATGATGAAGTTTATGCTCCAGTAGCAAGGATTGAGGCAATTAGGCTGTTTCTAGCTTATGCTTCATTTTTAGGCTTCACAGTCTACCAAATGGATGTCAAAAGCGCATTTTTATATGGTGAAATTGGAAGAGAGGTGTATGTTTCACAACCTCCTGGTTTCATTGATCCATTACATCCAAATAAAGTGTACAGAGTAGTGAAAGCTCTCTATGGCCTTCATCAGGCACCAAGAGCTTGGTATGCAACACTTGCTTCCTACTTATTAGAAAATGGATTTCAAAGAGGGAAGATTGATCAGACACTTTTCATCAAACAACACAAGAAGGTTCTTCTGTTAGTGCAGGTGTATGTGGATGACATTATCTTTGGATCTACAAGGAAGGAAATGTGTTTAGAATTTGAGAAGCTTATGAAAGATAAGTTTCAAATGAGTTCTATGGGAGAACTTACATTCTTTTTGGGTTTGCAAGTTAAGCAATCATCTGAAGGCATATTTATTAGTCAAGACAAATATGTTGCAGAGATACTTAGAAAATTTCAATTTGCTGATTCAAAAATAGCAAGCACACCAATGGACCCAGAGAAGCACCTTCTGAAAGATGAAGATGGAGAAAATGTAGATGTACACAGTTATAGATCTATGATAGGCTCTTTGATGTATCTTACATCATCTAGACCTGATATCATGTTTCCTGTTTGTGTTTGTGCAAGATTTCAAATTACTCCAAAGGTTTCTCATTTAATTGCAGTCAAGAGAATTTTTAGATATCTCAAAGGTCGACCAAGGTTGGGTATATGGTATTCTAGAGAATCTCCTTTTGACTTGGTAGCATATTCGGATAGTGATTATGCTGGTGCTAGCTTAGACAGAAAGTCAAAAACTGGAGGATGTCAATTCCTTGGGTGTAGACTTGTCTCATGGCAGTGTAAGAAGCAAACAAGTGTGGCAAATTCAACAACTGAAGCTGAATATATAGCTGCTGCAAGTTGCTCTAGTCAAGTTCTATGGCTTCAAAACCAACTTCTTGATTATGTGTACAATTTCTTAAACACTGTTATTTATATTGATAATAGTAGTACAATTTGTATTATTAAAAATCCGGTACAACACTCTAAAACAAAACACATTGAAATTAGACATCACTTTATAAGAGATTGCAATGAGAAAAGATTAATTCAAGTTCTTAAAATTGCTTCAGAGCATAATTTTGCAGATCTGTTAACAAAAGCTTTTGATGTTTCAAGGTTTCAGTTCTTGATAGCAAGTATTGGAATGCTTAATCTTTAAATTTTCAATATGATGTGTTTTTGTACATAAATTTTTGTTGGTACTGCTGGATTTATAAGGTACTGCTAATATATCAAAATTTGAATTGTGTTATTCATACAGCTGGTTTTATGATTATTCTAATACAAAACAAAGTACTTTGTACATTGTTCTTTTGGTTTTAGACTAACTATTTCAGGTATGAATATGTGAACACAAAGGATATTTCAAGTGAAATGGGAACAGCAGAATGCTTATCAAATTGCTGACCATAATAGGTTTATGATGGACTGAGTTTAGGAATTTAACCTCCTTAAAACTTCTTTCTTGAAATCTAGTTATGATATTTCACAATTGAATTGATGACTTAGTTGATCAGATAGTAACTGATACAACTCACTTTCTATCATTTTATACTTTCAAGTATAATGAGTTAGTCTAAGGACATCTGATAGAAATAACAGCTAGTAAAAGTAAATCTAACACTTGTGTTGGAGGTAACAATTGCTATGAGCTGGAAACCCTGTCAAGAAAATCTTTTGAATAGATTTATCTTTTCACAGGCAGTTAGTGATAACTGAAATACATTGGTTCTCACACAACCAGAGGTTATTTTTAAACCGAAATTTTGATTAGGTGTCTGTTATACACTTGATTTCTTCAAAATGGTTGGAAGTAGTATGATTTTTCAATTCTAAAATCATGAACATACTACTAAGTTAAATGATTTCTTAAAAGGATTTTCAAGGATTCTCAAAAACCATTCATTGATGGATTATGAATCAAAATGTCCACTGATTCACCTCTCATAGGAGTTAACACACCTAGAAGTGATGAGGACAGAAACTTAAACTCTTAAGGAATTGATGGCTTCATGTACAATATTGTCTGACAACAAAAGTTACATATTGATGGATCAGTCAAAGGTACATAGTGAGATCTTCCAAACAAGGGGAGGAAACAAAAGTTATTTGCTTCAGGGGAGGTTACAATCTCAGAGAAGGAAATAATTGCCCAGAAAGGAAGAATAAACCAATATATGGAAGGAGAAGACAAGAGCATACAAGATAATGATGTAGAAGTTGAAAATGATTAGAACAGATCAAATATCTAGAAGGGATGAAGCATTTCTAAAGGAGAAAGTTTTATCTAGATCAAACGAAGGAAAGTTTCAATTTCAGTTCATTATGTTTGTTTATCACTTGCAAAGGCATGCTGATAGATGATTTCACTTGTTGAAATCATTGCCTCTTACAATTCCTCCATCCAAGGAAATTGCACCATCTTTTGGTACAATGTTTTGATATTGCTAAAGTCAAAGAAAAACAAGACAGATGAGTTCAGAATAAGAAGAATAGTTCAGATTCATGAAGTGTTTGAAAGATCTTCACAAGTCCTCATTTAATTCAGAAAACATGTTTGAATTAATTCACATGTTTAGGGGAGGATTGTTGGGAATTAAATATTCTGAAGTTAGAGTATTAGAAATTACTCTAAGTCAAAGGTACTGCTAGTACATCAAGGTACTGCTAGAGCAAGAAGGTACTGCTAGTTCAAGTTGAAGGTACTGCTAGTTGTATATGGTACTGCTGATCAGTGACTCATAGGATAAGATCGAAAAGATATTTATTGTATTTTGGTCAAACATATACGGTAGATAATATCTTACTCCATGTGCTTAGTTAACAAGTTGTATACATAGATACATGTTGTATCTTATGTACTGACACAATAAGCATAAGTTAAACAAGTAAGTCGGTCAAGACTTTAAGCAATTTGTAAAGATCTCTTGCAACTATAAAAGAGATCTTAGTCTAGAATATATGAGAGTAAATATCTGTTAAGACATAGAACAAACAAAAATAACATATTACAAATCTAGAAGTATAAGATTCAAGGTTTTGTAACCCTAGTGATATTCTCAAGATCACTCGTATTATTTGGAATAATATTGAATCGTTTAGTGAAAAACTTTCTTTGTTCATTGTTAAGTAACAAATATAATTCTTCCATTTCCATAACATACATAACCTTCTAAGTGTGGTTAAGTAAATTCCGCGTGCTTAATCATATTAACTCAATATATCTTATACACAAAGACATAAGGTTTAACCACCTTAACCGTGTATCAAATTAGGACCTCACAGAAAGTATATAACAATGCATATCTATAGAAAGATCATTTAATTCTCGTCGCGATGGTATTTTTTTTGTAGCTTGAAGATTTACCGTTTGCAAGATATGTTGTTTTAAAAAAAATATGGAAAATAAAAATGAGTGGCTATGATTGGTCCATTGGTTCTATGGCAAATATGAGATCTATATTGATCTCATCTCCCCTGACCAATTCTTGAAAAAAAAATGGATTTTAATGCTTACATAATAAAACCTACGAGTAATAAATAAGTTAACCAAACTTATATCTATCTTACTATCTATAAAACAAAAATGATCAAAGTGAAATGTTGAGAAAAATTAAAAATAAAATGTTGAAACAATTAATTATGAGAAATTTCAACTATTAATACACATATTTTTCAAAAGGAAACTATGAATACACATCGAAAACTGGGTTAACCCGGTACGCTTCAAACCTGGCGGGTTGACCCGGTTTTTTTGACCCAACCCGTTGGGTTGACCCGGTTTATATTGACCCGTTTTTCGACCGGAATGGGTCGAACCGGGTTTCAAAACATTATGTTTAATCCCCAAATCCTTAAACTTTTATTATTTTTCGTTCATAACCCATCTTCTTTTTATCACTAAAACTATCTGCCGCTATAAAATCCCGTTGCTATACACGAATACTCGTCTAGTATTGAATAATAACTCAACACCACAAATTAGTTTACCTTTTCACAACTTATTCTACAACCTTAACCAACATGGACTTTCAATTAATCTCAAGTGTTTTCTATAACTACCATAATGGTAGCACTAGATATGAAAGTTTTCATAAAAGGGAAATGATTTGCACACTCTATTTTTTTATTGGGGCACTCTAAATTATGCATTAAACCGTTGTACTGTATATATATCTTGCTTAAAATGCTTGTACATAAGAGTGTGCAAATCAAAACAAAATGTGTGCAAATCACCTCCTTAAATAAAATTACCACGTACACATGTTGATAGTATTAATAGTTTTCTTAAGAGTAAACTGCAAAATACATCCCTGTGGTTTGTAATTTCTGACACCTTACATCCCTGTCAGAAACTATTGGCACCTTACATCATTCGTTAGGCAAACGTTTAACATCATACATCCCTCGTTTACAATGAGGACTAACGGTGCAAATAATTTCTCCGTTATCTCTTAACGAGATAGAAAATATTACACCGTTAGCCTTCAGGACTAATGGTATTTGCACCGTTAGTACTCTTTTTACGTTTTATCCATTTTTTGTACGTTTTATCCGTTTTTATCTGTTTTTGTACGTTTTATCCATTTTTACGTTTTTTTGTATGTTTCTATATGTTTTTTGTACGTTTTTCGTACGTTTTAACCGTTTTTGTGCTTTTTTAATGTTTTATCCGGTTTTTGTACGTTTTTTTAGCTTTTTTTACTTTTTATCCGTTTTTTGTACATTTTATCAGTTTTTTATACGTTTTATCCGTTTTTTGTACGCTCTATCCATTCCTTTTTACGTTTTTATCCGTTTTTGGTATATTTTAACCGTTTTTTGTACGTTTTATCCGTTTTTTATCCGTTTTTGTACGTTTTATCCAAATTCTTTTACGCTTTTATCCATTTTTTATACGCTTTGATCAGGGTTTTTTTTACGTTTTATCCGTTTTTTACGTTTTATCCGTTTTTCGATTTTATCCAATTTTTTTCGTTTATATCCATTTTTTATATGTTTTATCCGTTTTTTAATGTTTTTAACCGTTTTTTATACGTTTTATCAGTTTTATACGTTTTAAACCATTTTTGTACGTTCTGACATCTTACATTAACTGTGTCCAGTTAATGTTTAAAACATGGGGTTAATTATTTCACAATGTATTATACTTATCACTTTTTTTATTGTGTGTACTGAACTTTTTTTTTCCTTATTGTGTGTACTGAACTTTCAAATTTCAATTATTGTGTGTATTTTGCGACTATTCAGCCATATAAAATGACCATTTAACTCTTCAAAATTTGAGAAAAGTAAAGGTAAAATAGTCACAAAATACACATAATAATCGAAATTTGAAAGTTCAATACACACAATAAGAAAAAAAAAAAGTTCAATACACAACAACAAAAAGTGACAACTATGATACATTTTCAAGCAATTAACCCTAAAACATGTGTCACTGTTGCTCAAGTTAGGAACAATTATCTTTTATTAGTTCAGGTTCAGGGTTTTTTCATTGGATTCGGGTTTTATTGTTGTCCTATACATACGATTACCATTAAATCCATGCACAATTTTCTTTCATCTATCCCTGATAAACCCTAAGGGGCTTTAGGGTGCGTTTGTTTCATGCTTTCGAATGGGTTTTAAGCTATTAATGTGGGCTCCATGTATAAAAAACTTGTTTGGTTTGTGGTTTGGATTCAAAATAGAGAATCAATCTATCAAAATTAATTCGCTTTTAATGGGTGGGATTCACTTTTTTTTAGGTGGGTATCATACTTTACACTCTATCTCTCTTTATTATTATTAAAAAAATATTTTTTTTTAAAAAAAAAACTTTTATATAAAACGTATTTTTATATCATTTAATTTTTCTCTCTCCATCATTAATTTTAATCCAAAACCAAATCCAAATATGAATCCGAATCCGAATCCAAATCCAAATCCTAAACCCTCTACAAACCAAACGCACCCTTACTTTTCTCATACACGTGATTGAATTGTTGTATCGAATAGATGTCAACACATTCATCCCTTTTCTTTTCGGGAGTTGATGTGCACACCATAATAAGTGATGTGTACACCACAAATATTATGTTGTATTGTACTATGTGCATTACAAAAGTGATTTTGTGGTGTGCATATCACATCCCTTTCTTAAATCATTTTAGAGGACAGTTTTCTTAATGGAAACCAATAATTGGCTTATTAAAATTCCGTTTAAATTCTGCTCATCATTTAAGTGGTTGCGTCTAGTGGTGCACATCCTAACCGGTTAACCGAATCGGAACCAATAGCTAACCGAAAAACCAAACCGGTCAACACCGGTTTTGACCAAAACCGGTCCTGTTTTTCCACAAACCGCTGGTTTGTGAATTTGAAATGTAGACCGGTTAGGGGACCGGTTTTTGGGAACCGGTTAGTCGAACCGGTTTGGTTAACCGGTTAGGAACCGGTTTGAACGTGAAAAGGAGCGGATTTTTTGTATTTTTATGAAATTTCAAATTTTGAATTTTGAACTTGAGTGGGAAGGAGCGTGGGAGCCGGTTTTTAAATTATTTGGGCTCGAAATTTACCATTTTGCCATTTATTGTTTAGTATAAATAGAGGGGTTGTGTTTTTGTTTATTCACAACTTTCATACAAGCAAAAAACACTCTAAAAAATCAAAACCGAAAGTATTTCACTAATGGCAAGTTCAAACACCACCGAAGCTGATTTAACAAGTGCACCTACGATTGTCAAAATTTTATCATGCGACCGTGTACAAGATCCTTGGGCTAACTTCAACTACGTCCTAATGTCGGATGGCAAGAAAAAGGCTCAATGTAAGCATTGGTTGAGTATAATGTCTGCCAGTTCCAACTCGACGTTGATGGCTCATATCAACATGAAGTATTGCAAGGCACTCAAAACGATTCCGGAAGCAGGTCAATCGTCTATGGGTCGGGACGGGAGTATTTTTGCATACGATCATGAAGTAGTTCGTCAACAATTTGCCGGTTTGGTGATTCGACAAGGTTTGTCGTTCAACCATTGGGATGACGAGGACACGACGGAAGTGATGCAGACTTGTGTCCAACCAATGTACAATCATGTAAGTCGTATGACTCAAAAACGCGATGCTATGAAAATGTGGAAAATGGCCAAACAAGAATTAAAAATTGTTTTTATAAATTTAGATGGTTGTGTTAATTTAACAACAGATGTTTGGTCCGCTCCTCTTAATTTGCCACATTCGTACCTTTGTGTTACCGCACATTGGGTTGATCCCAAAAGTTGGCAAATGATGAAGCGAGTCATTTCATTTGAAAACTTTCCGGTTCCTCACACGGGAAGTGCTTTATTCAAAGTGTTGAAAAAAGTGTTCGTCAAATATCACTTGTCACAAAAAAAAATTTCAATTACGTTGGATAATGCTAGTAATAACACAAATGCAATGAGTAGACTGAAAATGGAATACGAGCCACCCTTAAATGGCCATTTTTATCATACTCGATGAGTTGCACACATCATTAAATTGGCTGTGCAAGCGGGATTAAATTATCCCATAATGAATGAAATGAAAGAATGTTTTAGAAGAATGTTAGGCGATATCTTTAAAAAGGGTACTACAAGATATAATAACTACATTCAGATGTGTGTTGATGCAGGGAAACCTTGTTTGTCACCTAATTTTGATATTGATACAAGATGGAATTCCACTTATCTTATGTTCATAACTGGTTTAAAACAAAAGGTGACTTTACAATATTTTCATGACAAATTGTCGGAAAATGGTAAGTGTGTTCCATTTTTGGTCGATCATTGGGAGACTATTGAAAAACTAACCCGATTACTTGAAGTTTTCTTCAACGCCACAAAAAAATTATCGGGTGTTTATAATCCAACATCTCATTTGGTACTCGAGCAACTATACTTAATGTGTTCAAGTATGGCCTCATTTGAATTAAATGGTGGTTTATATACAAATATGGTTGAACCAATGAAAGAAAAGCTTAGAAAATATTTTGAAAATTTGCCACCGATATTTACTTGTGCGGCCGCATTAAATCCATGTTATAATGTAAGCGAGGTAGAGTTACTTATCGACTCGATTACAACTGATTTGGGGTGTTTTCAGACTAACGTGAACTTTGGTGATGATGCAAAAGTGTATTTTAACAATTCTTTGCAAGGTTTATGGGATTGTTATTTTGAAAAATATGGTAACCCAACTCCTTCAGTGAGTGCGGCTTCTTCTTCATCATCGAGGTCGAATAATGGAGGGATACAAGGCTTGCTACAAAAGTTAAGAGAAAATCCCAACAAACGGGTAAAGAGTGATCGTTTGACAAACAATGAATATGTAAGATATAGCACAACTGGTTTTATCTCACATATTCCGACCGAACAAGTTGAACACTTTGATGTTTTGGCATTTTGGAAAGCAAAGGAAACAATGTTTCCCGTTCTATCCCGAATGGCTCGAGATCTACTAAGTGTACAAGCTACTTCGGTAGCTTCTGAATCAGCTTTTTCAACAAGTGGAAGGGTGTTATCAAACAGAAGATCAAGGCTCACACCGGCTTCTTTGGAGATGTGCATGTGTTTGAAAGATCACTTGGACGCAACCAAGTGAAGACAAGACAACGCAAATCTTGAAAACGCCATAGACTTCGAAGAAGAAATCTACGAGGAAGAGGTGCAAGATGGTGTAGTCGAATTGCTTTCCGATGAAGAAATAAGACAAGATGAAGCTGCTAACGAAGCTAGGTCCATTGGATCCGATGAAGACATTTGCGAGTAGCTTTTCCATGTATTATGTTTTAAGTATTATGTTTTAAGTATTATGTTTTAAGTATTATGTCTTAAGTTTATGTCTTATGTTTGATGTACTTCCTTTCAGTTGTATTTTTGATGTATTAAATAAAATTTGAAGTTTATTCAGTTTATCGGTCAAATCATTTTTTGAAAATTCAAATTTGAACTTGGCGCTTTGGCGGGTGATGAACTCAAATAAGTACATTTTATTATCATCATTTATCCTATTTATTTGACTTGTTTTATTATATTATCTATGAGAATCGATACATTAATGTTTACTTTAGTAATCCTCAGGTAAAAACAAGCATTATGTGAAACTTGGTGATTTTGGACTAATTATGGAGCAAAACAAGCGAGATGTCAAAAGTCTACTGAAATCCAGAAGATACACCGTATCTCACTCAACAGATACGACGCAATATCATACTTAGATGAATTCGAAGACCATTGCCTGACTTTGAAGAATGCGCCGCATGCAATTCTGTCATGCGCGCATATGAAACTTTGGTCAAAGAAGAAGATCAAGCTCGTTCTACTCCAGATACGCCGCAATATACTTCTAACATAAGGCGTATTACTATCAAGATTTCACAAGTTACAATCCAAGTACATGCGCCGCATACAAAGATCAAGATACGCCGCATCTGAAGACGGTGTACGAATATTCCAGAATATATTAATCTTGGACCCCACGCGAAGTTAAGTCAATGCGCCGCATCTATCAACTCTATGCGCCGCATCTATCCCTGAGACAGAAACTATAAATACCCCAAGGACTGACGAATTTAAGAGCTCTCAGACTCTTAGCTCTCGAAGACCGAAGACCTAGATATAACCCTAGAGCCGAATTCAGACGACCAAGCAGCACAAGACACACCTCAAACAAAGATACAAGAGCTGTAAGAAGGTCCTGCATGTATTCAATTCATTAAGTAGTTTTGTTTTATTGTTTTAGTACACTTTAATTCATCAGGATTGATGGGCTTGTGTCATGTGACTACGGAAGATCATGCACTCCCCTTAATATTGCTTTCCCATTAATTAAAGTTTATATGTTGATGTCTTTGGTGACTTTTATTAGTGCATTGATAACCTCTGTGTCTAGCTGAGTCTTGCTTGGGTCGCCATGCCCCTTCCTCGCCTATCTATTCTAGCGTATACGAGACGTGGGCATCACAAATGCCCAATACTCTAGAAAAGAAGGATAGACATAAGTAATCATTAAGGGTTTACTCGCCGATAAGATTAGAGCCAACGAGAAAGGTTTAAATATATACACTTCATATAAAACTAGCAATAAAACAAGTGACAAGCTACTTAATTATCAGGACAGGTCTTCTTATTGTCTCGAGTATCTATCTGTGTACGTGTGTGCTAATCGCTGATTCGTGCTCATTAGTTTAGTTTTCTATTTAATCATAACCAAACCGTGCCAGTCTCTCAGGCTGAACCCCCTTGCGTTAGATTAGGTTGTATAGCTAACTTAGGATATTAAAATACTGATTAGAATAACTAGATAATACGTTCCACTCTTAGTGATCGACACTCTACTTACCATTATATTCATACTGACCGGGTACACTGCTCGTTAAGTGTGTGTGTTATTGATAAGTCGGCTAAATATAAATTTAAAACTTGAGTAGGCATTAATACTGCTAAACCGCAACGACACGCACACGCATCAAGTTTTTGGCGCCGTTTCCGGGGAGTGAATTGTTATTATCTGTTAATTTGATTAGTATTTTAATTAGGTTTTTTTTTTTTTTTTTTTTTTTTTTAGATTCTAACCACTAACCCTGTTATATATTGGATAGATTGCATTCATTGTATAATTTGCATATTTTCTGTTTTTGTGTGTTTTTGTTTTCTGTAATTTTTGTTTCTTTTTGTTTGTTTTTATTTTTGTTTTTCTTTTTTCTATTTTTCCGCATTCTGCTATCGTTGTATTGTGCTGATACAAACGATACGGCGCATCTGTTTTCACAGATACGGCGTATTGCGTTTAATTTTTATAAAATACAACGCGTTTAATAAATTCGAGTACGACGCATCTTTCCCCAAGATACGGCGTATTCTGTTTTTAATAAGAAATTTTTCTAAACCCTAACGCCATACGACGCATCTGTTTTAACAGATACGGCGTATTTTCTATTTAAATTAAAAACAGTTTTTCGAATTAACTAAGAGATGCTAGCTGGAGTGATCAACCTTCGATGACTGGAAGGCTATAATAAGACGACAAGAGTGGAGGAGAACTCAGTACTGGTAACATTGAGCATCTTAAATTCTTGAAATAGAATTCCAGGTACCCTCTACAATTATTCACCTAGCCTTAAGGAGAGTTCTCTACGAAACCTCTCCCGAATATAATCTCAATTTTGTAAGCTTAAAACGATATTTGCTCCTAACCTTGGAGTAAATCATTATCCACTAAACAATAAGATTATAATCATTAATAAAACGGATATGCTTATTGTTCTTATCTTGAATTTATTTATATCATATGGTATACCGTTTTACCCCAAATTTGATGTATAAGGAAACGCGTTGCGGAGGCCAAGGTACGTTCCTTATTTAAATTTTGTTCACTGGCACAACAATACGGCGGATCTTAGTATTCTAAGCGCCGTATCTCTGACTAATTAAAACTTATTGACCAGTCAACGAATTTAGATAAATACAGCGCATGACAATTATGCGATACGGCGCATCGTATTTGCCCTATAAATATGAAAGAGATGCGCCGGATTTCCACGTTTTACCCAATTTACACACAGTTAAAACGCACACCACTTGACCGAATTAAACCCTTCAATCTAAGTTTTTTTTCTCAAATCAAACCTTCTAATCCGAATTCTCGACCGAATCCTAATCGCGACATAAGGTAATAATCTTATTTAATTTTGTTTAAATTTAAATATTAGGGTTTATGCTATATATCGAATATGATGGAAAATTTAGGGGATTTGATTAGAACTTGGACTAGGTGATTTCCCCTATATTAATTTTGGATAGATCATTGAATTTCAAACCGATTTGATTTGATTAAAAATTAGGGTTCGAGGAGATTATTTTTGAACTTTGGAGGGAAAATGAAATGTTGTGGTAATTTGAACTTTTAGATGTTGATATATGGGTAAATGGAACCGTGATGTTAAGTGGGAGTTTACGTCACGGGGCCGGATTCTTGGAAAACGTGCCTGACCCCCTTTCTTTTATACTAATACATTGCTAGATGTGGCGCGTCTAAGTTACTTGATACGGCGTAACAACCTATTTTTAATTTAAATATTTCCACCATTGTTGCGACGTATTACTTAATTTAGATACGACGCATCCTCCACACGCCGTATTATATTGCATACTCCGCATCTCTTTTATGCAACTTAGATACGCCGCATTGATTCCTCAAAGATGCGCCGTATCGACCATATTTCAGAACTGTTCTCTAACCTTAAAATTTATTTCAGTTGACATTACCAGACGTTGAACACAGGCATATGTGGCTCCGTTTCGAGACCATGGGACTTACACCTGATACTGAGGCTGATTATGTACGGAGACTTAGGGCAATTTTCTTTAGGAAAATCTTTAGGGTTCTGGTTTTGGACTTTGAGGGTGTTGGTTTGATTGACGGAGAGAATGCAGCTGGTGGTCTTCATGATAGGTTGGAGATGGTAGTGAGGGATGATGATGATGATGTTGTGTTTAGGTCATATGCATGGGAGAGGTTGTTCGGTATTGATGAGCCTCTGATTAGGGAGCTCATGCTAGAGTTCTTTAGTACAGTTCATTACAGGGAGACCGATATGGAGATTGATACGGCTGACACTCTGGTATTCAGGTTAGGTGGGGTGCATAGGCAGATGTCTATGCGGCATTTCATTTTGGCCATGGGATTACACACTGAGGCGGAGATTGGATCAGCTGGGTTTGCCAGATACTGGGCTGAGAGCTTACGGGCAGTTCCAGATAGGATGTTGCTCGGTGATTACTGGGAGAGGATATCCTCTGGGGGTGATTCCACCACTGCCACCCCATCCTACACACTCATCAGGGAGCCTATGAGGAGATTGTGCCACCGGATGATTGCATTGACTATTGCTGGGAGAGGTCAGTCACCTGAAAAGGTGACCACTCTTGATCTCTTCCTTCTCAGGAGCATGGATGAGGGATTGGTGGTGAACATCCCTCACTTTTTGGCACATTTCCTTCATAGAGGAGCCTTAGGGAGAGACAGGAGGAGCCAGATGACCGGGGGCATTTTGTGTCAAGATTGGCCCGACATTTTGGTGTGATTGGTGATGAGATCCCTGCTGGTTTAGAGATTGAGGTGACCAGTTTGCCGGTTATTGGGCAGGATTATTTGGTCAGGTTGGGGATTTGCGAGATGATCATGGGGGGATGCTATTGGGTGGCATTGGGCCCCGTGAGGCCATCAGAGGATGAGCCAGAGCAGGGAGATCCCCAGGGAGCTCCAGCTGCTGCTCCAGCTCAAGAGGAGCCACAGGTACCCCCACCACCAGTTGCACGTTCTGTGGGTCAGAGAGTAGAGAGAGTTGAGGGGGAGGAAAGAGCTTTGAGGGGCGTAGTTGACGGTATGAGGGCTGACCTCACTGTAGTCAGGAGTGATTTAGGTTGGCTAGTTGGGAGTGTGAGTAAGATTTTGGAGCATCAGGGCACGAGCCATACTCGCCCTGATGGCACTTACGTTAGAGGCATGATCACATACTCCCGACTCCCCTCACGCAGAGTCCGACCTAGGACCGATGATGCTAGCACCTCAGGGACTCACTCGGCTGCAGGAGACGACTCCCCACATCCTTGATCTCATATGTTTGAGTTTATTGACATTGTTCCTCATACATTTTTATTCTTCTTGGGATTGTACTGAATTCTATTATCGTGTATTTATTTAATGTTTCAGTTTATGCTTCTTATTATGTTTGATGAAGACTGGCATTAAGTTCAGCATGAGTGAACGAGAGAACCCGAGAGGTGTGTTAAAGTCTAAATGGTATTATAGATTCCTGCATTTTTTTGTGGATACATCATTTATGAAGCTTAAACGTTCTCATCCACAAGAAAGTTGATTTTTGCTCTTATACGAATAATGGAGGATCATACCGAGCAAATCTCAGGGGAGTTTTTCTGTTCTAATTCTTTTATTTTCCAGTTTTTAACCTTTGACACAAACAACGAGGACGTTGTTTAACTTAAGTGGGGGGATGGAGAATTAGAACACTTACTTGTCCTAAACTTTTTCAAAATATGCTTAAAATGCGCTTAATATATCAAAATTTAAAATTTTTTTTAGCATGTTTTTGTTTAAAGTCTAAATTACATAACCGCACACATAACTCTATTCTTTCAAAAATATTAAAACTTTAGTGTGCTGGTGACTTGTAAACTTTAGAACTTGGCTTGTATACTATTCGAGACCACCATAATGAGTATTATCTATATAATTGGAGTGACTTGTCTAAATTGGTAAATTTCTAGGATTACACCCAAATAGCCTTTATATGTTATGTGATATTAACTAACTACACTGGTTAGTTAACCCCCGTATAAACCCTTTGTTTACTCTCACTTTTAGAGTAAGATACCCCTAGAAAAACCCTCAGAGCCATTCCTTTCGTTTCTTACACCTTTGTTATAATGTTTCGATACACCCTTACACCTTAGCCTACCCTGTAGATTAAAATCCGTGGTTAATTGCTTTAGGCAAAGTGTGTTTCCTTACATTACCTGTGTTCGTGTGCGTAATTAATTATCTTTGGTTAGGTCGGGAAATTGCACAATGCAATCGGTATGAAAGTAAATATTGTATAACTTTTAGTTTATTTTTCGTATGTTTGCTACTTTCACTATTACAGTTATTTCTGAAAGTATGAAGAGTATGGAAAAATTATCCCGAAAAATAGTGATAGAAAAGTTGTGAAATTTTACACATATATGTTGATGTCAAAAAAAAAAAAAAAAAAAAAATCGAAAAAATAGAAAAGAAAAAGAAAAAGGAAAAGTTGGAAGTTTGTTTTAACCAACTTATGTAAAGTTTTGTATTAAGTGGGAGATATCACCACTATTTGTTGTTGTATATTATATTTATGGATTGAATGGGAGTTGGCCGTTATGGGAACGCCAACTAAGGTTATTCTTTGATTGAGATTTTGTTGAGTATAATTCGTGTCTACCTAAAGCGTGTGTTTCAAGTGTTAAAGCGTGAGTTATTCAATGATATGAGTCTTATTCATGGGATGGTTGGGAAAGTGATTAACCACACTTAGGATTTTAATTTATCTGTTTTGTTTATTTTTTATTTTACACCAATTTGTATCCTAAATATTATCCATACCCTATATCATTCTTCATCCAAACCTTTGATTTATTGAGATTAGGGATTTGAGCAATCTTAAGTATCGTAGTCGTGGATTCGGCTATGTATTTATGATTTTGTCGCCCTTTTTGATATAATATTATTGGTGAAGATTACTTGGTCCTATCTTTAGCCTATTCGAGTTAAGGATTTGAGCAATTGCAAGTATCGTGGTCGTGGATTCGATCATGTATTTGTAGTTTTGTCGCTTTTTCTGGAATATGAGATCGATAGAGATTAAAAAGGATGATCAACCCTTAACCAACAAACCCTTTTTACCGCTTTAGACTTATTACTCCTTGGCTTTAGTGGGGGATATGCGTATACTTGCCAAGCCTATGATAGAATATTCGTTACGACTAAGCAACTAAACGATTTAGAATTGTTTTACATTAAAAATTATTTTGGTTTCTACTTCGTTAAATGTTTGGTTGTGTGATTATGACAAAACGAATACGTGCTTAAATATAAAAATAAATCCTAATATCTTTTAGGATACATTTTTATACGATTAATTCTAAGGTTTACTTGGGGACAAGTAAAGTTCAAGTGGGGGGATATTTGATGAACTCAAATAACTACATTTTATTATCATCATTTAACCTATTTATTTGACTTGTTTTATTATATTATCTATGAGAATCGATACATTAATGTTTACTTTAGTAATTCTGTAATACCTGAAATTCAGATAACGTGTCAAATGACCAAAATGCCCTCACAACTTCTAAAATTTAATTAAAAGCTATATTAAGCTAAATAAATCCGAATTATATTAAATAAATTACATATAAAGCAAAATAAAATTGAGACAAGTCTTGTAATAATTTTGCATGTCCAAAATAATTATCTTGTCCCATACAATATAAAAGAAACCGAATATACATTTATTATGATTTATTTCGGTATATTAAATTAAATTAAAAGAGTAGATAAGCTCAAGTAAATATGGAGATGATCAACTAAAATCAAAATCTGATTTTGTTAGCAAAATAAGGCCGAGTATTATGCATACCCTCCCCCAAAGACTCGGTATCTTCATTCCATATATTTTATACACCTATATTCTTCCTAATTAACCAAACTGAGAAACACAAAACCACCAAACAAATTCGTTTTTTCATTCCTGCGATTTTCTAGAGAGCCAAAAGTAATTTTTCTGAGTTCATTATATTGCTAGGAAGCCAAGAAAAATAGTACTTCAATTTATAAAGGCCTGGATTCCTTGTTGTCGAATTTTGTTCAAAAAGTAAGGTAAATTCGTCCATAATTCATTCGATCATGCTAAAATTATTTTGTCATTTTTCCTGAGTCTCTTATATCATATGTGATATGCGAAAATTGTTTACAAGGTCGTGGGATCCTTCCCGTGCTCGTGGAGATTATATTGGTGTCGTATTGTTCATCCGAGAAACCCAAAATCACCACACTTGTTCTACACGTTATAAATTGGCTCTAGTATTTTTCTTACGTTATTTATATCATATAAGTCCTATATAAAATGCTAAAGTCGAACCATGCATGATCTATAATTTATTTGTGAATTAAACCTTAAAAACATAATAAAACTCTAAATAATTATATACGAATTTTCTGGGTATGAGAACTATTTTATGTGGACTCTATATAATCTGTATGATCTTAGAAAAGTACTCTTTCGAATTATAGAGGCTCGAATCATGTTTTGTAAATTTATTTTCAAATCGTTAAATAAGAAAATAAAGAAAAGAAATAAAATAAAAGAAAACCCTAAAGAAATCGACCTAGGGTTAGGGTTTTGGCATGGAAGCTGATCATTAATTATAGTTTAAGGTTGTTATTGATGATGGCGTAATGATTGGGAATTTATATTAGGGTTTTTTTAGTTTAGGTAATTAGCGAATTGAAAGTAAAAATGTGAGGGGCTGTTTTGTAATTTTCTGAAACTCGTGGGTATTTTTGTAATGTGTTTTAATCAGGGACAAATCATGTGAAAATATAAAATATGATTCAGGTGTGTTAGATTTGTAATTATAAAGGTTAAAAGGTAAATATATATATTTATGTGTCGAATTACAAATAATTAAACTAGAGGGACTAAAAATGTAAATTTTGGAAACTTGAAGTTATTTTGAGTAAATAATAATGTTAAGAGTGTTTTGGATAATTTTGAGTATTTATGGGGCTAATGTGTAATTATTAGGGAGTTATGATTTAATTAATAGGTTTTGTAAACTTAAGGGACTAATTGTGTAAATTCTGAAATATGAGGGGCTGAATAGTACTATATGAATATTCTGATGTGACATTCTGAATTTTGGTAAAATATGATGCTTGGTTGGTAAATATGAATATTGTAGGGATTTAATTGTGAATATTGAAAATCTAGGGTTTGTTTTGTAAATATTGAAACTAGAGGGGTATAACTGGTAAATTGTGAAACTTGAAGGAATTAAGTGTCATTCTGTATAAAAGGAATATTTAAATCAGTAACTTGAAGTATTTTCATTTGATACCCTTGAAATTGATGAAATTACAATTAAAACCCTGAACTTGTGAACTTGCCATAATTAACCTTAGACTTCTGTAACTTGTTAAAATATACCTTTATTCCATTATAATCTCTGAGTAAGGACTTAATCTAATCTGAAATGATAATATCTGTTAAATCTGGAAACTTACTAAATCTGGAAAGTTACTAAAAATAGAAAGTACTTAAAATGGAAAGGTAAACTAAAAGTAATAATCTGAAATAGAATCTTTAGTAATTCTGTCTTCCTCTTCCTTAGGTGTGAAGAAGGAGAAGTCCTAATCTTAATTCTGTGTTTGTTTGCTTGTCTGCTTTGCTAATAAGGTACAGATATTCTGCCCTTTTTCAGTAAGGGTTTTTCACCCCCTTTTCTTTCAGTTTTTTTCATTTTCTTTATTAGGATCCCCTATACCATTGCTATGTTCCCTTCTGTTGTGAATCTTTGTTGTAATCTGTTTGTCTTGAACCTTTTGTTTGAACCTCTGCTATGATTCTTTTATTCAGAACCTTTTTCCTGAACTCTGATTGTAAGCTTGTTTGTGAACCTTTGATGTGTTTCTTCTGTTCTGAACCTTTCTTGAGCCTTTGTGTTTTGATCTCTGGTTCTGAACCCTGTATTTGTGAATCTTGATTGAATCTGATCCGTGAACCTTGTTCTGAACCTTAACCTGATATATCTGTTGTAAACTTTGATTTGATTTTTGGTATAAACCTTAACCTGTTAAATCCTTATCTGAACCTAATTGATTTTGAACCTTTATTAAACTACATATGAAACTGTTTAAGAAAAGCTATTTTAAAAAGAAGCGATATCACTTGAAATGGAAGTTACTAAAAGTTTTGGAAGACCATTTTTATGAAAACTATTTTTGTAAGATCATTTCAATGAAAACCATTATTAAAGGATTGATTTAAATGAACTTTTGAAAGGAACTTCTGAAATGGATTATTGCTATAAACTTGTAATTATTAACCTTTGATATACCCTTTTGGCCTATTGGTAATAAACCTTTTAATCTGAACTTAAGCTTTGATAGTAAACTTAATCTGATAAATTCTGATTCGAACCTTACTATCTTATTCTGAATTGTTGACATGACCCTTCTGCCATGAACTCTTAGATATGACTCTGTTTATAATATGACATCTGACCTTGACCACAGTCTGATATCCGAGCCAATCACTAGGCATGAGGGTTTCATGTCCATGTCATTGATGCACCGATGGCATGACTCTAGGGTAGGAGAGTGATGACCTATCCCGTCCCTGATTTTATTTTATCTGGTGTGTTGAGGAGTTTCTGGCCACCGGGGGCGCATGGATGCATCCTAGTTCTGACTCTGTTATCTGTTATCTGTTTATGTTATATGTTTATTATTATATATGGTGACTGATGGTGTGTGCGATACACGTCTTTCACATTATCTGGGAGCTGATCACTCCGATTTGATACATGAGGTCACCCCTCATATTATCTGTTACTTGAGAGGCATCCCCTCTGGATTATTATATGATTACTCTGTTATGATATTATCTGTTATCTCTGGGCTCGTGATGGATTTCTGTATTTCCCTAAACCTGGTTTGTTCATTATCCCTTTCTCATTTCTTTTCTTTTACTCTTATTCCTTTCCTATTCTTTCATTTTGATTCTGTATCTGTATAATCTGTATTTCTGATTTGTTTCTGTATTGCTATCTGTTATTGTTTCTGTCATCTATATATCTGTTCACTGAGCTCTCGTAGCTCAGCCGCATTTCTTTTCCTGCGGCAGGTTTTTAGTAGGAAGCTGGGAATGAGTGAGAGTGTACCTCTGGACTTAGAAGGCTTGGTAGCTATTCTGGATTAGAATTGGATAGAAGATATTATGTTTTAGAATTAGTTTTGAAAGCTTTCATTGTAACCTTGTAGATTCAGTATTTCATTTGTAATCCTTTGATATTTTTGTATTACTGTAGATGTATGCCCTGTTTTGATCTGATATGAATCCATTATTGTGATATCTTTACCCTTGTCGGGTTGGGGTGTTACAATTTATGGTATCAGAGATCACAGGCTGCGACTCGTAATACATTTACCCTTGACCTGTGAATTCTGGACCACTAAGTTTCCACTGTAGGAGCTCGTAGGACAACCTTTGAGAATTTGCCTTAGGATTTTCCTATAGGAACTTAAATTCTGACCAGTGAGGAATGGGTAGACTATAATTCATTTGCCTAAGTATCTTGCTTCCGCACCACTCTGATTCGTGCCTTGCTTTTGGTTAAAGCCTGTTAAATTCACATTTGGAAATTTAGAGCTTATGCCTTGCATCACCAAAAAAAATGAAACCTAAATAACCTGAAGCATTGAGAATTGCATAGTAATTGTCTGACACTATTTGATCCTTGCTTTCAGATTCTGACTCCGACCTCTGAACCTTTTGTTAATCATATGATGCCTCTTCGGGCATTCTGAGAATCCCCATATCGATGATGTACTTCATACATTCTGTTATTTGTTTCTTGCTTCTGATAATCATCTATGAATCTTTTGACATTATTTAATTCCGTCTTAACCATTTCTGTTCCCATGAGAAGCCTGGTGGTGTTTTAACTACGAGTACACAGATGTTTTCCCTCTCATTCTGAACGGTAAAATCTGCTTTGTTGATCCGTCTTTCTTTGGTAGTAACCTTGATTTTATTCTTATAAGGATAAATTGAATGATCATTTAAAATATTGCCGACTATCCTCCTATGTCTCACCTTTGGCGTTTGAAACAATTTTGGGACCCCTGACATGATTACCGATTGTTAAACTTTTGCTGCCACTACCTGATTTTGACCTTCATTTCTGATCTGTTGGATAAACAGCCTGATATCTTTCCGACCATCCCGAAGACCATTTAACCTTAATGTGTCTGACACATTCTATAAATTCATGACCATGCTGGATATAAATGTATCCTCTGATACTATTCTGTCCTGAATGATGAATCTTATTTGCTCCCTTGAATGATGAATCTTATTTGCCAATCAGTTTTTCTTTGGAAGGATTCGATGCAAATACCGTCTCTTATGGAATTGTTAACTGAGCATATGATGCTGATATCCGATATCTCATAAGTCTCACTTCTGCAATTATACGATGTTCGTATTACCGATGATGTACACCCTACCTGTCACTTATGCTAAAAAGCTAAACCAAAAAAAAAAAAAAAAAAAAAAACTCCAACACCTTGAACTGTTCGCGTACCTATCCCCACACTATACTGAACCATGTACTTGACTCTGACATATGAACTATCCGTCTGGTAAAGTGACTATATTTGTTCTGCGGATCTGTTTACTATTGATATACTTGATTTTGGAGATCTTTTGATTATTGATTGGCTGGCCCTTCGTAAAAGCTATCATAGGCTACCGCATCTGAAATATAACAATCTGCTCCACCCTATTTTGTTATAATAACCTTGAACCGCTTAAATCTGTTAAGCTTAACACTGCTATGGAAATATGTACCCTGATCTCATTTGATCGTCAAATTCTTCTGACAATTATTAGTATCCACCATTAGAAAGTTTTGGCACTGGAAGTTTTGTTGTACAAATTTTTCTGGTGCTTTCTGATGAAACTCTTGGATATTTTTCTCCCGTTTGAGAAGTAGAATTGATTCTGAACCGATCTTGGTTAGCAAGCCATGATGCTAGAGAAGATGATGAGATATGTTTTTGTCCACCTCAGTGTTTCCCCCTGAATACCCCTATTAGTTTATGAAGAAGAAAGAGAAAATTTTGCGTCTGCATATCAACTATCGTAAACCTAACCGTAATTCTAACCGTAATCACTTTTCATTTCCGAGTATCAATGATTAAATTGTTCTATCCTTGTAAATTCCGTATCAGACGACCTCATTTAATGTTTGAAGGACTGAAGAAGCAACCAAAGAACTCCTAAGATAGGAGATGACTAACTGAGAACAACTTCCGTAAAGTATTTCAGTTTTACTCATAAAAAAAATTGGTGATGCGAATTAGATATGAAGTTTTCCCTGAAACTATTTATGAAAACTGTTCTTGTACCCATTATGACCATTATGAGTCTTAAATAATGCCAATAGTATTGGCTAATAAGAATCATGTTTTCATGAGTATCTGGACAATTGTCATAGTATGACAGCATGTTTGTGCCCTGAGACGAACGAGGAAACATGTAGACCATCTTCGTATTAAATGGAATGACCTTTGTTCTGGAAGAGTAGATGTGATTGGCGTTCAGAGATTGTAGCAGACACCACTACCAAGCATCCGATGACGACAGCAATCTGAGTTGGCGAATTTCGAACTGTGCTAGCAGACTTGTCCAAGACTCGCAGTCTTGCTTCTCTATTCATTTTAGTTGTACTAAGATGAATTGAGAGTAGAAGCAGACTTGAGAATGGAAACTGAGATCATGACCTTGAATAGAAGAAAAGTCTGAAGCGAATGGTTGTGATTGAAAGAATTAATTCTGTGACGGATGAAGCTATGGATGATGTGATTCACTTCTGCTTGACCTATCTAAATTTCTGTTACCTAATGATAAAATCCTTTGAATGATTTAAGTTCTTTATCAGTAATTCCGCTCTGTGTTCATTCTGCGTATGTCGGATGATGGTTTTGTTATCTGAAATTTGACGAATGATGGATGATCTGATGTACCAAATTCTGATAGACATTCTGGGACTTCCGTTAAATTTTTTTTGAGTAATTCGTTCTCTTCTTAGTTAGGGTATTTGATTCTGATGACCTCTAAGACCGTAGGAAGACTAGGTGGATTAAGACAAGTTTGTTCTGTTCACGACTTGAGATAAAGTATGACCATCATGAGGGCATATTTATATGATGCCAGTATTATGACGTCTGGCCAACGTGATAATACTTACATCATATAACGTGCACTTGTTGTGGGCATAAGATATTTCGGGAAGTGCCTTGGAACCTTAGGAATTCTGATAACTGTTGGGAGTATCTGCCTTAGTGAGACTGTAAGTTCATTTCTGACTGTACGCGTCATCTGCTTTCACCGTTATGCGAATTATTACATCTGGATTCTAGTCACGCATTCTGCTGACCTCTGAACTTCTGATAATAATCTTAAGTTTTGTTATAAAACTTATTCCAATTGATGTTGTCGATAATCTATTTCCTGTACGATCTAATCTGATTTGTCTAACCAATTTCTGTGAACGGCATATCCGTCAAAATCCTATGTATTTCTTTGTCTCTTCCAAGAGAATCTGATTTTCATCTACTACGTTTGGTATGTTATTCTTCTGATCTGGATTCAGTATGTTATGTCTGCTCTGAGGATCTGAAACAATTTTGGAATCTACAAGTTTGAGTCATGAGAAACAAATCTTTCATATGTCTGTTCACCGTCAGTTGTGTTTCTGTTTCGTTTCACCTCAATTCTCGTTTTAGTCTGGTATGTCTCTGTTACGTTTTCTGCTCTCTTTTCTTCTGATTTCTGCAAATTTCGAGGACAAAATTTTCTTTGTTAGTGGGGAAGAAGTTGTAATACCTGAAATTCAAATAACGTGTCAAATGACCAAAATGCCCTCACAACTTCTAAAATTTAATTAAAAGCTATATTAAGCTAAATAAATCCGAATTATATTAAATAAATTACATATAAAGCAAAATAAAATTGAGACAAGTCTTGTAATAATTTTGCATGTCCAAAATAATTATCTTGTCCCATACAATATAAAAGAAACCGAATATACATTTATTATGATTTATTTCGGTATATTAAATTAAATTAAAAAGAGTAGATAAGCTCAAGTAAATATGGAGATGATCAACTAAAATCAAAATCTGATTTTGTTAGCAAAATAAGGCCGAGTATTATGCATACCCTCCCCCAAAGACTCGGTATCTTCATTCCATATATTTTATACACCTATATTCTTCCTTATTAACCAAACCGAGAAACACAAAACCACCAAACAAATTCGTTTTTCATTCCTGCGATTTTCTGGAGAGCCAAAAGCAATTTTTCTGAGTTCATTATATTGCTAGGAAGCCAAGAAAAATAGTACTTCAATTTATAAAGGCCTGGATTCCTTGTTGTCGAATTTTGTTCAAAAAGTAAGGTAAATTCGTCCATAATTCATTCGATCATGCTAAAATTATTTTGTCATTTTTCCTGAGTCTCTTATATCATATGTGATCTGTGAAAATTGTTTACAAGGTCGTGGGATCCTTCATGTGCTCGTGGAGATTATATTGGTGTCGTATTGTTCATCCGAGAAACCCAAAATCACCACACTTGTTCTACACGTTATAAATTGGCTCTGGTATTTTTCTTACGTTATTTATATCATATAAGTCCTATATAAAATGCTAAAGTCGAACCATGCATGATCCATAATTTATTTGTGAATTAAACCTTACAAACATAATAAAACTCTAAATAATTATATACGAATTTTCTGGGTATGAGAACTATTTTATGTGGACTCTATATAATCTGTATGATCTCAGAAAAATACTCTTTCGAATTATAGAGGCTCGAATCATGTTTTGTAAATTTATTTTCAAATCGCTAAATAAGAAAATAAAAGAAAACCCTAAAGAAATTGACCTAGGGTTAGGGTTTTGGCATGGAAGCTGATCATTAATTACAGTTTAAGGTTGTTATTGATGATGGTGTAATGATTGGGAATTTATATTAGGGTTTTGTTTAGTTTAGGTAATTAACGAATGGAAAGTGAAAATGTGAGGGGCTGTTTTGTAATTTTTTGAAACTCGTGGGTATTTTTGTAATGTGTTTTAATCAGGGAAAAATTATGTAAAAATATAAAATATGATTCATGTGTGTTAGATTTGTAATTATAAAGGTTAAAAGGTAAATATATATATTTATGTGTCGAATTGGAAATAATTAAACTAGAGGACTAAAAGTGTAAATTCTGGAAACTTGAAGTTATTTTGAGTAAATAATAATGTTAAGAGTGTTTTGGGTAATTTTGAGTATTTATGGGGCTAATGTGTAATTATTAGGGAGTTATGATTTAATTAATAGGTTTTGTAAACTTAAGGGACTAATTGTGTAAATTCTGAAATCTGAGGGGCTGAATAGTACTATATGAATATTCTGATGTGACATTCTGAATTTTGGTAAAATATGATGCTTGGTTGGTAAATATGAATATTGTAGGGATTTAATTGTGAATATTGAAAATCTAGGGTTTGTTTTGTAAATATTGAAACTAGAGGGGTATAACTGGTAAATTGTGAAACTTGAAGGAATTAAGTGTCATTCTGCATAAAAGGAATATTTAAATCAGTAACTTGAAGTATTTTCACTTGATACCCTTGAAATTGATGAAATTACAATTAAAACCCTGAACTTGTGAACTTGCCATAATTAACCTTAGACTTCTGTAACTTGTTAAAATATACCTTGATTCCATTATAATCTCTGAGTAAGGACTTAATCTAATCTGAAATGATAATATCTGTTAATTCTGGAAACTTACTAAATCTGGAAAGTTACTAAAAATAGAAAGTACTTAAAATGTAAAGGTAAACTAAAAGTAATAATCTGAAATAAAATCTTTAGTAATTCTGTCTTCCTCTTCCTTAGGTGTGAAGAAGGAGAAGTCCTGATCTTAATTCTGTGTTTGTTTGCTTGTCTGCTGTGCTAATAAGGTACAGATATTCTGCCCTTTTTCAGTAAGGGTTTTTCATCCCCTTTTCTTTCAGTTTTTTTCATTTTCTTTATTAGGATTTCCGATACCACTGCTATGTTCCCTTCTTTTGTGAATCTTTGTTGTGATCTGTTTGTCTTGAACCTTTTGTTTGAACCTCTGCTATGATTCTTTTATTCTGAACCTTTTTCCTGAACTCTGATTGTAAGCTTGTTTGTGAACCTTTGATGTGTTTCTTCTGTTCTGAACCTTTCTTGAGCCTTTGTGTTTTGATCTCTGGTTCTGAACCCTGTAATTGTGAATCTTGATTGAATCTGATCTGTGAACCTTGTTCTGAACCTTAACCTGATATATCTGTTGTAAACTTTGATTTGATTTTTGGTATAAACCTTAACCTGTTAAATCCTTATCTGAACCTAATTGATTTTGAACCTTTATTAAACTACATATGAAACTGTTTAAGAAAAGCTATTTTAAAAAGAAGCGATATCACTTGAAATGGAAGTTACCAAAAGTTTTGGAAGACCATTTTTATGAAAACTATTTTTGTAAGATCATTTCAATGAAAACCATTATTAAAGGATTGATTTAAATGAACTTTTGACAGGAACTTCTGAAATGGATTATTGCTATAAACTTGTAATTATTAACCTTTGATATACCCTTTTGGCCTATTGGTAATAAACCTTTTAATCTGAACTTAAGCTTTGATAGTAAACTTAATCTGATAAATTCTGATTCGAACCTTATTATCTTATTCTGAATTGTTGACATGACCCTTCTGCCATGAACCCTTAGATATGACTCTGTTTATTATATGACATCTGACCTTGACCACAGTCTGATATCCGAGCCAATCACTAGGCATGAGGGTTTCATGTCCATGTCATTGATGCACCGATGGCATGACTCTAGGGTAGGAGAGTGATGACCTATCCCGTCCCTGATTTTATTTTATCTGGTGTGTTGAGGAGTTTCTGGCCACCGGGGGCGCATGGATGCATCCTAGTTCTGACTCTGTTATCTGTTATCTGTTATCTGTTTATGTTATATGTTTATTATTATATCTGGTGACTGATGGTGTGTGCGATACACGTCTTTCACATTATCTGGGAGCTGATCACTCCGATTTGATACATGAGGTCACCCCTCATATTATCTGTTACTTGAGAGGCATCCCCTCTGGATTATTATATGATTACTCTGTTATGATATTATCTGTTATCTCTGGGCTCGTGATGGATTTCTGTATTTCCCTAAACCTGGTTTGTTCATTATCCCTTTCTCATTTCTTTTCTTTTACTCTTATTCCTTTCCTATTCTTTCATTTTGATTCTGTATCTGTATAATCTGTATTTCTGATTTGTTTCTGTATTGCTATCTGTTATTGTTTCTGTCATCTATATATCTGTTCACTGAGCTCTCGTAGCTCAGCCGCATTTCTTTTCCTGCGGCAGGTTTTTAGTAGGAAGCTGGGAATGAGTGAGAGTGTACCTCTGGACTTAGAAGGCTTGGTAGCTATTCTGGATTAGAATTGGATAGAAGATATTATGTTTTAGAATTAGTTTGGAAAGCTTTCATTGTAACCTTGTAGATTCAGTATTTCATTTGTAATCCTTTGAGATTTTTGTATTACTGTAGATGTATGCCCTGTTTTGATCTGATATGAATCCATTATTGTGATATCTTTACCCTTGTCGGGTTGGGGTGTTACAAATTCTCAGGTAAAAACAAGCATTATGTGAAACTTGGCGATTTTGGACTAATTATGGAGCAAAACAAGCGAGATGTCAAAAGTCTACTGAAATCCAGAAGATGCACCGTATCTCACTCAACAGATACGACGCAGTATCATACTTAGATGAATTCGAAGACCATTGCCTGACTTTGAAGAATGCGCCGCATGCAATTCTGTCATGCGCCGCATATGAAACTTTGGTCAAAGAAGAAGATCAAGATCGTTCTACTCCATATACGCCGCAATATACTTCTAACATACGGCGTATCACTATCAAGATTTCACAAGTTACAATCCAAGTACATGCGCCGCATACAAAGATCAAGATACGCCGCATCTGAAGACGGTGTACGAATATTTCAGAATATATTAATCTTGGACCCCACGCGAAGTTAAGTCAATGCGCCGCATCTATCAACTCTATGCGCCGCATCTATCCCTGAGATAGAAACTATAAATACCCCAAGGACAGACGAATTTAAGAGCTCTCAGACTCTTAGCTCTCGAAGACCGAAGACCTAGATATAACCCTAGAGCCGAATTCAGACGACCAAGCAGCACAAGACACACCTCAAACAAAGATACAAGAGCTGTAAGAAGGTCCTGCATGTATTCAATTCATTAAGTAGTTTAGTTTTATTGTTTTAGTACACTTTAATTCATCAGGATTGATGGGCTTGTGTCATGTGACTACGGAAGATCATGCACTCCCCTTAATATTGCTTTCCCATTAATTAAAGTTTATATGTTGATGTCTTTGGTGACTTTTATTAGTGTATTGATAACCTCTGTGTCTAGCTGAGTCTTGCTTGGGTCGCCATGCCCCTTCCTCGCCTATCTATTCTAGCGTATACGAGACGTGGGCATCAAAAATGCCCAATACTCTAGAAAAGAAGGATAGACATAAGTAATCATTAAGGGTTTACTCGCCGATAAGATTAGAGCCAACGAGAAAGGTTTAATTATATACATTTCATATAAAACTAGCAATAAAACAAGTGACAAGCTACTTAATTATCAGGACAGGTCTTTTTATTGTCTCGAGTATCTATCTGTATACGTGTGTGCTAATCGCTGATTCGTGCTCATTAGTTTAGTTTTCTATTTAATCATAACCAAACCGTGCCAGTCTCTCAGGCTGAACCCCCTTGCGTTAGATTAGGTTGTATAGCTAACTTAGGATATTAAAATACTGATTAGAATAACTAGATAATACGTTCCACTCTTAGTGATCGACACTCTACTTACCATTATATTCATACTGACCGGGTACACTGCTCGTTAAGTGTGTGTATTATTGATAAGTCGGCTAAATATAAATTTAAAACTTGAGTAGGCATTAATACTGCTAAACCGCAACGACACGCACGCGCATCAGCGAGCAAAAAAAAAAAGTTAACCTGTTAAAAACCAGTTTCAAACCTGTGGATTTTTTGAATTTTCAAATTTTGAATTTAAATTTTGAGTGGGGAGGCGGGTAAAACGTGGGGGGTCCGAAAATTTGAATTTTTTGGTTTCAAATTTACCATTTTGCCATTTTATATTTAGTATAAATAGAGAGGTTGTGTTTTTGTTTATTTACAACTTTTATACAACCAAAATATACTCTAAAAAATCAAAACCGAAAGTAATTCACTAATGGCAAATGCAAATCAAGGACAGGAGGCTGTTGCACCAATTGCACCGGTGATTGTTGCGGTTTTACCATGCAACCATAAACCAGATATTTGGGATAACTTAAACTACGTCCTAATGTCGAATGGCACGAAAAAGGCTCAATGTAAGCATTGCTTCTGATTAATGAATCATATTTCCAACTGTGCGTTGAGGGCTCATTTCACCGTGTATTACCCGGCACTCGAGCCTCGACGAGTCGACGTTGAGTAGCTTCTCGATGTTTTATGTTTTGAGAATTATGTATTATGTTTGATCATTTATTTCCTTTTAGTTGTATTTCCGTTGTATTAAATAAAAGTTGAAGTTTATTCAGTTTAATTTGTACAAACGACGAAAAAAAAAAAAAGAAAAAAAAAACAAACTGGTCCAAACCGGTCACGAACCGTACCCATACCGGTTTGGATCGGTTGGGTTTTTTCCTCCCTGGATCCGGTTTGTAACTGAACCGGTTAACCGGCCTATTCGGTTTTTTTTCGTTGACTCGAACCGGTCGGGGTTTGACCGGTCGTCAAACCGAACCGGTTAACCGTTTTGTGCACGGCTACTTGCGTCCATCATTCATTCATTGCCATACCAATCTATTCATCCTGAAGTCCATATTGTCAAGTTGAAATTAAATGAATCTATACTTTTTCATGTTGTGCATCATCATTTCTCAACATACAGTGCATAATTTTCACGCAATATTTACTTCCCTTTCGTTAGGGGTGTGCATGGGGCGGTTTTATGGTAAAACCAAAAACCGAACCGCATATTTCGGTTTTTGAAAACTACAAACCATTTGGTGTCGGTTTTTTTGGTTTCGGTTTTTTGGTTTTTGACATTGAATCGGTCCGATTTCGATTTTTTCTTACCTGAAAACAAGCAAGTTTTGATCTTATATAAAGTTTACGATCCTAGTTTTCAAACAAAAATATTTAAACAAATATCAATAATTGCATAATATCCATCAATCCAAAGCTTCGAAAAAACATACGAAACAACCAAACATGAATCTAAAATATAAAATGCATTTCTTTGCGGCTTTGCACTTTTCGCTCGCAAAAACATTCAAAGAAAACTATTGCTTGAAAACAAAGATATAATATATATAAATATAACAAATTTGAACGTATAGATAATAAACAACACTTTTGCTTTTTTTTTTTAATAGATAAAGTTGTATACCAAATCTTTAAAATTAAATAGCAAAATATATTTAAAGGTGGGGCGGGGCGGTTTTCTCTGTTCGGTTTTTCTTATGAAACCAAAAACCGCCCCAAACATTCGGTTTTTATAAAATTCAAAACCACCACCATCGGTTTGTCAAATGGGGCGGTTTTTTCGGTTCGACTTTTTCGGTTTTTTTGGTTTCGAATCAGTTTTTCGGTTTTTGTGCTCACCCCTACCTTTCGTGTATGGCATAGCCTATCCAAACCCACCCCCTCCCAAAAAAAAAAAATAAAACAAATGGCACCTTCTTTATTTATTTATTTATTTTTTATTTTTTTTATAATTTTGTTTATATAAAAAAACTATAAACCTGCAAGTGCGGAACAAAAAATATAAAGTTAATAAGTCAAACGCTTAAAACTGTCAGAAATACGGAACATAAACTGACAAAAAACAATGTTATACTGGAAACAAATAGGGGACAAACAGAATCTTTGACCAAACCTCTCTGATTTGACATCATAAGGGGGTTTGTATTAGGGTGGCAATCTCTGACCCGACACGAAACCCGAACTGAAACCGACACAAAAATTAACAGGTTCGGGTTGGGTCTAAATAGATTTCGGGTCGGGTTTGAGTCGACCAATCTAACCCGTTTATTAAACAGGTCAGGTTTGGGTTGTGAATAAATTAAGTGGGTCGACCCGCCAAATCGTTTAAGATTTTTTTCTTAAGTTAATAATTATTTATATTTTATTATACGGGTTAAATGGATTAAATGGGTCGACCCACAAACCCATTTAACCCGTCTAACCTATTTAACTCGTGTAATGTGGCAACTTTTGTATAAAAAACAAGTTAAATGGGTCAACCCAAAACCCGTTTAACCATTTCAACCAGTGTAACCTATTTAACCCGTCAACCCAATTATATATACGGGTTAAATGGGTCAGGTTCGGGTTATGTGTAAACAGGTTAGGGTTGACATAGCTGACCCGATAATTTAATGGGCCAGGTTTGGGTTGGGGTTTTATGACCCGCCAACCTGATAACCCGAATCCGTCAACCCGAACCCGACCCAAATTGACAACCCTAGTTTGTATAGTGTCCCCTTGGTGCATATAGCAACTCTTTTCGTCACGTTTACGTCATCACTAGCTTATAAACAATGTTTGACTACGTGTCAACAATATCATGACACTGGCTCACTCAATATTCAGTGATGCATAGACATATGTTACATCACAACCTACAAAAATATAAATGTTGTCGACTAACCTATAGTCTAGACGTACAGTCCTTTTTATTTCTTATTTACCTTCAAGTCAATGGTGGTTCTAGGGGGAGCCCATGCTACTGGTGAATTTAAATGTAATTTTACTGAAAAATGTCGTCGGTTTGTTTTTTTACAATGTCCAGGCTTCAATTTTTGTGTCACCTGGCCTGGTCCCAAAACTGTGTTTTCTGGAGTCTGGACTTGGCCAAGCTAATGAACTTATCTTTTGGCTAAAGTCTATATTTCTAAATGATAATTTGTCATATCAATACACCATAATATAATTAAATTTGACCATCGATCCAAATTTGAATCGTACATCATTCATTTTTCTAGTAGCTATCAGTGTACCACAGGGTCCATATCTTTTATTGCACAACAATGATTTTTTGTCACATAACTATTTCTTCAAATTTAAAAACAGGAAGTCTAAATGTGCACACAGTTTTAAACAGAACATTGTATTTTTAGCGTATCTATTACAACTAAAATGCTACATGTATCATTGTCCTTGTTACTTATTGGCGTATGTGTTCGGACGGCCTATCTTGTCCGGACGTCCGGACGACACGGAACTAGTGTGACCTCAAGCAATAGGACAAGTGACATCACCTTTTGGACAGATGGCATCAGCAGACACAGATGCCGCCGCCCCAGGATTTACGGGATTGTGTCTACGACACATACCCGAAAAACCCGGCGCCGCCATTTCAGGTACCAAGGCTGGGTAGTATAAATACCCAGCTCATTTACTACTCTCAACTAACTTTTACATCTTGCATTTACTCTCAATTACAGTTTAAACATTTCGGATTACACCATACTTATCCTCACGCCGGAGTTTGGTCCTGGGAGCAACACCCGGGGCGAGCCTAACGTGAGTGTCTCTTGTGTGTAGGTACTTCGGAACCTCAGCAAGACCCTATCCGGAAGACTTGACTCCACATCCGAAGGAGTTGCAGGTTTTTACTTCAACAAATTGGCGCCATACGTAAGACCTACTATTCGATCTACCCGAAGTTCAGAATGGCTGATCCTACCCCAACTACTCCTATCCGAAATGCCGGAGGAGCTGAGGGATCCGGAGGGGGAGGTCAAGACCCCCCGGATACCCGAACCATTATTGAGGGTCACATATCGGCTCTCAAAGAGTTACTCAAGCAACAAGGCAACCGCGACCTAATAAACCCCACGATGTTAAACTTTGAAGATGATTTAACGGATACGGAAGATGAGTATATTGAAAGACCGCAGTACGAAAAGGGGAAAACAGTGGTGGACGACTTGAGCAAACCATTCAAAGAAGTAATAAAATGCCCGTTTACGAGAAGGATCATAGAGTTCTCAGCTCCTAAACACAAAATACCGACGAACCTTAAATTGTATGACGGGACGACCGATCCGGATGACCACATCAATCGTTTCACGGGAGCAGGGAATCATGAAGAATGGCCAATGCCCGTATGGTGTCGAATGTTTCAACAGACTTTGGATAGGAAGGCCAGAGGGTGGTTCGACAAACTGCCGACCGGAAGCATAGACGGTTGGGACGAACTCCAAAGGAAGTTCTTGAATAGGTTCAGTATGCTAAGGGCATGTGTCAAAGACCTCACGGAGATCAATAAGATCCACAGGAAGGCTAATGAGAGCCTCCCAGACTTTAAAGAACGGTGGGTAAGTGAGGCGAACTATTTTCCGGACGCCCCGGAGATAATGCAGATCTCTTCATTCATGAGTGGCCACCATTGCCCAGAATTGGCGAAGAAGTTCTCTGTGGGAAACTAGAAGGGGGGGGGGGGTTGAATAGTTTACCGGTTTTAATTTCTTTTAAAAATCTTGTTTTAAAAGTTTGCTATTGGAAACTTTGATTCGAACTCTATGTGTAATCAATCAACACCAATATGAACTACACACTAAGCTAACAAATGGTAAATAATAAAAGTAAAGAGTAAAGTTGGAAAGATCAAACCGAGACAAAGGATTTATAGTGGTTCGGCTACGAAGCTCTTCTTCGCCCTACTCCACTCCCCGAGTACCACACTCGAGAGTTTCAAACACTATATCAACAACCTCCCTTCAGGCGGAGAAAACCGTACACGTCGCTTATCCTATTACCGACACTAAGCTAAATGTCGAGTGCTAATCTTAGCTAGCACCAATCTACCAAAGTCCACGTGACCAATCACACAAGCCCAATGGCTACACGAGATCACCAAGATCTCAACACGATCACAATGATCAACACTCTCTCAACTAACACTAATCTATCGACCCTTGATCTTCTTGATCAATCACACAAGCCCAATGGCTTTAAGAGATATCCACTATCTCTATAAGATCACACTTGATCTTCACTCTCTCTCACAAAAGATAAATAAACTTGATGTATGCTATGATACAACAAGGTTGTAACAAGTGTTACAAAAACCTAACAACTATAACTCTTGTATCTTCTTAAATACTTTGAGTTCTTCTCTTGCTAATGAAGAGGAATGATAACACCTTGTATCAACTTGGATACTTGTGTTCTTCTCTTGCTAATGAAGAGGAATGATAACACCTTGTATCAACTTGGATACTTGTGTTCTTCTCTTGCTAATGAAGAGGAATGAAGAGGATCTCTTGTTGGATGATTGGTTCACTCTTAAAACAAAAGAAAACTAATCTAAATGACCTAAAGAAGAGACAGGTGTGAGAGGTTTAAACTCAGAAGTTTTTCTGTGTGAAAGGGTACCTAAAATCTGTGAAAGGGGTTGGTATTTATAGGTAAAGAAAATCTGAACGTTACAGAAAAAATAGTACGGACGGCTCCACTAAACATGCCACGACTCCACTAAATTTAGTGGAACCGTGGAGCCGTCCTAGACTAGGACGCTCCAAATTTTGTCTTTTCTGGTGAAAACTTATTTGGGGAAGGTTGGAGCTGATTTTGGGGGGAAAAATAGCTGTTGTGATTTTCAAACTCATTTTTCCATTAAAACATTTCTTAATAATTCAAAAATAATTTGTCATGTGTATTTTTGAAAAAATGTTTTGTCCCATTAAAAATGTGAGCTCTCGAAACCAAAATTTACTTCTTTGATCATTTCTCAAGTTTGTAAATTTGTCTAAGAGTGATTTGCGTAGAAACGGGATCTTCCGATTAAAAACTTGTTTACGTTAATTTTAACGTAACGTGATTTCACATTTTTTCATCCTCAAAACGTGAAGTAATCGAAAGATATAAATAACGTTTTTAGAAACATTATTTGCATCAACATTCTCAGATAAGATTCCCAAAACAGTCGATGAGATGTTGGAAAGGTTCGATGACTTTGTTCGTTCGGAGGAAGCCTTCCGGAGTACTGAGCTGCCGAAAGGAGAGAAGGCGGATGCCCTCCGAGAATACCGTCCCAGCTCATATAACAACCAGAGTGATCAGTATGCCCCGAAGGTCCTTTTCGGGGGGATCGCCGCCGGAACAACCCCAGGAATGAGTTCAAACCTCGTAGGAATGATTACTACGATCCTTATGTTCCCGCAAGGAATGACAACGTCGGTAGAACCGATACTCGTCGCAACGACATCCGCCGATATGACACTAGACCGATAGATTTGAACTCTTTGACGAAGGCTCCAAAAGAGATCCTTGCCACTGAACATCAGTTAAAATTACCACACCCCCCCTTGAAAGGAAAGCCCCTCAAAAAAAATTTGGACAAGTATTGCGACTACCACGGGGAGAAGGGACATCTCACCAATGATTGTTGGCATCTCAAAGAACAGATAAGAATGGCCTTGGATACGGGTAAGTTGGACCATCTGTTGAAAGACGTTAGGCAAAGGGGAAGGGCACCACAAGGAGGAGATAATCATGCAAATAAAGGAAAGGTCATTAATATGATCCGAAGTCCCGTGACCGTAGGAAAACGGAAAATGGCAGATGCAGAAGAGGATTGGATGAACGTCCTGATCAGTTTCCCACCTATCCTTCCGGGGAATATGTCGGACGAGCCTTTAATAGTTGAGGCCGAAGTGGAAGGTTATATAGTATGCAGGGTTTATGTGGACCAAGGTGCTTCGGTGGAAATAATGTATGAACACTGTTTTGAGCACTTATGCCCCTCCGTCAAGGCCGGATTGAAAGAATCCCACACGCCTTTGGTAGGATTCGCAGGGGAGTCTATCAAGCCGGTGGGGAAGATAGAGTTGGAATTTCGGTTCGGAAGTCAAGGTTTGTCCCATAAAACTACGATGAAGTTCGCTGTGGTAAGGTCCCCATCCCCGTACAACATCATATTAGGATGCTCCGGACTAAAAAAGCTACGGGTCATCCCCTCAATCATCCACTCGATGATGAAGTTCCCAACTCCAAGAGGCATAGCAACATTGGTCACTCGGTCAGTAATTATCTCGGAATGCCACGAATTAGGGGGAAAGCAAAGGGTAGAGGGAGAGGCAAAGAATGAATCTCAGCATGCCGAGATGATAGGGGAGTCAACCGGGAAAACAGAAGAGGTGATGGTACGTTCGGTCTACCCGGATCAACTGGTGGCTGCCGGAGGAAACTTCTCCCTAGAATAAAGGAGGCAGCTGATTTCATCAGAAAATGTCACGAAAGAGAATCAAGATGAGTACCATTGGACAAAACGGGCCGATTCGGCCTTCCAAGAGATGAGAAAGGCTATCCTTGAACTCCCTTACCTGATAACCCCAAAACCGAAGGAAGGCTTGTACGAATACCTTGCGGCACCAAAGGAAGCAATGAGCGGAGTGCTGTGGGTCGAAAGGGAAGGAAGACAAGTCCCGATGCATTATGCCAGCCGAATGTTAGAACAGTACCATAACCGGAAGGATCATGCCAAGTCGTTCAAGGTAGACGATTTTGTATACTAGAGGGGTGGGACGAGCAGGAGTAAAAATCAAGGAAAACTCGGATCCTACCGGGTCATGAAAGTCTACCAAACCGGATCATATAAGTTGCAGGCGAGGGAGGAAAAAGAAGTACCATGAGCGTGGAATGCCATCAACTCTAGAAAGTGTTTTTTGTAAATGTTTGGTTAATATATCTAATATAACATCCGAAAGGGCTTGGTATTGACTATTTGAATGACAAATGCAGCTATCCCACAGTCAAGGTGAAGCAATTTTCTCTACGTATCACGTTCCTGCACTGCTTATCACATTCTGAACACAAGTCGAAAATGATCCCTCCGAGAGGCTCGCGACCTCCAGAGATGTAACATCCCGTAATTTTCCATGTCAACATTTATTTCCAAACTCGAATTTATTTCCTTGACATTTAATTGGAAACAATTTACGTGAGACTTTTTACTTGAACCGACGTGAAAGCCTAGAATAAATTTCAGTTGCACTAGGACTTAGGTTAAATTTAGTCCACAACGCTCCAATTACTTGCTCCTACTCCATTTCACAATTTTACACTATAACACAAATTTCTATTCTTTAACTATTTACGGTTTTAAATTCAACAAACGTTATTTGTTATTTAATATTTAACACCCGACATGCCCAAATCTTTCAAAGATTATTTTTATCACATTTTTATACTCCCAAAATTATTACAAAAGTTCCAAAAATATTTCCTGACACCTAAAGTATTTTCTTTACAACATACGTTTAATTATGTATACTTTTCGTTAATTACCGGAACAACAACCAATACATATTTTTTAACACTCGATACCTACAATATATACATTTTTGTATCAAACTACACAAATATTACCCATTTTCACCACATCCCCCCCCCCCCCCCCTTATTGCTTGTAATATTAATTCATTAGACAAGTAAACACAAATATTAATTAGCACCAAATATTCCACAAAACATGGAACTAGACATTGGAGGCTTGACTCCAATTTTGCCCCCCCTTGACCATCACAACCGCCCACCCCCCCTGGACCAAATTATGGGCTTTTGACTTCCTATTCATTCTTTGAATAATTCCAAGTATAAATAACACATACTTACTGATTGAACAAATAATTGCACAACCAAGCTTTCGATGGTGATCAAAGGAATAATGGGGTGTTGAGATTGCGCCAAGCTTGTTCTTAACCTGAAATAAGAAATATGAAGACACTACGTTAAGTGATTGCGCAGGGGTTGGACCCTGCGAACCACCTCCGGCGTGCGAGTAAGTATGTGTAATGGTAATGTAGGTCGTAAATTGAGAGAATGAAGTTAACTTACTTTGTTCCAGCCCGACTAAGCTATTTATAGGGGAGAAATAGGGCTTAGTGGGCGGTTTGCGCATGATTCGAAGATCATGGGGGTGTCCCATGAAATATGGTAACCGCTAGGGCTTTGTAGCCCACGATCTCTGTTTTGGCGGGAAAGCCAAGGGGAAGAGGAGACGTGGGTTTGACCAGGTCAGGATAGCTCTCCGTGCTAGTTCCTTCGAGAGGAATACCCCGAAGGGCTTAGGGCTTCGATTGGCGGATTCCCACATGGTAACCAGTTCGCAGGCGAATGGTTTTACGCCAATGAAACGTGTTAGGAGATTAACCTGGGCCTCCGAAGGGAGGGCTTTCTACAGGCTCGAAGGGGAGTCCTTCGACCCGTTCGGAGGGTACATCATCAAGCCCCCCAGTCGAAAGTGATATATACGTACGAGTATAAATTGCATTCGACTCAAAAAACAAACTACATGTTAGTCCTTCCGTCACAAAGTCGTACGAGTAGGGGATAAATGCTTAAACAACCTTGCGCAATAAATGCGGCTAATAAATATGCAACTACCATACCCTAGCTACATCAGCTAGGATTTCGGTAACCATAAACTTATCTTTAAAATTCAAAAGCAAATTGGAATCCGTGTCAAACTCATACTATGACTACACGTGGATGGCTAGGATGAAACAACTAAAAATATACATAAACCCTTTATGATTCCACCTGATCGTACTGTTTCTCTTTGCCCCAAAGTACACATACACAGTGCTTGTGTTTCGTGCTTCTGCTAAGATTAAAGGTAATTATCCCTCCTTAGTCTCATTATTTCAAATACAAGATGAGTATGGCGGCAAAAAGAACCATTAGGCAACAAAAGTGTACCTTATCAGAACAGGCTTTGGCGGATTTTCTTGAAAAGTATCCCATACCTAAGAAGTATAAAGTGATACTCCCAAACGAAAACCAAAGTATTTTTGATGCCCCCGTTGGGTATGTTGGGTTATATGTTCATGCTTTTACAGAATCCAACTTTAGGATTCCTATTCATCCACTGATCTTAGAATTTTTACAGTATTATCAAGTACATATTTCCAGGTTGAACCCCTTTGGCTTAGCCAAGCTAACCACCTACATTGTCGTATGTAAAGCTTATGGTTATGAGCCCACGCTTAACGTGCTTAGAGGCTTTATCAACCTTTGCCCTGGTGGTGATTGGTTAACCTTAGGTAAAAGAAGTGAACCTGATGTGCCTT
Organism: Artemisia tridentata subsp. tridentata; assembly: GCA_021014915.2. Classification (NCBI taxonomy): domain Eukaryota; kingdom Viridiplantae; phylum Streptophyta; class Magnoliopsida; order Asterales; family Asteraceae; genus Artemisia; species Artemisia tridentata. The sequence goes on along the minus strand of CP139506.1, from coordinate 246,776,915 downwards.
GCTTGATAACAAAACCCTTTGCCAATATAAGAAAATGGAAAGGTCTGTTTTTCTATGTGCAAGATACTATCATACCTCCCAATTATCCGGCGTTGGTAGATAAAGACAATCGTTTTGACGAGAAACGCTTTGATGATCCTTTGCCGCACTTCGTAAGAAGCTATCCCCTCTACCAACGTCTTGAACGTCACCCATTTGATGTGCAAACGTTTCCTGAGCCAATATTGTTTCTGGCGGGCATTATAGATCATTGGGAAGGTTCTCCCTTGGAACCTGAGATAATCTGCAATGGGAAAAGTATGTATGTACCTGTTCAAATAAAGTAAATGACTTATCTGATGGTATTTATCTCATTTCTTTTTTCTGTAGGGATGGCCTTCAGAAACTTCATTGTATCCCGTGGTACTAGAGAGCCTAGTTTTGTCCCCAAAGAGCCGAATAATGTGAACCATGAAGTAGGTTCTCCATCGACATCAATTAATAATGACGAGATTCCGCATTTTGTGGAGACTGTAGCAGACTCCGATGATCCTCTTATCAAGGAATTTCAAACAAGGCTCGTAAGGTCCTCCGGTCTTTCAGATAAGAAGAAAAGTAAGAAAGCAAAAGTTGCTATGTCTGTGAAGACTCCTCCGAAGAGGAAATTATCCCTTCCTACTCCTTCGACAAGAATGGTGAAGCCCAAAGGCTCTCATTCTAAAACCTTTATACCTACTCCTCTGACGATTCCTGAGGATGATACCCCTGGTAAGTTATCATGCATGCGTAATAAGTGTCCTTCCTTATATAACTTGTGCTTCTGTCTTTCGCAGGTCTTCCCGATGTTAACGAACTACCCAATTCAACTGCGTGCCGCCACTCGGTTGAAAAAATGACACCTGCTAAATGGAAGGAAATCTTGGATAACATGTCTATGGAAGAGCTTTGCAACTTTCATTCTAAAAGTTATGCTAGGCAGGCTGTTTTGGATAATCATTTGAATTCTAGGACAAGGGAGTTGGTGCAAACGGTGTTGAATGTGAGAGTGAAAATGGATGCTATCTTAGCCAAAGAAAAAGCTAGGGATCATGAATATGATAAATTGGAGGCTAAGTGCAAAGAAGTGTTGGAGAACTTTGAGAAGAATCCTTTTGTACAAGATATGCGAGCCAAGATTGACAGACTCGAAGGGCAATTGAAGGAATCCCAAGCAAGGTGTGATAGGTTGAAGGTTGAGGAGTGTAAAACCCAGAATTTCTGAACATGTAAAATACCCAGAATACCCTTTGATCTCAAATTTATAAAAGACGTTTAACACATTAAAATATTTCATTCCGAATATAACCTAAGCATCTAACCATAATAACTGAACGAATAAAAGTGACTCGATAATAAGATTTATTATGAAACGAATGTTACAAAAAAAATTAAATATCATCACACGCCAAATAACACCCTAACCGAATTTTCATTTTTTTGTACAATTTTGTGTGACTCTTTTTATTAATATATTACATTGAACTAGCCCAAATCATATACCATTATATTAGCAACCACCTATTTTGAAAAAAAAAAATACTTCACACGTTATTTTTTTCCTTATAACCGAATCATGCACTTTTGTCTACCAATCACATCCCATGAATTTTGTCCATCAAATCCCACAATTAAGGCCCTTTCCTTGGTTAACTCTCATCATATACACGGTCTCCTCAATCTAAATATACCGAACTTTATTTTCTTTCTCTCCACTTTGAAAACCCTAAAAATCCTCCCTTCACAAAGGTCGACTGCCGCTACATGTCTTCCCTCCTGTTCGGTTCAATCACAGCAGCAAAAAGGGGATTCGTGAGGCCCCTTCTTGGTGACTTGGTCGTGGGCTGTGGCTCAAAGGGTTTGGCTGATACTTGGCTTCGATCTCGATGCCTTTTCGTTGGAGGGTTTTGTTAACAGAAGGTTGTATCGTCATGGGTTATCGAGTCTCATTCAGGTTGGATTTTGTGTTCGGTTATGTTGGAGCTGTGGGTTTGATCGTGATCTATTGAAGCTCGTCCTCGTGTTCGACTTCGAGTTTGGTTTCGGCTTCTGTTAGTTACGTACTCGTTGTAACATCGAGGTAACTTTAACCTATCACTTTTACACCCTAATCATAAAGCACCTGTTATAAGAAATCTGGGTCATAAATAATATGTAAATAAACGTCATGATAGATTATGTACTGGAAGGTGTCAATTTTGTGGCCTATTTTATGTTTTATTTCCAGCCCTTGTCGACCTAAGTCATCACTAAACATGACCTAATACCTGGTCTTTAATGAAGCGTTAAAAAAAAAAAAAAAAAAAAAAAAAAACATGGTACAACTGAATGAAAAAGGGGCTGGGAGTTGTGGGTATAGATTGGTTGCAGTAGGGTCGTTTGGGTCCTGCTGTGGTTAAAAAGAAATGGTAACGAGAAGGATGTGTTTGGGGGTCAAGAGAGTGCAAATATGAGTGTGTGAATGTTAACGAGAGGTGCATGCATGTTATTGTGGTGTGTGTTCAAAAAGGCTGCTAAATACATATTATTATGTCAAACTAAAACCATAATCTTTGCTAAAAACATATGCATGTTATTGTGGTGTGTGTTCAAACAGGTCATGTATTAAGAGTCATTTTTGTCTCGTTAAAATGTTTTGTGGTTTCATTTAAACTGTGGTCGCATATGGGTGGTGAGTGTGTGTTTACGTGGTTGGTTCAAAAATAAAATATATACCGAGGGATGTGAATCAATACTTAACAGGTTTAGAACTTATCAACTAGATATGGAATTGAAACTATAGTAATTTATGATATGCAAATGCAAATAAAACAAGTTAATTATGTTTTGTAAGGAACAAATGATTTTTGTACTATGTGTCTACGTCATTTCTATGGATGCTCCTTTTGTTCCTTGTGTTCGTGTTTGAGTGGTTGCGTTTGGTTTTGAGAGTGGTCCTTGTGTCATATTCGATAAATCATCATTTAAATACATATTCACATACTAATCATAAACATCATTTTGAAGTTGTGTGTAAGATATATTAATAATAAGCACAAAAGATCACATATCCATAAAGTATAAATCGAAGCCGTTGTCATTAATTGAACTCTTAAACGATCATGTATTCATGTAGATTCGCTAAAGAGGGAGTGACTTCCTATTCTTATGTTATGGTTTCGTTGGCGGTTTAAGGTACAGATATTCTGACCTTCTCTGTAAGGTTTCCTATGATTTTTTTTTTTTTTTTTTTTCTGATCTGTTAAATTCTCTGAATTGATACTCTGTTACGATCCCTTGCTATGACACCTTTGCTTCGACCTTTGATCTCTGATTTTGAACCTGTGATATGAAGACCTTTTTGATATGAGATGGAAATGTTTTAAGTAAAGTATTTTGAAAGGGTTTTTTCAAGCATGATATATTGACTTTAAGAAAACTATTTTGAAGTTCGTTTTATGAAAACTAATTGAAAGACCATTTATGAAAACTATTTTTGAATGATTGTTTTTAAATGAACCTTAAGAGAAAACCTTTTGAAAAGTACTTTTGATATTGAACCTTTTGAAGATTTGACTATCGGATACATTGACTCTTTTTTGGATATTGACCTGGGATATTTGACCTTCTGATATTTGAACTTCTGATACTTGACCCTCTGATACTTTGACTGGTCTGATTATGAACTTCTGATATTGAACCTTCTGATATGACACCCTGATTATGATATGAACCTTTGACCTTTGACCTTTGACTCTTAGTTTGATACCCGAGCCACTTTTCTGTTACCTAGCCAGGAAGGTAACCTGGCCGTGTCTGTGATGCACCACTGGCATGACTCATGTGTGGGTGAGTGATTCCTCACACCGTCCCCATTCTGATTATGATATGCGCATTACTATGATTATGGATTATATATGTTTCTGGGGGGCGTATGGATTGCAATCCTAGATCTGATCTGTTTAGTGGATTTAACTGTATATGCTATGATATGATTTGTCTGGTGACTGGTGCTGTGTGCAATACACGCCTTTCACATATATCTGGGAGCTAGCTACTCCATTTGAAGAATGAGGACACCCCTCATATTATCTGATTATCTGAGAGGTCTCCCCTCTATATGATTATGAAGATTTATGGTTACTCTGTTATGATATGATATGATCTATTTCTGGGCTCGTGGTGGATGACTATCCTAAACCTTTACTCTTGTACCTTATTTATATCTCATTCATTATGCTACATCTGATTATTTCCGTTTACTTTCGTTTCCGTTCATTATATATCTGTTCACTGGGCTTTGTAAGCTCAGCCGCACGTTTTCTTTTCGTGTGCGGCAGGTTTTAGATGGAAGATGGGTATGAGTGAAGAGACTTTTGGACCTAGAAGGCTTGATAGTTATTTTGGCCTAGAGATGATTAGAAGTTATTTTATTTGTATCCGTTTTGTAACCTTATAAATTCAGTATTTCCTTTGTAATCCGTGAGAACCTTTGTATTACTTTGAATGTATGCTTTGTTATATCTGATATGAAACCATTTGCGTGACATCTTTACCCTTGTCGGGTTGGGGTGTTACAATTATGGTATCAGAGCGACAGGCTGCGACTCGTAATACATTTACCCTTGACCTGTGAAGTCTGGACCACTAAGTTTCCACTGTAAGCGCTCATAAGATAACCTTTAAGATTTGCCTTAGGATTTCCCTATAGGAACTTAAGTTTGACCAGTGAGGAATGGGTAGACTATAAGGCTTTTGGTTAAGTAGCATTGCTTCCGCATCACTCTGATTTATGCCCTGCTTGTTGAGAGCACTTTTGAAGACTTAAAGCTTACGCTTTGCACCACCTAAGATTCCGACTCCGATCTCTGATTCTTTTATTAATCATTTTGATGTCTCTTCGGATATTCTGAGAATCTCCATGACGATGACCTACTCGATACATTCTGTTATTTGCTTTTGATAATATATGAATCTTCTGACCCTATCTGAGTTCGTCTTAAACATCTCTATTCCCACGAGTATAAGAATGTTTTCCTCTCACTTCTGAACGATAAGACTTACGTTGTCGATATTGAATAGTTAACTTTGATTTTTATTCTGATAAAGGATAGGTTGATTGATCATTGACGACTACCCTCCTATGTTTCACCTTCGGTGTTTGAAACCATTTTGAACTCCCTACCATGATTTCTGATTGTTAAAGTTTTGCTACCACTACCTGATTTTGATCATCACTCCCGACCTGTTTGATACTTCTCCAACTATCCCGAAAGTCATTTAACCATAATGTGTTGACACATTCTATTAATTCATTACCCATGCTGGATAAAAAGGTATCATCTGATATTACTCTGTCCTTGCAAAGTCCGTTACTACTCCTATGAGAACTCTGGTGATTATTAGCCATGGACTGTGACGATAATTTTGTCCCGATGTGAATTTGTTAACTGAGCATGATGATGCTGATAACTGATATTCGATATACCTCACTCTTGACAGTTATACGATGTTTGTATTTCCGATGACTCCCAACCTACCTGCAACTTATGCTAAATAGCTAAACAAGACTCCAACACCTTGAATTGTTCGTTTATCTATCTCCACACTTTGATGAACCATGTACTTGACCTTGATATATGAACTATCTGTCTGGCTTGGCGACCGTACTCATCCTACGAATTCGTTTACTTTTGACATATTCGATTTTGGGTTCTTTTAGTTATGGATTGGCTGGCCCTCATACGCTGCCAGGGACTACCGTATCTGATTTGTGACCTTTAGTAATATGTTTCATCCCACCTTCGTTATGATAACCTTTAAACCGCTCAAATCTGTTGAGCTTAACGCCGCTATGGAAACCTTTACCTCGATCTCATTTGATTGTCGATTGTCTACTGACATCTATTAGTAACCACCCTAGAAGTTTTGGCATTCGAAGTTTTGTTGTACAAATCTTCTGTTGTTCTCCGATGGAGCTTTTGGGTTTTCCTCCTGGTTGAGAAGTAGAATGAAATTTGAACCAATCTCAGTTGACGGACCATGATGCGATAGAAGTTGAGTAATTGGATGAGATGATGGAATATGATTTTGTTCACCTCAGTGTTTCATTTTGAATACCCTGTTAGCTTGTGAAGAAGAAAGAGAAAACTTTGGAGTATTGACTATCGTAAACCTAATCGTATCACTACCATGACCATCTTTCAATTCAGCGTATCAATGATTGATTCTATCTTTGTAAACTCCGTACCAGACGACCTCTGTGGATGATTGAAGGACTGAAGAAGCAACCACAAGAACTTCTAAGAAGGGAGATGACAAACTGAGAGTAACCTCCGGGAAGTATTTCAGTTTTATGCACAAAGAGGAGCATGTAAATCATCTTGTAAAAGGACCCTTATTCTGGAGGAAACAAACTTGATTGGCACCTAGAGATTGTAGCAGACAACACTACCATGCATCCAGCGATGACGGCAGTTTGAAATGGCGAATTCTGAACGGTGCTGAAGACCGTCAAAGACACGCAATCTTGCTTCTCTATTCGTCTTAGTTGTACTAAGAGGAATTGAGAGCAGAAGCAGACTAGCGAACGGAAGAATGCACAGTGACCATACCGGAGATTCACGTTACTACACCTCAGTTCCAAGGAGAAGTGCCGAAGGCTTGAGGGACCAGACTCGAGTTGATATTTCTTTTCCACTCTATGATCATACGATAGACTGCATGGACTTGGAAGAAGTTTAAGATCATGTATTTGAATGGACGATAATTCTGAAGTGAACGTTTGTGGTTGGAAGAGTTGATTTTGGTGAAGAATGAAGCTATGGATGACATAATTCACTTCCTCTTGACCTACTAAAATTTTTATGACCTGATGATAAGATCCCTTGAATGATTTATATTCCTTGTTGGTAATTCCGCTCTGAGTTCATTCTGCGTATATTGGACGATAGTTTCGTTATGTGAAATTTGATGAATGATGGACGACCCGATGCTTTTAGCGATGTACCAAATTCTGATAGACATTCTGAGACTTCCGTTAACTCTTTCGAGTAGTTCGTTCTCCTCTTAGTTATAGTGTTTGATTTTGATAACCTATGAGACTGTAGAAGTACTAGGTGGATTAAGATAAGTGGTTTTGATTACGACTTGAGATAAAGTATGATCATCATGAAGGCATATTTATGTGGTGCTAGTATTATGACGCCTGATCAACGTGATAATACTTACACCATATAACGTGCACTCATTGTGGCCATAGGATATCTTGGGGGAGTACCTAAGAAGTTTAGAATCTGATCTCTGTTGGTTTATCCGTGATTAGTGAGACATTAGGTTCATTCTACCTACGCGTATACTCTGCCTTCGTTCATTAGACATCTGGATGAGTTTGAACTCTCGTACTGCATTCTGTTGACCTCAGTTATATATCTTGAACTCCTTGTAGAACTCCCTACTGATGATACAGGTAATCTGATTTGAAGTTCTGTTGTATTCCATATAAGCTTTTCGAAAGATTCACCTATCATCCATTTTATATTGTATGGTCCTTCTGATCTGAAATCAACCTAATTTGTCTCGGTCTGAGGAAATCTGAACCCATTTTGTGTTGATCGAGTCATGAAAAGCAAATTGTCTGAAGATCCTTTTGGAAGAACTTCCCCGGACGTGAAAATGTTGTGACGATCTTTTGCGACTTGCTACGACTCTGTTTAACTTTGCGACTTCAATTTTTGAGGACGAAAATTTTATTTTAGAGGGGAAGAGTTGTAAAACCCAGAATTTCTGAACATGTAAAATACCCAGAATACCCTTTGATCTCAAATTTATAAAAGACGTTTAACACATTAAAATATTTCATTCCGAATATAACCTAAGCATCTAACCATAATAACTGAACGAATAAAAGTGACTCGATAATAAGATTTATTATGAAACGAATGTTACAAAAAAAATTAAATATCATCACACGCCAAATAACACCCTAACCGAATTTTCATTTTTTTGTACAATTTTGTGTGACTCTTTTTATTAATATATTACATTGAACTAGCCCAAATCATATCCCATTATATTAGCAACCACCTATTTTGAAAAAAAAAAAAATACTTCACACGTTATTTTTTTCCTTATAACCGAATCATGCACTTTTGTCTACCAATCACATCCCATGAATTTTGTCCATCAAATCCCACAATTAAGGCCCTTTCCTTGGTTAACTCTCATCATATACACGGTCTCCTCAATCTAAATATACCGAACTTTATTTTCTTTCTCTCCACTTTGAAAACCCTAAAAATCCTCCCTTCACAAAGGTCGACTGCCGCTACATGTCTTCCCTCCTGTTCGGTTCAATCACAGCAGCAAAAAGGGGATTCGTGAGGCCCCTTCTTGGTGACTTGGTCGTGGGCTGTGGCTCAAAGGGTTTGGCTGATACTTGGCTTCGATCTCGATGCCTTTTCGTTGGAGGGTTTTGTTAACAGAAGGTTGTATCGTCATGGGTTATCGAGTCTCATTCAGGTTGGATTTTGTGTTCGGTTATGTTGGAGCTGTGGGTTTGATCGTGATCTATTGAAGCTCGTCCTCGTGTTCGACTTCGAGTTTGGTTTCGGCTTCTGTTAGTTACGTACTCGTTGTAACATCGAGGTAACTTTAACCTATCACTTTTACACCCTAATCATAAAGCACATGTTATAAGAAATCTGGGTCATAAATAATATGTAAATAAACGTCATGATAGATTATGTACTGGAAGGTGTCAATTTTGTGGCCTATTTTATGTTTTATTTCCAGCCCTTGTCGACCTAAGTCATCACTAAACATGACCTAATACCTGGTCTTTAATGAAGCGTTAAAAAAAAAAAAAAAAAAAAAAAAAACATGGTACAACTGAATGAAAAAGGGGCTGGGAGTTGTGGGTATAGATTGGTTGCAGTAGGGTCGTTTGGGTCCTGCTGTGGTTAAAAAGAAATGGTAACGAGAAGGATGTGTTTGGGGGTCAAGAGAGTGCAAATATGAGTGTGTGAATGTTAACGAGAGGTGCATGCATGTTATTGTGGTGTGTGTTCAAAAAGGCTGCTAAATACATATTATTATGTCAAACTAAAACCATAATCTTTGCTAAAAACATATGCATGTTATTGTGGTGTGTGTTCAAACAGGTCATGTATTAAGAGTCATTTTTGTCTCGTTAAAATGTTTTGTGGTTTCATTTAAACTGTGGTCGCATATGGGTGGTGAGTGTGTGTTTACGTGGTTGGTTCAAAAATAAAATATATACCGAGGGATGTGAATCAATACTTAACAGGTTTAGAACTTATCAACTAGATATGGAATTGAAACTATAGTAATTTATGACATGCAAATGCAAATAAAACAAGTTAATTATGTTTTGTAAGGAACAAATGATTTTTGTACTATGTGTCTACGTCATTTCTATGGATGCTCCTTTTGTTCCTTGTGTTCGTGTTTGAGTGGTTGCGTTTGGTTTTGAGAGTGGTCCTTGTGTCATATTCGATAAATCATCATTTAAATACATATTCACATACTAATCATAAACATCATTTTGAAGTTGTGTGTAAGATATATTAATAATAAGCACAAAAGATCACATATCCATAAAGTATAAATCGAAGCCGTTGTCATTAATTGAACTCTTAAACGATCATGTATTCGTGTAGATTTGCTAAAGAGGGAGTGACTTCCTATTCTTATGTTATGGTTTCGTTGGCGGTTTAAGGTACAGATATTCTGACCTTCTCTGTAAGGTTTCCTATGATTTTTTTTTTTTTTTTTCTGATCTGTTAAATTCTCTGAATTGATACTCTGTTACGATCCCTTGCTATGACACCTTTGCTTCGACCTTTGATCTCTGATTTTGAACCTGTGATATGAAGACCTTTTTGATATGAGATGGAAATGTTTTAAGTAAAGTATTTTGAAAGGGTTTTTCAAGCATGATATATTGACTTTAAGAAAACTATTTTGAAGTTCGTTTTATGAAAACTAATTGAAAGACCATTTATGAAAACTATTTTTGAATGATTGTTTTTAAATGAACCTTAAGAGAAAACCTTTTGAAAAGTACTTTTGATATTGAACCTTTTGAAGATTTGACTATCGGATACATTGACTCTTTTTTGGATATTGACCTGGGATATTTGACCTTCTGATATTTGAACTTCTGATACTTGACCCTCTGATACTTTGACTGGTCTGATTATGAACTTCTGATATTGAACCTTCTGATATGACACCCTGATTATGATATGAACCTTTGACCTTTGACCTTTGACTCTTAGTTTGATACCCGAGCCACTTTTCTGTTACCTAGCCAGGAAGGTAACCTGGCCGTGTCTGTGATGCACCACTGGCATGACTCATGTGTGGGTGAGTGATTCCTCACACCGTCCCCATTCTGATTATGATATGCGCATTACTATGATTATGGATTATATATGTTTCTGGGGGGCGTATGGATTGCAATCCTAGATCTGATCTGTTTAGTGGATTTAACTGTATATGCTATGATATGATTTGTCTGGTGACTGGTGCTGTGTGCAATACACGCCTTTCACATATATCTGGGAGCTAGCTACTCCATTTGAAGAATGAGGACACCCCTCATATTATCTGATTATCTGAGAGGTCTCCCCTCTATATGATTATGAAGATTTATGGTTACTCTGTTATGATATGATATGATCTGTTTCTGGGCTCGTGGTGGATGACTATCCTAAACCTTTACTCTTGTACCTTATTTATATCTCATTCATTATGCTACATCTGATTATTTCCGTTTACTTTCGTTTCCGTTCATTATATATCTGTTCACTGGGCTTTGTAAGCTCAGCCGCACGTTTTCTTTTCGTGTGCGGTAGGTTTTAGATGGAAGATGGGTATGAGTGAAGAGACTTTTGGACCTAGAAGGCTTGACAGTTATTTTGGCCTAGAGATGATTAGAAGTTATTTTATTTGTATCCGTTTTGTAACCTTATAAATTCAGTATTTCCTTTGTAATCCGTGAGAACCTTTGTATTACTTTGAATGTATGCTTTGTTATATCTGATATGAAACCATTTGCGTGACATCTTTACCCTTGACGGGTTGGGGTGTTACAAGGAGTCTAAGGTGTCCATCTATAGAGCCCAAATTGAGATGCTAGAATCCAAATGTACAAGTCTGGAAGCCGAAAGGTCTAGGCTGATTGAGAAAGAGGCCAAGCTTTGTGAGGAAGTCGATAGTCTGAAGTTCCAGTGTCGAAGCTTGAAGAAAGACCGAGCTGAGGTAGTTTCGAAGGTTGTTCCTCATGTGGCAATGGAATTACATCGTAGCGATGAGGTGGGGGAAGCTATTGGGAAACTAGTGAACGCAGCCATCTTTTATGGTACCTGTACCGCTTTGGAAGAAATCGCTCAGACAAAGAAGCCTGTGGTTTTGTCGGAGGTACCATACTATCGCTCTGATTCTGAGAAAGAATTTGATGAGGCTGGTGATGCGTTTACGTCAACAGAGTTCCCTTTCCTAGCTGAGGTAACCAAAGATCCGTTGGCTCCCATAGAAGAACTTTTGGCAAAGAAGCCGATGAAAGTCCACCCTCCATCTTCAACAAAGAAATCTGTTTCTGTTCTGCCTTGAAAGGGTCTCTATGCATAATGCTCCATCATGTTTAATGTTCATTTAAGACAATTTATCTTTGTTGCTGTATGGGCTTCGACCCATGCATTAGACAATTGTTTAAACTGTTTTTGCTTTGACCATTGTTGGCCTTATCAATGTTAAGTAGGGATAATAATCCGCTATGAATGCCATGCTTTTCTTCTCGTACGCTTATTATAAACGTACATATACAACCTAAGGTTATAACCTTATTGTGTGTATTTTGAACCAAGATTTTCCGCAATCGTATAATTTGATTGCGACAGAGGGTCGCGACCCACTCCGTCTTTATCCTTAAGTTGCAGAGGGCTTTTATTACCCTAAGACTTTATAGGAAAGTTAATGTGAATTGTAATGGATGCTATTTGTATACAAGACATGTGTCTTGCTTCATCCTTCGACATTGAAACTTGTAAAGTACTTGGCTGAACAAATCTTTGTTGTATAAAACGAAACAAGAGATTTTGAGGGAAATAATTTATATCATTAAGTGGGTAGGGAGGATTACATCATTTGTAGAAATGAACACTAGGACACCTACCATTAATGCTTCTTTCCCAAATGAGAAGAATGCGTTACAGGAAATTGAAAAACAAACTGATTGTTTTAAATGTAGTAAGTTTTATATGTAAAACTTACGAAGATTGGTACCATTCCAAGTCCTTTCCATGGCCTCCCCTTTAAGCGTTGCGAGCTTGTAAGCACCATTTCCGTAGGCTTCCAATATAACGTAAGGTCCTTCCCATGTTGGCCCTAGTTTTCCTTCGTATTCAGCCTTGCTTGCGCTGTTTAAACGAAGGACATATTCACCTGGCTTGAACGTGGAGGGTCGAACTCTGTTATTATAGTACTTTTCAAACTTCTGTTTATAGATAGCCTCTCTGATCGAAGCTATTTCTCTTCTTTCTTCCGGGAGATCGAGGTTTTCACGAAGCCTTTCGTCATTTGTTTTTTCTTCAAAGTTCACAATGCGTTCTGTTTCGATGCTGATTTCGGAGGGTATGACAGCTTCCGTTCCGTAGACCAGGCTAAAAGGAGTTTCCCCATGGCTCGACTTGGGGTGTGTCCTGTGTGCCCACAGAACTTGGGGTAACTTATCTACCCACCCATGATGACTTCGTCCGAGTCTCTTTTCGATACCATCGATGATGTCCCTGTTCGTGACTTCAACTTGTCCGTTACCTTGAGGATGGTATACGGAAGTGAACGACTGCTTGATTTTTAGGCCTTCACAAAAATTTGGGAATACTCCTTCGGTGAATTGCTTCCCGTTGTCGGAGATGATAATGTGTGGAACATCAAATTGGCATATTATGTGTTCCCATACAAACTTCTCCATATGCCTTCCTGTTACCGACGCTAAAGGTTTGGCCTCGACCCACTTGGTGAAGTAGTCTATGGCCACGACCAAGAACTTTACCCCTCTCGGAGCTACTGGCAGGGGTCCGACTATATCGATTCCCCATTGACAGAAGGGCCATGCTGAGGTGACAGATGTCATGTCTTGCTTAGGCATTCTTGGAACTTTGGAGTGGATCTGACAAGCTTCGCATTTTTGTATTATCTCTATTGCGTCTCTATGCATAGATGGCCAATAATACCGTAGCTTCATTACTTTTGAAACAACAGAACGAGGGCCTGCATGCAACCCGCAAGATCCTTCGTGAACCTCATAGATGATGTTCGCAGCCTGTTTTGGTCCCACACAACGAAGCCATGGAGATAGGAAGGATCTCCTATAAAGGTTATCCCCTATGAGCCTATACTGGGGAGCTTTGATCCTCACCTTTCGAGCAAGCTTAGGATCCTCCGGTAGAATACCACTGATCAAATACTCCCTAATCGGAGTCATCCAATTGGTGCCTTCCTCGAGTATGATGTCAGAAACTTCGCCTCGTTTAATTGACCTATCAGTCAATACTTCTACCAAAACTTCCTTCGTTAAATGAGCAAATGCCATTGAAGCCAACTTGCTTAAGGCGTCTGCTTTCTTGTTTTGATTTCTGCGAACATGTGCTATATCATATGTTTCGAAGCCCTGAAGGAGTTCTTTAGCTTTTTCCAAATATTGCTTGATGGTGGGTTGCCTTGCTTCGTAGGAGCCTTTAATTTGGTTGGCGACTAACTGCGAGTCTACAAAAACGGAGAGGTTACGAACCTCCATGTCCTTTGCAAGTCAAAGAACGGCTAACAAAGCTTCATACTCAGCTTCATTGTTGGTAGCTTCAAACTCAAAACGCAATGCGTAAGTGTATTCCCTTCCTTCCGGACTAACTAGCATTAAACCTGCTCCTGAATCATCAGAACTTGATGCTCCGTCTGTGTACAATTTCCACCCCTCCTTATCTCTTGGGGCTTCTCCTTAGGAATTTCTTTATCTTGGCTAGGTCCGGAGGGTGTTTCAGCGATAAAGTCTGCAAGTATCTGACCTTTGACGGAGTTTCGACCCTTGTATTCTATCTCATGCTCTCCCAATTCGATAGCCCATTTAGCTACCCTTCCTGATTTCTCAGGCTTTGAAAGTATCTGCCTAATAGGCTTGTCAGTCAATACCTTGATGGGATGAGCTTGAAAGTATCTTCGAAGGCGTCTTGCAGCATAAACCAAGGCTAGGATTAGCTTTTCTAACTCCGGATAGTTTAATTCAGCTCCTTGTAGGACCCTACTAACGAAGTATATAGGGACTTGTTTCTTCTCCCTTTCGGCTAGGAGCACCGCACTGATGCTTTCGAATGATGCCGCAATGTACATGAACAACACTTCGCCTTTGATTGGGGCCGTAAGTGTTGGTAAGATTTCCATAAATTCCTTTAGCTTTTCGAAGGCTGCTTCCGCCTCACAACTCCATTGGAAAGTCTTTTTATCTGTACACCCCTTGAGTGTTTTGAAGAATGGTAAAGACCGATTGCCCCTTTCGATAGGAACTTGCTAAGTGCCGCAAGCTTCCCATTGAGGCTTTGAACTTCTTTTAGTGATTTCGGAGCTTGAAGATCGGTGACGGCTTTTACCTTCGAAGGGTTGGCTTTAATCCCTTGTTTAGTGATCAGGTGCCCCAAGAATTGTCCTTCCTCCACGCCGAAGGAACACTTCTTGGTGTTAAGCTTCATATTGGTTGCCCGTAATTGATCGAAAGTCTCTTGGATGTCGGAGAGGAGGTCCTCTTCGGTTCTGCTTTTTATTACCATGTCATCAACGTAGGCCTCCCAGTTCCTCCCGATTTGCTTGTGGAAGGCTTTATCTACTAATCGCTGGTAAGTTGCCCCTGCGTTCTTCAGACCGAAGGGCATTTTCTTGTAGCAATAGACACCCTTTCCTGTGTAGAAGGCTGTCTTTTCTTCATCTTCCTCCGCCATTTGTATTTGGTGATACCCTTTGTAGGCGTCCAGAAAACATTTTAGACGGAACCCTGAGAGAGATTCGACCTTCCAATCTATTTCTGGTAGAGGGTAGCAGTCCTTTGGGCAAGCTTTATTGATGTCGGTAAAGTCAACGCACATACGCCACCCTCCGTCACTTTTCTTTACCATGAATGGGTTGGCAACCCAAGTTTGGTATTTCACTTCCCTGAGAATTCCTGCTCGCACAAGCTCATCCACCTCTTTGCAAGCAGCTGCATTTCTTTCTGGTGCCAGGCTTCGTCGCTTCTGCTTAATTGGTTCAATGTGTTTGAACTCGTTAAGCTTATGTTCTGTGCCGAAGGGCTTGCCATCGATCATAAGAGTCCTGGGAACTCCTGTCATGTCTGAATATGTCCATGCAAATACATCTTTGTTGGCTTTGAGTAGCTTCTCCAGGTCTGCTTTGAAGTTAGCAGGGAGTTGCTTTCCGATTACCACTGTTTGCTCTGGATAGAGCTCATTTATCACAATACGTTCTTCGGCATCCGTACAACTAAGGATAGCCTTCGGAGGCTCCTCCAGACTTTCTCTAATCTTTTTGCCACTGTCTCCCACTTGCCCTTGACTGTAACTGGAGAACACGGTTCCTATCCCATAAGGTGTGTGGAATTTTATTGCCGCGTGTATGGTGGATACCACGATGCCCATCCTTTGCATGGCTGTCCTTCCTATTAGCAAGTTGTAGGGGAGTTGGACCTTACGATGGTGAACATGAGGGTTTCTGTTCTCGTGAACTTGCCTTCTCTAATGGTTACTTCTAATGGAACTTCTCCCAGAGGCCACGAATGCTTGCCGGAGAATCCTACCAAAGGTATCTTCGAGTCAACCCTTTGAGACTTGATCGAAGACTCGAGCTTTCGGAAGCAATGCTCATATATGATTTCACAGGGGCTTCCGCAGTCCATACAAGCTCCATTCATTTTCTGGTTAAAAATAAGGACTTCGATGACCACCGGATCATTTGAAGAGACATTGCCTACGATAGGGGGAAACGTTATCTCCCTTATCTCGTTAGTCTCCGGCTACGGCACCTTTCTTCTCAAACTGGTTTCGCCCCAATGAACCATGAGTATTGGGGCTTCGAGAGGAGTAGTATCTTTAGCCAATTGAGTGTCGGTCATCTTTTCCTTTCCCTTCTTTATACCCTTCACCAAGTGTGCCAATTGCCCGGACTTTACATCTTCTTCTATCTGTTTCTTTAACTCTCTACAACTGTTCGTATCATGACCATAATCTTCGTGAAAGTGACAATACTTGCTGGTATCCCTGTTTTTGCCCTTACTTGTCATACAAGGGGGTGCTTCGAAAGCCTTAGCAGCCCTCTCCGTAGCAAGTATTTCTTTTGGAGACTTGGTTAGATTGTTTAACAAACCGTGGTTGGAACCTTTGTTGTACGGAGAGAACCTGTCTCTGTTCTTGTTCTTGTTCTTTGGCCCTTCCCACGAAGAATGCTTCGAAAACTTGTTGTTGCTGTCTCTATCTATCGGAGCCCGTTGGTGGATACCTCTTTCGCTTCAATCCAAGTATACGTCTTTTCCATTAACCCTTTGTAAGTTGTCGGGAGGTCGGTGGACAAGAATTCCACCAAACTCCGATTTCGAAGACCATGTACGAAACCCGAAATACTCTGATCTTCATGAAGACCCAAAATCTGCAAAGTCTCATCGGTGTACCTAGTAACGAAGGCCCTTGTGCTTTCGTTTTCCTTTTGTTTGATGTTGTGCACCGTTAAATGAGTCTTTGTGAACTTCTTTTGCTGACTGAAGTGTGACCGGAACTTAGCCTTAAGATCATCGAGATTGACGATGCTACCGGGCTTTTTCCCATTCCACCAAATGCGAGCAGAATCCCGTAGGGTGTATGTAAACATATGACAGGCCACCGACATAACCCATTTTTTCATTTTGATAGCCCCTTCGAACAAGTGTAAGAAATTGTCCGGATCCCCCTTCCCATCATAAGTCCCAATGTGCGAAGGCATTTTTAACCCATCAAGAAATGGGTAATCTTCTATCCACCTAACAAAAGGTGTAGCTGAACCCATAGGGTCTGAGTATAGACAATTGTAAGGTGGTGCATACATGGGAACATTATTATAGGGATTGTTGTTTGGGGGCATTCCCATAGGAGTTTGACTTGGGTAGGACTGATAAGGTGTATTTATGGCAAATGGGTGACCGTTTCCCATGGCATACGGAGGGTACGCCATAGGATGCTCGAAGGGTATGCTCCCATAAGCTTGAGGGAGGCTTGGGTTAGTAGGTTGTCCATTTACTGGAGGATATAAATTTTGAGGATAAGACTGAGTTTGGAACGAGGGGTACATACCATTGGGAGGAAGATTTCCTCCCATATTAACTGTAGGTGGATTGTCTTCTACGCCTGATGCGTGAGAAGGCTGCAACGGAACCCCAGCTTCAGTCCTTCCAAGATGAGCTGCTAGCAATGGAGGCAAAGTCACCCCCACTTCTTCCCTTCGTTGGCTCATACCTTTAGAGCCTTCGGTAACCGCCCCTTCTCTCCTTGTCGGAGCCCTCTCGGGAACTCCTTCGAAACCAACGGACCTTCTGCTTAGCCTTCAACTGACTGGAGACCCAAATCTTAAGGCCGATAGGGTTGCTCCTTGGGTCGAAGGCCTAGGTTCCATCTCCATTTCTTCATCATACTCATCACTTAAGTATTCCAACTCCCTTCGCATCTCAGCATTCCTGACTTGCCTCTTACGAGCCCTTAGGAGGGATTCCAACACTTCGTGGTTGGCTTCGACAAAGGCTGGGCTAATAATGGGCTCCGGATTGGCTGATGTTGAAGCATGATGGTTGGGTGTTGTTTCTGGGTGAGAACGTGTTGTGAACGTGGAAGCGGTTATTGGGGGAAGGTTTTTAGAGTCGTTGATTGGTATTGGTGCTAAGGTAGAGAAACCCGGTGGGGGAGTATCTTCTCTCCCTTGATCCATGCCGGAATAATAGTGAAAGTAGTTGGTTGGTTATAAGCTTGGAAATAACGAGACCAATTGTAGCGGTCCCACGGATGGTGCCACTGATTGAACAAATAATTGCAAAAACCAAGCCTTCGATGGTGATCAAAGGAATAATGGGGTGTTGAGATTGCGCCAAGCTCGTTCTTAACCTGAAATAAGAAATATGAAGACACTACGTTAAGTGATTGCGCAGGGGTTGGACCCTGCGAACCACCTTCGGCGTGCGAGTAAGTATGTGTAATGGTATTGTAGGTCGTAAATTGAGAGAATGAAGTTAACTTACTTTGTTCCAGCCCGACTAAGCTATTTATAGGGGAGAAATAGGGCTTAGTGGGCGGTTTGCGCATGATTCGGAGATCATAGGGGCGTCCCATGAAATATGGTAACCGCTAGGGCTTTGTAGCCCACGATCTCTGTTTTGGCGGGAAAGCAAAGGGGAAGAGGAGACGTGGGTTTGACCAGGTCAGGATAGCTCTCCGTGCTAGTTCCTTCGAGAGGAATACCCCGAAGGGTTTAGGGCTTCGATTCGCGGATTGCCACATGGTAACCAGTTTGCAGGCGAATGGTTTTACACCAATGAAACGTGTTAGGAGATTAACCTGGGCCTCCGAAGGGAGGGCTTTCTACAGGCTCGAAGGGGAGTCCTTCGACCCGTTCAGAGGGTACATAACACATCACTTACCTTCATTTTTCTACTAGTTCTTGTAAGAAGAAAAAAATAACATACTCCCTCCCCTTCTACTACATAAATCGACACACACACTAAGGAGCAAGAGGAGAGAAGTTTGTTGTGGCAAGGATCAAGGTTATTAGGGCTTATTAACAAGGGTTTTAGAGCACAAGACTTGTGGTTAACTAGTGATTTACAACACTCATTTCACAAATCACCTTTGTAAGTAAAACTTACTAATATTTCATAGTTTTTGCATTTTATGTGCTTGTCAAGTTTCATTACTCATTATCACTTGGTACATGTTAATAACAAGTTACATTTATAATGATCCGTTAGTAAAGATTATGTTTTTAACAACATTTGGTCACAAGGAAACTAACTAGAGAAACTATCCATAAAAATGGTGGTAACAAACCTGTTGTTCCCTTAACACGCTTAGAGTTAACTAGAAAGTTAATCTATTCGTGTTTATGACTAATACAATGTTATGATTGATTCTAACAGATTAATGAAAACGTAAAAGTAAAAACACACAAGTATTTTTCAACGTTTAAATTCTTATTAGAAATGAATCAAAGAATCTATTACCCAAGTGTTTTGCGGAACAAACACTTGGGATTGAACAGACAAGGTATGGTGGTGTCTCCTATCTAAACTCAAGCTTTGCTTTGAGTGGTAACAATACGCCTCACTAAGCTATCTCAGGGACTGGTTACTCTTTGTAGGAGAGAAGTTGCTTTGTAAAAGTCTAAGCTTTCAATGTACAAAACACACACAACTTCTCTCCTTTTGAACCTATTTATACACAAGTATAAAAGAGTAAAAGTGATTAAAAAACTACAACTTGTTGAAGCAAGCATGTCTGACAATTACAACAGTAATTGTCATTTCCAAGAACCAATGGGAATGGACTATAAAGTCTTTAGGAGTGGTTGGTCTGACACTCCATGACTTTTAGCCGTCTTAGGGACAGTTTCTTCCTGACAAGATAAGATTTGATCTTATCTTAAACTCTTCCCAGATCTTCCCGCCTTTCTTTCAGGCGTTGAGTTCTTCAGTCTTCAATCACTTAATGTTGTTGAGGAGACTGGGGTTCAGTGAGTTCTTGTCCAACACTCACTGAACCATCATCTTCTTCTTTGGCTTAAGTCCTACTCAGGGAGTACCGCCTTCCTGAGTAGTGAATCCTTCTTCTTGAATTCGCCTTAAGCATCCTGAAGATGACTCACTGAGAGACTGTTCACTCAGTGACTTGAATTGTTCTCGGATTAATTTACACTTAGTTAATTTGTGTCAAAATCTTGTTTTAAGTATTCTTGGGTACTGATGGACCCAACAATCTCCCCCTATTTGGATATAAATTATTCCTAAGTATTTTGATCAGTTATGAGTGAGCTAATGACTTCTACTCATACTGAATGTACTAGTATGTAAATAAGGACACTGAAATAAAAAAACATCATCTTATTAATATCATTACAAGTCCTATCAAAACTAAGTACAAAAAAGGTAGTGGTGGTATTCAGTCAGATTCATCAGTTCAACTTAATACCAAGGGCTTCAAGCTTAGGCTTCTTTGACTGCAGCTCATGTTGGTCAGGGTGCTCTCGGATTTTTCTTTTTAGATCTTGACAAAACCTTACATTCTCAGGACTCTTGATTGGAGAGGCCATCATGAGGAAACCCATCATTGCCTTGATCCCTGATAGATCAATATCATTCCACCTCTGGAAGGCTGGGTCTCTGAACTAATCAGTGAAGAGCAACCCTCTTTCAGGTTGTTCGATGACCACATTCCTCCTGAATGGAACACCTTCAGGGAGGGCTCTGTTGCAGTCCAGACCAGGGACCTTGATCTCAGGCTCTGTTTCAACCTTCTTTCTTTTTCTTGAAGAAGACTGAGAAGGGGCAGGCTGTTCGGCTGAAGCAGGAAGAAGAGAGGGAATGCCAAGTTTCTGAGGTGTTGCAGCCAACTTTTTATACCTCAGACTGAGGGATTTCATCAGGTTTGGCACAACAACATTTTGCTTCTTCTCAATTAGTGGACCCAGTTCATCCAGTTCTGAGATCCCAAAGTCTGCGAATCTGAAAGGGTCATGAACCTCAAAGACTCTCTTGTCATTACTTCTGTAGACAGTTAGAATTGCAGGCTTGGAGTTTTTATGAATCTTGACATCAGTGATTGGTTCTGGCTTTAACCTGTTTGTCATGACCCACTGATATCTTGCAATCATGTTCTGCCTAATCTCTTCAGTCCTTTTCATTCTTTCTTCCCTTCTCTGCCTGAGGGCAGTCATTTCAGCATTCTGAGCTTCCACAAAGCTCTTACCACCTTCCCTTATTGCAAGGTCTTTTGCCTCAATCCCAATCTTCTCAGTCTCTTCTCTTGCAACCTGAATAAGAGCAAGCTTGTTCTGCCTTTCATCTTTAGCAGCTTTCTTCACTGCCTCCTCTTTCTCCATATGATCCTGAATTTCCTTTTCAGTGAGAAGTTTCATCACCCCATTGATTTCATAAGGAACCCTGACTGGTTCATCAGGGTCTGGCCTTCTTTCCTTGGATGCAGGTACCAAGATTGTGGGCTCAGGCTCAATGGTTATGAGAATGCCCTTGCCTTTGTCTTGGTGGGATAAAGATGAGGTGACTTCAGGATTCTCCCCCTCAGTGTGAGAAGGAGGTTGTTCTTGTTCAGGTTGTGGAGGTTCGTCTTCAGTGACTTTCTCCCCCTCAACTGTTGCTTGACCCATAGTGAGAGCAAGAGTTGGTTCGCTCACTGAAGTTGAGGGAGCTTGACCTTTGAAGGCCTGATAGATCTCAGTCATCATGGACTTGATGTCTGAGGTGTCCTTCTGAATAGTTGAGACCTGAGTCTCAAGAGAAGCCTGAGAAGCCTCTAATGTTGTCATCCTTGGCCCTAGAGTCCAAGCCATGGAGGAAGAAGAAGATGCCAAAGATGCCATGTGGGACTCCATAAGACCCAGGGAAGATCGGATGGAGTCCACTGAAGAGTTGAGTCCCTGAAGATTGGAGGATTTCAGCACAGTTACCAGCTCAGCCAACTGAGAAGTTTGTTGCTGGTAAGTTTCTGAAGCCTGAAGAATTTTCCTGTTTAGCTCAGGGTCATCTTTCACTGACTCTTGAATAGTGTCAACACTCTTTTGTAAGTTGGTGAGAGACTCGTTGAACATTTTAAAGTTGTAATCAAGATTTGTCAGGGAGAAGGAGATAGATGACTTGTGCTCATTTACATCATCATGATAGGATTCCACTGATTCCTTCAGATTGACATAATGAACAGCTACTTCAGTGTGCTGGTCAAACATTTCTTCAGTCAGACCTTAGAAGAGAGCCTTGTTGGTCTTTAGCAGGAACTTGACCAATTGTCTCTCAGTGAGAGGAAGAATGTTTTCATACTTGCTGAGGATGTTGTCAGTATCCGAAGAACCAGCAGCTTGAGATTCTGATTCTTCACTTGGATGTGGAGATGACTGATGTGATTGTTCAGGTTGTACATCAGTTTCCATATCCTCACCAGCCTCAAAGATTTCTTCCTCACTCTCTTCCTTGAGCTCATTATCAGAATCTTCAGAATCAAGAAGAGCCTGAACATCCCCCATAGACTCGAACTCCAAAAGGTTAACCGACTCCTCCTCATAAAAGGACTTGCCTTGGTTTTGGCCAGGTCCTGACCCCGCCATAATAACTGATTTGGTTTTATCAGCCTGGCTAGTCATAATAACTGATTTCTCAGCCTGACTTTTGGGGGCAGTTCCTGAGAGAATGGATCCGCCTGAGGTGGTTGTGGGTTCCGTATCAGCGGGTGGTTTATATCCCTCTGAGTCTTTGTCCCCCTGAGCGCCTTCAACTACTGACGGGTGTTTTCCAATAGTATCACGAGGCACTTTTTGTGATGGTTGGTGGTCCCCCTTCCCATCAGGGTTGTACTGCCCTTTTAGGGATTTAGGGTCCTTGAATCCCTTGGGTCCTGACTGTGATTTGTCAGTACCTTCATCGGGATGTGATTGGGTGTGGGTCCCCTTCTCAGTTGAGTAGTGCTGCCCAACCGAGGATATAGGACCCTTTCCTCCCTCAGGCTCTGATTGTGATTTATCAGTGCCTTCATCGGGATGTGAATGGGTTGAGGTTCTTGACTCCAATGACTTGTTTATGTCAGTGGAATCATGAGAAAGAGGAGGTTTGCCCGAGGAAACTGAGGATGATTGCTCAGTGCCCTCCGTTGGCCTTTGTTTTGTGGTCAGGAGGGTCTCTGTAGTGGGTGTCTCAGAGGTCTGGGCCACATTCAACCCCTTTTTAAGGTTGAGTTGGTTATGGGCATCAGTCTTAGTGGCGAGTGGTTTGGGTCTAACCACCTTACTGGACTGACCCTTCTTTGTCTTCTTCACCTTCTTTGTAGGTGAAGGTACTAGAGAAATAGCGTTCTCCCCCTGAATAACCTCTATCATGTAGTTAGTCAGGGCAATGGGTTGTACCTCAGTGATGCCACTAGTGAAATTGGTCTTATGTAAGACGTCAGGTTTCATACCTACGACGTCAGGCCTCATATAGTCAGAACCAAGAAGGTCCTGAAGCACACAGGAAATAAACCTAGGATAAGACAAGTTTTTTTGCCTAGATTTTCCTGAGAGCTTAGCAACAAGGTCACGGAAGATAATACCTCCGATATCTATTTTTCTACCCTTCAAGAGACTGAACAACATCAATTGTTGTGATGAGTTCAATTGCTCAGTGGAGGATTTATTCCCCCCAAGGACCTGAATGACGAATGTCATCAGGATCCTCCAGACTGGGTGGAACCAGGTTTTGACAATTGGAGCCTTTTCTAATAAGGCTCCAGCGGACTCCTTAGGACGTTTAGGGTCATGAGGTCCTAAGAAGATCAACTCTCCCTTGACCTCTTGGTCAGTTGGATTGGGCTCAAAAGCCTTAGCAAAATCAAGACCAGTAGCCTTGATGAAGTCATTGTAACCCAGGGAGAGGGTCCTTCTCCCATTCATCACTGTGAAAGTGATGATGGATTCTTTGGTGTCTTTTGGGCTAGTAGCCACAGCAGTACACCAGAATTCCCTCAAGTAGTCATGGTAGATGACTGAGGGGGTCTTGGTAAATGCTTTAGCAAAAAACAATTTTGAAGATATTTCATCACATTCTTGTAAGCATGGAACTTTTGTGGATAGGAAAAGTTTCCCACCACATTGTTCTTTGTGAGGTCTACGCCCTCCAATGTGAATTCCACATTAGGGGCATATGTCACAGCTTTAGAGGAAGCCATATTTGTTGGTAAGTCTGGGTAACAAAGATGGTTGGGATTTCTTAAAGCTAAGAACACACACACTATTAGTTTTGAGAGAAAAATAGGCAGAATTTGCTTAAGATTTCTAATAGACGTGTGTGTTGTTATTTTGGTTAGGGTATTTATAGGGAAGTGAAGTGGAGGGTATTTTAGGCATTAATCGGATTTTATTTATTCAAAAAGAATTTTTTGGAAACTGTTTTGAATAAAATGTTTTGGGATCCGCATTTAATGCCACCACTCCACTTTCCTTGGTTTGGCGCAACAGTCAAGGTGAACAGTTGAGCAGTTCTGCAAAAGTGTAATTTGCAGAGATGAGTCATCACATATCTGTAATGTGATTGGAGAGGCATTTAATGCCAAGTGGGAATGTGGGGGCCCAGAGGTGGAAGCCAGAAAGGCAAAAGAACAAATATTCTTAAATTAAATATGAGTTCAGTTACCAACCTC
This sequence comes from Artemisia tridentata subsp. tridentata, assembly GCA_021014915.2. Lineage (NCBI taxonomy): Eukaryota > Viridiplantae > Streptophyta > Magnoliopsida > Asterales > Asteraceae > Artemisia > Artemisia tridentata. The sequence continues at coordinate 246,752,451 of CP139506.1, read as the reverse complement.
GGACATTTACTAACTAGATACTTAGAGCATTTAAGTTAGTATTTAATGTCTCTTGAGGACCCTGAATGACTTTTCATTCAGTGAACCTGATTGTCAGGACTTGGGTTTAGTCACTGATGGTTCTATTGTTCAGGAATTTGGGTTTAATTCCTGAGGTTCAAGGGTTCAGGAACTTGGGTTTAGTTCCTGAAGTTCAGTGACCTTTCTCACTGAAGAACACATTGAGTCAGGGACTTGGGTTTATCAGAATTTACACATATTTGGATGGAGTCAATCAGTGGACTGATTCTCAATATCCAACATTCCTAGTTCAGCTTTCAGTCTGGTGAAAGTTGGTTCATCCAATGGCTTGGTGAATATATCAGCTAGCTGATATTCAGTAGGAATGAAGTGTAATTCTATGTCACCATTCATGACATGGTCCCTGATGAAGTGATATCTAATATCAATGTGTTTTGTTCTCTGATGAAGAACTGGGTTATTTGAAATGGCAATTGCACTTGTGTTATCACAAAAGATGGGAACCATCTTGTACTGAATTCCATAGTCACTGAGTTGACTTTTCATCCAGAGTACATTTGCACAACAACTTGCTGCTGCAACATATTCAGCTTCAGCTAAGGACATGGCAACTGATTGTTGCTTCATAGCACTCTAACAGACTAGTTTTCCACCAAGAATTTGGCAGGAGCCTGAGGTTCTTTTCCTGTCCATGTTGCATCCAGCATAGTCAGAATCTGAGTATCCTTTAAGATCAAGGCCTGAGCATTTTGAATAATATAATCCAAGGTTTGGAGTACCTTTCAGGTACCTGAATATCCTTTTTACAGCAGTGATATGAGTTTCTCTTGGGTCAGATTGATATCTGGCACGTAAGCAGACTGAGAATTGGATATCAGGCCTTGATGCAAGTAAATACATTAGTGATCCTATCATTCCTCTAAAAAGTGTTTGATTCATTGGTTTTCCAGTAAGATCAGGACCCAGGTTGTTTGGGGGTACCATGGGAGTCTTGACTGAGGCACAGTCACTGAGCTCATACTTCTTCAGTAGGCTTCTGACATACTTCTCTTGACTGATGGAGGTTCCTTTATCAGTCTGCTTGATTAGTTGACCAAGGAAGTAAGTCAGTTCTCCCATTATGCTCATTTCAAATTTCTTTGCCATAAGTTTTTCAAACTGTTTGCAAAGTTTATAATTTGTTGAGCCAAAGATGATGTCATCAACATACACTTGTACAAGTATGACATCATTATTTGTCTTGTAGATAAACAATGTGTTCTCTATCTTGCCTCTGACAAATTTTTTTTGGATCAGGAAGGCTGAAAGAGTCTCATACCATGCCCTGGGAGCTTGTTTCAGTCCATAAAGGGCTTTGTTAAGCTTGCAGACATGGTCAGGAAAACTCATGGCTTTCAAATCCAGGAGGTTGCTGAGCATAAACTTCTTCTTTCAGTGAGCCATTTAAGAATGCACTTTTAACATCCATTTGGTACACCTTGAAGTTCATGTATGTAGCAAAAGCAAGGAAGATCCTGATGGATTCCATCCTTGCTACTGGTGCAAATGTTTCTTCATAGTCAATGTCTTCTTGTTGATTATAGCCTTTGGCTACAAGTCTGGCTTTGTTTTTAATGACTGTGCCATTTTCATCAGATTTGTTTTTAAATACCCATTTCATGCCAATGACTGAAACATCTTCAGGACATTTGACCAAGATCATTACCTTGTTTCTGTCAAATTGTTCCAGTTCATCATTCATGGCTTGAACCCAACTTGGATGTTTTAGTGCTTCCTTAACACTTTTGGGTTCAATTGTGGAAATGAAGTCCACAAATAGGCATTCATTGGCTGAGGCTGCTCTCAGTTCAGCAGCCATGCTTCTTGTAAGCATGCCTTCAGTAGGCTCACCAATTATATTGACAAGTTCTATATCCTGAGACCTAGTCCAACTGTCCTGAGGTCTTGGAAACTGATTAGAACTTGTAGAGGCCTGATGGGTAGGATCAGGATCAGACACTTGATGTTCTTCAGCATCATGAGTGTCAGAGTGGTTTGACTCATCACTGTGATTGTTTAGTACCTGAGCACTTTGTACTGACTGAATGAATTCATCAGTACTTTGTGCTTCAATAAACTCAGTGATGGTTGGGTAAGGAAGGTTGTGGGGAATGATGTAATAGGAGATGTCAGCATTTGCATGGTACTGAGTGGAAGGACCATTATCAGTATGATGTTCATCAGGAGGGTATCTTGATGATTCATCAATACCTATCTCTTCCACTGAGTTGTTAGAGACACTGATTGCATCAGTACTTTCATCAAAGGTAACATGAAATGTTTCCTCAGCATGCTGTCTCCTAGTGTTGAACACCCTGAAGGCCTTTGAGACAAGTGAGTATCCTAGGAAGTATCCATCATCAACTTTAGCATCAAATTTTCCTAAGTGATCCTTGTTATTATGAATAAACACAGGACACCCAAAGACATAAAAAGTAGCTGATGTCAGGGATTCTTTCTTTGAATAACTCATAAGGAGTTTTGCTATGTCTCTTGACAATGATGGATCTGTTTTGTGTGTAACAGGCAGTCTTTACTGCTTCAGTCCAAAAGTGTTTGGAAAGGACTGATCCATTTAGCATTGTCCTAGCTGCTTCAATGAGTGTTCTATTTTTCCTTTCAGCCACCCCATTTTGTTCAGGTGTGTAGGGTGAGGAAAATTTTTGGGAAATGCCTTTCTCATCACAGAAACATTCAAGTTCATAATTTTTGAACTCTGTTCCATTGTCAGTCCTAATCTGTTTGACTTTGATGTCATTCTGATTTTCAATGTTCCTGACAAAGGACATAATTGTTTCAGCTGCCTGACTCTTTTTGATCAGGAAGTATACCCATATGGAGAAGATGAAGGCAGTTCCTGATGGAAAAGTTGGTTTTGGTTTTAAAGGATGCTCTGTGATGTTTACCTTTTTCACAAGCTGAGCATGGTTTGTCCTTTGAAAACACAAGAGATGGTAAGCCAAGGACCTTGTTTTGTTTTACAAGGTTGTTTATGTTTTTGAAGTTCAGGTGGGAGAGTCTCTTATGCCAAAGCCAGTTGAGAGTATCAGTGGCCTTGGTAAAGAGACAAGTTCCATTCTGAGTCAGACTGGACATGTCTAACACATAAACATCATGTCTTCTTGGTGCAATAAGGACAACTTCCTTATTAGCATTGAAGATGATTCCTTGTTTATCATCAAACTGAACTATGTATTTCGCATCACATAGTTAACTGACACTTATCAAATTGTAGTTTAGACCATTTACATAAGCTATCCTAGTAAAGACTATACCATTGCAGTTTACTGAACCATAACCTTCAGTGAGACATGATGAGTTATCAGCAAATATCACTTTGGGTCCTGATTCATCCACATACTTGTGCAGATACTCCTTCACACCAGTCATGCTCCTTGAACATCCACTATCAAGATTCCAAACAGGATCCCTGGCATGTTTCTACACAAATGGTAAACTAGGTCAGTTCTTTCTAGGACTTCACTTCTTGGAGGGCTTAGCTTTGAGGGTCTTATTAACATTTTCAAGTGATTTATGGTCAGTGGTGGAGTGGACTGAGCTACCACATATTATGCATTTGATTGCTGATGTAGACTCAATGGACTGAGAGGCTGACTTTGTCATACCTCTACTGGCCTGAATGGCCTTACCACGTCCTGAGGTGTTATGAGTGGAACTTCCACTATTTTCACAACAGTTGTCAATTTGACAATCCTTAGGATGGTGGTCATTGAACCCACAGTAAGGGCAAGGTGTAAAAGGCTTTTCCTTTTGTTTCTGTTTCTGTTTAGAATCAGAAGAATAGTTTAAAGACTGAGCTTTAAGGCTTGCCATGTTTAATGTGACTGAATGTGTTTTGTGATCAGAGGTCCTGTGATCATCCTTTTTGCAAACCATACAATAAAGGATTCTATAGCAATCGTCAGTGACATGATTGGTATAGTTACACAGTTCACATCTTTTAAGGGGTTTTGAGGGTTTGGGTTTGGTTCTTAAGGAAGTTGGTTTTTGTTCCTTCTTGGATTGAGAAGATTTCTCTGAAGATGCAATCTTCTCACCAAGCTTCCTGACCATTTCAGCCAACTGATCAAATTTTGAGTCAGGGCTTTGAGTTTTTACTTCAGAAGGGACTGAAATTGATGAGTCATCAGTATTTACTGAGACTTCAAGGGTTGGTCTCTTCAGGATGGTTGTTCCCATTCCTGATCTCTCCTTTGGAGAGTGTGGTGAGAAGACCATTGGTGGGAGGCCTGAGTTTGGTGCAGCACCCTGAAGGGTATTCAGTGGAGGAAGTGGTGGATATGATTCTGATTCAGACTCATTCACAGACTCAGTATTACTGACTTGTTCAGTGAGTTCAAGCTTACTGAGTTGTTCAGTAAGTCCAAGCATATTTTTCAAAGCCTGACTTTCAGGAAGCAAGATCTTTCCAGTCTCAAAGTTTGGTAACTTACTGACTGGGTTGTCCCTGACAATCCAGTCATTAGACTTGGGAAGCATTTCTTGCTCAAAAGATATGCCAGCTGGAACAAAGGTTAATTCACTGTGACTCACATTGGGATCAACCATAAGAGGGTCAATTCCAATGGTTTTCTTAGAGCTTAATCCCACAGTGTCAAAGACCTTGGGATTCTTTTTGGTCCAGCCTTGGATGACAGCTTTTTCTTTGTTAAGTTCAGTTTGTAGGGCTTGGTTTTGTTTCAAAATTTCAGTGTTCTGAATTTGTAGAGTTATTGTTTCTAATTTGGCTTGCTTTAGTACAAGCAATTCATCTCTACATTTATTCAATTCTGACACTATATTGTTATATTTTGAGAACATGTTAAGCCTTTGTTCCTCAACAAATTTAAGATCTACACAAATATAATTCATGTAAGACTGCCAATCAGAATTATCATCCATAGAAAGTAAAGTGTTTACCTTCTTCATGGTGATGTTCACCCACTCTCCATTCCTTGCATGGCTTTTCCCAACAGCCACTTCATCACCTTCAGCGAGTTCCATCAGTGCACTCACTCTAATTTCCTCATCTGAGGATACCTCTTCTTCATCCCAATCATAAGCTTCAGCTACTAAAACCTTATTCTTTGCCTGAACAGGTTTGGATGTTTGAGCAGCCTGAGACATAGAGGGATTAGTTTCAAGAATTGCAAGTTTAGCCTTGGCTTTCCTATATTTTGCTTCAAAGTCTTTTTGACCCTTGTTTTGAAATTATTGGGTCGACTGAAACATTCTAGGTTGAAACTTGTTAGTTCCTGAGGAACTATTTCCTGAAAATTTGTAAGAAGGTTCTGAGGTAGTTTTAGAATAGCAGTCCCAAGCAAAATGACCCTTTTTACCACAGTTAAAACATTCAGTGGTTTCATTTGCTTTTCCTTTAGAAAAGTTGGACTGGTTTCTTTTGATGAAACGTTTTGAACTAGCAAGGAGTGCCCTCTCTTGGAATTCCAAGTTTAACTCTTTTAGATACTCATCACTAGTCCTTTCATCAATTTCATCCTCAGAATCTTCTTGGAAATCCTGCACAACACCATTAGTATAAAAAGCAGTTGATATGGGTGTGGAGGTCAAGGCCTTTTTGGACTCAAGAGCTTTTGAGTCAGGGTATCTCCTTGAGATTAAGTTGTCTTCATAGACAAACTTCCCATAGATCTCAGGGAGCTCAAGGGTCTGAATGTGATTAGCATTCCTCAGGCCTTGTGAGAAGTTTAGCCACTTCTCAGGGAGACTGTTGACAAAGCTAACATTTGTCTCATGCTTAGATAATACTACACCATCATTTGATAGTTCGTTTATCAAAGTCTTGTATCTGGTATAAGTCTGAGAGAGACATTCAGAGTCTTTTGCCCTGAAAGTATTATACTCAAGTTTCAGGTCCATGACCCTGTTTTCCTTGGTATCTGAGGGGCCCTCAAAGCTATTAACCAAGTCATCCCAAGTTTGCTTGGCTGTTAAACAGTTGATGACTGATTCCATTATATCGCCAGGAAGACAAGATATAAGGATGCTTTTAAGGTGTTGGTCTTGATTGACCACCATCCTCTCATCAATGGTCCATTGTGCCTCAGGCTTGTTTAGCCCTTCTGCAGTCTTAGGGACAAATGGGCCATCCCTGATACAGGTGATGTAGTAAGGTTCCATACCAGTTAAATAGCAAATCATACGTTTTTTCCATTTGCTAAATTTTCCAGCTTCTAGTCTAGGTGCAACAGCAGAATAGCTGCCACCCTTTTTATCAACCAGCTGGGGTACATTAATATCAGCCATAGTAGGATCTTGGTTTTAAAAACCTTGAGCACTCTTGGTTAGTTTTGAAAGATTTTATAAACCAGAGGCTCTGATACCACTTGCTGTTCCCTTAACACGCTTAGAGTTAACTAGAAAGTTAATCAATTCGTGTTTATGACTAATACAATGTTATGATTGATTCTAACAGATTAATAAAAACTTAAAAGTAAAAACACATAAGTATTTTTCAACGTTTAAATTCTTATTAGAAATGAATCAAAGAATCTATTACCCAAGTGTTTTGTGGAACAAACACTTGGGATTGAACAGAAAAGGTATGGTGGTGTCTCCTATCTAAACTCAAGCTTTGCTTTGAGTGGTAACAATATGCCTCACTGAGCTATCTCAGGGACTGGTTACTCTTTGTAGGAGAGAAGTTGCTTTGTAAAAGTCTAAGCTTTCAATGTACAAAACACATACAACTTCTCTCCTTTTGAACCTATTTATACACAAGTATAAAAGAGTAAAAGTGATTAAAAAACTACAACTTGTTGAAGCAAGCATGTCTGACAATTACAACAGTAATTGTCATTTCCAAGAACCAATGGGAATGGACTATAAAGTCTTTAGGAGTGGTTGGTCTGACACTCCATGACTTTTAGCCGTCTTAGGGACAGTTTCTTCCTGACAAGATAAGATTTGATCTTATCTTAAACTCTTCCCAGATCTTCCCGCCTTTCTTTCAGGCGTTGAGTTCTTCAGTCTTCAATCACTTAATGTTGTTGAGGAGACTGGGGTTCAGTGAGTTCTTGTCCAACACTCACTGAACCATCATCTTCTTCTTTGGCTTAAGTCCTACTCAGGGAGTACCGCCTTCCTGAGTAGTGAATCCTTCTTCTTGAATTCGCCTTAAGCATCCTGAAGATGACTCACTGAGAGACTGTTCACTCAGTGACTTGAATTTTTCTCGGTTTAATTTACACTTAGTTAATTTGTATCCAAATCTTGTTTTAAGTATTCTTGGGTACTGATGGACCCAACAAAACCTTATAATTATGTAGAGTAATGAACTTGTGTTGTTAGACATGTTTGATGATTTAATACATGGACTTTGGATGTTACTAGGTTTATGTTTAGACCACTATTGTTATGTTAGAAAGTTGATGGAGGACCTAGGATGAGATTTGGAATTTTGGTTAAGTGAATATAAAGACTAGGAGGCTAGAAAATAGTTTTTGACAATTATAATATACGATCTGTCACGTTTTGTATAAACTGGAATAATCAGTAACTCAGGGGTATCTTTAGGCTAGAAATATAGAAAATAGACTTAATAAAGAAAACGTGGTCGCTTGAATGAGTTAAAACGGGCTTATAACGAAAAAGATACGCTATTTTCAATTTAGACGACGAAAAACTATATTTTCAGAAATAAAGAATTCTGTCCAGATTTTTAGCAATAGAAAAATGAGGTGTAAATGATGTTTAGGCTAGCCGAGACCTTGAAAATACTAGATTACACTTAAATACCTTTGCGTGGATAGGTTACACTTAAGAAACCGAGTTGCGACGCAAAAGTTATGGCCAAAAGAATGTTTGCGGCAACATATAAAATTTGACAGCCTAATAGTGAGCTGTTAGGAATTTTAAAAGTAGATTTTTGGACATTTTAGTGAAAATTTTGGATAAAATGGCGTATACGGAAAAGGTAGAACCATGTGTATACTTATTAGACGCTGTTGATACAAAAGTTGGGCGTTCCTTGATTCCGTACCAATCCGATCTTAATGCTTGAGACCTGCGCACTAAGAAAACAGAAAAACACCGTTAGGCTTATCGTGGGATTGTCTCCCACGATTATCCTCCGGCGTGAGAGTAAGTAATCGGTTTTAGGGTTTGTAGAAGAGTTAGGGTTTTGTAAGTCGTACCTTTAATGAGAGTCGAAGGACTCTTTATATACACACGAAACCCTAGTCGGTTTCGTGTCCTTCACTCCTCAGCATATCCCGCATAGGGCGGTATATGATATATATCCATAAATAGAGGATATCTATATCAAAACCATAAATAGCTTTGGGTTTGGGCCATCGTGAGCCCAAACCGCTATTGTGATAGCCCATTCGTGATGGGTATGGGTCCATTCTTGATGGACTTAAGTATGGGTCGGGTTCGTGACCCGAATACGGACTATACGTCATCATGTCCCCCCAGTCTAGTGTGCGCAATGCGTGATTGCGGGTACTAGACTAACAACTTAAAAATATATATTACTCGATGCGTAGCGGGGAAGTTTTAATTATTTCCCGCCAAAAGTAGCGAGTTAACCTATGTTAGGAATATAAATATTCATATGAAGGCTCGGTCACCCCGAGCATCTAATTAGCATTTATATAGCTCGTAGGCTTATATATATTCGTTTAGTATTATTAGTAATATTAGTATTAACTTAGTCGTATTTATATTTGTGGAGTGGGTCGGGGCTTTCCCCACTGTCAGCTCACTCCACAGCCCACTAGGGGCACCAATATGTAGTAGTATATAAGCCCCTTCCCACACTTGGGAAGGGTTGGAGCTTTTCTCATTCACTAATCTAATCTCTTCACATTTTTCTCTCAACACTCTCTCTCTCTAAAAGTTCCCATCTTCTTCATATCTCTCTCTATAATTAGATCTAGCATCAATCTTGTGTTTGTGTTATGAATCTTAGATCTCTACAATTGGTATCAAGAGCCATGGTTTGATCTTGGGTACTATTATTTTTTCGTTTGATTCATTTTCACAAACGCAATCTGTGGTGCCTACATTCTTTTTGCTTTGTTGAAAACTCGGAATATTTTTTTCGTTTGGGTACTATTATTTTTTTGCTTTGTTAAATACCAACAAACCAACAAAAGAAGACTATTGTGGGTTTGAAACTAAGTGTTGAAAACAGTTGCTTTGTTGGTCAAAGATTAGATACGATTGGCTCATCTTTAGTCTTCTCTTTATATTTCTTCATATTTAAATTAGATTTAATGATATTGAAAAGCTAGTAGGGTCACAAAAATTCATTTGTGTTCTGTTTCAGTTTTTTTTTATTCGGATCTTCAGTTCGGATTTTTTTTGTTTCATTTAGCTGTTAGTCTAAGTTGAACTTTATACGCTTAGGTATATAGTGAATCTGCTATTTTTTCTTCTTTTCTTTTCTACTCGAATGTCTATTGCTGCTACTTTTTGTTAGATTTTAAAGAATATTTGTTTTAAGGTTAGATATATTTTTTTTGGTATTCTCGAAAGGTTAGATGCACGTTATTTTTTCTTCTTAGAATCATTTTTTTTGGATAAAAGGTTGTTCTTGGTTAAGTTTTAAGATGTGTTCTTGGTAGAGGTTTGTGGTAGAAAGGGATAAAAGACAGAAAGTACGAAAGTGACAGCTTTGACCGGTCAAAGTTGCAATTTGTTTCCAATGCGGTTTGTCTATTTGTTTAACTCGGTTTGTCTGTTTGTTGAACTCGGTTTGTCTGTTTGTTGAACTCGGTTTGTGTATACAAGGTGTACGCGGTTTGTCTGCAAAATCAAGGACTCGGTTTGTCTACAATTTCATTGATACGGTTTGTCTGTCAACGAGTTATCAAAATGAATGATTAGATCGAGAAGAAGCAACAAATGCAAAACCACAAAACATTTCACTATTACAACAACTGATTCAATTTCAACAACTGATACTAAAACAAATCAAAGGCTTCAAGGACAACTACAAAATTACAATTACCAAACCAAATCGTAAATCATCCATGAATCACAACTAATCCAGAACTAGCATTACAAACTCAAAACGAAAGTCAAAACGACATTACAACAACTCAAATCCAATCCAAAAAACAAAATCATCTAACCACTGCTCGAATCTAGTCGACTACAACAAACAAATCTACTCGAATCATTTCACAACAACAAACTCTCATCTAACCTTAACATCTAACCTAACTCACTTGATCTCATTTTAATTCCTTCTTCACTTCGGTTGGATATAAACTGAAAACTACAAGTACCTTACCCGAGACCCATCCTTGGATCTTGAAGATTCTAAACGTATTCTTGTCTCGGAGTATCAAGTCGTGATCTGATCAAAACATGATTTGATCGTGTTTGTGTGGAGAAGAAAGGATAGGTGGGAGGTTACTTTTCTGTGACTGCATCTGTTTGATAGAGTAAGATTAGGGTTGTGATAGGTTGGTGGCTGCGTATTGTTGATAGTTAGGAGAGTTAAGAGGCGTAGTTATTTTTAGGGTTAGATTAAGTTGGGATTAAGTGGTGAGATTTATAGCGAAAATAATCTGGGTTGTTTGGATTAGAAAGTGGGCTGGTGCCAAGTGTTATCATTGGGCCTATGTTCTCTTGTTGTGGGCTGAGATCAATTATCACAAGGACGATTTGATATCTTTGGGTTGTGGCTTCGGTTATTTAACATAAGGACGATTTTTGCTGTGTTAAGTTTTTTTTGGTTCTTATCCGAGGGCAAACTTCTTGGTTGGGATAGAATTGTTGTGGAACAACTTTGGTCAACGATCTCGATTGTGCCTCAATTAACTCGAGCTTGTGAATTAATTTTGGGTGAAATTTTTCGGGTTCATTGGATATAACTACCGTGTTAGTTAATTGATATTTTCAAGAGAATTGGATAAAACTACGGTGGTCACTTGAATTCACTCAAACCTTTTCAACCAAAATCAAACAACAATTCACTTTATCCTTATCATCTCACGGTTCATTTTTGATTTTTGTAAAATCCCGCGAAAATATCTATTTCTCGGTTTAAATCATAGAATTGTAAAATCCCGTGCACGTTTACATCATGTCCACTACGTCAGATTCTTTCATATCTGAGGTACTCAAGTTGTACGACACGTATGATAAACAAATGAATTCCAACATTGTACAACAAATAAACGTGTGTGATTCTGATGTTACTAATGTGGAATCTTCGAGCCCAAATTCACAAGAGAGAGAATTGATTCAGTCACTAATGTTGTCAAATGAGAAGGAAAGTTGCATTGAATGTTTTCGATTACTTCATTCACATCTCAAGGTTCTGTTTGATAAATCTGAATACGTGATGGGTTACACACGGGCTTTCACAGCACTCTTTGGTCAAGATGTTCATGATTTCACAGTCGAAATGACTCTATATTTAGATCAACTTGAACAACAACTTGACAAAGAAGAATTCTCTGAAGCAAGATCCAGAGCAGCATTCAGTGTGATCAATAACCAACTCCAGGTGTTCATTGACTCGCAATACACTGGGGACTATGACTATGACAGTCAGATGACAAAAGGGTGTTTTGCTAATTACACTGGATTCGAGGTTGACGTGTTCAGAGTTACATTACTTCAATTGATGAGTAATGTTAATGGGTTTATTGATGAAAGGGCTAAACAAATGGGGAATGGAATAAGATCAGACAAGTTTGATGATGGTGACAGCACAGGAGGTGATTTCACAATATGTGAGAATGCAGCCTACGTACCTGAAAATCACCAAGCACAATCTGCTGTGGTACATCTGTCTTATCTAGATAATGCTCTTTCTAATGAACAACAACATTCTGATCATCTTAAACTTACTTATGATTCAACAAATATGAGTCATAAGGGGGGAGAAATTGATCAGGATGCTGAACATGAACATGATAATGCGTCGAGTTCTTTGCATACGGCTGAGTTTTTCAAATCAAATGATATGGTTGAAAAAGAAGTTTATAATGAACTTTCAAAAAGATTTTCACAGCTTGAAAAACATTGTATTTCTCTTGAAGTTGAAATACAACATAAGGAAGAACGTTTTCAAACTAAACCGCCATGTAAAAATCCGGAACTCCCTGAATTCCGTGAATTTTTTATGATAAACGATTTGAAAGCTCAGCTAGAAGCTAAAAACTTAACGATCAAAAACCTGAAAAACAGATTGACTGAGATGCGTGACATGCTTAATGAAGTTAGGACTAAACATAAAAATGATGTTGTTGCAACAATAAATGCAGAATTAGAACATAAAGTGGCTGAATTGTTTAACGATAATGAGTCTTTGAAAATTCATTGCAAAGAACTGAGTGATACAATCAAAGAAACGAAAGCTAAGAATGTAGAGCAAATTACCTCTTTGATTGCCAAAAATGATGAATTCAAGGCTCAACTTCAGGAAAAGGGTTTTGCGATTGCATCGTTGAAAAACGAATTGAGAAAACTGAATGGAAATGATGTGAACACTAAGTTTGCAAAACCATCAATCTTGGGGAAACCACCACTTGGGAACCAATCAGTTGTTAGACAACTGTCAGCGTTTAGATCTGAACGGTCAAATGTTTCAAAAACACGGTTTGCCTCCCAAGTTGATGCGAAAAAAGTTTTGTCAAAACCAGTCACTTCACAGTCTAGACCTAGTGAAAAGGAATATGCTGTTGCAAAACCACATCACATGAGTGCATCTAATTCTTTTAGGATTAGTTCAACGCGTGTGTCACTTGTGACACCAAAGGAACATGTTAGACATAAAGACATTGTTCAGAATCAAAACCTAGTGGACGCTAAGAAAAACACACATGAAAAGACTAGGAATTTGCCTGTTCCTAAGAGTAGTTGCGTGCCAATTAAGGCAACTCCCGTAGCCGATCACTCTAAGAACCCTAGATCTTTTTCTGATTCCAAACACTTTGTTTGCTCGACTTGTCAGAAATGTGTTTTCAATGCAACCCATGATGATTGTATAACTAAACTCCTGAAGGAAGTGAATGCACGTGCCAAGGTTCCATCCTCTAAGACTAGAAACAACAACAAGCCCGTAGAACCAAAGAGGGGTATGCAGAAACCTGATAGGCCGGTTGCCCTAGGACAAAGGTTTTCTCCCAAAAAGTCTGTAACTGTGCATGAGAAACCAAACACTCCTAGATCTTGCCTTAGGTGGATACCGACGGGTAGAACTTTTAAGATTGTTGGTCTTAGGTGGATACCTATTCGAAAGATGTTCACTAAGTGCGAAACCAAGGTTGACAGTGAAATCCCAAATGGTCTAAATTCTGATATCACTAACCCATATAAATGCAAACAAACTCTTAATGTCAATGCAGGAAGTCTTTACTTAAGTGCAGGTACATCGTTCAGGCCTTGTATCAAGGAAAGACTCAGAGTTTGGGTGCCGAAAAGAGTGATATCTCATGATGAAGGGGTTCAAACAATTCAAGCTTGATGAACATCAACGACAATGACTCTGTACACTTCAGTGCAGGCCTCGTTCTTCAATCAGTATTGATGTCTGTCTCAAATCAGTTCAGGCCTCGTTCTTCAACGACAACGACGTTTGAATACAACAGTTCAAGCCTCGGGTTTCAATGTCAACATTATGGCGTCTGCTGACATCTCTTCAGGCCCGTTCATCAAAGAAAAGAAAGGCGTACGCTTGAGTGCGCTTTATCTTCGGAAGAAGAGGAATCTTCTTATTTATGACCATTCTCATCAAGCTCATGTTCTTCAAATGCTCATTAGTCACCAAAGGGGATAAACGTACATTGGAGTATATTCCCTTATTCACCTGCTCTATCAAAAATGGCAGTTGGTCGTCATATGCAATTTTTGAGGGGGAGAAGGGTGAATAAACTACATGGTGATTGAGATAGCGAAATGGTCATACGTATTCTTGTTTCTGACTGTCTCATCAATAAGCTTCATACTTGCTCCATGCCGTTCAGACATCAGGTGGATCTACTTCCATCAGATTGGGCGTTTATTCACTCAATCATAATTGGCATCCTCGTATGCAATCTTTGAGGGGGAGAAGTGTGAATAGTGGATCAACCTCATATGCACTTGTCCAATCAAAGATGGCATCCTCGCATGCAATCTTTGAGGGGGAGAAGTGTGAGAACAGTGGACCAACCTCATATGCACTTGTTCAATCAAAGATGGCATCCTGTATGCAATCTTTGAGGGGGAGAAGTGTGAACAAGTGATTCGATGTACATTTGGTTGTTGGTTCACTCACTTGTGGGCATCTAATTGTGACCTATGGAGTTGATTAGGTATCACATTATTCGAGATTGGAGTTGACTTCTCAAAGGCGTGATCTTATCCTATCTTGAAGTCGGGGTTGGTTGGATGCATGCCCTTTCTATGATAACTTGCTCGTGCTTAAGATTTAAGTTGAAGTCTTAGGTTATCTAGTTACTAGTAGTCGGGGTAACTATCACTTAAAGGAGTTATGTTGTGTACTCAGTGTCACACGCCGTGTCGTTGTGGATAATCGTAAGAGGTGTTAATGTCTCATACCTTGGTTGGGTATTGAGTACTTAGAGATTTGCTTGGAGCACTAATTCTCTACACCGTTCTTCCAACATTAGTGCAAGCGTAAGTCACAAGAATGGGGAATTCTACCTTCAGGCTCAAGTTTGGTATATCAGGTTTGCTCCATCAGTTATCTCATCAAAGGCCTACTTGAGGGTTGATAAAGATAGTCAGAAACGTTTCGGCAGCGGTTAATTCTCACTTGATCTACCTGAGCCTAAGTTGTTCTTCTCACAAGATTTCAAGAATATGTTCGTAAAATGTGTTGCTGATTCTGAGGTATCAAAACCAGCAAGGGGGAAGGAGACATAATCGAATGACAATGAGACATACATTGAATGCACAATGAGTACACATGATGGGCTTTATACTTCTTCTCAATTGAAGACTATTCCGGGAAGACAAATGTCATAACCGCAGAGAAAAATCAGTGTTCTAACTCATTCTTTCTGGTGTGGCATTCCAACTAAGTGTGGGAAGAGAATGTCAGTTTCTGATGATAAAAGAGGTACACAATTGTATGATGGTTCCTATGGTTAGTCGGTATCCCACTGAAGGAAATGTGTACATCCGGTACTCAGTAGCTATTATGGTACTGTCCTTGGTGTTATCATGTCGACTACATACGGGATAAATTGCTTACACTCGGGACTTTGCTGAATTTGGTGTAACAATTCTCATCTGCAATGTCCTGAAGGAGAATAAGGGGATTTTCGGTCTTAATTGATCTTGATGATGCTATTTTTCGACTTCATTGATGGGATTGAGTGTGTACTTCGGGTTTTTGGGCTTCATAAATCGAGACTGTCTGCATCTCTTCAATCACTTGGGGGAAGTGGTCTCTGGATACTGTTGGTAGCGTTGCTTCAGACTTCAGCGGGAAGAAATGTGAGAAGTAATTATTCAAGTGTGAGATGATTCGTGCTGATTTATTTGAGGATCCCCCGATAGAAGAATCTTGATAGTTATTCTTAAAAGGAGCAGCAATATTTAATGGGGTTTGCTACGGTTTTCTCTGTACACTTACCTTTCGTAAGCTTGAAAGAGAGCTTTGAAACTGCTCAAAAGGAAGTTTGTTGGTCTGGGGGGAAGCTATCAAAGCTTCACATTGAGAAGGCTCAAGCTCAGACGATTATTTTGGAGCCTTGAAAGCCTTGGTGGTGAAAGTTTAAGAGATGTTGACTTCATATTTCTACCACATGCTGAACGTATCCTCATTTCGGTATTCATGTCATCATCGTCTTAAACTGAGTAACATATCTTGTACATATCTTATACCATACTGTAAATAGAAAATTATAGATCCAGAAAATTGTAAATAGATACTTAGAAAACCTGCTTAGTGTAAATATAGAAACGTAAAACCAGAAAATCCATAAAAAATTAAAAAAAAAATAAAAATTAGAAAAGACCAAAAATAGTTTCACCTAGGCATGTCTTCTGTTTATCGATAACATTTACGGACTTAGAAATGTCATTCAATAATGGCACGGGTCTTTAAATGAAGCTCGAGCAGAAGTTAAAATGGATGGTTAAAACATGTCTAAATGGCTTGCTATTACTTTAGATAGCAACCCGCGCTTCAAACTGGGGAAAGCACGTCGCCAAAAAGACGGCTGTTCCTCCAACTGGGTGATGTTCACCTGGGCATGGATTACTTTATATCCATGTTTCTTCGATCTGATGTACGTTTCAGTGCATCATTTCTTGAAAAAGAAGAGAAGTCTTCTTTGCATACAAATAGTTTTCATTCTATGATTCTTCTGAAAATTATTTGTGAGACACTTGGTGAATATGTGTTGTATGAAATTTGGTTATACTTGGATTATGCATAAAATTTGTCACTCAATCAACGACTACAAAACCTCATGACAGTTCTTGTTTGATGAGTTGTGGGGTTAAGCGTGATTTTAGTTGAGGTTCAACTAGAATACGGGTCATTGATTGAGGGGGAGAGTGAATTCAAATTTTATATCATCAAACGGGTTTCTTGATTAATACATGACTCTTAGAAAAGGTTTTGCAGTTAATGGGGTATTAGTTGAAGAGGATATTGCTTAAATATATCAAATGACCAAGTGTGTTAGTTGCTAGAAAGTTTAGGACATTATGTGCAATTTGCTTGTAGTATCCTAGCTTCATATAACTAGAAGGTTCATTTCTATCTCTTTGGAATCCTCGTTTAATACCCTAGATACTTTAAGACTCAAAACCTAAAAGAAGTTAGAAAACCCATTAAGTTTGATGTTCTTGAATGCCCCAATGACATTTGTATGATCTGAATGAATGAGTTTCAATTGTTGTTTGACTTATGTTAATCGATTGCTGCTCAAGAGTTGTCGATATTGTGCTTATGCTATCAGGATTTGTTTAGGTGTATTGTTATCATGCGTGAATCATGTTCCTAAGATCCTGAGTTGAATATTGAAATGTGTGTGAATTGCCATGTGCATGATTGCTATTTGTTCTTCATGCTAGATAGTGGTTTGACGTAGTTCCTGATTATGGTTTGATTATAAGATGAACTTGGTATTATAATGTGGCAAGCTGCTGAAGGGTAGCTATTAAGGAATAGTGTATCTGTATGTATGTATATCTGTGTTGATATTCTTATGCAGATTCCATAGCCAAAATGAATGTGCCAGTTCCCATTCTAACCATTTGATCAGACGTTCAAACTCTATTGATTGGCTCGGAATTCACCACGACAACAACATCGGCAGTAGCAACAACAACAACAACAACACCATCATCAAAGTCGACTTATGCATAACAAGCAGTGAATCTCCCTCTTAGATTAAGGGGGAGCAAAGTATGTTTCATCATCAGAACATGTTAAACCTGACCACATTTTCTCCCATGTTTTCTAAATTATTTAAATCAATTGGGATCACAAATCTCAAAAGGTTTGAAATTTTTGATCGGGGGAGAGAATGTGATTTAAATATGAAACCTGATGAAAATGTGATGTTTTGGACTTAAATGTTAGGCTCTCCCATATGTGCTAAACTCTTTCGTATATCGATGCACATATTGAGGGGGAGCAAATGAACAAAAAGGATTTGGCATAGCATGAGCAAGGCTCAGACTTCACCAATGAATTGACGATAGCTAAAGTCAGTAGTCGAAAGGACATGTCCTGGACGGGTAATAATTTCAAGCCAGTTTATCTGGTGATGTAAGCGTGTCTCGCAAAGGACGTGTCTGAGTAGAATGTACCGATTTCGAGCGATCTTCCTTGAATGAGATCTGGACGGGTAATAATTTCAAGCTAGTTTACTAGTGATGTAAGCGTGTCTCGCGATGATCATGTTCTTGGAAAATCAATCAATTCAAAAATGCGAGCTTCACCTGACATGTGCAAATTTATAAAACAATCATTTGAGCACATGTTGAGGGGGAGCATTTGAAAAATATAAAACTCTCAAGTGTTTGCAAAAATGTGTTTCAGAATCATGAACACTTTGAGAGATTTTTCAAAGATTTGGTTTATGGCAATCGTGGAAGTACACCAAAGACCGACCATTTTAATTAATGCATGGAGTTATAAGGATGGTTAGGTTAGGCTCAAGTTCCCACGATCCCGCCAGAGCCGGAGGGATCTACCCAGGGACAATCCACTAGTTAGTGTAGAAGTCCTTAGGTATGATTAAAAAGGAGAAAAGTGTGATTAAGGGAAGAGTGCCGACTGAGATGGAGCTAGTACTGGAACAAACCCAACAAGGTACTAGTAATGAAGTCTCGGTAAGCACTGAAGGGGTTGAAGAATGAAAAATAATTGTAAAGATAAAGGGTGAAAAGAAATAGCCCTCCTTACAACTTAGGCAGAAACCGGGTCAATACATATGCTGTCAGAATCACTTAGTTGATTGCTGGCATTGAAGACAAAGTATCATGGACCCAGTGATACGCTGCACAACCCTCCCTAGCCACTCAAGGTCCCTCAAAGGATTCTTGTTTCAATTGTCACGGAGTTCAATACATTCCTATCGTCTCTCTCACTCCGAGTTAGATGATATTGAAAAGGTGGCAGTCCTCTCCAGCCTCCGCTCACTAAATCAAAACGCACTATCGAGTCTAGAGCCACGAGATGCATAATAAGATCTCATAGGGACACGAATTATTTCTACACTGGTTGTTCAACATTAATGACACCAGTTGTAATCTTAAGAGTCCTACGCAGATCTTAGCAATCTGCCAGAACATTTATGAGAGAATTTACGAATGTAATTCTCAATGATTGAATGGAAATTCCTGCCAGGGTCAACATCAAGCAGCCCTGAAAGCAGGTCACTTCGGTAATTCTTTATGGATTACGCTTAGTGGTCACGACGGTTTCAAACGGTCTACAGTCGTGGAGTGATCTCCAGCGACTCACCTAATCGTTGATGTGCTACGGTTCGATCTTAAAAAGCCCTCTGTGGGTTTTCGATTAGGAACGGTCTTGGTAAGGATTAGAGAGAGTTTTCACACTATGCTGTTAACAATCTCGAAGTCCGAACCTGTAAGTACCGGACGTTTTATTGCTAACTGTCGTATGCAGGAACTTCTGGCGATTGTAGTTGATTACTGTTGCAGCTGTTGGCAGTTGTAGCTGTGGAATGCTGTAGCTGGTTGCAGTTGTAGCTGGTTGCTGAAAAGATGCCAATCCTCTACCACATGTTCACACTACATCATCTTAATCAAAGAAGTCATGATCAACCTAAAGACCTTTAACACAGCTTCTGCAAACTCTGATGCTGAAGATCATGACACCAAATAGTGTGAGCATGTCGGCTCGATGAATATCACATCACATGGAAACATACTCCTGAAAGATGACTTGGAAACAAATGTTGGATGATAACGTCGAAGAATACTCAAAGATCATCCAAGACAAAGAAAGGTCATCTAACGTACACTGCTGAATGGACAAAGTTTCAAGACAATGAAGAATCAAAGACTACGAGCTATGACGACAACTTCAGAAGATAAAATGCTAGAATTCAAGTTATTATTTCCGGGGTGACCTCCCTTAGGGGGAGATTGTTAGGAATATAAATATTCATATGAAGGCTCGGTCACCCCGAGCATCTAATTAGCATTTATATAGCTCGTAGGCTTATATATATTCGTTTAGTATTATTAGTAATATTAGTATTAACTTAGTCGTATTTATATTTGTGGAGTGGGTCGGGGCTTTCCCCACTGTCAGCTCACTCCACAGCCCACTAGGGGCACCAATATGTAGTAGTATATAAGCCCCTTCCCACACTTGGGAAGGGTTGGAGCTTTTCTCATTCACTAATCTAATCTCTTCACATTTTTCTCTCAACACTCTCTCTCTCTAAAAGTTCCCATCTTCTTCATATCTCTCTCTATAATTAGATCTAGCATCAATCTTGTGTTTGTGTTATGAATCTTAGATCTCTACAACCTAGTCCAAGTATCTTCTTCGAAAATCGTGTGTGGTGGGTAAAAAAGTGCTTTACCTTTTGAGTTCCCAACCGTCCGATTAGAGCAAGTGGGGTACACATGTCGTATATCCACGAATATGTGTACCCTATATAAAGTGAAGCCGTCATTTCTCTGTGGCTACCATAGTAAAAACCATCATTTTTCCGCCATTGTTAAACCTTCCAATAGCGATCAAGAAATCAACGAAATCCCAGGTAATAGCGCGTGCGCTTCATAATACTGTTAATTCCAATAATGGTTCTTCAGTTGTCTGAGATTCCTTCCGATATATCGGAGGATGAACTTCGTCAGTTCACCTCCGATTATTACATCCCTCTCTCATTGCATCCGGTAGTTCCGGCTGCGAATGCATCAATAGCAAATTTCCCGCGAGGGAAGGTGGGGGTTTATACGCGCTTCTTCGAATTCGCTAACTAGCGTGCGCCCATCTCCCTCTTTTTGTGCGATATTCTAAATCATTATCGCCTTCATATTTCTCAGCTGCACTGTATAGGTGCAGCAAAAATAACTAACTTCGAAGTAAATTGTCGCCTTTTGGGGATTGAGCCCACAGTCCATCTATTCCGCGCGTTCTACCACACAACGTGGTCGAATGGGTCGGTGTCTTTTGCTAAGCGGGCCAAGACATTGCAATGCTATACAGATAAGTTAGATGCGCTGAGAATTTGGAGGGAAAAGTTCTTTTGGGTAGATAGTGCCTTCTTTCCATGGGTTTTCGAGTTTTATACCAAAGAATCATTGCCGAAGGATGAGCGCCCCGACCCCAAGTTGTATAACGAGGCTGATGCGGACGCGATAAATACTAATCGCATTCCGATACAAGCCTATCCAGAAGAGTTTTTGGTGCACATGGGCATCAGTCGCAACTACTTCGGTAGGCCAGAAGAGGTGCCATCTTTTTTGGATGAAAATAGCCGGGGTGGGTGCTCGTCCTTCCTTCCTTTTCGATTATTAGTAGTAAGCGCTCCTCCCTTTGTGAATAATCTAACTTAGTTTGTGTTTGTTTGTTGCTTGTTGCGCAGAAATGGACTTATTTAGCGTGGTTCGCTTGGAGAAGCCAAAACAAGTGATTGTAGGGGTGCGCCCTCTGAGGGATGACGAAGAGCCAATTCTACAGGCTACTGCAGGGCACACAATGGTCATTGCGCAGGAAGAGCCAGAGGAGACAGGTGAGACAGGGGAGATCCCCCCAGGTGTTACTATGGCTACTCCTCTGCGTAGCTTTCCCGCTTCTGGGTCGCAGGTCCCTGTGGAGGTAGTACACGTAGATTCGTCGGGGAGTGCCATGGATGAATCTGAGGAAGAGGAGGAGGAGAGCCAAAGGTTGAAGCGTAAGAGATCATCTGGTGATGATGGCGCAAGTACATCAAGTAAGCGCCCTGCTATCTCTGTCAGGCAATCATATGAAGAGACTGCATCGCAGAAGGATGCTTCTGGAACTCCTCCTTTCAAGTAAGCAATGGACCTCCTATCTTTAACCTTTTATTCCTTGTTGATATTGTTGTCATTGTTTGAATTTTTGTTACTTGCGCGCAGTTTGGAGGCTGTTGTTGATGAGGGTGCGCAAGTTGGAAATTCGCCACCCAAAGCTGATGTTGCATATACTGGTGAGTTTGCGCCCAAGAGTCCGGTGGGTGAGGAAAAGTCTGCTGAAGATGCGCCAACAGGTTGCCTTATAGAAGAGTTATCTTCATTGGTTGCGCGACTACAGACTCAGTATAGTGGTGAGGGTAGCCAAGTTGCGCAGAAGGACAAGGAGATAGATATTCTGAGGGCGCAGTTGACTGATGCACAGGTTGAAGCGAGGGCATCTAGTATGTACACCCAGAAGGTTGCTGATGAGAAAATGTCACTTATTGCTGAACTGATTCAAGAGCGCAAAGGAGCAAGAGAATACAAGGCCTCCTGCCTTTGGGCCTTGAGATATATGGAACTGAACAAGGGCAAACTCATGTCGAACATGGATGGCTTTCGCAAATCTGTGGAGAGCTTGCTGGAGAACCAGGAGCGCAAGCTGCGTAAGCTGAGCATTGAGTATGATGAGGAGCTGTACCCTCATTTGGTGTCTACTATTGCTGAACGCAGATGGCTCATTAGCCATGGGTTACACCTTGCTGCGATGGGTACTTTGGAGTCCCAAGAGGTGCGAGAGGCCTTTGGGGAGGTTGTTGGGCGCGCACTTGCACGTGGCAAGGCGCAAGCTGTAAAGGAGCTCTCTGAGAGCGGTCTGTTGAAGGTTCCTGTCGCACAAGTGCCTGATTATAATGCGAGTGCTTATGATGAGCTTGTTGCATCAATGGAGAAGATGAAGCTGCTGGAGCTTCCTCATATCGCTCAACTTGAGCGTGACCAGGATTACCCCATAAGCGTTATCATGGAGGGGTTGACCTTGTGTAGGAAATAACCTTCTTGATTGTGTGTATGATTCGGGTGGTCTTGGTTCATGGAAGATTAGATCCATGGTTAGAGAGATGAGATGAACTAGAGAGAGAGTGGGAAACCCTTGAGAGAAAACCTTGTGAATATTAGATTAGTGTGTGTTTGGTTACAAGAGTTCCAACCCTTCCCAAGTGTGGGAAGGGGTATTTATACTTCTACATATTTGTGCCCCTAGTGGGCTGTGGAGTGAGCTGACAGTGGGGAAAGCCCCGACCCACTCCACAAATATAGATACGACTAATCTAATAAAACTAATAATACTAATAATACTAAGCTTATATAAATAAGCCTACGAGCTATGTGATATGCTAAATAGATATTCGGGGTGACCGAACCTTCATATGAATATTTATATTCCTAACAATCTCCCCCTAAGGGAGGTCACCCCGGAAATAATATTTCGAATTCTAGCATTTGATCTTATGATCTTGACTTCATAGCTCGTAGTCTTCGATTCTTCAACGTCTTGAAACTTTGTGCATTCAGCAGTGTACGTTAGATGACTGTTTGATTGTCTTGGATGATCTTAGAGTATTCTTCGACTTTATCATCCAACATTTGTTTCCAAGTCATCTTTCAGTAGTATGTTTCCACGTGATGTATAAATCATTGAGCCGACATGCTCACACTATTTGGTGTCATGATCTTTAGCATCAGAGTTTGCAGAAGCCGTGTTAAAGGTCTTTAGGTTGATCATGACTTTGTTAAATTGCATTGTTGATGTAGTGTGAACATGTGGTAGAGGATTGGCAACTTGTCTGCAACCAGCTACAACCGCAATCAGCTGCAACTTCAATCAGCTACAACCGCAAATAGCTGCAACAGCAATCAGCTACAATCGCCAGATGTTCCTGCATACGACCGTTAGCAATAAAACGTCCGGTACTTACAAGTTCGGACTTCGAGATAATTAACAGCATAGTGTGAAAACTCTCTCTAATCCTTACCAAGACCGTTCCTAATCGAAAACCCACAGAGGGCTTTTTAAGATCGAACCGTAGCACATCAACGATTAGGTGAATCGCTGGAGATCACTCCACGACTGTAGACCGTTAGAAACCGCCGTGACCACTAAGCGTAATCCATAAAGAATTACCGAAGTGACCTGCTTTCAGGGCTGTTTGATGTTGACCCTGGCAGGAATTTCCATTCAATCATTAAGAATTACATTTGTAAATTCCCTCATGAATGTTCTGGCAGATTGCTAAGATCTGCGTAGGACTCATAAGTTTACAACTGGTGTCCTTAATGTTGAACAACCAGTGTAGAAATAATTCGTGTCCCTATGAGATCTTATTATGCATCTCGTGGCTCTAGACTCTATAGTGCGTTTTGATTTAGTGAGCGGAGGCTGGAGAGGACTGCCACCTATTCAATATCATCTAACTCGGAGTGAGAGAGACGATAGGAATGTATTGAACTCCGTGACAATTGAAACAAGAATCCTTTGAGGGACCTTGAGTGGCTAGGGAGGGTTGTGCAACGTATCACTGGGTCCATGATACTTTGTCTTCAATGCCAGCAATCAACTAGGTGATTCTGACAGCATATGTATTGACCCGGTTTCTGCCTAAGTTGTAAGGAGGGCTATTTCTTTTCACCCTTTATCTTTACAATTCTTTTTCATTCTTCAACCCCTTCAGTGCTTACCGAGACTTCCTTACTAGTACCTTGTTGGGTTTGTTCCAGTACTAGCTCCATCTCAGTCGGCACTTTTCCCTCATTCACTTTTCTCCTTTTTAATCATACCTAAGGACTTCTACACTAACTAGTGGATTGTCCCTGGGTAGATCCCTCCGGCTCTGGCGGGATCGTGGGAACTTGAGCCTAACCTAACCATCCTTATAGCTCCATACATTAATTAAAATGGTCGGTCTTTGGTATTCATCCACGATTGCCAAACCAAATCATTGAAAAATCTCTCAAAGTGTTCATGATTCTGAAACACATTTTTGCAAACACTTGAGAGTTTTATATTTTTCAAATGCTCCCCCTCAACATGTGCTCGGTTGATTGTTTTATAAATTTGCACATGTTAGGTAGAGCTCGCACTTTTTGAATTGATCCACTTTCAGTGAACATGACCGATTCGAGACACGCTTACATCACTAGTTAGACTAGCTTGAAATTATTACCCGGCCTGGTCAAGTCCACAGAAAGTTTCTCGAAGTGGTACACTCTACTCAGATACATCTTTTTCGAGACACGCTTACATCACTGGTTAGACCAGCTTGAAATTATTACCCGGCCAAGACGTATCCTTTCGATTGATGACAGTTCAAGTTTCGTCAATTCATTGGTGAAGTCTGAGCCTTGCTCACATAAGATGCATGCCAAATCCTTTTAGTACATTTGCTCCCCCTCAATATGTGCATCGATATACGAAAGAGTTTTGCACATATGGGAGAGCCTACACTTAAATCCAAAACATCACATTTTCATCAGGTTTCATATTTAAATCACATTCTCTCCCCCGATCAAAAATTTCAAACCTTTTGAGATTTGTGATCCCAATTGATTTAAATAATTTAGAAAACATGGGAGAAAATGTGGTCAGATTTAACAACATTTGAAACTCATTCACTTTGTTCATACAAATGTCAGAGGAGCATTCAAGAACATCAAACACATCGGGTTTTCTAACTTCTTTCAGATTTTGAGTTTTAATGTATCTAGGGGATTAAACGAGGATTCCAAAGAGATACAAATGAACCTTCTAGTTATATGAAGCTAGGATACTACAAGCAAATTGCACATAATGTCCTAAACTTTCTAGCAACTAACACACTTGGTCATTTGATATATTTAAGCAATAACCTCTTCAACTAATACCCCATTAACTGCAAAACCTTTTCTAACAAGTATGATTTAATCAAGAAACCCGTTTGATGATATAAAATTTGAATTCACTCTCCCCCTCAATCAATGACCCGTATTCTAGTTGAGCCTCAACTAAAATCAAGCTTAGCCCCACAACTCATCAAACAAGAACTGTCATGAGGTTTTGTAGTCGTTGATTGAGTGACAAATTTTATGCATAATCCAAGTATAAACAAATTTCATACAACACATATTCACCAAGTGTCTCACAAATAATTTTCAGAAGAATCATAGAATGAAAACTATTTGTTATACTAAGAAGATTTCTCTTCTTTTACAAGAAATGATGCACTGAAACGTACATCAAATCAGGAAACATGGATATGAAGTAATCCATGCCCAGGTGAACATCACCCAGTTGGAGGAACAGCCGTCTTTTTGGCGACGTTCTTTCCCCAATATGAAGCGCGGGTTGCTATCTAAAGTAATAGCAAGCCATTTTAGACATGTTTTAACCATTCATTTTAACTTCTGCTCGAGCTTCATTTAAAGACTCGTGCCATTATTGAATGATATTTCTAAGTCCGTAAATGTTATCGATAAACAGAAGACATGCCTAGGTGAAACTATTTTTGGTATTTTCTATTTTTCAATTTTTATGGTTTTTCAGGTTTTACGTTTCTCTATTTACAAATTGCAGGATTTCTATATTTCTATTTACAAGATGGTATAAAATATGAATAAGTATATATGTACAAGGATACGAACCAGAAACCATTACTCCTCAGCATTCTGAATCTTCTTCGCATTCATCACTTGACTTGCTGAAGAGCAATGTGAGCACTTTTAAATAGGGATTGATTCTGGCTTTTCACTCTCCCCTAATTAGTGCTCTCCCCTAATCTGACAACCTTTCTGATGAACACCCATAATAGGAAGAAGACTTTGGATGAACGCCCGAAATATGAAGAAGTCTTTAGTTAACCAAATGCATGCCGTCTTTAATCTTCTAACACTCCCGTCCTTGAGTGACGCCGTAAAAAACCTTAGGCATCTTTTCGGTAGTTTAAGTTGAGCCTCAACTGAAATCTAGCTTAACCCCACAACTCATCAAACAAGAACTGTCATGAGGTTAAACTAGACCACAAATTTAAGCCCAGTAACAACTTGATTTCAGCTTAACCTCACAACTCATCAAACAAGAACTGTCATGAGATTAGGTTAAAATCAAGTTGGACATAACCTTAAACTACAGAACAACTTGAACCTAATTTAACTCCACAACTCATCAAACAAGAACTGTCATGGGATTAAGTTAAATATCAAGTTGTAAGAAAAGAGCTCAACATTTTTGAATGTAGAGAAGACTGAAGACTCGACCTTCTTCAAGATTTCCCAATGTGGAGGAACAGAATACCAACCATCTTTATCTCACCAAATGCCTTCCAGTAACCTTACATGTAACCCATCAGCCCGCAGCATACACATGAGATGGTAACTCCCAACAGAGAATGTAGAATAGACTGACGACTCGACCTTCTTCAGTCTTAAGTATAACACCAAAGTAACAAGTTGAACCACTGATCATCTATAGTATGTATCCATCCTTGGATGTTAAGCCCTGATCACGTGAACCTGTTGTGCGTCCTTGATGTACACATTCTCTCTCCCCTGATGGTTACGATTAATCAGCCCATGATGTAACAGTGAAACGTAAATACCAAGGTAACAAGTTGAACCACTGATCATCTCTGCGGTTCTCAACACCGGAATATATGATTAAGCCCGATCACGTGAACCTGCTGTGCGTCCTTGGTGTACACATTTCTCTCCCCATGATGGTTACGATTAATCGGAATCATCATCATGATGTGTACATGTAGCCTAATGACGTGTACATGAAGCATTGACTAGAAACCCATTATTGCTGATTGTACCAACCCGTGAGACTATGTCGATTAGCATTCCATGACCATGTTCTTCAACACCTTGATATACGGAAGAAGTAGTGTTGGAGAAACATGGTTTGCACGACTCCTGAACTGACGTATTCAGGAGTCGTATGACCATCTCAATCATCAACTAACATGTAGATTAATATTCACCCTTTCCCCCCCTCAAAAATTGCATATGCCTGCCAACTGCAATTTTTGATGATTGAACTAGTGAATATGAATACCATCAACGGTAAGTAGCTCCACTTGACGGTTCTTGAAGACTAACATGTTGTTTATTCACCCTTTCCCCCCCTCAAAAATTGCATATGCTTGTCAACTGCAATTTTTGGTTGAACAAGTGAATAAGAATATACTCCAATGTGCGCCGATCCACTTGAAGACTGAATAAGCACGGAAAGAGCATGAAACTTGTTGATGAGAATGGCCATAAATAAGAAGATTCCTCTTCTTTTGAAGATAAAGTGCACTCAAGCGTACACTTTTCTTTTCTTTGATGAACGAGGCCTGAACTGATGTATTCAGACGTCATCTGATGAAGAACGAGGCTTGCACTGAAGTGTACAGACATCATTATGTTGAAGAGCGAGGCCTGCACTGACTTGTACAGACGTCATCTGATGAAGAACGAGGCCTGCACTGAAGTGTACAGACATCATTATGTTGAAGAGCGAGGCCTGCACTGATGTGTACAGACGTCATATCTCTCTCTTTACTTCTTCTCTCATCTAACTCGTTACCAACCTCATTATCATTCTGTCGGCTTGATGTCGTGACCACTGATGGAGAAAACCCAATATGATGAACTTGATACTGAAGTAATATAACCCGAACTTGTGACTTAAACTTGTACTAATGCGTGACAAAGAGCGGTGTAGAGACTTCGTGCAACATCGAATCCCTAAGTACTCTATACTCTTCAACCAACCAACCATCAAGTATAAGACGTACATCACCTCTTGGATATCCACAACTTCGTGTGACACTGAGCACTTCAACGTGACTCCTTAAAGTGATAGTTATTTTGTAATAGAGAGAAAGACAAAATAACTAGATATCCAAGTCCTCGTCATTGTATTGAAAGCTCGAACAAGGATCTCGAAGAATCTTCATCCAACCTCCCCGATATCTTCAGATACTAAGTACACGCACCCATGAAATTTCACTTCAGCCTCAAATAAATAATAATGAATTAACGCCGTAGTCACGTCTTGTGGTTAATGCCCAAATCTAGCCCTTTATGATGCTTTAACTGAACTTTGATAATGGTTTTGATCTGGTTAAGAGCGCATAGACCATCATCACGGGATTTTACAAATCTATGATTTAAACCGAGAAATAAGTTCTTTCGCGGGATTTTACAAAATCAAGAAGAAACCGTGAGGCAGTAACAGATTGAATGTGGCATGACTGATTTTGTTTTGGTGAACATCAGTTTGGGTTAAGAATATCTTGTGAAGAATTACAGATCACATCACAACTTTTAAAACCTTTGTCCAACTAACCAACCTTGTACACAGATTAGTGACCACTTGATGAAGGAAACCCGATATACCAATACTGACAAACTGAAGTGGAAGTCCCCAAATTTGTTACTTAAGCTTGCACTAATGTTGGAAGAACGGTGTAGAGAATTAATGCTCCAAGCAAATCTCTAAGTGCTCAATACCCAACCAAAGTATGAGACATTAACACCTCTTGCGATTATCGACAACGTCATTGACGTGTGACACTGAGTACTCCAATAACTCTTAAGTGATAGTTACCCCGACAACTGGTAACTAGATAACCCAAGTCTTCAACTTAAATTTCAAGCACGAGCAAGTTATCATTGAAGGTCATGCATCCAACCAACCCCGACTTCAAGATAAAATAAGTAGACGCCTTCGTGAAATTCAACTTCAATCACAGATAAAGAATACCTGATTAACTTCGTGATCATCTTGTACTGTTGACTAGCCAAAAAGAAAAGAAACATGCGCTAGTTCTTAGAAGTGCCCATGACTCATAGTCAGTCCTATCAAACAAAGCTGTCTGACTCAGCTACTTGGATGTGGAATAGTTGTCGTACTGTGTACAGGATTTTACAGTTCTTGAGATTTATCTGAGAAATAAATTCAAGAACTAACTGCACAACAGTAAGTATCAAACTGCTGTAGACTGAACCACTGAATCCTGAATCGCTACGATCTGACCCGCTGTAACCGAAACTGCTAAGATTCAAACCGCTGGAGACTGAACCGATACGATCTGACCCGCTGTAACCGGAACCGCTAAAATTCACATCGCTGGAGACGGAACTTCTAGGAAACTTGCGATAATTCTCCCCCTCAAAAAGGACATGAAATGACCTTTTTGCCAAAGCTGAGAGTCCGTGATGTTTGTGAATTTGTCAGGCACAAAACATGGAAAGAGACAAATGAAACTACTGCAACGAAGATGGTGATTAAGATTCTCTTGTAGTAACCCCTTGCTTTCCTCATCATCAATGGTTTAGTAGATTAACAATTCATTGAAGCTCGTAATATGCCAAAACCGCTTGATGAAATGCATATGACTTTAAAGTGAGTAAAAGGTTAAAACATGTCTCCAAACAAATCACCTCTTGTCTTTAAGCCTGACTACCTCTTGAGAAGATCTTGAACAACAATCCCATTAGAAGCTTGAGAAACAACAATCACTTGATGAAGCTTGATAAAGAACAGGTCCGCGACTTAAACTTGCACTAAATTATGATTTAGAACCTATATTGAGCACAACAACGTAACTCCTTTAAATATAGGTAGTGATATATACCCAACCTTCCATCCTTTATTGTATATATCCACTTCTTGAACATCCAGGTCTAATCACCTTAAATACGCTTGAGCAAGGGTCATCAAACATCGTGCATCCATCCACCCCGAGATGTTTGTGACACTAAGTACACCAACCCGTGAATTAACAAACCAACCAAGTTACCATAATTTCCCAATTCCTGCCGATCTTGAAGCACAAACTTATCCCAAAAAAATAGTCAAACCCCGTAAGTTTTATTATGTCAAAATCCATGTCCCGCCTACTTGTCCAAAATTGATTTGACGGGATTTTACTACTCTTGAGATTTAAACCGAGAAATCGAATCTTTCGCGGGATTTTCTAAAATCTACAAGAGAAACCGTGAAATCAACAAGAGTAGCCAAAAGTGAAGTGCAATACTAATCTTCGAAATTCAAGTCACAGGAGTCAAATCATGACTTGATCAAATCGCAACAAGTCAAGTCACCGATTGTCAATTTGCAACAAGTCAGATTGCAATCAACCAAATCACAATTAGTCAAATCGCAAGTGTCAACTCGCAACGTCATATCGTAACTGGTCAAATCGCAATTAGTCAAGTCGCAACAAGTCAAATAGTAGCTTGTCAATTTGCAATTAATCAAATCGCAATTAGTCAACTGTAACTCAAATTGCAAAGATCTAATTGCAGGCTCACTCAAATCTCAGGCACCAATAGGACAACGTTGCCAAATCCACAACTATGTAATCCCGTTGACATTCATAAACCCAGATACTAGCCGTGCCGTGTGTATCCTCATGAAATTTGTGTCAACCAAAATCCCACTCATTTACCAATAATCTCATCAATTTGTATCCAATACTATCAATCTAACATAACTATAGTACGGATGGCAAATTTGAATTCAGTCCAGGCACTATCATATTCAGCAGCCAACCATTTGATAGCCCATAACCAATATCGGTTCACAAGCCCAACAAGAAAATTATAACAGGATCCAACCCACTTCTTATTAAATAAATGAGTCCAATTAAACCTATCAAGAGATCCAAGTCCACGCAGCCCATAGAATTAAGGCCCGATCAAAAGAGAACACTACCCTAACACTTCGGGTATTTAAGTGTCACTAACCCATGTTATCTCTAACCCTAATCCCATCATAATCCGCCTCCTCTAACATCACTTTACCAACAATAAGCAGCCACTAAATTAATTCAGCCCTAAAGAAAAAAAATCGCAGCCACCCACAAGAAACTTATCAACCTACCACAACTTATATCATTCACCAAAAAATAACAAACGATCTTCATCAAAAAATAATCAGCCCCTCTAATCTCATCTTAAATCAAGCACACCCAATCAGCGTCTAATCTACTCGACTGTCCACACAAACCCATCAAGATAATCATCTTCTGATCTCTTTTAGCCACGAAACATAACCCCAAATTCGTCTTCAAGATCTCTTATGGTATCGGGTAGGTTACTTATTTTGATGTCTTTAATTGTTTTTCATTTAAGCCGAATAAAGGAAACGATATAACATTCTTGTTATATTTTGTTCTTAATATTTTGGATATTGAGAACAAGATCAATGATGATTTTCTTCCTTTCATATGATCGGCCTTTAAAGGTTTGATGTTACTTTGAGTTACACGAAAGAAGAAAAACTGAGATCAAAATGATTATTTAATTATCGAGTATGCGGTGCTGTTTTGGATTTGGTTGATGTTGTTGTAGACGTGAGATGGTAATGGGATTAGGTTAGCTGTTGGATTTGTTGTAGTAGATTGTTTCTGGTTATCAGCTTTTCATCTCCTTCCTTCCTCTTCTTTATTCGATTTGACATTGATTAACACCAAGGAAGATCAACAGATCTGAGGTCACTTTGAGGTTATGGTTACCATGTGGTTTCTTGTAACCTCGTGGTCAAACAGAGAAGCTTTTGGTTTGGCTTTACTGGTTTGGTGTTCTATTAATCTTGACTGATGATGTTTACAAACAGAGGTCAATTAGAGTCTGTGGTTGGTCTTGAGTAGACAAGCCGCATCTGTGCAAAACACATAAGCCGCATACAAGTAAGAACACAAACCGAGTTCGTGAGTAAATGGACAAACCGAGTTCATGACTATATGGACAAACCGAGTTCGTGATTATGCGGACAAACCGAGTACACTATTATATACACAAACCGAGTACACTTTATATACACAAACCGAGTTCGTGAGCTTATAGACAAACCGCGTCTTTGACCAGTCAAAGCTGTCACTATCACCCATTTTGTCCCCATTATCCATTTTTGGCAAACAGCCAAACACCATCCACAAATTATACACAAACCGCATCAAAGAACACTACCTTTGGACACAAACAGCATCCAAGAACAATCCCGGATGTTCAGATCTGGTAGAACCAACAATGAAATTTTTTTCTACTTTCAAGACCAACAACACGTGATGTGTCTTCACGGGTGACAAATCTTTTATCACTCAACAAGCGTCTCACGTTGAATCAATGATTTTGAACATCCACAATCATGTGTTAAGATCTGTTAAAACTTTTGGAGCAAATGTCTCAAAGTGACAACATGTGACAAAATCAGTTAAGCCATAAAAATAGTGTACACCTAAAGCCCAAAATCAGTTAATCCATAAAAACATGTGACAAACGAACACTGTTTAGACAAAAAGACTGGTTAGAGGCCCACTTTGTGTATAACGAGTAGACTAGTTAGACAAAAAGAGATTAACATCAGCAGTAACATGAGATGGACCTACGAATCAACACAAAAAAATAAGACCAACACACAATCAAACCGGATCTAACCTGGGCTCTTGATACCAATTGTAGGAAATAACCTTCTTGATTGTGTGTATGATTCGGGTGGTCTTGGTTCATGGAAGATTAGATCCATGGTTAGAGAGATGAGATGAACTAGAGAGAGAGTGGGAAACCCTTGAGAGAAAACCTTGTGAATATTAGATTAGTGTGTGTTTGGTTACAAGAGTTCCAACCCTTCCCAAGTGTGGGAAGGGGTATTTATACTTCTACATATTTGTGCCCCTAGTGGGCTGTGGAGTGAGCTGACAGTGGGGAAAGCCCCGACCCACTCCACAAATATAGATACGACTAATCTAATAAAACTAATAATACTAATAATACTAAGCTTATATAAATAAGCCTACGAGCTATGTGATATGCTAAATAGATATTCGGGGTGACCGAACCTTCATATGAATATTTATATTCCTAACACCTTGGCAAGGCATTCAGTGGAGAGCGCAGAGGCAGAGGCTGACTATTTCCTCAAGCCAGACTCGTCGCAGCTGCAGGTACCCATCTTTACCCATCCTCGCAATGTCCAGGATCCCTTTGCCCTTGAGGAGGAAATCTCGTTGAAGCAATGTTTAGAAGCTCATGCTACGAGATTGGCAAAGAAGCAGGGTGTGAAGGGAAAGGCTATCCTCTTCGGTGTTGGTGCCGCACATCTCCCCAGGTCTGATGGTGTGCCTGTCAGTGTACCGACAGTGTCGCCCCAAGGTGGTGTTAGCAGTTCTAGGCTCAAGCGTACTCGTAGCCTTTAGATCTTTTTTGTCTTGGTAGCTTTTTATAATAGATTAACATTTTTGTTGCACATATGCATGTTAAGTCTATCCTTTTTTATGAATTCGTAATCCATAACAAAGTGTTGGTTTTGAAATATGCGATTGTACGCATATTGTACCAAATTTGATTGTGGTTATATTGATTGTGCTTAGTTTATTTTGTCTTTTCGTGAAAGATATCTAAGAATCAAACCGTTTATATAAATATATTTAAAGAATTTATAATCATTGGTATCATAATCTTAACATAAGCGTGTGTAAATTTATGGCATAGTCGTGTATGACATTATCGTGTATAACATAAATGTATATGAGATGCACAAGTTGTTGTGTATCTATCGTGAGGTGCACAAGTGTATGGATTGCAGCGTACTGCAAATACCATGTTAAGGGGATAATTGTCTTAACTCCTAATTTGTTAAACGCGCACAGTATGCATAATTGCGCACCCGTCGTGAGATGCGCATCGAACTTACTCCAACGTCTTGAGAGTAAGGTGTTTAACAAGGATACGTGATCCGATGTTGATGGATTTGCAACCCTCTTACTCAACGAGTCATTTATTAGGTTTACTCATCCTTTTACCATCGTGGGTTTTTAATTAGTGCATGCACGCCATGTAGGCAAAAGATAATATAACAAACAATATTGAGACATAAATTATATGTAAGCAATAAAGTAAAGTGTATCACGGAGTTAGCTAGAAACCGCAATCATTTTATTAATACTTGCTAGTTTTTGTAAAAAAGAAAAAACATTTGTCTAAATGAAACAAGATATAAATACACGGATATTTATTGAGCACTTACTAAAGTGCGGAGGTGTCCATGTGTGAGGCCGTAGCCTTATCTAAAGGTAGCATCTCTTGAGATTGCAAACGTTCCATGTGCGTGGTAGCTCGTGGCCATCTGTGTTACGCAGTTTGTACGCGCCTTGTCCTAGTGCCTCAATGACTTCATAAGGCCCTTCCCACTTCGGTCCAAGTTTACCTGAATCTTCTGCGTGGCTTGCATCATTAGCGCGGTACACAAAGTCTCCAGGTCTGAATGAGGTGCTTCGAACTTTAGCATCGTAGTATCCCTTCATCTTTGACTTGGTCTTTGCCTCTCGTATGGCTGCGCGCTCGCGCCTTTCTTCCAGCAGGTAAAAATCTATCCGTCGTTCGTCATCATTGGCCGCGGCATTAACTTCTGTGGTGCGGATTGTTGGCATCCCAATTTCAGCTGGTATAACAGCTTCTGTCCCGTAGACAAGGGCAAAAGGAGTGTCTCCATTGCTAACCTTGATTGTTGTGCGGTGCGCCCATAAGATATGCGACAACTCGTCCACCCATCTGCCTTTGTGTTTGTCCAGGCGTGCTTTAATTCCTTCGCCTAGACTTCGATTTGCGCGCTCAACTAAGCCATTGGTTTGTGGGTCTTTAACTGATGCGAAGTGTTGTGTGATATTTAACTCCGCGCACCAGTCTTTGAATGGGTTATCACGGAATTGTTTTCCGTTATCTGAAACGATTTCCCCAGGTAATCCAAAGCGGCATACAATATTTTCCCAGACAAATCGCTTTACTTGGTTTCCTGTGATTGTCGCAACTGCTTTTGCCTCAATCCACTTAGTAAAGTAATCTATTGCCACAATAAGGAATTTCAGTCCTCCTGCTGCGACAGGGAAGGGACCCGCGATGTCAATGCCCCATTTATAGAATGGCCATGGAGAAGTAATAGGCGTTAGCTCTTGTAATGGTCTGCGCGGGATGGGTCTATGAACTTGGCAGTCATTGCATTTCCTTATCACATCGCGCGCATCTCGGTGCATAGTAGGCCAGTAGTACCCTGAGCGCAATGCGCGTGCTACGACGGATCGTGGTCCTGAATGCATGTTGCATGAACCAGCGTGGAACTCCCGGAGTACGTAGTCTGCCTGGAGAGGTCCAATGCACCGGAGCCATGGCTGTAGGAATGAGCGCCGATATAGGATACCATCTCTAAGCTCGAACCTCTGCGCCGTGCACCGTATCCGTCGAGCGTCTTTTAGCTCCTCGGGCAATTTGCCCTTGTTTATAAAATCGATGATAGGGGTCATCCATGTAGGATCCTGTTCTTCTATCACCATAGATATCTCCATCTCCGAGATGGACTTGTTCTTTAGAATCTCCACCAATACTTGTTTTGATAGGTGCGCAAAGCTTGTAGATGCAATCTTGCTCAGTGCGTATGCTTTTTTGTTTTCCCCTCTAGGAACTTGTTTGATTGTAAATCTATCAAAACTTTGAATTAGTGACTTTGTCTTTTCAAGGTATTGGACCATGTTGTCCTCTTTAGCCACATATTCTCCTAACACATGGTTGGCTACTAATCGAGAATCCACGTTTGCTTCTAGGTTGCGTACACCCATTCGAGTTGCAATGCGCAATCCAGCGATTAGGGCCTCATATTCTGCCTCGTTGTTCGTGGCTGTGAATTCAAAACGCAGTGCGTAAGTGAACTCCATTCCTTCTGGATTAGTGAGTATAAGGCCAGCGCCCGACCCATCCACGCATGAAGATCCATCCGTGAATAAGATCCATGGCTCTTGTAATTCTACCTTGCTTGGTGGAGGTGCGGCATCGGTGTCTGGCTTTTCGATAATGAAGTCTGCTAATATTTGTCCTTTGACCGCAGTGCGTGGTCTATAGGAGATGTTATACTCGCCTAGCAGTACACTCCATTTTTGTAACCGGCCCGATGCGTCAGGTTTAGAGATAACTTGTTTGATAGGTTGGTCGGTAATTACTGCTATTGGGTGCGCTTGAAAGTATCTACGCAGTCTTTTGGCAGCAAATACTAACGCCAAAACCAACTTCTCCATTGAGCTGTAGTTGATCTCTGTCTTTTTGAGTGCTTTACTTACAAAATACACTGGTGTTTGCACAGAATTCCTATCCGTCAGTAGGACTGCGCTGATCGCTCCTTGGGTGGCGGACAAGTAGATGATTAACTCCTCCCCTGGTCGGGGTGCGACTAGCTTAGGAAGCGCTGCTATATGTTGCTTAAGCTTGGTGAAGGCTTCTTCCGCTTCCGCAGTCCACCGGAAGTCTCCCTTTTTAGCGCACTTCTTGAGTGTTTTGAATAAAGGAAGTGACTTATCCGCTGATTTGGACAGGAATCTGTTCAAACCGGCTAGCTTTCCATTTAGAGATTGAACTTCTTTCAACGTGCGCGGTGAAGGAAGTTGGAGGACAGCGTCTGTCTTTTCTGGGCATGGCTTAATGCCATCTGGTTCTATCAGATATCCCAAGAACATTCCTTCTGTAGCACCGAAAGTACACTTCTTGGGGTTTAACTTCATGTTGATCGCCCGTAGCGTTCTAAATGTTTCTTTTATATCGCGCACCACTTCGTCCTCAGTATGGCTTTTTATGACAAGATCTTCCACATAAACTTCTAAGTTGCGGCCCACTTGCTTTTCGAATGCATTATCTACCAATCGTTGGTAGGTGGTGCCCGCATTCTTCAGGCCAAAAGGCATCTTTGTGTAACAGTAGACCCCTTGGCTTGTGTGGAAAGCTGTTTTTTCCTCGTCTTCCTTTGCCATTTGGATTTGGTGGTACCCTTTGTATGCGTCCAAGAAACACTTAAAGGGATATCCACACAACGATTCCACTTTCCAGTCTATCTCTGGTAGTGGGTAGCAGTCCTGTGGACATGCTTTATTAAGGTCAGTGAAGTCCACACACATTCGCCAACTGCCATCACTCTTTTTGACCATCACTGGGTTGGAGAGCCAATCGTGGTAATAGACTTCCCGCATGATGCCAGCGTCCACAAGTTTGTGTACTTCTTCTAGTATGGCTTTTGCGCGTTCTGGAGCCTGGCCGCGCTTTTTCTGCCTTACTGGGGAATATCCTTGTCGGATTTGTAACTTGTGTTCTGTGATTGATCGTGGCACGCCAGTTATGTGTTTTGGTTCCCAGGCAAAGATATCCAAATTCCTCTGTAAGAGTGCGCACACGGCTGTTCTGCCTTTGTCAGACAGCGACCCTCCGATTGATACTTCTTGCTCTGGGTAATCGGGGTGAATTTCGACCTTCAAATTTGGAACTTTAGCTGTGCTCTACTCTGGGACGTGCGTCGTCTCACATGTAATCGTGTTACATTCTTCTGGTGGCTCAACGTTGTTGTAAATGGTGACGATGCCGCCTTCTACTGGGAATTTGAGCATCCCATGCGCTGTGGATGGTACCGCGCGCAACGCCGATATTCCTGACCTCCCAATGATGCCATTGTATGGCGAAGGGGATTTAATTATGATGCGTGGTTTTGTAACCTTACAACAGGTTTTACCTCTCGAGGGATCTCAAGAGGCTTACAACCCCACCAGGCAGTGTACCTGACCGATGTAGTATAGTGTAGTGGTAAGTACGGGGGATTGATCGTTCTCCACAGGGAATAGTGTTCGTTAGGTATGAAAAGCTACTCTAATAGGTCTAAGGGTTGAGGAAGATTCTTTTTGTATTTTTATATTTTATGGAAAGCAAGTAAAATCTCGGGTTTGAAGGAGTGGGCGGAATTAGTTGCTAGTCAACTAACCCAAATAACTACAAATGCAAATAAAATAAAATAACAAAAATAAAAATGTTGGTGAGAAACTTATGTGTAGAGAAATGTGTTTACTTAGATTTCCTTACTCCCTAACTATCTTTTACCGGTTGATTAGTGTGTATTAGTCGCGTGGATGACGGGTGTATTCCTTAATATCAATCGTGGGGTGGCGTACGTACTTCCCCAACTCTACAAGCTCCTACTTCACTCCTATGTCGAGCCGGCTAGGAAGCTCCTAACATGGGATCACTAGAATTCGCTTGTGCATTAAATACAACCATAAAAACCTTTAGTACGCATTTGGTTCATGTTTCTTAAGACGTTCAAGCAAGTTACCGAATAGGAAGTTAGCCAGTTTTCTTAAGCCTAACATAGATAAACAATCATCCAATACAACTAATAACACACTAATAACCAATAATCAATAGCTAGGTTTCATTAGATCTAAGCAAACACAAGATAAATCTAGCCTAACATGTTAAACAAAAGACAAGAACAAGATAAAATCAAACAACACATAGACATATTGAATGATTAATTGATAACTTATCTTTCAATGTAACATGGAAGATCTCAAGGCAAAAAGCCTTGAAAAAGATGCTAAAATCGTCTTAGGGTTTTCTCCCAAAAATTCCACACTAAGCTCTCCACCCTTATGACAAAAAATTAGAAAACTATATATAGATTTTTACATCTGACGGCGTCACGTTATGGAGTGTGACGCCGTCACCTCGCCGCTTTTAGGGTTCTCGGGTGACCTTCTTGACGCCGTCCCTCTTTAGCTCTCCAAAATCCGTTCCGGCTTATCAAGGCTTGACGCCGTCAGACCTTGAACGTGACGCCGTCCCTCTTTGATTTAAGCCGTGACGCCCTTGATCAGGTTAAAGCGTGACGCCGTCAGAATTTACATGCTATTTTCACTGGCTTATCATGAGTAAATTTCACGTCCACCTTTTCTTGCCAAGCCATGACGCCGTCCAGAGTAAAATGTGACGCCGTCAAAGGTAACTTTCAGCACAATTTTGAGACTTTGTCGTTTTCTTCACTTTTATGCTCCAAAAACGTCCAAAATGCCTCCTTTTCCAGATTTCTCCTCAAAAGTACCTAAAATGACAAAAGGAACGATTTAGGGCAATATTTGATCAAATAAATACGATTTAGGGCTTAAATGACCCCTTAAAAGCGGTACACTTTTCGCTTCATCAAATACCCTTACACTTGAGATTTGCTTGTCCTCAAGCAAATGCGCTTTTATTCTAATCAAAATACAAGTTAGGGGTCATTTAATGCAAACATAAAAGTAATTACAACAAATAATCGTTCCACTTCAATCATAATAAGCACGGAGATTACAAACTAGCACCTCACAAGTAGTGTTTAGATACTCACATCTCTCAAGTGTCATCAAAATAAATCTCATAAATGAAAACGGATAATATCTCTCACTACCTGTCATAGCAAATAGATTACCATAGGCTTGGGAAAGGATCGAAAACCTCCTCCACTAGGCGTAAGCACCTAAGATAAACTATCAAAGAGGGCTTTTACATGGGTTATAACGTTAGGTGTAGGGAAAAGGAAAACACGGTTTTGTTGGATAAGGGATACTTTACTGGTGGCGAGTTAAAGATCTTGATCAATTACATGTACTATACAATGTTGCTAAGCCAAGACTCGACTCGATCTTAAGCTAGAAACAAAATAACAAAATAACAAAAACATAAAAATAAACATAAAATGAAACGGGATGGTAGTCCGTATGTTTTTTCTACTTTTCTTTTTCTCATTTTTTTTGTATTTTTCTTGATTTTTCAAATTTTTTTTTTTTTTTTTTTTTTTTTTTTTTTTTTTTTTTTTCATACACTCTTGCCCTACCATCCAAAATAATACATCATAGGGGCATTGCATCCCCTTACACTTGAACTTTTACATAACTTTACAAATACTATTCTAATGACTCGAATTAAGATAATTAAAACACTTGGAGTACTTTTTAAAATATTTAGCACATATGGGGGTAATAAATGATGTTCTTCCCCATTACTCCATTACACTAGTACTTTACCCATGAGTCCCAATCGTCCCAAAACAATATGTACAAGGATATGACTCGACTTAGCAACCATGTAATCAACTAGATAATTAACTTGGGTTTAAACAAATGTTGTAACAATAATGCACTAAAAATGAGTGCATACAAGGTAGGCTAAGGCGATTTGGGTGTACATTTTAGTGGGGTGTAACAAATTCTTCCTTTAAGTAAAATGCTTAAAGGTCGAAACGAAAAGATAGGCTCTGAGGGGTGTACTAGGGGTATCGTGTACTAAAAATGAGTACAACGCAAAGGGTGTGGGAGAATTACTTGACCAATGTAGCCAAAGTAATTATAACAAAAACACAGGTGTAAAACAATGGGTTAATCCTAATGCCTCTTATCATGTAGCAAATCTAACTACACGAATGTAGTCTCACTTGTGGCCTCGGAATGGTCCTAACGCAAGTTCTAGAATCTAAGTGCTACCGGTACACACATCATAGCATAAATGCTTTTCCTACCAATTCTAGGGGTGAACCTCACATATTTGGGGGTGGAAAATTTTTTTAGTGGTACGGTTTTTGTGCTAGTCATATAACTCCTATCCATGAGACGCCATTAAGATCAAAGTTTCACTCCTATATGTTGTAAAAAAAATTTTAAATTTGGCACTAAAATTACCCTATCAGGTATTTATCTCAGTTTTATTACACATCTACTATTAAACAAACAAAAATCAAGCGTAATAGTATTCTCTAATCGTACTTTTACCCTCCCCTTACACTTAAGATGAACATTGTCCCCAATGTTCAAATAACAAGATGTAAAAGCATAAAGTAAAAGAATGAAATCAAATACTCCCCTGATTCGCTCGGTGGATAATGAAATAATACGGTTAAATCTTCTTCCAAAGTAATGTTGAAGCTCCATGACTAATGCATCGCCATAAGCTTGATTCAAAACATTTTCTTGTCCGAAATAACCTGTTAAACCTGAGAAAACAAACACGAAAACCTGCATAACATCGGCGGGATAAAATCTATATATAAGGATATAATGCTTGTGGAATGATACTTTGCAGATTCCTGGAGATTATAAGTTGGAGATTTTAATAAAAACTTTTTAAAAACAAAACTTTCAAAAATTTCTGAAAATTAAATCTGACGCCGTCAGGTTATAAACCCTGACGCCGTCAGAAATGACCTGACAAAAATTTTCATTTTAAGTTTCCGGAAAATTTCTGGAAAAACCTTTACCTTACTTCCTGGAAATCCTGCAAAACATCATTATGACTCGATACAAGCATTTGACTCAAACAAATACGAATATGTACGTTAATTTAATATTATTACGATTCATGTTCATATGTGTTCTAATAAACCAATTTAGATTTCCCTTACACTTATCTTTTGCAAAATACCTTTATATGTAGTTAAGACGAAGTTAAAAACAAAATAAAGCATTTTCACAATTTATTTTTGAACATGAATCAATAATAATAAAAATTAAGCATACATACGGAAACAAATGAAATCAAACGAACAAATAAATAAACACACAAAGCAAATAAAGCTTGGGTTGCCTCCCAAGAAGCGCTTGTTTTTGTTCGAGTCACGAGCCTGACTCTACCCTTATTTAACGGATAAAGGAGAGGTTTTTCCTACACTTAGGATTAAGTGCGGGTGATAGTAGCGATACACACCATCTTGGTGGAAGTATGCCGCGTGAGGAAAGAGTGGTGGATGAATTATATACTCAAAGGGGTGTGCTCCTTTCATCATAACCTTACCTAGTTCACTTTGGTCAATGGGTGAATTAAAGTTTTCTCCTAAAAAGGGATCATCTTCTATCAACTTCGAGAAATTCCTAGTTGGGAATCCATCTTGACCTAATAAACCCGGTTTAAACCCATAATGTTTCTTGTGATCAATCATGAATGGGTGATGTAAGTATGTAAGGTCATGGTTCACTCCTATGTTAGCTTCCTCTCTACAAGGCCTAGAGTCTACTACCTTAATCTTAACATTACCCGGACTACATGGTTTGATGGGTGGATCGGGACCTAATTCAATTCCTAAGTTCACATCTAAGGATGGAAGATTAGGTAACGGTTTTGGTTTAGGCTCCGGTTCATCAAAACTAGGAACTTCCATAGAACTAAAAGAAAGGTTATGACTACAAGTATTCAAACCTATTTCTTCTAGTTTTGTTTCTTCCAAAGGTTCTAGTTCAATTGGGGTTCCTATAGTCCCTTCTACTTCTTCCGGGTAAGTCACGGGCGGTGTGTATGCCTCGAATGATGGTAGGACTTGTGGGGTACTTTGTAGGTTTGTGTTATTTACCTCATCCTTCCTTGTCTCTATATCAATTATATCCACATCATGTGTTTTAGTAGAATCTAACCCAAACATGTTCCTAAGTATCTCAAATCCTTCTCTAGCCATTTCAAGTTCTAAGTCCGATTCATAAGAATCTTCCCCGATAACATGATTACTATGTTCAATTTGCCTAAAGGATTCATCATGTGTTCCTTGAGATTCGAAGTCATTGATCATAAAACCTAGGTCTTTTTGCTCAATATGCTCATGTTTGGCTAAATCCTCCTCAATTGTTTCCTCAAGTTGTGATGTATACGAACCCATTAATTCATTAAACTTATGGTTCACGGTTAGGAGGCTTTCCTCAAAAATTTTCCAAAGGGTCTTATTAAAAGGAGTTGATCCTAACAATGATTGTTTAATAGAAGCTACACATGCACATAATTCATCTAACCTATCAAACTTTATACCCATCTCCTCTTGTATATATCTAAGATCACTTAAAAATTCATTGGAACAACAGGAAGCAAATCTATCCGTGTAAAGTAATTGTTCCTCTATTGTTAATGATCTAAATGGAATTTCATCCGCCATGGTGACAAATGAAAATGGTTTTACAAACAAATGGCACAAAGAAAAAGATAGACTAAAGAAATCTAATAAAAAGAAATATAAAAATCTCACTAGAAAGGAATCTAGTGAGTAGACCTAATAGAAATAACAATTCAACCTAGACAATAACTATTCCCCGGCAGCGGCGCCAAAAACTTGATGCGTGGTTTTGTAACCTTACAACAGGTTTTACCTCTCGAGGGATCTCAAGAGGCTTACAACCCCACCAGGCAGTGTACCTGACCGATGTAGTATAGTGTAGTGGTAAGTACAGGGGATTGATCGTTCTCCACAGGGAATAGTGTTCGTTAGGTATGAAAAGCTACTCTAATAGGTCTAAGGGTTGAGGAAGATTCTTTTTGTATGTTTTTATATTTTTTTGAAAGCAAGTAAAATCTCGGGTTTGAAGGAGTGGGCGGAATTAGTTGCTAGTCAACTAACCCAAATAACTACAAATGCAAATAAAATAAAATAACAAAAATGAAAATGTTGGTGAGAAACTTATGTGTAGAGAAATGTGTTTACTTAGATTTCCTTACTCCCTAACTATCTTTTACCGGTTGATTAGTGTGTATTAGTCGCGTGGATGACGGGTGTATTCCTTAATATC
This sequence comes from Artemisia tridentata subsp. tridentata, assembly GCA_021014915.2. Lineage (NCBI taxonomy): Eukaryota > Viridiplantae > Streptophyta > Magnoliopsida > Asterales > Asteraceae > Artemisia > Artemisia tridentata. Next base: position 246,708,643 of record CP139506.1, on the reverse strand, counting down.
AATCGTGGGGTGGCGTACGTACTTCCCCAACTCTACAAGCTCCTACTTCACTCCTATGTCGAGCCGGCTAGGAAGCTCCTAACATGGGATCACTAGAATTTGCTTGTGCATTAAATACAACCATAAAAACCTTTAGTACGCATTTGGTTCATGTTTCTTAAGACGTTCAAGCAAGTTACCGAATAGGAAGTTAGCCAGTTTTCTTAAGCCTAACATAGATAAACAATCATCCAATACAACTAATAACACACTAATAACCAATAATCAATAGCTAGGTTTCATTAGATCTAAGCAAACACAAGATAAATCTAGCCTAACATGTTAAACAAAAGACAAGAACAAGATAAAATCAAACAACACATAGACATATTGAATGATTAATTGATAACTTATCTTTCAATGTAACATGGAAGATCTCAAGGCAAAAAGCCTTGAAAAAGATGCTAAAATCGTCTTAGGGTTTTCTCCCAAAAATTCCACACTAAGCTCTCCACCCTTATGACAAAAAATTAGAAAACTATATATAGATTTTTACATCTGACGGCGTCACGTTATGGAGTGTGACGCCGTCACCTCGCCGCTTTTAGGGTTCTCGGGTGACCTTCTTGACGCCGTCCCTCTTTAGCTCTCCAAAATCCGTTCTGGCTTATCAAGGCTTGACGCCGTCAGACCTTGAACGTGACGCCGTCCCTCTTTGATTTAAGCCGTGACGCCCTTGATCAGGTTAAAGCGTGACGCCGTCAGAATTTACATGCTATTTTCACTGGCTTATCATGAGTAAATTTCACGTCCACCTTTTCTTGCCAAGCCATGACGCCGTCCAGAGTAAAATGTGACGCCGTCAAAGGTAACTTTCAGCACAATTTTGAGACTTTGTCGTTTTCTTCACTTTAATGCTCCAAAAACGTCCAAAATGCCTCCTTTTCCAGATTTCTCCTCAAAAGTACCTAAAATGACAAAAGGAACGATTTAGGGCAATATTTGATCAAATAAATACGATTTAGGGCTTAAATGACCCCTTAAAAGCGGTACACTTTTCGCTTCATCAAATTACCATAAAGTTCATCCAGGCTGTCGTGTAGTGTTCCTTATTACCGACAGCAACTAGTAGGCGCAGTTGCCCCATAGGCCATATCTTCTCTCCTGTAAAGCCAGTGAGCGCAGTCGTGGCTGGACTTAACTGTCTTTGTATCTCAGGATGCAATCTCTTGAAGCAATGTTCATACATTATATCCGCTGATGCGCCCCCATCGACATACATGCGGTGGATGTCGTGACCCCCCGCATTTATTTCAATGGTAAGTGGTTCTGCCACTGCGTTGTCCGCAGTTAAGGTGGGGAAGGAGATTTCACTTCCATGAGAGAACTTCTGGCTCACCTTTTGCCTAATCTTTCGCTGCCATCACTGTATCATGTAGATAGTATCAGCTTTTTCCTTAGGCGCTTCCTTCTTGCCTCCGGTTCTCTGCTTGTCTTTCCCCTCCTTAATGTTTTTAACGAGGTGGTCCAACTTGCCTTCTTTCACTAGTTTCTCGATTAGTTGGCGTAACTGGACACACTCATTAGTGGTATGGCCCTTCTGTGCGTGATACTCGCAGTATCCGTTCCCTATGCGCCGATCCTCAGGGGTGCGCATAGGTGGGGGTCTTGGAAAGTTTGCACCTTCCGTCGCGAATATCTCCTTTGGAGTTTTTGTTAATGGGGTGTACTTGTCGTTTCCCCTTCCGCCTCCTTGGTTGCGATAGCTTTTGTTACGATTGCCACTCTGGTCATTGGATTGTCTCCTTGACTCTTCTTGAAACCTATGGTTCGAGTAGCCTTTCTTGCTATCTGCAGCGGCTGCTTCTCCTTGGACGAAGGACCTCGTTCGTTTCATGAGTTCGTCAAAGGTTAGGGGAACCTTATCATTTAACTTTTTTATCAAATCTGGGTTATTGATTGCATTCATAAAACCCGATATTTTTAGTATCTCTGGGCACGCTTTGACTTGCATGCATTCGTCCTTAAAGCGTTCCATGAAAGCGCTTGTGGATTCCCCTTGTCGCTGTTTAACCCTAGCGAGTTCGACAGGGTTTTTGGCGCACTTCTTCCTTTGAGTAAAGTTTAAACGAAACGCCTTGCGCAACTCTTCAAACCCACCGATGCTTCTGCGTGGAAGCTTACTAAACCAGTTGCGCCCATTCCCTACTAATGTAGAGTTGAACATATGGCACCACACAGGTTGTGGCCAATTTTCGATAGTGGCTGCTGATTCAAAAATTTTTAGGTGATCATCAGGATCACCTGTCCCATCATATGTTTTGACGTTGGCAGGCATGCGCCTTTTCTTATTCTCCGAAAAATCGCTGATGCGCCTAGTAAACGCATCAACTTTTTGGCGACGCCAAGGAAGAGACATGTCTTCGTCTTCCTGGTCGCGGTATTTCCCCCTTGATTTCCAGTGTCCAGTTTCTTTGTCCTCGTTGTCCGAGGAATCACTTGAAGATGAGCGTACTCTTTTGTGACGCTTGCGTCGACTATCATCAGAATCTGAGCTTGCTCCTCTGCGGCGCTTGCGCCGACTATCCTCAGAATCAGAGCTTGTAGGACTTTCACTTGGGGAGCACCGTCGCCCAAGCCTATCCTGAACCCTGCGACTGCCAAGCCTAGCGTGGACATTGGTGCGCCGTTCCCCATCTTCATGCTCCTCTAGATGCTGGAAGTCGGCTGCTTCATCATCCACAACTTTCCTTCCAATCCTGGTAAACACCGGTTGTTTGCGGTTATCCTTCTCGCGTCTTTCCTTTCGGTAACGCGGTGGGGATTCTTCGTACTCAGGGTCGAAGTTGAGTCTGGCGTGCAGACTTTGGCTTGACCTCTTCTTTGCTTCCTCTTGCATGAGCGCAGTCAAGGCTTCGTAGTTTTGAGATACGAAGTCACTTCGCGCTAGTTCAGGCGTGACTCCTTCTAGCGCGATGGAGTCCGTTTCCAAGACAAAATCCTTGTTTCGGATAGGCGCATTTGGTGGCTCAGAGAAGTTCACTTCTGGCATGGCAAGGGGAGTGCGCTGCGGGTCTACCGCGCTAGTACTTGTTGTAGTAGCATTGGTAGTCATCGTGAGCGGTTCCACTGGAGTAAGGAGCAGATCTGAGTACGCTCCAAAGTTTCTAGGCACACTGGTTGTTCCAAAGGTCTGCTTGGAGGCCGCATCAGTTTGTTGTTTCTTCCCTTAGTAAATCGTCATGCGTTTTCTTCGCATGCGGAGTCCGATCCTTTCCGTGCTTTGTCATTCTAGTTCTTAGCAAAGCTCTTAGTGTAGGGTCCCACGGATGGCGCCACTTATTGATACAAAAGTTGGGCGTTCCTTGATTCCGTACCTATCCGATCTTAATGCTTGAGACCTGTGCACTAAGAAAACAGAAAAACACCGTTAGGCTTATCGTGGGATTGTCTCCCACGATTATCCTTCGGCGTGAGAGTAAGTAATTGGTTTTAGGGTTTGTAGAAGAGTTAGGGTTTTGTAAGTCGTACCTTTAATGAGAGTCGAAGGACTCTTTACATACACACGAAACCCTAGTCGGTTTCGTGTCCTTCACTCCTCAGCATATCCCGCATAGGGCGGTATATGATATATATCCATAAATAGAGGATATCTATATCAAAACCATAAATAGCTTTGGGTTTGGGCCATCGTGAGCCCAAACCGCTATTGTGATAGCCCATTCGTGATGGGTATGGGTCCATTCGTGATGGACTTAAGTATGGGTCGGGTTCGTGACCCGAATACGGACTATACGTCATCAGACGCGTTAGGGAATTTTGAAATACATATTAACGCGATGATTAAATCTTAGTTACGAGATAAACAAGTGATGTTTTCTAAAAGTTGTAATTTATAAGAAAGGATCAAAATGGCGTAATTAAATTTTGACAACAAATGTTACAACAACATGTACAAGTGATAATGTAGAGTATGAACTTGCATGCTTGACCTTGTTTTCAAAACCTAAGACATATGTATATTTAGGTCGCGATTAGAGTTATTGGACCTATATTGCCGTTTACATAATACCAAACGAGATTTGTTTTGCTAAGGTGAGTTTCATAGCCCCGGTTTTTACATTGTTTGTATCTTATTTTAAAACCCTCGGGGTGGGAATACATTGCTTTTTTTACATATGGACACAAGTGCATAAACATTTATTGATTGCCTAAGTTGTTGTCGTTTGCCATAAATTCCCCACTATCATGAACCGTTAATTACGTTGTAAGCGCGAATGTTGTGAATAGATCTATTGGGGGTAAACTCCCCCGTCCGGTTTGGTCGCTCCAACTGGTTAAACGGACGCATTTCATTTGATGTGGCACAGGTGTTTGGCAAAGCACCTGTTTGGGGTGATAATATGAACTAAACTGTTAAGGCTTCGGTGTTATGAGCTTAGTGCAACAGTAATCTTTTTATATTGTCTTTGAAATCTTGTGGTCCATGCATAACTTGTTTACTTAAACCTATGAACTCACCAGCATTATGCTGACCCTTTTAGCGTGTATTCTCAGGTGTAGATCTTCACTACAGCACAATCTATTGTTGGAGGCGCTTGGCAAGAGCATAGTCATAGGCTACTCTGATATATATATATATATATATATATATATATATATATATATATATATATATATATATATATATATATATATATATATTTGGGGACCAATTGTTTATTTTTATGGGACTTATTTCCGCAATCAAATTAAATGTTGTAAACTGGTTTACTATGATAATGTAACAAAATTTTCTAAATGTATAAGGTAAAACCGTTCTCTGTACTTTGTGTTGTGATCCAATTTAGTAGCACCCCAGCGACATGTATGCTTCCACTGGACCCGTTTTGAGGGTGTTACAGGAGATCAGTGGTCAGTGTTCAAAGATGGTTCATACCCAAAAAGGGGTTGCCATACTACTAAGGCAAAAAGGCCAAAGGGCGCATGACGCCCAAAGACGGCCGACACCCAAAAAGGGGTCGCCGTACTACCAAGGCAAAAAGGCGAGCGGCGTATGTCGCCTAAAGTGGTTCGCACCCAAAAAGGGTGGCCATATCTACAAGCAAGCCAAAAAGGCCGAACGGCGTATGTCGCCCTAAAATGGTTTATACCCAAAAAGTGGTTGCCATTGCTAATTAAGGCAAAAAGGCCAAACGGCGCGGGACGCCCTCAAACATATAAGCTTGCACCTCCGGAGCTATGTAAATAGTGAAGGTAATAAAAAATAAGTGTTTGTTGTGCGTCTACCTTCAAAACCTAAATTAAACGATAGCTTGCACCTCCAGAGCTATGTAAGTGGTGACGGTAATAAAAAACAAGTGTTTGGTATGCGTTTATGATTAAAGTATAAATGATATATAATGACGCGTCACAAACAATAATGACCATGGTAGAGAAGTTATGTTTTATCCACGCATGAAGCAGAGGGATGACAGAAAGGACACATACGCGTATGGTCTGATAGACCCGATCCGTACGGACAAATTTAAAGAGACACAGATACAATACATAATCGATACAATACATAACCGACGAAGCAACCGTACGGACAAATTTAAAGATGTACAAAAATGCATACGAATCATTCGAGTCACAAATTATTACATTCATCCGAGTTATGTCAATTGTTTTCAAACTTATGCCAATGGCCCGAAGGCCTTACATCTTCCAAACAGTTTTTCATCAAAGTAACAGATTAAAAAAGCTTCACAAGAAATCCGGAGTAACCTTTATCCGTAGTCAAAACGGAGGTACCCAGATTTCAATAACGATCAAGTTTTTCAGGGAGCTGATGCATCCTCTTCCGCTGTGGAGTCTTGGATAGGAGGGTCTTGGGTTTCAAGAACTCCGGAGGCAAGACCTGCAGAAGCCTCGGCCTTGTCCGTCTCAGTCGGAAGAGGTGGTGCTGGATCAGGGAACATGTTCATTATCTCCGCAAGGGGCTTGTGATAAGCATTGCTGATCTTTTCGACATAGGGATACCCCGCGGTGAACAACCCATCGTACAGAGGTGGAAATTTCGCATCGGCATCCATATCTAAATCATCCACCTCTGCCAGAACCTTAGCCAAAGCCTCCGGCGAACGATCCAATGAAACACCCTCTAAAAATCCAGATTGGGAAGACAGGCTGAAGGGAACGGCCAAGTGTTGCTTATACTCATGACTGTTCAGGAGCCGACGGACCACCTCCGGAATAAACTCTTTGACAACCTTGAAGCGTTCCATTTCCGTTTGGCCCAACCTGGCGGTCAAATCCCTCTTCTCCTGATGAAGCCCTGAATTTTCCTTCTCCTCCTCACTCAGTTTAGCCCGGATCTTTCCCAACTCAGCTTCCAAAGCACTGATCCGCTCCGCAGAAGCCGTTCTCTCCTCATCCCTCTCCTTCTCCAAACCTGAAATGCGACCCTTGAGATCCGACTCTCTCACCATGCAATTCGTATGTTCATGCCTCAGCTTCTTGAGCTCCTCCGCATCTGGCCCAACACTCCCACATTGCTGATGGGCCCGGTACATTTCACTATGTTCGTTGAGGAGGGACTCAAACCGGAACAGGGGGTCCGACTGAGTTGTGGCCCCCCGACCCAACAGCATCCAGGCCCTTTGACAAGCCTCTGCGTCGCCCAAATTTTCCAGATACAACTCCTCTCGAGGAGGAGGCAGATTGATCATTAGGTCCCGGCAAACCTTCCAGTTAGTCAAACGGTCGTCCTTCCTGAGCGACCACTCCGGAACAAATAAAGCCTCCGGATCATCATCACCATAAACCCTCTTCTTGCCACGGCTGAAAATGGCAGCAGATGAGCCTCCTGAAAAAGAAACAAACAACACGGCCGTTATAGATAATATAAAAAAAAGAGAAGGAAAATACACACATAAACACGTCCGAACGGCTTACCAGTGTCAGCAGCCCCAGACTGGAAGTTCGCACCCTCACCACCTTCCGGCTGCTTCCCTGTCCCTTCTGGCTGCTTCCCCATATCTTCCGGACGCATCCCCGCCTCTTCCGGACGCAATGACAGGATGGGGCAGGAGCAGGAATAGGCTGCTCAGAAGAGTCTAGGTCCACCACGTCAATATCCTCGTTCGGCCTGCTTCGTTTGGCCAAACGGACTACACCACTTCCCCCCTCGCCACGCTGGACGCGAAGTTTGGTCTGACTGACCCTTCCTCCCTGCTGAGCCTAAAGCGCCTGCCGGGCAGCAGCTTGTTCCTGTTTCTTCCTTTTGGCCTCTAGAACCTTCTCATCGGCCACCTCAACCCTCCTCTGTTCGGCCGTTTTCTCTGGGATATCAGTATTAGAGGGGGCCGGGGTGGTCCCGTGCAACTCGTGGGATTGACCCTCACGGTATTGATCCCCCTTTACCATGGACGCACCCTTTCGGATTTTTGGCCTGATCAAATACTCGGACATCGTTATAGCTGCGGAAAATGAGAATATGTCACACCTCGCCAATGGCGGAAACATGAGTGCAACATCATGGATATCATCACAACACTTGGCGTCTAAATAGAGAAAATACTATATGCAAATAAATAGAGCAAAGTACAAACACAAAGTGTCGTAACGATACCCCAAACAAATAACCAAAACAATCTCCAAAGTATCTCCATTAAATAATAAAGTTAAAATGAAAGACAATCAAGTATCTCAAATAAAATCCAACATTTCAAACTAAACGCAAGGTAAGTCATCCTCAAATGCAAACTAGTCTCTTCTAATCACGCCCTTCTATCTTAGCCTTAGAATGCTCACCTGAAAATGATGCTTAAAAACGTCAACATATTGTTGGTGAGATTCATAGGTTTAAGACACACAAAACACCTTGATCATCAGTTCACTGTGATTATAAAACATAGCATAGCAGGACATCAACAATATAGTTATTATACCACTAACATGCAATCATAGCTTACGGGACGGAACGTGCCCACCGATCCAAGTATAAATTGGGATGGAATGTGCCTACCGATCCAAATACCACCACAATTGGGACGGAACGTGCCCACCGATCCAAATACCACCACAATTGGGACGGAACGCGCCCACCGATTCAAGATAATTATAATGAGTAGAGCCACTAGGACTTTCCCACTCAAATAATCACCACAATTAAACACCACAATAACATGTAGTATAAGTATAATAACAATTACACGTCCATGCCTTTTATTAAACACATAATCACAGTAATCTCAAAACAATTTAAATACAAGCATCATCTCCATCCCAAGTTTAAAACAAAGTAAAAATTGGGACTATGAAACTCACCTCAACCTTGCAGCTTCCAAATTATCAACACACAAATCTATACAAACAAAAGAATACCACATTACACGCGACCAAGCTAAAAGCTATAGTCCATGTAACACATATATATGATGGATATCTAAGGTTCATATAACCCACTACGGATCACCTAGATTCCATACTAATCATCACCCAATACTTAACCCTCACTAAATCCCTTAATTAAAACTTCTCAGAAAACGCAGATTTTTAGGGTACTTTCACCCACATAAAATCACGACCAAAAATTATCCACAACTCACACAAAAAATTTACCATGATCCTTCTTAAGCATACAAGCTTGTCGCAGAAGGCCATGCACTAAAAACACACACAAGTACTCAATGAAAAATCAAATATGACAACTACTCAGATTCGGATCTGATCAGACATCAAAAAGTATTGACCTCGTAGACCCACTCACACAACTTATTATCGCCTAATTTTCGCGTGGAAGTCAAATATAATGTAGAACTTAATTCACACAGAAGGCCTAACCCAAATTCCACTTTTTAACCCACCTTTGACCTCTATACTTTTACCCTAATTCTATCCCGGTTTAACAGCTTTGACACCTTAACTCACAAAATTCATTTGATTGACTTCCCGACCTCGAAAACACTTGTGGTTAGACTTTTTGGAAAGATCTTTCACTGAACTACAATTTAGACATAAAATTCGTGATCTAACTCATCTTCATCTATTAGATCTCATCGGATCTTTACAGCCTTACAAATCTGTCAAAACCCTAACTCATTAATTAACATGTTTTAAACCCTAATTACTTCACCAATCATCATATTATTATTAAGAGTAAACTACACCAATGGTCCTTGTGGTTTGCGTTGACTGGCGGATTCTGTCCTTTGACCAAAAAACTTGCGCCGGTGGTCCTTAAGTCAGAAACGTTATGCACCGTTAGTCCCTCACTCCAAGTGGCCCTACAAACTGATGATAACGCCCGTTATCTATTGGATTTAAAGGGGCAATTTGGTCAATTCATGTTATAAGGACCAACGGTGTAATTTAAAATCAAGAACAACTTAACTGAATTAAACCCAACAACAAAATAAAATCATACACCCCATTGAATCACACGAACAGATCTACCAACCTTATCTCTCTCCCAAACAAACACAAATCCCAAGTAACCAAACACAAAGATCTCCGGCGAGGCAAAGCAGTTTCCGGCGGGGCTAAGCAGATTCCGGCGTTAGTAAGAATATTCGACTCAGATAGAAACGCATCAATAATCTACTTTATACGTAACACAAATGGTCAAACAAATTTCTGTGTAACAATTAAACTTTCAAATAACAAGTTTTCATGAGAACTTTAGTTCTTTCCTCAAATCCAACATTATAGAATCAAACAAGAAAAAATTAAACTTTAAGACAATTAAAATTTGTCTAAGCTAGAATACCATAAACGTATCCTACATTTGCAATGAGAATTTACTCTAAACAAATCCTAAAAAGCAACAAATGCCATTAAATCATCACTAATTTGATCAACAAATTAGGCTTCTTAAGGCTTGTTTTTTCATTACCTTCCTATAAACACCTCTTCCTAACTTCATTACCTTTTCCATCTCTAACACACCACCACCACCACCACCATTTCTCTTCATGCCTTCACTAACTGCCCTTAAAACTCGCTCATCACCACCAACAGCCTCCACGATACTCTCGACCACCACATCCATTTTCGGAACCTTTCTCCCCCATTTCCTCATTAACTTTTCGGATACAAAAAGCTCCGAATAAACCTTCCAAAATGATGCTCTTAAGTACCCCTTCATTTTACCTCTTACCATCCACCTCCTCATACTTTCTTCCAACTTTTATTAGTGAACTTGGTTCTATCCACTTCCCCATCACTACTATTCCGTTCATTGACGTCACTCTTGCTTCTGCTTTATCAAGGTTAGCGATGAAGCGTCGACATGATGAAGAATCCTCCTCTATATACTCGACTAAACGAATGCTACCCCAGGCACCCAAAACTTATCAAATGATCAGGTGTCAGAAGGCTCCACAACCCAACATTTAAACAACTCTGATAATCCATATGATCATTTTGGGAAACAGAGCCAAAAACCTCCACCTATTGTGATAAAAAGAAGAGGTCGTCCCAAGGTAAAACCCAAATCAAAAGAATCTGATAAACCCACAACTCCCCACCCGCAACCCCAACTAAACCCACCCGCAACCCATTTGTTGACTTTGGAGCTTTGTTGATTTTTCTTCAAGTGGGTTTAATCTTCATTTTTCTTGTCAGAAACTCATAAACCAATACCCGCCCTAATTTTAGAGCTTTGTTGATTTTGATTTCTGGGTTTTGGATCGAGTGGTTTATGTGAGTTGAGAGGATAAGAGAGATAAATCTGTGATGATGATGATGGATTTTGGGGTACGATTTTTTTGATGCTTGAACAGATTTGGATTTTGTGGTGGATCTGTTGGTTTATCTATCTTTTGATGATTTTTTGGAGAAGAGGCATGAGTTGAGTGTGGTTAGATCTACTGGATCTTGGATCTTTGGTGATAATGAATTTTTTGTATTGTGGATTGAGAGAGATGTTAGGATTATATTTAATGTGGGTCTTATTATTATTATATTTAATCAATAGCGGGTGTAATATGAAATGACCAAAATGCCCCTTTAAGTCCAATAGATAACGGGCGTTATCATCAGTTTGTGGGGCCAATTGGAGTGAGGGACTAACGGTGCATAACGTTTCTGACTTAAGGACCACCGGCGCAAGTTTTTTGGTCAAAGGACTGAATCCGCCAGTCAACGCAAACCACAAGGACCATTGGTGTAGTTTACTCTATTATTAATTAATGATCCCAACATGTTTAATATCATTAATTTACAGAAACCCATAAACCCTAGTTCCATCATAACTTGTATTACATGAATCAAAACAATATTTAAACAATTAATTGAATACAAGTATCAAAAATTATACCTTGCTTTTGATTTTTAGCTTCAACAATAAAAACCCTAATTTTTCTCCTTCTTCTCTTGTGTTGGACGAAAATTTGCAATAGGGTAGGTTAGGGTTGTTTTGGTTTTGTATCTATAGGGCTCTATGGATTATTCTAGACCCCCTTAATATTTGGTAAGTGTATTTTGATTAATATTTGGTTTCCTTTTTCCTCTAAACCTATATTTGGCCGCCCATTTATTATATATATATATATATATATATATATATATATATATATATATATATATATATATATATATATATATATATATATTTTATTAAATTTAAATATTACACTTAAAACCTTGTACTCTTTATATTTTATAAAAACCCTATACTGAAATTAACACCTTACGCGATAAACTTCCGATTTTACGACAACCCGGAAAAATATCATTTCAAAATAAAGTTTCCAAAAATAGAAATTTCACACTTAACATTAATATAATCCATAAAAATAACCTCCACGTAACTTACTAACGCTCAATCAATTGAACGGAGACTTGTTACGCAAAACCACAAAACACCAAAATTACACAAGTCATTTCTACACCACCAAGGCGATCAAAATGAACTTTTCAACACTACTCAACTCATGAAGTAAACATCACACCAAGGGATTTAGTGTTAAACTCACGTACCTATTACCCACAAACCACACATATACCATATCTAAGCACATAGTACACACCACATAAAAGCTAAATAGGTTGAGACTATTAGTCAAACTAACCTGCTAAAATCACGGTTGTTACATTATCCCCCACTTAGGGAAATCACGTCCCGAGATTTAACAGCTCGTCTCATCAACCTTCTCAACAAACAACTTCGGGTACTTGGACCTCATCTGATCTTCACGTTCCCAAGTAAACTCAGGACCACGCTTTGAATTCCAACGTACCTTCACCAATGCTATCTTACCACGTTTCATACTCTTAACCTCTCGGTCCATAATCTCAACAGGTTCCTCAACAAAATGAAGAGTCTTGTCGATCTTAATCTCATCTAATGGCACATGCAAACTAGCATCCGCCAAACATTTCTTCAAATTAGATACGTGAAACGTATCATACACACTACTTAACTCTTCAGGCAATCTCAACCGATATGCCACCGGCCCGATTCTATCCGTAATCTCAAACGGTCCCACATATCTTGGTGCTAACTTGCCTTTCTTACCAAAACGCACAACACCTTTCCAAGGAGACACTTTCAGCATCACAAAATCACCCACACTAAACTCCAAAGGCTTACGGCGATTATCCGCATAGCTCTTTTGGCGATCTCTTGCTGCCTTAAGTCTTTCCTTAATCTAAAACACCTTATCTGTAGTCTCTTGCACTATTTCAGGACCAATTAGTTGGCTTGTTCCAACCTCTGCCCATAAATAGGTGATCTACACTTCCTCCCATATAACATCTCAAATGGTGCACATCTAATACTGGAATGATAGCTGTTGTTATAGGAAAACTCAGCCAAAGGAAAATGAGTATCCCAGCTTCCTCCAAAATCAATAGCACACGCTCTAAGTAAATCCTCCAAAGTTTGAATCGTTCTCTCACTTTGCTCATCAGTCTGCGGATGATAAGCAGTGCTCATATCCAATTGTGTATTCAACGCCTTTTGCAACGATTGCCAAAATCGCGAGGTAAACCTACTATCGCGATCAGAGATAATCGACACAGGCACACCATGTCTCGCTACAATCTCATTAATATAAATTCTCGCCAGCTTTTCCATTTTATAATCTTCACGAATGGCCAGAAAATGTGCAGACTTCGTCAGCCTGTCCACTATGACCCATATCGTGTCATGTCCACTATTTGTTCTAGGAAACTTAGTAATAAAATCCATTGTTATTCTCTCCCATTTCCACTCAGGAATCGGCGGCTGTTGTAACAATCCAGAGGGTTTCTGATGTTCAACCTTAACCTTCAAACAGGTCAAGCATCGGCTAACATATTCAGCTATTTCCCTCTTCATTCCCGGCCACCAGCAAGCATCTCTAAGATCATAGTACATCTTGTCCGATCCTGGATGAATCGATTATTTTGACTTATGAGCTTCATCCATTATCAACGTCCTCACACCTCCTACCGATGGAACCCATATTCTATCTAAGAAATACAGTCCACCATCCTCCTTTTTCGCCATTTGCTGATCCAATCCACGCAACATCTCAGCAGTCGCATTCTCATTCCTAAGAGCTTCCTCTTGCGCTGCCAATATCTTACCCTTAATTCCCGATTGTAACGTCATACACATCGCTCGCACACGCTTAGGCTTAACCCGTTCCTTCCTACTTAAAGCATCAGCTACCACATTCGCCTTTCCAGGATGGTAGCGAATCTCATAATCATAATCACTAAATAACTCAATCCACCTTCTTTGTCGCATATTCAGTTCCTTCTGACTGAAAATATGCTGAAGACTCTTATGATCTGTATAAACAACACTCTTCGTGCCGTACAGATAATGTCTCCAATTCTTGAGAGCAAATACTACCGCACCAAGCTCCAAATCATGAGTGGTATAATTCTTCTCATGAATCTTGAGCTGTCGAGATGTGTAAGCTATCACCTTATGTAGGAAATAACCTTCTTGATTGTGTGGATCTATTCAGGTGGTCTTGGATCTTGAAAGATCAAGAAACCCATTTGAGTTAGTTTGTAGAGAGAAGTTTAGAGAGAGGTGGGAGACTCTTTGTGAAAATCTGTATAATTGAATTAAGTGTGTGAAGAGTTCCAACCCTTCCCAAGTGTGGGAAGGGGTATATATACTTCCTAATATTTGTGCCCCTAGTGGGCTGTGGAGTGAGCTGACAGTGGGGAAAGCCCCGACCCACTCCACGAATATATATTACTACACTAATAATACTGATATTACTAATAATACTAAACAAATATATATAAGCCTACGAGCTATATAAATGCTAATTAGATGCTCGGGGTGACTGAACCTTCATATGAATATTTATATTCCTAACAATCTCCCCCTAAGGGAGGTCACCCCGGAAATAATAATTTGAATTCTAGCATTCTTTCTTCTGAACTTGTCTTCATAGCTCGTAGTCTTTGATTCTTCAATGTCTTGAAACTTTGTGCATTCAGCAGTGTACGTTAGATGACCTTTCTTTGTCTTGGATGATCTTTGAGTATTCTTCGACTTTATCATCCAACATTTGTTTCCAAGTCATCTTTCAGCAGTATGTTTCCATGTGATGTGTAATTCTTTGAGCCGACATGCTCACACTATTTGGTGTCATGATCTTTAGCATCAGAGTTTGCGGAAGCCGTGTAAAAGGTCTTTTAGGTTAATCATGACATTCTTGAGTTACAATGATGATGTAGTGTGAACATGTGGTAGAGGATTGGCATCTTTACTGCAACCATCTACAACCGCATTCAGCTGCAACTTCAATCAGCTACAACCGCAAACAGCTGCAACAGCAATCAGCGACAATCGCCAGAAGTTCCTGCATACGACAGTTAGCAATAAAACATCTGGTACTTACAGGTTCGGACTTCGAGATTGTTAACAGCATAGTGTGAAAACTCTCTCTAATCCTTACCAAGACCGTTCCTAATCGAAAACCCACAGAGGGTTTTTTAAGATCGAACCGTAGCACATCAACGATTAGGTGAGTCGCTGGAGATCACTCCACGACTGTAGACCGTTAGAAACTGCCGTGACCACTAAGCGTAATCCATAAAGAATTACCGAAGTGACCTACTTTCAGGGCTGCTTGATGTTGACCCTGGCAGGAATTTCCATTCAATCATTGAGAATTACATTTGTAAATTCCCTCATAAATGTTCTGGCAGATTGCTAAGATCTGCGTAGGACTCATAAGTTTACAACTGGTGTCCTTAATGTTGAACAACCAGTGTAGAAATAATTCGTGTCCCTATGAGATCTTATTATGCATCTCGTGGCTCTAGACTCTATAGTGCGTTTTGATTTAGTGAGCGGAGGCTGGAGAGAACTGCCACCTATTCAATATCATCTAACTCGGAGTGAGAGAGACGATAGGAATGTATTGAACTCCGTGACAATTGAAACAAGAATCCTTTGAGGGACCTTGAGTGGCTAGGGAGGGTTGTGCAGCGTATCACTGGGTCCATGATACTTTGTCTTCAATGCCAGCAATCAACTATGTGATTCTGACAGCATATGTATTGACCCGATTTCTGCCTAAGTTGTAAGGAGGGCTATTTCTTTTCACCCTTTATCTTTACAATTCTTTTTCATTCTTCAACCCCTTCAGTGCTTACCGAGACTTCATAACTAACACCTTGTTGGGTTTATTCCAGTGTTAGCTCCATTTCAGTCGGCACTATTCCCTCATTCACTTTTCTCCTTTTTAATCATACCTAAGGACTTCTACACTAACTAGTGGATTGTCCCTGGGTAGATCCCTCCGGCTCTGGCGGGATCGTGGGAACTTGTACCTAACCTTATCATCCTTATAACTCCATTATATAAAATACAATGGTCGGTCTTTGGTGTTCTTCCACAATTGCCAAACCAAATCTTTGAAAAATCTCTCAAAGTGTTCATGATTCTGAAACACATTTTTGCAAACACTTGAGAGTTTTATATTTTTCAAATGCTTCCCCTCAACATGTGCTCGAATGATTGTTTTATAAATTTGCACATGTCAGGTGAAGCTCGCACTTTTGAATTGATTGATTTTCCAAGAACATGATCATCGCGAGACACGCTTACATCACTAGTAAACTAGCTTGAAATTATTACCCGTCCAGATCACATTCAAGGAAGATCGCTCGAAATCGGTACATTCTACTCAGACACGTCCTTTGCGAGACACGCTTACATCACCAGATAAACTGGCTTGAAATTATTACCCGTCCAGGACATGTCCTTTCGACTACTGACTTTAGCTATCGTCAATTCATTGGTGAAGTCTGAGCCTTGCTCACATAAGATGCATGCCAAATCCTTTGCTCCCCCTCAATAAGTGCATTGGTATACAAAAGAGTTTAGCACTTACTGGAGAGCTTACATTCACATCCAAAACATTTTGCTCCCCCTCAATATGTGCATTGATATATAAAATGGTTTAGCACATATGGGAGAGCGTACATTATACTTTCCAAAACATCACATTTTCATCAGGTTTCATATTTAAATCACATTCTCTCCCCCGATCAAAAATTTCAAACCTTTTGAGATTTGTGATCCCAATTGATTTAAATAAGTTAGAAAATGTGGGAGAAAATGTGTCCGATTTAATGTAGTCTGATGATGAAACATACTATGCTCCCCCTTAATCTAAGAGGGAGATTCACTGCTTATTTTGCACAAATTCGACAATTATGACACAAATGATATTGACCTTTTTGCGCAGATGATGTAATCACCCGCTTTTCTGAGTTAGTAGTCAACATCAATTATCCATCCACCAACAAATCTTTCGAAAATGTCGTTGATCCCCACTTGGCGAGACCAAAAATAGATGAATGGTGGTGGCGGTGGTGAAAGTGTTGTTGTTGTTGTTGCCGACGTTGTTGTTGTGGTGAATTTCGAGCCAATCAATAGAGTTTGAACGTCTGATCGAATGGTTAGAATGGGAACTGGTACATTCATTTTGGCTATGGAATCTGCATAAGACTATCAACACAGATATACATACATGCAGATACACTATTCCTAAATAGCTACCCTTCAGCAGCTTGCCACATTATTATACCAAGTTCATCTTATAATCAAACCCCAATCAGGAACTACGTCAAACCACTATCTAGCATGAAGAGCAATTAGCGATCATGAACATGGCAATTCACACAGATTTCAATATTTAATTCAGGATCTTAGGAACATGATTCTAACATAATAGCAATCTACCTAAGCGAATCCTGAGAACATATGCACAATATCAACAACAATTAAGCAACAGAGACAAACAACATTTGAAACTCATTCACTTAGTTCATACAAATGTCATAGGAGTATTCAAGAACATCAAACACAACTGGTTTTCTTACTTCTTTTAGGTTTTGAGTCTTAAGGTGTTTAGGGGATTAAACGAGGATTCCAAAGAGATACAAATGAACCTTCTAGATACATGAAGCTAGGAAACTATAAGCAAATTGCACATAATGTCCTAAACTTTCTAGCAACTAACACACTTGGTCATTTGATATATTTAAGCAAGATCCTCTTCAACTAATTCCCCATTAACTACAAAACCATTTCTAACAAGTATGATTTAACCAATAAATCCGTTTGATGATATAAAATTTGAATTCACTCTCCCCCTCAATCAATGACCCGTATTCTAGTTGAACCTCAACTAAAATCGCGCTTAACCCCACAACTCATCAAACAAGAACTGTCATGAGGTTTTGTCGTCGTTGATTGAGTGACAAATTTTATGCATAATCCAAGTATAAACAAATTTCATACAACACATATTCACCAAGTGTCTCACAAATAATTTTCAGAAGAATCATAGAATGAAAACTATTTGTTATACAAAGAAGACTTCTCTTCTTTTACAAGAAATGATGCACTGAAACGTACATCAAATCAGGAAACATGGATATAAAGTAATCCATGCCCAGGTGAACATCACCCAGTTGGAGGAACAGCCGTCTTTTTGGCGACGTGCTTTCCCCAGTTTGAAGCGCGGGTTGCTATCTAAAGTAATAGCAAGCCATTTAGACATGTTTTAATCCTCCATTTTAACTTCTGCTCGAGCTTCATTTAAAGACCCGTGCCATTATTGAATGACATTTCTAAGTCCGTAAATGTTATCGATAAACAGAAGACATGCCTAGGTGAAACTATTTTTGGTCTTTTCTAATTTTTTAATTTTTATGGTTTTTCTGATTTTACGATTCTCTATTTACAATTAGCAAGATTTTCTATATATCTATATATAAACATGGTATACGATATGAACAAGAATATATGTACAAGGATACGAACCAGAAACCATTACTCCTCAGCATTATGAATCTTCACCGCATTCATCACTTGACTTGCTGAAGAGCAATGTGAGCACTTTCAATCAGGGAATGATTCTGGCTCAACACTCTCCCCTAATTAGTGCTCTCCCCCAATCTGACAACCTCTGACGATCACCCATAATAGGAAGAAGACTTTGGATGAACGCCCGAAATATGAAGAAGTCTTTTGATAACCAAATGCATGCCGTCTTTAATCTTCTAACACTCCCGTCCTAGAGTGACTCCGTCAAAAACCTTAGGCAACTTTTCGGTAGTTTAAGTTGAGTCTCAACTGAAATCTAGCTTAACCTCACAACTCATCAAACAAGAACTGTCATGAGGTTAAGTTAACATCAAGTTGGACCTAACCTTACACTACGGAACAACTTGAACCTAACTTAACTCCACAACTCATCAAACAAGAACTGTCATGGGATTAAGTTAAATATCAAGTTGTAAGAAAAGAGCTCAACATTCTTGACTGTGGAGAAGACTGTAGACTCGACCTTCTTCAAGATTGCCCAATGTGGAGGAACAGAATACCAATCAACTTTATCTCACCAAATGCCTTCCAGTAACCTTACATATATCCCATCAGCCCGCAGCATACACATGAGAAGATAACTCCCAACAGAGAATGTAGAGTAGACTGACGACTCGACCTTCTTTAGTCTTTAGTATAACACCAAAGTAACAAGTTGAACCACTGATCATCTATAGTATGTATCCATCCTTGGATATTAAGCCCTGATCACGTGAACCTGTTGTGCGTCCTTGATGTACACATTCTCTCTCCCCTGATGGTTACGATTAATCAGCCCATGACGTAACAGTGAAACGATAATACCAAGGTAACAAGTTGAACCACTGATCATCTACAGTATTTATCCATTCTGGATATTAAGCCCTGATCACGTGAACCTGTTGTGCGTCCTTGGTGTACACATTTCTCTCCCCCATGATGGTTACGATTAATCGGAATCATCATCATGATGTGTACATGTAGCCTGATGACGTGTACTTGAAGCATTGACTAGAAACCCATTGTTGCTGATTATACCAACCCGTGAGACTCTGTCGATTAGCATTCCATGACCATGTTCTTCAACACCTTGAAAGACGGAAGAAGTAGTGTTGGAGAAGCATGGTTTGCACGACTCCTGAACTGACGTATTCAGGAGTCGTATGACCATTTCTCAATCATCAATCAACATGTAGAATCATATTCACCCTTCCCCCCTTCAAAAATTGCATATGCCTGCCAACTGCAAATTTTGATGACTGAACTAGTGAATATGAATACCATCAACGATAAGTAGCTCCACTTGACGGTTCTTGAAGACTGACATGTTGTTTATTCACTCTTTCCCCCCCTCAAAAATTGCATATTCTTGTTAACTGCAATTTTTGGTAGAACAAGTGAATAAAAATATACTCCAATATGCGCCGATCCACTTGATGACTGAATAAGCACGGAAAGAGCATGAATCTTGTTGATGAGAATGGCCATTAATAAGAAGACTCCTCTTCTTTTGAAGATAAAGGGCACTCAAGCGTACACTTTTCTTTTCTTTGATGAACGAGGCCTGAACTGATATGAACAGACATCATATGATGAAGAACGAGGCCTGCACTGAAGTGTACAGACGTCATTTGATGAAGAGCGAGGCCTGCACTGAAGTGTACAGACGTCATAATGTTGAAGAGCGAGGTCTGCACTGACTTGTACAGACGTCATAATTCTCTCTCTTTACTTCTTCTCTCATCTAACTCGTTACCAACCCCATTATCATTCTGTCGGCTTGATGTCGTGACCACTGATGGAGAAAACCCAATATGATGAACTTGATACTGAAGTAATATAACCCGAACTTGTGACTTAAACTTGTACTAATGCGTGACAAAGAGCGGTGTAGAGACTTCGTGCAACATCGAATCCCTAAGTACTCTATACTCTTCAACCAACCAACCATCAAGTATAAGACGTACATCACCTCTTGGATATCCACAACTTCGTGTGACACTGAGCACTACAACGTGACTCCTTAAAGTGATAGTTATTTTGAAATAGGGAGAAAGAAAAAAATAACTAGATATCCAAGTCCTTGTCATTGTATTGAAAGCTCGAACAAGGATCTCGAAGAATCTTCATCCAACCTCCCCGATATCTTCAGATGCTAAGTACACGCACCCATGAAATTTCACTTCAGCCTCAAATAAATAATACTGAACTAACCCCGTAGTCACATCTTGACAATTAAATGCCTCGATCCAGCCATTTGTGATGTAATAACTGAACTTCGATAATGGTTTTAACCCGATCCTGGTCAAGAGCGCATAGCCCATCATCACGGAATTTTACAAATCTATGGTTTAAACCGAGAAATAAGTACTTTCACGGGATTTTACAAAACCAAGAAGAAACCGTGAGACAGTAACCGATTGAATGTGGCGTGACTGATTTGGTTTTGGTGAACATCAGTTTGGGTTAAGAATATTTCGTGAGAATTACAGATCACATCACAACCTTTTAAAACCTTTGGCCAACTAACCAACCTTGGACCCAGATTAGAGACCACTTGATGAAGGAAACCCGACGTACCAATACTGAAACCAGAAGAAGAAATCCCCAAATTTGTAACTTAAGCTTGCACTAATGTTGGAAGAACGGTGTAGAGAATTAATGCTCCAAGCAGATCTCTAAGTGCTCAATACCCAACCAAAGTATGAGACATTAACACCTCTTGCGATTATCGACAACGTCAATGACGTGTGACACTGAGTACTCCAGTAACTCTTAAGTGATAGTTACCCCGACTGCTGGTAACTAGATAACCCAAGTCTTCAACTTAAATTTTTCGCACGAGCAAGCTATCATTGAAAGTCATGCATCCAACCAACCCCGACTTCAAGATAAAATAAGTAGACGCCTTCGAGAACTACAACTTCAATCACACATAAAGAATACCAGATTAACTTCGTGGTCATCTTGTGCTGTTGACTAGCCAGAAAGGAAAAGAAACATGCGCAAATTCTTAGAAGAGTTCATGACTCATAGTCAGTCCTATCAAACAAAGCTGTCTGATCCAGCTACTTGGATGTGGAATAGTTGTCGTACTGTGTACAGGATTTTACAGTTCTTGAGATTTATCTGAGAAATAAATTCAAGAACTAACTGCACAACAGTAAGTATCAAACTGCTGTAGACTGAACCACTGAATCCTGAATCGCTACGATCTGACCTGCTGTAACCGACACTGCTAAGATTCAAACCGCTGGAGACTGAACCGATACGATCTGACCCGCTGTAACCGGAACCGCTAAAATTCACATCGCTGGGGACGGAACTTCTAGGAAACTTGCGATAATTCTCCCCCTCAAAAAGGACATGGAATGACCTTTTTGCCAAAACTGAGAGTCCGTGATGTTTGTGAATTTGACAGGCACAAAACATGGAAAGAGACAAATGAAACAACAGCAACAAAGAAGATGATCCAGACTCTCTTGTAGTAACCCCTTGCTTTCCTCATCATCAATGGTTTAGTAGAGTAACAAATCATTGAAGCTCGTAATATGCCAAAACCGCTTGATGAAATGCATATGACCTTAAAGTGAGTAAAAGGTTAAAACATGTCTCCAAACAAATCACCTCTTGTCTGAAAGCTTGACTACCTCTTGAGAAGATCTTGAACAACAATCTCAATAGAAGCTTGAGAAACAACAATCACTTGATGAAGCATGATAAAGAACAAGTCCGCGACTTAAACTTGCACTAAATTATGATTAGAACCTATATTGAGCACAACAACGTAACTCCTTTAAATATAGGTAGTGATATATACCCAACCTTCCATCCTTAATTGTATATATCCACTTCGTGAACATCCAAGTCTAATCACCTTAAATTGCAAATTGTGATTTAGAACCTATATTGAGCACAACAACGTAACTCCTTTAAATATAGGTAGTGATATATACCCAACCTTCCATCCTTTATTGTATATATCTACTTCTTGAACATCCAGGTCTAACCATCTTAAATACGCTCGAGCAAGGGTCAACAAACATCGTGCATCCATCCACCCCGAGATGTTTGTGACACTAAGTACACCAACCCGTGAATTAACAAACCAACCAAGTTACCATAATTTCCCAATTCCTACTGATCTTGAAGCACAAACTTATCCCGAAAAATTAGTCACACCCCGTAAGTTTCATTATTTCTAAACCCAAGTCCAGCCTACTTGTCCAAAGTTAATTTCACGGGATTTTACAGCTCTTGAGATTTAAACCGAGAAATTGAATCTTTCGCGGGATTTTCTAAAAACTACAAGAGAAACCGTGAAATCAACCAGAATACCCAAGAGTGAGGTGCAATACCAATCTTCGAAATTCAAGTCACAGAAGTCAAATCACAACATGATCAAATTGCAACAGGCCAAGTCACAGATTGTCAATTTGCACCAAGACAGATGGTAATCAACCAAATCACAATTAGTCGAATCGCAAGTGATGACTCGCACCGTCATATAGTAACTGGTCAAATAGCAATCCGTCAAGTCGCAATAAGTCAAACACGCAACTTGACAAATCATAATTAATCACATTGCAATTTGTCAACTGTAACCCAACTCGTAAACATCAAATTGCAGACTCACTTAAATCGTAGGCACTAATAGGACCATGCTGCCAAATTCACAACTCTGTAGTCACGTTGACATTCATAAACCCCAATACTAGCCGAGACGTCTTACACGAATCCGACAATGGCATCCCGTAGTAATATCCAGAAAGACCCGATTATTCCAATCCCAAAATAATACCCAATCACGGATAACGAAGCTTAATTGTAACCGTGGTCTAAAATTTATAACCCAAAGATTCTACAAACAACCAAATAGACACTAACATGCAGGTTACATAAATGTTTGTGGTTCTAGACGCAAGTATCCAGCAATGAATTAATATAACACGTAAACCCAAGTCCAGTCCGACACTTAAAAGCCCAAATACTTCAATTAGATATACTGCCCACTTAATCAATAAAGCAAAACGCCCAGTCCAATTATAGAAGTTAGCAGTACATTTTAGCCAGTCCAATTTTTCAGTTTATACTTGGCCCAACAAATCCAAACCCAAACATAATACAAACCGTGTAGTATAACCCTAATTATTCTGTATTTAACACACACTCCTTAAACTTCACTTAACCCTAATCTTAAACCAATGATCCGCCCCCCTCCTCCATACTTCACACAGTCACACCACACAACCCTAAATATATGCGTATATAAACAACCATTAACATAACACAATCCCTAATTTCCCGTAACCCTAATCCTTATCTCATCCGCCTACCACACCATTACTACTCTAACCCAAAAACACGCAGCCACCCAAAAGATTCGACCTTGTTATTGATAAAGTCCAATTCTATTAGAATCCTTTCTTTCTTTCGTTGATCTCGATAATGACCGGTAAGTTTTGTTTGCACTTGTGTTTCTTTGTTTTATCGAACGAAAGAAAGTGATATTGAAACACTTTTGTTTTGATATCTATTTTATGTTTCGTATATTAATAAGGATTTCTCAAGGCCTTTCTTTTATAGAACCGAATGAAAAAGAATGAATCAAACCCGTATTGTTTTTGGTTCGTTCTTTATAACATTCGAAAACTAAAATATGAAGCTTTGTTCTTCTATAGATCGATGATGGTTAAGGTCACAAAAAATCGTTATCGATTTGAATTAAAGGTGCACCCAGCTGAGATCGAAATGTTGTGACTTTATTTTGCTTTGAGTTTTTGAAGATCTATGATGTATTCGTTTATTGTGTTTAGATCTTTTAAGATCTTTGAGTTAGAAGAACCACACACAATAAATAAGCGAAAAACTGAGATCGGTTTAATTTTTTTTTTTTATTGGCCGAATGTGGGTCGAATGTGGGCCGAATGTGAGTTTTTTTTTTTTGAAGATCTATGTTGTTGTTGTTGACTGGGATTAGGACATTATTGTTTGTTGTTGACTGGGTTTAGGATTGTGAATACTGAATACCCTACCATACACTTGGAACAAACTGAATTGATTGTTGTTTGGACTTTTTGTCGTTTGACCATTTGACCGAGTGACAAACCGCGTCGATGAAATGGTAGACAAACCGAGTACATGTGTGTACAGACAAACCGCGTCCGTGGTTAAATGGACAAACCGAGTCCGTGGTTAAATGGACAAACCGAGTTCACGACAGTATGGACAAACCGAGTCCAGGACAAATCGAGTTCATGGTTAAGCAGACAAACCGAGTCCGTGGTTAAATGGACAAACCGAGTTAGTGACTTTATGGACAAACCGAGTCCAGGGTTAAACAGACAAACCGAGTCTGTGAGCCAATAGACAAACCGCGTCTTTGACCAGTCAAAGCTGTCACTCTCACCTTTTTGTCTTTTACCCCATTTTTGGCAAACAGCCAAACACCACTCACATTGGACACAAACCGCATCCAAGAACACAACATTTTTGCAACACAAATCGGTACAAAGAACATACCATCATCAACAGTTCGGACAACACAAGAATTTCACTTCTTGACTCGTGACTATTTTACCAAAACACAACCAAGATATATGTATCAAATACTTAAACTGTTATGTCATATCCTTTTCAAATAAGGCCCACGAATGAATATAGGGAAAATGACTTGAACATATACAGTTGAGGCCCAAGTTTAAGTAATAAGAAGATAAAATGCTACGAGCTAAAAACAGAGACGATGATTGTTACGAGCTATAAAGAATCCAACAAACTTATCTATTTGACCAGAGTATTATATTCGAATTAAAGAGAAAACAAAAATTTTGTTTTGACCAGATACATAGCAGATCTTAAAATGATATCCGAACAAAAAAACTGGAAAAATCGACACCACGAATCCAAGCACAATCACTCGAACCTAGCCATGGCTCTTGATACCAATTGTAGGAAATAACCTTCTTGATTGTGTGGATCTATTCGGGTGTCTTGGATCTTGAAAGATCAAGAAACCCATTTGAGTTAGTTTGTAGAGAGAAGTTTAGAGAGAGGTGGGAGACTCTTTGTGAAAATCTGTATAATTGAATTAAGTGTGTGAAGAGTTTCAACCCTTCCCAAGTGTGGGAAGGGGTATATATACTTCCTAATATTTGTGCCCCTAGTGGGCTGTGGAGTGAGCTGACAGTGGGGAAAGCCCCGACCCACTCCACGAATATATATTACTACACTAATAATACTGATATTACTAATAATACTAAACAAATATATATAAGCCTACGAGCTATATAAATGCTAATTAGATGCTCGGGGTGACTGAACCTTCATATGAATATTTATATTCCTAACACCTTACCCCTTTGCATTAGTACACACCCAAATCCTTGATTTGACGCATCACAATACACAACGAAATCATCTGGCCCATCAGGTAACGTTAGAATAGGTGCATTACACAAACTATCCTTTAGTGACTGAAAAGCCACCTCCTGCTCTTCTCCCCAAACATACTTCTTGTTCTTCTGAGTCAACAAAGTAAGGGGTTTAGCAATCTTCGAAAAATTGGCTATAAACCTTCGGTAATACCCTGCCAATCCTAAGAATGAGCGTATCTCGGACGGCGTCGTAGGAGCCTTCCAGTTCTTGACCGCTTCTATCTTACTAGGGTCCACATGTATTCCTTCACTATTCACCACATGTCCAAGAAAATGTACCTCCTCAAGCCAAAACTCACATTTTGAGAACTTGGCGTACAATTTCTCCTTCTCCAGCAATCCAAGGATCAACTTCAAATGTTCTCTATGCTCCTCCTTCGACTTAGAATAAATTAGAATGTCGTCTATAAACACAATCACGAATTTATCCAAGTAAGGCTTGCAAACGCGGTTCATCAAATCCATGAATACCGCAGGTGCATTTGTCAACCCAAATGGCATAACCGTGAACTCAAAGTGTCCATAACGAGTCCTAAAAGCAGTCTTCGGGATATCCTCCTCATGCACTCTCAGCTGATGATACCCAGAACGTAGATCTATCTTCGAAAAGAATCGAGAACCTTGCAGCTGGTCAAGGAGATCATCGATCCTAGGAAGAGGATACCGATTCTTAACAATTAACATGTTTAATTCCCGATAGTCAATACCCATTCGGAACGAACCATCCTTCTTCTTAACAAATAACACAGGTGCTCCCCACAGAAAGTGACTAGGTTGGATAAACCCCTTATCCTGAAGTTCTTGCAACTACGCAGACAACTCCTGCATCTCAGAGGGTGCTAAACAATATGGGGATTTCGCCACAGGTACCGCTCCAGGAATCAACTCAATACGAAATTCAACTTGACGGATTGGAGGCAATCTAGTCAAGTCTTCAGGAAACACGCCCAGGAACTCACACACCACAGGAATCTCCTTCATGCTACGATCTTTGGCCCTTGTGTTCTTAAGGGATTTCAACTCACTCCCTACGCATTCTCCTTGTATTCGAAGTATAGCACCACTCTCTAAAGGAATACGAACTACCTTTTCGTGGCATATAACCTCGGCTTTATGCTTAGACAGCCAACTCATCCCTATCACTACATCGAAACTCCCATGCCCAAAAGGTATCAAATCAATCATGAACGGGATACCCTCTAACACTATCGTGCACCCACGAATAACCTTGTCAACTCCTACTTCCCTACCGCTAGCTATTTCAATCACAATACTAAACCTAAGCTTACTAGGCTCATCCTTCAATAGTCTAGCAAACGAACCAACTTAAATATCACAACATTAGTACCAACGGATACTCGAGGTATCAGCATATGATAGGTAGAATGGAATCTTACCACCCACACACTCCCTCATACAACGATTTCCCTAAACGGTTAAGAGAATACATCTCTAACCATACAACCATCATCAACATGATATCACATAACATCTACCACAACATATAACAACAAACATCAATCAATGTAATCATGGTCACAAGTCCACGTGTGTGATACCCTTATAATTATGTTCGCGACCATAGTTATAAGGCCTATTCCACACACATACTTACTTCCAAGGCCACACATCTCAATGATAACGCACATATATCACATAGCACCTAATACACAGCACAATCCATGTTATCATACTTGCAAGTCCACTTGTGTTGTGAAGCATGTATAATTATGTTGGCCACCATAATTATCTATGCTCCCTTTCACAAGTGTACTTCCTCCTATGACCACACTTCATGCAAACAATCATCACACATGGAACAAATTCCAACGACTACTTTAACTCTATAATCAAAACCGCTTGGATAAAAACCGATCCAATATCCAGGAGTAATTGCGCTCCAACATGGCTCCATACGGCAAAGGACAATATAAGAACTCTAAAACATGACACAAAGCAAAAGACGTCGCACCATGGCTCAAACTCTACTCTCGCACTTGCCTCCCCACTCAAATCGGTTAAACTTACTACCTGCTGCGGACTCCCGGTCCGAATCCACGTCATTCCATCCTAACTCCCCTTCATCTTTACTCAACCACCCATTCCTGTTTCTTTCTTCCAATTCCGCATGATCCACAAGTACATACAACTCACGAGGTTTAGGCAGAACCACCTTTCCTTCTTATGAGAAGTGAGGACACTTCCTAGAGTACTCGGTAACGGCTCCATCTCCAACAGTCACCGTGGTTGCAAACCTCTGCACTTCTTCTCCATCAATGTTTTCCATATACATCCCAAAACATAACACTAAATTAAAAAAAAAAAAAAAACAAAATCACACACGGCTCGAGCTCTATCCTAACGTTTGCCCCTCTCGTCTATCTTGGAATAATTCAACTACTTGCCATAGACTCCAGGTCCGACTCCACTTCGTACTCTTCCTCTTCACTTATCCATCCATTTCGGTTTCCCTCGGCTATGGTAGTAGACGACTAGCAAAGCCACCCCCGGGATTCCTTTCTTCCTATTTTACATGGTCCATTAACCCATACAATTCGCGAGGCTCAACCCGAACTGCTCTCCCACTTTCCAGGGTACCTAGTCGTGCAGCCGTTTTTATTAGTTACCTCCGTCTCGTACACTTCTATCTCCGTTCCACCCACGTTCACTAAGGTCATCTTTCCTTGATCAGACATGGCCACATGCTAGCAGGAATTAAGATCCTCTTGCTAGTCCGTCTCAAGCTACCAATCCTCTTGCAACCAGTAGCGACAACAATTGCCCAACGAAACTTCTTACGCGAGGGAGGTCGACGTATACAATATTAAGTATGAGGGTCCAATCGGCATCCGAAACTCGACGAAACTACTCGTAAACTCAAGAAAAATAGACATATAAAACACCATACTTACACATAAGCCCTAAATGCAACTATATGAGGGACTCCTAGGTTATAGTCTAGGCTCAACCACCTACTTCTCTATAACCAAGGCTCTGATACCAATCTGTCATACCTCGCCAATGGCGGAAACGCGAGTGCAACATCATGGATATCATCACAACACTTGGCGTCTAAATAGAGAAAATACAACATGCAAATAAATAAAGCAAAGTACAAACACAAAGTGTCGTAACGATACCCCAAACAAATAACCAAAACAATCTCCAAAGTATCTCCATTAAAACATAAAGTTAAAATGAAAGACAATCAAGTATCTCAAATAAAATCCAACATTTCAAACTAAACGCAAGGTAAGTCATCCTCAAATGCAAACTAGTCTCTTCTAATCACGCCCTTCTATCTTAGCCTTAGAATGCTCACCTGAAAATGATGCTTAAAAACGTCAACATATTGTTGGTGAGATTCATAGGTTTAAGACACACAAAACACCTTGATCATCAGTTCACTGTGATTATAAAACATAGCATAGCAGGACAGCAACAATATAGTTATTATACTACCAACATGCAATCATAGCTTACGGGACGGAACGTGCCCACCGATCCAAGTATAAATTGGGACGGAACGTGCCCACCGATCCAAATACCACCACAATTGGGACGGAACGTGCCCACCGATCCAAATACCACCACAATTGGGACGGAACGCGCCCACCGATTCAAGATAATTATAATGAGTAGAGCCACTAGGACTTTCCCACTCAAATAATCACCACAATTAAACACCACAATAACATGTAGTATAAGTATAATAACAATTACACGTCCATGCCTTTTATTAAACACATAATCACAGTAACCTCAAAACAATTTAAATACAAGCATCATCTCCATCCCAAGTTTAAAACAAAGTAAAAATTGGGACTATGAAACTCACCTCAACCTTGCAGCTTCCAAATTATCAACACACAAATCTATACAAACAAAACAATACCACAATACACGCGACCAAGCTAAAAGCTATAGTCCATGTAACACATATATATGATGGATATCTAAGGTTCATATAACCCACTACGGATCACCTAGACTCCATACTAATCATCACCCAATACTTAACCCTCACTAAATCCCTTAATTAAAACTTCTCAGAAAACGCATATTTTTAGGGTACTTTCACCCACATAAAATCACGACCAAAAATTATCCACAACTCACACCAAAAATTCACCATGATCCTTCTTAAGCATAAAAGCTTGTCGCAGAAGGCCATGCACTAAAAACACACACAAGTACTCAATGAAAAATCAAATATGACAACTACTTAGATTCGGATCTGATCAGACATCAAAAAGTATTGACCTCGTAGAACCACTCACACAACTTATTATCGCCTAATTTTCGCGTGGAAGTCAAATATAATGTAGAACTTAATTACCACAGAAGGCCTAACCCAAATTCCACTTTTTAACCCACCTTTGACCTCTATACTTTTACCCTAATTCTATCCTGGTTTACCAGCTTTGACACCTTAACTCACAAAATTCGTTTGATTGACTTCCCGACCCCGAAAACACTTGTGGTTAGACTTTTGGAAAGATCTTTCACTGAACTACAATTTAGACATAAAATTCGTGATCTAACTCATCTTCATCTATTAGATCTCATCGGATCTTTACAGCCTTACAAATCTATCAAAACCCTAACTCATTAATTAACATGTTTTAAACCCTAATTACTTCACCAATCATCATATTATTATTAATTAATGATCTCAACATGTTTAATATCATTAATTTACAGAAACCTATAAACCCTAGTTCCATCATAACTTGTATTACGTGAATCAAAACAATATTTAAACAATTAATTGTATACAAGTATCAAAAATTATACCTTGCTCTTGATTTTTAGCTTCAACAATAAAAACCCTAATTTTTCTCCTTCTTCTCTTGTGTTGGACGAAAATTTGCAATAGGGTAGGTTAGGGTTGTTTTGGTTTTGTATTTATAGGGTTCTATGGATTATTCTAGACCCCCTTAATATTTGGTTTCCTTTTTCCTTTAAACCTATATTTGGCCGCCCATTTATTTTATATATATATATATATATATATATATATATATATATATATATATATATATATATATATATATATATATATATATATATATATATATATATATATATATATATATTAAATTTAAATATTACACTTAAAACCTTGTACTCTTTATATTTTATAAATACCCTATACTGAAATTAACACCTTACGCGATAAACTTCTGATTTTACGACAACCCGGAAAAATATCATTTCAAAATAAAGTTTCCAAAAATAGAAATTTCACACTTAACATTAATATAATCCATAAAAATAACTTCCACGTAACTTACTAACGCTCAATCAATTGAACGGAGACTTGTTACGCAAAACCACAAAACACCAAAATTACACAAGTCATTTCTACACCACCAAGGCGATCAAAATGAATTTTTCAACACTACTCAACTCATGAAGTAAACATCACACCAAGGGATTTAGTGTTAAACTCACGTACCTATAACCCACAAACCACACATATACCATATCTAAGCACATAGTACACACCACATAAAAGCTAAATAGGTTGAGACTATTAGTCAAACTAACCTGCTAAAATCACGGTTGTTACAGAATACAAGGCAGTTAGAAATAAACATTCATAAATACACCAACGAAAAAAATAAATAAATAAATAAAATAAGGGGGCAAAAGAAAGCGGCAAGGCTATACCCTTTCCCTCGGCATTTTTAAGTGCCGCCCAGTAGCCGGGATGGTCCCAATGAGAAGTAAGCCCAACGGCATAGAGAAAACCCGGGGGAATTTGAATCAGATCGATCACATTCTCGGACAATCGATCGGCATTCTCAACGTTGAACTCCCCCTTCGGAAAGGGATCCGATATGTCCGAATCGTGATGCCTCCAGGGCATTGCAAAAGGAATGGCCCGCCTATTTATTAGAAAAAAAATTGTGTTTCCAACCTTTCAAACCTGTGAGAATCTCCCCAAAGCAGACCCTCTTCTCCTTGCCGCCTCTCTTCTCAAAGGAAAACCAATGGCCTTGTTTGCTTAGCTTGTAGAAAGCCCGGAACAGAGGGGTAGTAGGATTGATGTGCAAGCTTCGACAGTATACCTCAAAAAGGGTTGCACGGTGCAAACCCAACGGAACCAGTTGAGAAAGATGAACTTTATAATATCTAATAACACCCAACAAAAAGGTAGAAAATGGCACACTAAGGTCACCTTTGTAAAAATATTCCAAATACAAGCCAATAGCGTCACCCGGTAACTCATCCATGGTCATGCCCTTCGGAGGTAGCCTCGGGTGTAGGTCCTGGGGTATACCGAATTCCATCGTCACCATATAAACTACCCCTTCATCCATCCGAGAGGTATATTTTTGAATATCAAACTTGGGCAGGAATTCCCCAACTTCCTGAGTATCCTCTTCATGAATAGAAATGGGAGAATTCGACATAGCCTAACCGAGGGAAAACGGGGTATAGCCGGACAGCAAAGAAAATACAAAGTGTGCAGGTTCGGAACGTACCTTTTAAGTCGAATGATTTATGTAGAAACTGCTCGGATTGATTCACAAAAGTTCGTTCGGAAAATATTACCGGAAGGCGTCTCAGAGAAAAAGTGAAAAGCTACAGTGGTAAAAACGATGGAAATGGCACTATTTATAGGGGAAAAGAAAGGACACGAAACGTCGTGCCTTGTTAGACGCTGACGTGGCATCATCTCGTCCATACGATGAAACGCGTGCACACATGTCTACATCTTACGCATACAGTAAAAAAGGCGGTGCTCCCTAAAATGGAGCCATAATGATTTTTGGCAGGCTATGCATGGCCCCCAGCGTACTTAAGCCCAACGGATTAAATCCTTCAGAAACATCGAAATAGAATTCTAAATTTTTCAGAGTATCACACCATCGGCTTAGCCGATACTATGATACTGGGGGGACATGTTGGCGTGTGTGTCCGGACGGCCTATCTTGTCCGGAAGTCCGGACGACATGGAACTATTCGGAAGAAGGCTCGGAGAAAGCCCAACTCGCCCGGCTAGTGTGACCTCAAGCAATAGGACAAGTGACATCACCTTTTGGACAGATGGCAGCAGCAGACACCGCCGCCGCCGCCCCAGGATTTACGGGATTGTGTCTGCGACACATACCTGGAAAACCCGGCGCCGCCATTTCAGGTACCAAGGCTGGGTAGTATAAATACCCTGCTCATTTACTACTCTCAACTAACTTTTACCTCTTGCATTTACTCTCAATTACTGTTTAAACCTTTCGGATTACCCCATACTTATCCTCACGCTGGAGCTTGGTCCTGAGAACAACACCCGGGGCGAGCCTAACGTGAGTGTCTCTTGTGTGTAGGTACTTCGGAACCTCAGCAAGACCCTATCCGGAAAACTTGACTCCACATCTGAAGGAGTTGCAGGTTTTTATTCAACATTACTCGGGTCTATGCTACTTATTTTTATTTCTTGTTACGGTCAACTTAACCCTTAGCCCTGTCACAATCCTTTGGTTCGCCACCAAAGAACATTTTGCCTAGCGGTGTGAGTAAGGCCATCAACCAAAAGTTTATGAGTTTACGTATCATTTGAAACATTTGTGAGATAGTGTGGGATTTATAATATATAGGAGTGTAAAATCTTGTAATCTTTTAACCAAATAATAAAAACGAAAATCCTTTCAATATTAGTCGGTTCAACCTGAGGTTCACACATTAACATGTCTATACTTTTGACACTAGAGCTTGATCGAGTGTCACATTTATTATCCTCATATTTTCCTTTTTCTTACCGTTGTCAAAAGTATCCTTGTCATGATGTGTCGATCGTTTACTCATCGGCTATAACTATTTACTTTGTAATATTCCTCCATAGCTCGTTACGCGTTATTTTAACTTTTATGACACTGTTGACATTCCTTCATCTTCATATATAATCAAGCCAACACATATTTTACTTATATATAACACTAACCACTAACAATCTTTTGACCACATTAGGGATACCGTTCACCTTGAATATATATTTTCACTTTTCTACCCGCTAGTTGTTTTTTGGTCCGGTTGAAAGTTACAACACGCATTTGAGCGTTACATGTGATAGTTTATCACACAAATACAGTAAGTTCATTTTTTATTTTTTTATTTTATTATTATTATTATTATTATTATTATTATTATTATAATAATAATAATAATAATAATAATAATAATAATTATCATTATTATTATTATTATTATTATTATAAACATCAATTCATTAAAAAACTCATAGAATTTACAAGAAATTGGTGGGAAGCCGAGAAATCAACTGGGCCCCCACACCTCTAGCAATAGCAAAACCAATTTTATTAAAAATAAGATCTCTTACACACTATTTGTCTTATACGGGACTTAAACTCATAAGAACTTTGTTGATGAGACATCTTCACCACTTGGATATCCAGGCTAGAATTTCTTGGTCATGCTAAATTATGATTAGTATATTACGGAGTACTAAGTAAGATAACCTAGTTTATTTACGTATGAATTGAACCTATGTAGGGTGGAACTTTTTTTTTTTTTTTTTTTTTTTTTATTTTTTTAACGACAATATTTTATTAAAACATCAGTTAAAAGCTAGTAAAAGATTGCATACACTTTAAGCTAAAATTGTATGGTTATTCCATTCAGTCGATTTGGATTTAACATTACTAATCCTATATAAAATCCAAGAATGTGAAGGAAGCGTAACCTCTTCGCCAAATAGGTCTTTCTTATGAGGTTTGTGGTAAAAACAGATAGGGTTTTGATATCTTCCAATAACCCAAGTTGTGGTTTGTGTTAGCTAACAAGGCCTTTAGGCCCAGCCCGTATGTTTAGCTGTTAGGGTTCTTGTGTACTCCCTCCGTCCCATAAAAACTGTTCAATTTGACTTTTTTAAATATTTCTTTTTCAATTTTAACCTTAAATATTTTTGTTTGCATTATATAATACTTGATAAAAATTATATCAATGAAAATATATTTAAATCATAATCCATTAATAGATTTTTCATCAAGTGTTATATAACACAAACATAAATCCTAATCCATTAATAGATTTTTGTTCGCTTTATTAATGTTGGAAATACTTCGTATTTCGAACAAAAGTTTGGAGAAATATGCATTGGTAATACGAAGATTTTGGTTAACATAGAAAAATATGAAAAGGGGGGGGGGGGGGGGGGGGGGGCAGACAATGTATAATATGGATAAAGAAGAAAAGAAGCAAGACGAGTGGCGGTGGACGTTCAAGAATGAGAAAAAGGAAAATCAGAATAATGAATGGCGGTGGAAATTCGGAAAGTTTCATGGAGAAAAAAATGAGAAGGGTCTAAACACATCTGGGATATCTTACAAAGATGTCATGGTGGGAAACCAAACGACTACGACTCACCAAAAACATATGGAGGATACATAAGACATCATGGAGTTCCAAGTTAATCACGATCAAATGGCTCGTTTAAAGAAATGTTGGGTTGGGAAGGCTAGAAACATACATGTTTTACGTAACGTTTGGACCCTCTTAAAACAAGACGGGTTGGGTGGTTGCATAATTCTCAATTTAGGTGGCATGTCTCTACTTTGTGAATGGAGCTCACAAGCAGTGGCGAATGAGTGTTTAGAGAAAAATAAAATAAACCTTTCCAACTGGTTTCCAGAGCTCATGATGTGGGATGAAAACATAGAACCTCATGGTCGGATAACTTGGCTGGAAATTGAAGAATCCCCGCACTTATATGGGACTCGAACACGGCTCGTAAAATTGGAGAAAAAATGGGACTAGTTCTTGAAATAGATGGTATGGATGTTAGACACAACATCAGTAACTCAGTTGGTATCTTAATTCATACAAAAAAAATGGGTGAGATAAACAAAATTATTCCGTTAAAAGTTAATGGCCGCATTTATCATGTTAGGATTTCCGAAGATCATAATCAATCACTTTTGCTCAATAACCCAAATGATTCAGAGAAAGGTTCATTGGAAGAAGATTCATTAATTAGTGATGAAGATGATGATTCTGATTGTATTTCGGAAACGAAAGTTGCTCGGAACAGTGATGAGGCTCCATTTCAAGATGATCATCGGGAAGTGGTAAAGGATGACGAGTTTGACTCTTCTTCCCATGCTTCACCAACTTACGAGGAGGAAGCTAGGGACGCAGCTACAAATGCTAGCGAAAGTAGTTCAAATTGTAATGATGACACAAATTCAAATTTGAATCAGGATATGGAGAACGTTATGCCTACTAACGAAAATCTACAAGCCCAACAAGATGGAGAAGCCCATCAAGTTACAAACCATGGAAAAAGTAAGGCCCAGTCATCACAACCTTCTTTGGCCCATTTGAAGAAACATACAACTAACTTGGTTGGTGGGAAATTAATTTTCCATCTTATGTCAGATGGAATAAAAAAGAACGGAAAAACAAAGCTAAAAAGAAATAATAAGAATACACTTGTATTTGGAAAGTCCCTTTTTACACAAGATTTCCAACTAAGAAGTGAATCTTCTTTCTCTCGACCAACTAATGAGATTAAGGATGAAATTGGAAGAGCATTGGGTCTTTTCTGTGATGAGGTCCACGAAGAAGTTGGGAAGAAGTGGGAGTCATCGTCTTGACTCCGCCATCTTGATCAGGTGTGTTTTAGTTTCCAATGAAGATGATTTCTTTTAATTTTTGTGGTTTGGGTATGGATTCTAAGCAAAGTTACATCAGGGAGTTAATTTTAAAAGAGAAATCATATGTGTTTGGGATTCAAGAAACCAAGATGGCTTCTGTCAATCCATCTTTAGTTTGATCTTTTTGGGGTTTGGTTGACATGGATTTCTTGGTAGGTGATGCGGTTGGTTTATCGGGCGGCACCTTGCTTATGTGGGATTCTTCTATCTTTTCTAAGGATGAAGTGTTGATTGGTTCTCATTATATATGTGTAATTGGTAAATGGAATGGAGTTACAGAGAAGATTGCAATTATTAACATCTATGGTCCTCAGGGAAGCAGGCAAAAAGAGGAACTTTGGCTCGAACTTAATTCTCTAATGAACTCTAAAGAGGCGATTTGGATTCTGTTTAGGGACTTCAATGTGGTAAGAACCCGCGAAGAAAGATTAGGTTCAAACTTTGTGGAGCGGGATGCAAGATCCTTTAATAACTTTATTGCTAACAAAGGGCTTCATGACCTTGCTATTGGAGGTCGTCGTTTTACAAGATTCAATAGCACAGGTACGAAACTAAGTAAATTGGATCGCTTCTTAGTCTCGAATAATTTCTTATCTATATGGAGGTGTGTAAAGGTTAAGGCTTTGGATCGTGAAGTTTCAGACCATTGTCCTATTTTGATGTCGGTTGATGAGGTGAATTTTGGACCAAAGAGCTTCAAAATATTCAATCACTAGATGGATATTGAAGGCTTTGATAATGTCATAGATTCTTCTTGGAATAATGGTGTGTATAGAGGATCAAAAGATATTGTTTTAAAAAACAAACTAAAGCAATTACGAATGGACATCAAAAAGTGGAGTAGAGATCATGTAGCTATAGTGAAGTGCAAAAAGAATGACATCAGGAACTGGCTTGTAGAGTGGGACAGAAAAGCAGAAGAAGGTTATCTCACCTCTACAGATTGTCTGAAACGTAAAGAATACCTCATGGATCTTAACTTCATCGAGCAACAAGAAAGAGACTCTTTAAAGAAAAAAAGCAAAATAAAGTGGGCAGTCGAGGGCGATGAGAATACCAAATTCTTTCATTCTCGTGTCAACAAAAATATTAAACGACAAAACATCAACGGGCTGATTTATAATGGCAGTTGGGTAGAGGATCCTGAAACAATTTTTTTGGCTGCTTTCAACCATTTTTCAAGTCGTTTTCATGAAGAGAAACCTGATCGCCCAAAGTTCCGAAGTAGCCTTTTTCGACAATTAAGCTGTGATGATGTGACATCGTTGGAATCTAGTTTTACCATGGATGAAATCAAAGCGGCAGTTTGGGACTATTGTAGCTCTAAGTCTCCCGGTCCAGACGGATTCAACTTTAAGTTTATAAAAAAGTACTGGGACGTGGTTAAGTTTGACGTGTTTAATTTCATTAATCATTTCGAAAACAATGGTAGTCTGGCTAGAGGTTGCAATGCTTCATTCATTACCTTAACTCCAAAAAAAGGCGGACCCTCTTGAGCTAAGTGACTATTGGCCTATAAGTTTGATTGGGAGTATGTATAAGATTTTATCAAAAGTGCTAGCGGCAAGATTATGTCGTTTTATTCATAAATTGATTGGTCCAAATCAAACAGATTTTTTGAAAGGGAGGCAAATTTTGGATGGGTGTGTGATTGCCAATGAAATCGTCAACTTTGCAAAGAGTGAAGGAATAAAGATGCTTCTTTTTAAATTCGATTTTGAAAAAGCATTTGACAGCGTGAACCGGGAATTCTTGTCTGATATTATGTCTCAAATGAACTTTGGATCAAAGTGGATTAAGTGGATCTCTTCTTGCCTCTCATCTGCAACAGTTTCAGTTATTATTAATGAATCTCCATCAAAAGAATTTAAAATGAAACGTGGTTTAAGGCAAGGCAACCCACTCTCACCGTTTCTGTTTCTAATAGTCGTGGAAGCCTTACAGGTTATAACTACAGAAGCTTGTAACAAAGTTATTTTCAGGGGTCTCTCTCTTGGCGATGACGGTTCCAATATAGCTTTTTTGCAATTCGCAGATGACGCTTTATTTTTTGGTGAATGGTGAAAGTCAATTGTTCTTCATTTGATTCATATTCTTGACTGTTTTCACGATGTTTCGGGTCTCAAAATTAACTTGGACAAAAGCAGGTTATTTGGGATCGGGGTCTCTCAAGAGGAAGTTACTAGTATTGCAAGATCAGTAAATTGTTCCCATGGTTCGTTGCCTTTTATCTACCTTGGATTGCCGGTTGGTAGAAGTATGAAAAAAATAGACGCTTGAAGCGATGTGGTCAACAAGTTCACTAGAAGGCTTTCATCATGGAAAACTAACATGCTCTCTATCGGTGGGAGACTTACTTTGGTTAAATCGGTGTTGGGTAGTCTTCCTCTCTACTATCTTTCTTTATTTAAAGCCCCCACATCAGTGATTTCGCTTCTTGAATCAATTAGACGAAGATTCTTTTAGGGCTTCAAAGATGATGAGAAGAAAATGGTTTAGGTTAGTTGTAAGAAAATTATGTCTAGCACTAAAAATGGTGGCCTAGGAGTCGAAAGTATCAAAGCTAAAAATATGGGGTTGATGGGTAAATGGAAGTGGCATTTTCTCAATGAAAGTGGCGCTCTATGGAGAAGGGTGATTGTCGAGATTCATGGTGTTAATGGTGGCTTTGACCAGACCACACGTCATGTGCGCAACTCAGGTACATGAGAAAATATTGTTAGAAGTTGTTTGGATTTAGAGCATATGGGTATCCATCTAAATAATCTGATGGAAAGAAAAGTTCTGAGCGGAAATCAAACCCACTTTTGGACTGATTGTTGGATAAAAAACCACGGGCCATTGAAAAATTGTTTTCCCAGGTTATACGCTCTTGAAACAAGTAAGAATTATTTTGTGGCTGATAGATGGGTGCTTAAAGATGGCTCTTGGCAATCTAAGTGGGCGTGGAGAAGACATCTAAGTGGCCGTGCATCTGGGGAATTAGATCTTCTTTTAAGTCTCATTAACGGTCTTGTTGTTGAGTCTCACCTTGATGATAAATGGTTTTGGTCTCTCGATGATTTAGGTGTTATCTCAGTTAAATCATTAAGTACAGCCGTATAGGATAAATTGTTTTCGAACAATAACCCCAATCCCCCTTTCATTTGGAATTCATGGGTACCGCGTAAGGTGAATGTATGTGTTTGGCGTATGGCTTTAAACCGGCTCCCCACTAGATCTAATTTGATTCGTCGTGGGGTGTTAATTCCCTCGATTGTATGTCTATTTTGTGGCATAGATGAAGAATCTCAACAACATTGTTTCCTCTCTTGTCCCATAATTAAAATTATATGACGTAAGTTATGGAGTTGGTGGAGGTCTCATCAATTATACAATCCGTCTTTAATGGAAATTCTTAAAGGAATGCAGGGGTTTATTCAGAACAAGTCGGTTGCAAAACTTTTTCACGCGGTTTGTATGACATTTATTTGGCATGTTTGGAATTGGAGAAATAAAATTCTTCATGCTTCTTCGGACGCCGAGGCAAATGCCATTCTTCATGAGGATATTTTTCCTTCGGTGCAAAGATTGTCTCTTTTATGGGCCTATAATCGTTCTTCCAGGAAACACTTCTCTTGGGAAAATTGGATCCAAAATCCCGGTGAATTGGCTTCATCTTCACTTCCCTAATTTTTTGGTTCTTGGTGCATTTTGTTTTGATGTTTCTTTCTCCGGTGCTCTATCTTGGAGCCCGTTGTTTTTTTGTTGTTTGT
Organism: Artemisia tridentata subsp. tridentata; assembly: GCA_021014915.2. NCBI lineage: Eukaryota > Viridiplantae > Streptophyta > Magnoliopsida > Asterales > Asteraceae > Artemisia > Artemisia tridentata. The sequence continues at coordinate 246,668,472 of CP139506.1, read as the reverse complement.
CGTTACCTTCGTGGCCTAATAAAATCTGTTTCTTCAAAAAAAAAAAAAAAAGGTGAAAGTTAAAAAAGAAAGAATTAAAAAAATCAAAGTGGACAATTTTTATGGGACGGAGATAGTATTTTCTATTTAATGTAATTGTATTGTAACATTATAGTTGAATCTAATTTTCAGTATTCTCTTTGTTTTCTACATGGAATTAGAGTCAATTTGTTAGACTTTAAAGTTATGTTATAGTAGGAAATTGCAATAGAATAAAGTACAAGGACTAGTTTTGCCATTTGTGTAAAGTTTATTTCGAGGCTTCCCGACCTCCTGAACGTGAATCTTGTCATTACACAATTTAGTCTATTTATGAATTTGATTAGTTGTGAAGAAATCACAGTTCGGATTTGAAATTACTGATAAGATAATTCAGAAGCGTTACTAGATCCGTAAGTGTTGCCGAATGCCTGTATAATTGAATACGTTGGTATGATTTCTCTTGTACCTTTTTGGAACATAATATAGTTATTCATCATGATCCTTGTAGTCAAGTGGGTACATTTTAATATGCCAAAGTTATGAATTGCATGTGGAGAAAATAAGTTTGGTATTAGCAACATGGAAAATAAAGATCGTAGTTATTTCATCAATTGAAACCAGTGGGGTTAAGATTTGTTTATTTGCATTATCAATATTATTGTTTGCCTTTGCCTTGGGTTGAGATTCGTTTATTTGCAGCATGTTTGATATGTAGATTTTTAGCCGTCTTTTGATGTGTATTGAATTTGATGTAATTGGGATCTCTTGTTAGAGTTGGTTTGTGATTTGGGACATTTGTTTATTGGTTCGTTTGGGATATACTTATTTGAAGTTAGCTGTTTGAAATTTCTTGTTGGTACATTTGATCGGTGGTTCGGGATTGGAATCGATATTAATATTGGTGTTAGCATTGAAATTATATTAAAGTGATGGTCATTTGTATTTCATGTACATCTTAAGTGTGTGTCGAAATAATGTGTCAGAATAGTAGCAAAAGGCTTGTGTTGGACTTATGATAGTTTGTAATAGATAAAGTCCATGTATTGCTTAAGTAAAGTCCAAGTCCAACACAAGCCCACCAAAGCCCATTAGAGCATCTCTCTTTGTATTTAGCACACACTCCCACCACATATGTTATGTGTGCTTTAGAGAGAGTGTGTGTGTATTTCTTCTTTCTTGTACTTCTCTCTCAATCTAATATACTCACATTCCCAGGTTATCCATTCTCTACTGCCACCATCTTCCTCTCTATCTCACCTCATCTATTTCTCTCATATTCCCCATCTATATTATCTCTTTTATCTTGTTCTTAAAGGCCATTCGATCAACAGTGAGTTTATGGTATGATAAGAGTGTTTTTCACTCATAACAAGTGGTATCAACAGCCATACATCGAGGTAGGACTTTGTTTGTGTTCGGTTTGTGTTTCACTGTGACCAAAAGTTGCGTTTTTGTTATAAAAACGTGAGCTTTTTTGATTATCTTGGAATCGTACACAAAGTTTAAGGTTCAAAGTTGTGTTTGTTGTTCATTATACAAGTTGGTTTGTGAAGATTTGGTAGTTTTTCTACTCGAATCTTGGTTTCAAGGTTGAATCTTTTGTGTTCAAAAAGTTAGCTCGTGATTTAGTACCAACGATTGTATGAAGATTTGGTTGTTTTGGATCTTAATCAGTGGATTATTGACTGATATTTCTGCATAAGAATTATTGGTGAAAGTTGGTAAAAGTTGGTCCAAAAAGTCAGTGATAAAGTCAGTGGATAAGGCACAAAAAGTCAAGAGTTGGTGAAAGTTGGTGAACCTTATCTTCTCGCAAATCTACCCTATTTCGCAATTCAAGAAGTTGAGTTCCTTCGCAATTCAGTAGTCATCTCGCAATTCAACAATATCACATTCTTGTATAAGATTGTGATAAGAGATCTTTTTTCGAAATTGTGTTTCGAAATTGATCACCTTTCTCGAAATTGGACTGACTTTCGGAATTGGTACAAAGTTTCGAAATTGCACCAACTTTTCGCAATTGACACAAACTTTCGAAATTGGACCAAAATTTCGCAATTGTACCAAAGTTTCGCAATTCCAGAACTTTTTCGCAATTGGGCTAATCTTTCGGAATTGGTTTGTCTTTCGCAATTGATACAAGTTTTCGCAATTCAAGCCATATTTCGCAATTGGTGCAGACTTTCGCAATTCATTTTTCGAAATTGAAAAATTCTCTAACGCAATCTCAAATACTCTCTCACAATTGTAAGCTTTAAAAAAAAATTGGAGTAAAAATTAATTTTTACACGGGATTAAACGTTCAATTTTTACGCGAAATTCAAATTTTGGTATAAGAGTGAAAATTTTGGCCGAAAATTCAAATTTTTAGGCCAAAATTCAAATTTTTTGGGCGAAATTTGACGTAAAAAATTTCAAAACTCAAACTTTTCTAATAACCTTATAATTGCATTTTATGGAGTATTTCAAATTCTGGTAGAGAAATTTTTTCAAATTCAAATTTTGGAGGGAAACCAGAAATCACGATTCGACAATCCGTCACCAACACAACTGAACTTAACCTTCAAACAACCTCTACTCCTACTTCGTTGCAACGATCCTGCATCATCGTTATCGTACCAGTCATCATCAATGGCCACTCACCAAGACGATATCTCAACTGCTTTGGCAAATGGTTTTGCTTTGTTGTCCAGGGCATTAAACATCAAACTACATAACAACAACCAATGGATTTCATCGTACACTGACAATACGCAGTTATATTTGGGACAAGAAGGTCAAATGGTTGATGTTATCGGGAATCAGCAAGGAAATGCTACGGGTATACAGACGGGGAATCAAATGCAATATGCAGGGTAGTATACGGGAAACCAAGCAGATCAGTTTGTGAATCAGAATGGGGTCAATCAAAATGAGGATTATTGTTTCATGACTTCATCTGATTTCAACAGGAGTGATCTAAGCAGAATTGGTAATGTTCCTGCAATGTCGAAAGTAGAAAAGCTCCAGTACATGCTGATGCTAGCCAACAAGGAACATTCGGGAATACCTTTGACTGCTGAGGAATTCGATTTTCTGCTTACAACCAGAATCAATGATAATTCTACAGAAGTCACAGGAGTCTCCGATCCTATGCTAGATCAGCAAGAACCAACATCATGCAGTGATTCTGAAACTCCTCCATCTTATGACACAGAACCACTCCATGAGGTACCACATTCGTTTGCTCATGAAAAGCCACATTCTGTGCCTCTCGAACCTAATTATGATACATATATGGGGGAGAAAGTTAATAGCAATGTTAACTGTGAAACTCAATATATGGATCATAATGAAGTTCAAGTTGCACAAAATGACGCTAATGATGAGGAAACTCGTGCTCTATTTGAATCGTTACTTCAAAATTGTCAAATAGAGATTGAAAAGGTCAAAAAGATCAATCGCGAGGTAAAGACCGCGAATGAAAAAATGACCACTGAGCTTAAGAGTTATAAGGATAATGAAAGAGCTTTTGTTTTTCACAACAAACGTCAGTCTGAACTTGAGGTTAGCTTAAGAGATTCTGAGTTAAGAGAGAAACGTTTGCAAATTAAATTTGACACTCTAGATGTTAATTTGAATTTGCAAATCAAATCTCTTAACAAAGAAATTTCTGAACTAACCAACCAGCTTTCAAAACAAAAATCAACTTACTCTAATCTTGAAAAAGAAAAGAAGGAGTTGAATGAAAGGTTTTCAAAACGTGAAAAGGATCTTCCAAAAGAGATCACTGAAAAAAAGGAAACCATTGCAAAGTTGGAAGATTTACTTGTAAAAACGGGACATTCTGCACAAACAATTAATTTGTTAATAAACGATAAAAACCCGATTTTACATACTTTAAAGAAAATGGCAATTGGATGTGAAAACCCTTATAATCTCAAAAAGGCTCAGAAAAACCAGAATGTGTTATATGATGGTACGCTTATAAATGATAACCATGGCCCTCCAGCGGGTTATGATTCTGTTGAGACAATTGAGCTTGAAGAAGAGAGCAGAAACAAAATGCGACAAATGAACAGAGAAATAAAACCCATACACTATAATGAACTTAACAAACTTTCTGGGGTTCATCTTGTTCAAAAAGAGTCACAAATGTTTTTCAAAAAACCAGTGGCTGTCGTAAAACGAATATTTGTCTCAAAACATCTATCTAACATTCAACAAATGGCATCTAAAAACACTTATGATTCAAGTGCAGCTAGACTATATTTGGTGGATCTTAAATAGAGAATTGAAACACTTCAAAGTATTTTGGCTTCCAAAACAAATAATCAAAAATTTGGATGGTTTCCAGGTGCTCAGGATGAAATTAAAAAGATTTTTGAAAGGGAAATTAATCCACATATTGCGGCAATCTATGCGGTTGTTCAAAATGTGGAAAATAATCTTTTAAAAGAGTCTGCAGAATTCGTTAAGGATCACAAATCCTTAGTGAAGGAAGCAAATGAATACTTGGAACGAATAAAGGTTTTGGAACATCAAAATGACTCTCTCTCCTTCGAAGCTCTATCGACCGACATTATGTCTATTATTTACCAAACATATTCTGTCGAGGATGATGAACGACTTCGAGCTGAGACTTCCGAAATTGTTGTAAAATATGAAAAGGCACTTGCCAAGATTGAAAAACAAAATGTCACATATTTTAAACAACTTGATACGAAAAAGGAAGAATGCAAGTATGACAAATTGTCGTATGAGCGCTCTTATAAAAACATGCAAGGTCAAATTGATTTTTTGAAGTCTCAGCTTGCAAGTCAAAAAGGGCAGGGTGAGGAAACAACGGGTATTGCACCATTAACCCCCTTGCCTAGTGAGAAACAAAAAGGGAAAGTTGTTGTCAAAACAACAACATCGAATGTAATAGCGCCTGGCCTTGATAGGATTAGTCCCACTAATGCGTCTGCCTCTACATCTCAAACATTTAGGGCGTTAGACAAATGTGCAAACGATAATCCAAAAGAGTCTAGGAATGCTACTACAAAATCAAAGGACAACAAGCTAAATCCAAATGTGTGTGCCCCTAGGAATAGCTCAACGAATGTGACCATAAAAACTGTTAAAGAATCTGGTAATTCAAACGACATGGTCCACAATCAATACCTAGAAAAGGCTAGGAAAAAGGCACAGATTCGAAAAGATGGAATTTTAGGTACAAAACCTACAGTGATGAATTCTACAACATTACAAAGCACTGCTAGTAGTAGTAAACCACTACCTAGGATCATTCAACTAAAGACTAGGGATTGGCTTGCATCTAAAAGAAGTTGCTCAAATGAAAATGCTAAGCACGTAGAATGCAACACTAAGAATTCAAATTCCTCTTCGAATGAAGACAAATCAAGTGCTAAGGCACAATCCTCTAAGACACCAAATAGCAACAACCCCCTTTGCTAAGAAGCAAAAGGCTAAGAAACCAACTAGGTGGATCTCTATAGGACGTAGTTTTTCTCAAAATGAGACTTCCGCTGCATCTGATGAGAAAACAACTCCTAAATCTTGCCCTAGGTGGATTCCCACGGGAAAAGATTTTAAAACAGTTGGTCTTAGATGAATTCCCATAGGAAAGATTCTTGATAGCTGCACCACAACAAGTAATAGTGAAAATCATCAGGATAAGGATGTAGAAACCACTACAACCGTTGATAGTGGACACCCTCAATGTGATGATTCATGTTCTTCTAACACTATTATTTGTGCATATTCTTCTTTTGTGGATTCTGTGAATGCAGGTACTCGTGAAAGTGTTGAGATTTCATATGCTGAATGTGGAAAAGAAGAGCTTTATGCCGATATTTTATTTGGAAATCCTGGTCTTATTCCACTTTTAACTCCACTTTTACTTGTTCATACTTAATCATTTTTTTTACATATATTTTTTGAAAAAAACAAACAAAAACAAAATACAAAAATAGAAAATCTTCAAAAATACAAAAACAATATAAAATCATAAAAGCTAAAAATATTCTTCTCACGACATGTCTCTCGTATAATCGATATTCTGTACGAACCTAGAAATGTCATTCAACAATGATACGGGCATTTACAGATGCTTGAGCGAGAGTTCATTTAAATGTTTTCAAAACATGTCGTTTCTCAAAATTTCTTTCAATGGCTTTCGTATACTTCAGTACGAAACCCGCGCTTAACCTAATGGCTTTCGTACACTTCAGTACGAAACCCGCGCTTAACCCAATGGCTTCGGAACAACTCAGTTTCGGACCCGAGCTTCAAATAAAGGAAAGTGTTGTGCAAAACCAATTTCTTTTTCAAAACACTTATCCTAGAAACAAATGAAGATATTTCTCCTTCCATATCTTCAAAGATTTTCAAAATCTTCTCTATCTTGAGCACATTTCCTTCAAGATTTTTTTCAATAAGATTTTTCAAAATCTTTCATAAAGTGCTCAAGATAACTCCCTCCAAAACCCGATAAAACATGCTTTATTTAAGGGGGAGTATAAAAATGTTCCAATTTCATGCTCAAATCCGTCTATCTCTCCAAAAAGTTTCATTTTAATCAGTTGATATCAAAAATATCACTGCATGCTATTTTTGAGGGGGAGAAGATGTGATTAAAATGTGATCAAAAGAGAATCTCAAAAAGAGCTCTTCAAAAAGACTCAGTATAACCAACGAATTGACGAAGCTTAAATGTCTGTAATCGAAAAGACTAGTCCGGGACGGGTAATAATTTCAAGCTGGTTTTCCAGTGATGTAAGCGTGTCTCGCAAAGGACTTGTCTGAGTAGAATGTACCAATTCGAGAGATGATCTTTTGATATGACCGGGACGGGTAATAATTTCAAGCTAGTCTATCTAGTGATGTGAACGTGTCTCGCAATGGTCATATTAAATGAAAATCGATCATTTCAAAAATGTGCGAACTCTACCCAACATGTGCAATTCTTTCTGAAATCTCATATGCACATGTGAAGGGGGAGTATTTCAGAAAATGCAAAACTCTCGAAGTGTTATCTAAATTGTTTGAGTCATAAACACTTTGAGAGATTTTCACAAATGGTTTTATGGCAAGTGATCAACAAACCTAGGATAATCATGGTGTTATAAGGTGATTATGGTTAGGTTATGTCCTATGATCCGCCAGAGCCGGAGGGATCTTCCCAAGGACAATTCCAATAGATTAGAATTAGAAGTCCTTACGTAAGATTAAAAAAAGGAGTAAATGAGAAAGGAGAAAGAAGGGGTTGAAGAATTAAAAAGAAAAGTTTTTGTAAGGGTGAAAAGAAATAGCCCTCCATGAAAACTTAGGTCAGAAACCGGGTCAATACATCTTGTTGGGTTCGTAAATACCCAATTATCTTAAACAGGATTTGAACACAAATTAAGCCAAGTGTTTATCAACCGAGAACAATTCAAGTCACTGAGTGAACAGTAACTCAGTGAGTCATCTTCAGGAAGCTTAAGGAGAATTCAAGAAGAAGGATTCACTCCTCAGGAAGGCGGAACTCCCTGAGTGTGACTTAAGCCAAAGAAGAAGATGATGGGTTCAGTGAGTACTGACAAGAGCTCACTGAACCCCTCAGTCTCCTCACAACAATGAAGACTGATGACTAAAGACTGAAGACCAAGACTGAATCTATAGCCTGAAAGAAAGGCGGGATCGAGCGGGAAAGTTTAAAGGAGATAAGGATGAGTCTTATCGCCGCCAAAGCAAACTTACCTTATATGGCTTAAGGATGTAAAGTGTCATATCTGACAATTGGAAAGCTTCTTTATGGCCATCCCAAAATAGATTCTTGGAACTGACAAAAGACTGCAGTGCTTTTGTCAGTCTAGACTAGGTTTTCCTTTTGTACTATTAGTCACGGGTTGTTCTTTTATACTTGTGTATAAATAGGATAGATGGGGAGAAAAGTGGGATAAGTTTTGTGCATTAAAAGCTTAGAATTTCACAAAACCACTTTTCTCCTCCAAAGAACAACACATCCCTGAGATAGCTCAGTGGGTCTTTTTGTTGTCACTCAAGGATAGCTTGAGTTTAGTGAGGAGAACACCATACCTTGTCTATTCAATCCCAAGTCTTTATTCCGCAAAACACTTGGGTAATAGATTCTTTTGATTAATTTCTAATAAGAATTTAAACGTTGAAAAACCTTTGTTGTTTTTATCTTTACGTTATTACTTATTTGGTAAAATTAATCATTACATTATATCAGTCTTAGTACACGATTAGGATAACTTTGTAGTTATTTCTATAAGTGTAACGGGAATAACAAGTGGTATCAGAGCCTCTGGTTTATAAAATCTTTTCAAAACTAAGAGTGCTCAAGGTTTTTAAAACCAAGATCCTACTATGGCTGATATCAATGTACCCCAGCTAGTCGATAAAAGGGGAGGTAGCTATTCAGCTGTTGCTCCCAGACTTGAAGCTGGAAAATTTAGCAAGTGGAAAAAGCGCATGCTTTGCTACTTGACTGGTATGGAACCATACTACATCACTTGTATCAATGAAGGTCCCTATGTCCCAAAAACTGCTGAAGGTTTAATCAAACTTGAAGCTCAGTGGACTATTGATGAGAGAAGGGTGGTCAACCAAGACCAGCGCCTGAGAAGCATCATTATATCTTGTATTCCTGATGATATAATGGAATATGTCATTAACTGTACCACAGCCAAACAAACATGGCTTGACTTGGTTAATAGCTTCGAAGGTCCCTCAGATACCAAGGAAAATAGGATCATAGATCTTAAACTTGAGTATAATACTTTCAGGGCCAAAGACTCTGAAAGTCTCTCTCAGACCTATACCAGGTACAAGACCCTGATGAATGAGTTGTCCAATGATGGTGTAGTTTTGTCTAAGCATGAGATCAATGTTGGCTTTGTCAACAGTCTCCCTGAGAAGTGGCTAAACTTCTCTCAGGGCCTTAGGAATGCAAATCACATTCAAACCCTTGAGCTTGCTGAGATCTATGGGAAGTTTGTCTATGAAGACAACTTAATCTCAAGGAGATACCCAGACTCAAAGAAAGCCCTTGAGACGAAAAAGGCCCTGACTTCCTCACCCATATCAACTGCCTTTTATTCTAATGGAATTGTGCAGGATTTTCAAGAGGATTCTGATGATGAGGTTGATGATAGAACCAGTGAGGAGTACCTAAGTGACTTACACTTGGAATTCCAAGAAAGGGCACTCCTTGCAAATTCAAAACAGTTTATCAAAAGAAATCAGTCAAACTTTTCAAAAGCTAAAGCAAATGAGACCACTGAATGTTTTAAATGTGGTAAAAAGGGTCATTTTGCTAAAGACTGTTATTCAAAAACAACCTCAGAACCTTCTTACAAATTTTCTGGAAACAGTTCTTCTTTAGGAACTAGCAAGTTTCAACCTAAAATGTTTCAGTCTTCTCAAACTTCTCAAAGTAGTCAAAAAGATTTTGAAACTAAGTATAGGAAAGCTAAAGCTAAACTTGCTCTTCTTGAGGCCACTCCCTCAGTCTCTCAGGCTCTGGCTCCCAAACCTATTCAGACCAAGAACAAGGTCCTTATGGCTGAAGCTTATGACTGGGATGAAGAAGAGGTCTCTGATGATGAAGAAGTTTATGTGAGTGCACTGATGGCACTTTCTGATGGTGATCAGCTGGCTGTTGGAAAGAGCCATGCTAGAAATGGAGAATGGGTCAACATCACAATGAAGAAGAGACATGTCAGGGAGCCAATTTGGCATCTAGATAGTGGATGTTCAAGGAGCATGACTGGTGTGAAAGAATATCTGCACAAATATGTAGAGGAACCAGGACCCAAGGCGGTATTTGCTGATAACTCATCATGTCTCATTGAAGAGTATGGTTCAGTAAACTGCAATGGTATAGTCTTTACTAGGATAGCTTATGTAAATGGCCTTAAGTATAATCTGATCAGTGTCAGTCAACTATGTGATGCAAAGTACATAGTTCAGTTTGATGATAGGCAAGAAACCATCTTCAATGCAAACAAGGAAGTTGTCCTTATTGCACCAAGAAGGCAAGATGTTTATGTGTTATACATGACCAGTCTAACTCAGAATGGAACTTGTCTCTTTGCTAAGGCCACTGAGACCCTCAACTGGCTTTGGCATAAGAGACTCTCCCATCTGAACTTCAAGAACATAAATCATCTTGTGAAACAAAACAAGGTCCTTGGCTTACCATCTCTTGTGTTTTCAAAGGACAAACCTTGCTCAGCTTGTGAAAAAGGCAAACACAAGAGAGCATCCTTTAAAACCAAAACCAAATTTTCCATCAGGAACTGCCTACACCTTCTTCATATGGATCTCTTTGGGCCCATCAGTCCTAGATCTATTAACCATGAGAAGTATACTCTGGTCATTTTGGATGAATACTCAAGATACACTTGGGTTTACTTCCTGACCAAAAAGAGTCAGGCAGCAGAAACTATCATGTCCTTTGTCAGGAACATTGAAAATCAGAATGACATCAAAGTCAAACAGATTATGACTGACAATGGGACAGAGTTCAGGAACCATGAACTTGAAAGGTTCTGTGATGAGAAAGGTATCCAACAAAACTTTTCCTCACCTTACACACCTGAACAAAATGGTGTGGCTGAAAGGAAAAACAGAACAATCATTGAAGCTGCAAGAACAATGTTAAATGGATCAGTCCTCTCCAAACATTTTTGGACTGAAGTAGTCAAAACTGCCTGTTATACTTAGAACAGATCCATCATTGTCAAGAGACATAGCAAAACTCCATATGAGTTATTCAATGGAAGAATCCCTGACATCAGCTGCTTTCATGTCTTTGGGTGTCCTGTGTTTATTCATAATCACAAGGATCACTTAGGGAAATTTGATGCCAAAGCTGATGATGGATACTTCCTAGGATATTCCCTTGTCTCAAAAGCCTTCAGGGTGTTCAACACAAGGAGACAACAGACTGAGGAAACATTCCATGTTACCTTTGATGAGAGCACTGAAGCTATCAGGTTCTCAAATGCCTCAGTGGAAGAAATAGGAATCAATGATTCATCCAGATATCCTCCTGATGAATATGATCCTGACAACAATCCTTTCACTCAGTATCAAGCAAATGCTGATATCTCCTATCACATTATCCCTCACAACCTCCCTTACCCAACCATCACTGAGTTTATTGAAGCACAAACAAACACTGATACATTAAATCAGTCTGTTCAAAGTGCTCAGGAACCAAACAATCTCAGTGATCCGCCAACCCATTCAGACACTCAAGATCCTGAAAATTCTCAAGTGTCTGAACCTGTTCCTACTCCTCTACCCAATCAGGCCTCCACAAGTTCCAATCAGTATCCTAGACCTCAGGACAGTTGGACTAGGTCTCAGGACATAGAACTTGTCAACATCATTGGAGAGCCTACTGAAGGCATGCTCACTAGAAGCATGGCTGCTAATCTAAGAGCAGCCTCAGCTAATGAATGCCTATTTGTGGATTTCATTTACACCATTGAACCCAAAAGTGTTAAAGAAGCACTTACACATCCTAGTTGGGTTCAGGCCATGCATGATGAACTGGAATAGTTTGACAGAAATAAGGTGATGAACTTTGTCAAATGTCCTAATGGTGTCACAGTCATTGGCATGAAATGGGTATTCAAAAACAAATCTGATGAAAATGGCATAGTCATCAAAAACAAGGCCAGACTGGTTGCCAAAGGCTATAACCAGCAAGAAGGCATTGACTATGAGGAAACATTTGCACCAGTTGAAAGGATGGAAGCCATCAGGATCTTCCTTGCATTTGCAACCTACATGAACTTCAAAGTGTACCAAATGGATGTTAAAAGTGCATTCTTAAATGGCTCACTGAAAGAAGAAGTTTATGTCCAACAGCCTCCTGGATTTGAAAGTTGTGAGTTTCCTAACTATGTCTGCAAGCTTGACAAAGCCCTTTATGGACTGAAGCAAGCACCCAGGGCATGGTATGAAACTCTCTCATCCTTCCTGATCCAAAACAAATTTGTCAGAGGCAAGATAGACAACACTTTGTTTATCTACAAGACAAAAGATGATGTCATACTTGTTCTAGTATATGTTGATGACATCATCTTTGGCTCAACAAGTTACAAACTTTGCAAACAGTTTGAAAAGCTGATGGCAAAGAAATTTGAAATGAGCATGATGGGAGAACTGACTTACTTTCTTGGCTTGCAAATCAAGCAGACTGATAAAGGAACCTTTATCAGTCAAGAGAAGTATGTCAGAAGCATACTGAGAAGTATGATCTCAGTGACTGCGCCTCAGTCAAGACTCCCATGGTTCCACCAAACAACCTTGGTTATGACCTCACTGGTAAACCAGTCAATCAGACTCCATTCAGAGGAATGATTGGGTCACTTATGTATTTCCTTGCATCAAGACCTGACATCCAATTCTCAGTATTTTTGTGTGCCAGATATCAATCTGACCCAAGAGAATCTCATCTCACTGCTGTGAAAAGGATCCTCAGGTACCTGAAAGGTACCCCAAGCCTTGGATTATACTATCCTAAGTGCTCAGGCTTTGATCTCAAGGGATACTCAGACTCTGACTATGCTGGTTGCAACATGGATAGGAAAAGCACCTCAGGCTCCTGCCAATTTCTTGGTGGAAAATTAGTCTGTTGGAGTGCCAAGAAGCAGCAATCAGTTTCCATGTCCTCAGCAGAAGCTGAATATGTTGCAGCAGCTAGCTGTTGTGCAAATGTACTTTGGATGAAAAGTCAGCTCAGTGACTATGGCATTCATTATAAGATGGTACCCATCTTTTGTGATAACATAAGTGCAATTGCAATATCCAACAACCCTGTTCTTCATCAGAGAACAAAACACATTGATATCAGATATCATTTCATCAGGGACCATGTCATGAATGGTGACATTGAATTACACTTCATCCCAACTGAATATCAGTTAGCTGATATCCTCACCAAACCTTTGGATGAACCAACTTTCACAAGACTGAAAGCTGAATTAGGAATGTTGGATATCGAGAATCAGTCCACTGATTGAATCCTTCCAACTAAAGTGTAAATTCTTAAAACCTCAGGTCCCTGACTCAATGTGTTCGTCAGTGAACAAGATCACTGAATCACCCTTCCTGAACCTCTCAGTGAATGAATAGTCATTCAGGGCCCTCAAGATGTCATTCAATGCTAACTTAAATGCTCTAAGTATTTAGTTAGTAAATGTCCTAGGTTGGTGACTGACTTCTTATTTAATATAGGAATATATGTCTCTTTATCCTTCTGGCATACACATCTTGGGCCCCCACTTTCCCACTTGGCATTAATTGCCTCTCCAATCACATAATAGAAATGTGATGACTCAGCTCTGCAAATTACACTTTTTGCAGATGGCACAACTGTTCACCATGACAGTTGCCGAATACATGGGGAAGTGGAAACGTGGCACTAAATGCGGATTTCAAATGTTTTATAAAACAATTTTCAAAATTTTGACTAACCGCTTTATGCCCAAAATACCCTCAACCTCCACTTCCCTATAAAAACCCAAACAAAAGATAACACACACACGTTTTATTTAGAAATCTTAAGCAAACTCTTGCCCTTTTCTCTATCAAACAAATTGTGTGTGTTCTTAGCAATTAGAAACCCAGACCATTTTTTTCCGACCAAAACCCTAACACAAAAATGGCATCTTCTAATGCTATCACCCTCGCCCCAAATGTGAATTTCCCAATGGAGGGCGTGGACATGACCAAAAACAACGTGGTTGGAAATTTCCACTACCCCCAACAATATGAGGGGTACAAGGATGTGGTTAAGTATTTACATAACTGCTTCCTTACCACGGCTTTTACCAAAACCCCATCAGTCATTTATCATGACTATCTCAGGGAGTTCTGGTGTACCGCAACGACTACTAGCCCTAAGGACACCAGAGAATCAATCATCACATTCACTGTGATGAATGGGAAGAAACCCTCTCCCTAGACTACAAGACCTTTCTCAAGGCCACTGGTCTTGATTTCGCCCAGACCTTTGAGGCAAACCCTACTGACCAGGAAATTAAAGCAGAAATGCTATTCCTTGGGCCTCATGACGCTAAGCGTCCTACTTTGTCTCCTGAAGCCTTGTTAGAAAAGGATCCCATAGTGAAGACATGGTTTCACCCCATCTGGAGACTCATGATGACATTTGTCATTCAAGTCCTAAGAGGGAATAAATCCTCCACTGAGCAAGTGAACTCATCACAGCAAATGATGATGTTCAGTCTCTTGGAGGGTAGAAAAATTGATATCGGAGGTATAATCTTCCGAGACCTCGTTGCCAAGCTCTCAGGGAAACATAGGCAAAGACACATGTCTTATCCTAGGTTCATTTCCTGTGCGCTTCAGGACCTTCTTGGTTCTGACTACTTAAGGTCTGACGATGAAGGTACAAAACCTGACTTCTTGCATAAGACCAATTTTAGTAGTGACATCACTGAGGCACAACCTACCGCCCTGACCAACTGCATGTTAGTAATCATTCAGGGTGAAAATGCTAGCTCCCCAGTACCTTCACCAACCAAGAAGGTGAAGAAGAAGAAAGGGGGACAGTCCAGTAAGGTGGTTAGACCTAAACCACTCGTCACTGAGACTGTTGCCTCAGGCACCCTTAACATTGTGGCCCAGACCTCTGAGACACCCACAGCAGAGACCCTTCTGACCACAAAACAACCGTCACCGGAGGTCACTGAGAAACCATCCTCAGTGTCCTCGGACAAACCCTTTCCGCATGTTTCCTTTGACATAAACAAGTCAGAGGGATCAGGAACATCCACCCATTCACATCCCAATGAAGGCTCTGATAAATCACAATCAGAGCCTGAGGGAGTACAGGGTTCTATATCCTCAGTGGGGCAGCACTACTCCACTGAGAAGGGGACACATACCCACTCACATCCTGCTAACGTCCCTGAGCAATCACACTCAGGGTCTCAGGGAGTTCAGGACCCTAAATCCCCAAAAGGACAGACCAATTCTGATGGGAAGGGGGTCCATACATCTTCACAAGGAGTGCCTCATGATTCCACTGGAAAACACCCATCAGTGGATGAAGGCGCTCAGGGGGACAAAGACTCGGAGGGATATAAACCACCCGCCGATATGGAATCCAAACCCACCTCAGGCATCTCAGGCACTTTTGTTCTCTCAGGAACTGACCCTAAAAGTCAGGATGGGCAAACCCCCCCATTTATTATGACTAGTCAGGCTGGTCAAACCTCACCAGTTATTATGACAAAAGAGTCAGAACCTGGCCACAACGAAGGTGAGCCCTCTTCTGAGGGGGAGCTGGATATCTTGAAGGCTCCTTCTCTGGCTGACTATGAAAATTTGTTAGCTGATGAGACAGAGGAGGAGATTGATTTTGGTGATGATGATATCCCTGATGCTGAGGAGGAAATGGAGAGTCAATTAAACCCTCCTCAGCCCTCTAAGCAACAACATTCTTCTCCTCCTCCTGAGGATCAATCACCTAGTTCCCCAACAACCTCATCATCATCATCAGGTGCTTCAGCCACTCCTGAGTGGTTGCAAAAGTATGACGATGCTCGTCCGGCCTCTGAAAGGCAAGTGGCCAAATTCCTTCGCAAAGCCAACGAAGGTCTTTACAATATACTCACAGATGAGCAATGGGATAAGCACACTGAAGTGGCAGCCTCCTATGCCGACTTCAGGGCTTCTGTAGAAGAATCTCAGGCAAAGATTCTTCAGGCCGCCAATCTCACTGATAAACAACTTGGCGACCTGAACACATCTGTAGATGAAATAGCCACTGGACAGCATCCGGAACTCTCCAACATCCTCAAGGCTATTTTATCAGTCCAAGAACATCTTACAGATGATCCCACCTTCGTCAAAAGACTGGATGCATACTTGGCCTCTCAGGCGTCCACCTCCACCAACATTACTGAGCTTCTAAAGCTCCTTTAGGGGGTAGATCTTCAAGGTCTAAGGACACAGCAAGAGTCCATTCATCAGGCTGTTATTGCATCCAAGGAGCACCTGATCAGAATCTCTTCAGCCTTTGAACAACTCTCAATAACACATAATGAGCTGGTCACCCACTACACCACCCATGTCACTGAACTCACCACCCACCAAAAGGAAATGGCTGCCGAATTAAGTGCCATGAAGAATGAGACTTCTGAGACAAAGTCTATGGTCTCCAACATCCTATCTATTCTTCAGGCCTCTCATGCTCCTCCAACTCCTCAGTCTACAGGTGTCTCCACTGAAGTTCCACCATCTGCTGAGGGAGAGAAAAATGATGATCCGATCCCTGATCCTACTTCTGCTTTGGTGACGGTCCCTAAGACATCCACCAGTCAACCCCCTCCCATTGACAAAGGGAAGAAAATCATGGTGACTGAAACAAACCCTCCTCCTGAAGCACGCTTAGTCAAGGCTTCAATTGAAAAACGTGCAGATCCTGATGCACCGTTCTATGTTGATTTAGAGGATGGGAGAAGGGTCTATGGGACTCAGGAAGAACTTGCTGAAATCTTACACCAAGAAGATCTCAGGAAGGACCAAGAGAAAGAGCAGGAACTCAACAGGTCTGTAATTTCTGAGGTTGCCAAGGAGGAAATTAAGGAGTCTGCTAAAGAAATTCAGGGAGATGAATTCATCAGGATACAAGCCTAACTTCTTCAAAAACACAACAAACAAGCCAAATTTAAGGAAGAAAGGAAGCAGAGAATATATGAGAGGTACGTATGGCACATGACCAAAACCAAGGATGAAGGCATAATCACTGACATCACCATTCACAACACCAAACCTCTAAGCATAACAATTCATAGATGGCCAAGAAAGTCTGAACATCTTCCAACAATCAAAATTTCAGACTATGGGTTAAGAGAATGGGATATGATGATGCCCATCCTGAGGAAGAAAACCTCAAGCAAGAATGCCCCAACCCTCATCAAGTCTCTAAGTGCCAAGTATGAGGAACTCTCAAAAGTGGCCAAAAGTCTTGGAATTGACCACGAGAGGGCACTTGCTTCTCAGGGACTGACTATCCCTGAACTTACTCAGAAGACCGGGAAAAAAAGAAAAGTTGTGGCTCTTGAACCTAAACAATACATAGCTGCACTTCACTGCAACAAGATTACTCCTCAGGGAGTCAATTTCCGTCCCAACCTGGTCATCAAGGAACCTGATTATGGTATCTTCTTTGTGGATGAATTTGGTCAGGAAGCCTTTCAAAGAGTCTCTGACATTGATAAAGTGGAAACAACAACACTCCTTGCCTACAAACTGATGGCGCTTAATATCAGGAGTGCTGATAATGAGGAGTTTGTCAGGCTGATGGATCAAATGATGAAGGAACGACCTGATAAAGAGGTGTTGATGTCAAAGAAGGCGAAACTAGAACTCATGGGTATCCTTCAGGAACCTTGAGTATTTTGTTTAGATGTTAGGACTTTGTAATAATATGAATAAAATGTTGGTCCATGTTTATGTTATATCAGTGTCCTTAATTGTCTTCTTGTATATTCAGTATGAGAAGAAGCCTTTAGCTCACTCATACTGATCAAAACACTTAGGCATAATTTATATCCAAATAGGGGGAGATTGTTGGGTTCGTAAATACCCAATTATCTTAAACAGGATTCGAACAAAAATTAAGCCAAGTGTTTATCAACCGAGAACAATTCAAGTCATTGAGTGAACAGTAACTCAGTGAGTCATCTTCAGGAAGCTTAAGGAGAATTCAAGAAGAAGGATTCACTCCTCAGGAAGGCGGAACTCCCTGAGTGTGACTTAAGCCAAAGAAGAAGATGATGGGTTCAGTGAGTACTGACAAGAGCTCACTGAACCCCTCAGTCTCCTCACAACAATGAAGACTGATGACTAAAGACTGAAGACCAAGACTGAATCTATAGCCTGAAAGAAAGGCGGGATCGAGCGGGAAAGTTTAAAGGAGATAAGGATGAGTCTTATTGCCGCCAAAGCAAACTTACCTTATATGGCTTAAGGATGTAAAGTGTCATATCTGAAAATTGGAAAGCTTCTTTATGGCCATCCCAAAATAGATTCTTGGAACTGACATAAGACTGTAGTGCTTTTGTCAGACTAGACTAGGTTTTCCTTTTGTACTATTAGTCACGGGTTGTTCTTTTATACTTGTGTATAAATAGGATAGATGGGGAGAAAAGTGGGATAAGTTTTGTGCATTAAAAGCTTAGACTTTCACAAAACCACTTTTCTCCTCCAAAGAACAACACACATCCCTGAGATAGCTCAGTGGGTCTTTTTGTTGTCACTCAAGGATAGCTTGAGTTTAGTGAGGAGAACACCATACCTTGTCTATTCAATCCCAAGTCTTTATTCCGCAAAACACTTGGGTAATAGATTCTTTTGTTTAATTTCTAATAAGAATTTAAACGTTGAAAAACCTTTGTTGTTTTTATCTTTATGTTATTACTTATTCAGTAAAATTAATCATTACATTATATCAGTCTTAGTACACGATTAGGATAACTTTGTAGTTATTTCTATAAGTGTAACGGGAACAACACATCTGCTATCGGTACTCACTAAGGTGATACTGATATTGAAGACAAGACGTCATGGACCCAGTGACGCGTTGCACTAACCCCTCCTAGCCACTCAGATATCTCTTAAAAGATATTTGTTTCATTTCTCACGAAGAACACTACATAATCTATCAACCTCTCACTCCGAGATGTGTTGATATTGAAAAGGTGGCACTCTGCTCCATGCCTCCGACGACTAAAACCAAAACGCACATAATTGAGTCTAGAGCCATGAGATTCATCAAAGATCTCTTAGGAACACTTCCTATGCAATACACTTGTGTTCATCAAAAAGGATACAAGTTGTATGAGTCTTAAAGAGATCTAAGGATCTTGCCCTTGTCATGATGGTTACTCGCTTCAAACGGCCTACAGTCTTGAAGTGATACTTCGGTATACTTCAGAGGCTCTCAACGGCCGTGGTAAAGATTAGAGAAAGTTTTCACACTATGCTGTTAACGATCTCGAAATCTAAACCTATAAGCGCTGGACGATTTATTGCTAACTGTCTTATGCAGGTACTGACGAAAGTCCATTCACCATCATCATACGTTTCAACACCTACATCGTCTATGCAAATGTACAGAAGATGTTGATCAAGGCAAGAACTACCAAAAGACGATTCTTTAAAGATCACAGTGCATGAAGGAACAATGAATCAAGTCTATTCTACATCGACACACAAAGTTCAAGTCATCGTAGACAAAAGACCTTATCACCAAGAGCATCATTGAAATGACCATCCCTTAGGGGGAGATTGTTAGCATTGAAATTATATTAAAGTGATGGTCATTTGTATTTCATGTACATCTTAAGTGTGTGTCGAAATAATGTGACAGAATAGTAGCAAAAGGCTTGTGTTGGACTTATGATAGTTTGTAATAGATAAAGTCCATGTATTGCTTAAGTAAAGTCCAAGTCCAACACAAGCCCACCAAAGCCCATTAGGGCATCTCTCTTTGTATTTAGCACACACTTCCACCACATATGTTATGTGTGTTTTAGAGAGTGTATGTGTGTATTTCTTCTTTCTTGTACTTCTCTCTCAATCTAATATACTCACATTCCCAGGTTATCCATTCTCTACTGCCACCATCTTCCTCTCTATCTCACCTCATCTATTTCTCTCATATTCCCCATCTATATTATCTCTTTTATCTTGTTCTTAAAGGCCATTCGATCAACAGTGAGTTTATGGTATGATAAGAGAGTGTTTTTCACTCATAACGATATTAATATTGGTATTGGTATTGGTATTGGTTTCGTGATTTGAAGAATTGGTTTGGTTATACTTGGTTTTGCATTTGTGTTGGCGACGGTAATGCGATAGTCTTAACTACTCTGATTAAGTCTTGAGTAATTATTTGTTGCATATCGACATCAACAACCTGCTTTGGTTCCACATTTGGTTCTGCTCTGATTCTTCCTGGTTCTGCATTTGGTTACATCTGGCTTTGCATTTGTCTGATTTTATCTGGTTTTGTTTGGTTCTCCATCTGTCTGAATTTCACCTCGCATCTGGTTCTAGTATGGTTCTCCATCTGTCTTTCGTCTGCCTGAATCTGCTCTGTCTCCATCTGTCTACCTGAATTTGCTCCGTCTCCATCTGTCTGCCTAAATATGCTCTGTTTGCATCCTTCTACCTGAATCTGCTATGTATGCATCCTTTTGTCTGAATCTGCTCTGTCTGCCTGAA